>CM038673.1:55393652-56593652 GCA_021605145.1 Aegilops bicornis | reverse complement strand
GCTGAAGGATTCTGTCAATGACTGCCTCGTCCGGGAGGTTAATATTCAAGCTGGACAGGCGGTTGTGCAACCCAGACATTTTGAGTATGTGCTCCTTGACAGAACTATTTTCCTCCATCTTACAACTATATAACTTGTCGGAGACTTCATATCTCTCGACCCGGGCGTGAGCTTGGAAAACCATTTTCAGCTCCTCGAACATCTCATATGCTCCGTGTTGCTCAAAACGCTTTTGGAGCCCCGGTTCTAAGCTGTAAAGCATGCCGCATTGAATGCGGGAGTAATCATCAGCACATGACTGCCAGGCGTTCATAACGTCTTGGTTCTCTGGGATGGGTGCTTCACCTAGCGGTCCTTCTAGGACATATGCGTTCATGGCAGCTATGAGGATGATCCTCAGGTTCCGGGCCCAGTCCGTATAGTTGCTGCCATCATCTTTCAGCTTGGTTTTCTCTAGGAACGCGTTGAAGTTCATGTTGACATGAGCGTTGGCCATTTGATCTACAAGACATTTTTGCAAATAGTTTAGACTAAGTTCATGATAATTAAGTTCATCTAATCAAATTATTTAATGAACTCCCACTCAGATTTGACATCCCTCTAGTCATCTAAGTGTTACATGATCCGAGTCGACTAGGCCGTGTCCGATCATCACGTGAGACGGACTAGTCATCATCGGTGAACATCTCCATGTTGATCGTATCTTCCATAAGACTCATGTTCGACCTTTCGGTCTCTGTGTTCCGAGGCCATGTATACATGCTAGGCTCGTCAAGTTAACCTAAGTGTTTTTGCATGTGTAAAACTGTCTTACACCCATTGTATGTGAACGTAGGAATCTATCACACCCGATCATCACGTGGTGCTTCGAAACGACAAACTTTAGCAACGGCGCATAGTTAGGGGGAACACCTTCTTGAAATTATTATGAGGGATCATCTTATTTACAACCGTCGTTCTAAGTAAACAAGATGCATAAACATAATAATCATCACATGCAATTAAATAGTAATGACATGATATGGCCAATATCATATAGCTCCTTTGATCTCCATCTTCGGGGCTCCATGATCATCTTTGTCACCGGCATGACACCATGATCTCCATCATCATGATCTCCATCATCGTGTCTCCATGAAGTTGCTCGCCAACTATTACTTCTACTACTATGGCTAACGGTTTAGCAATAAAGTAAAGTAATTACATGGCGTTAATTCATTGACACGCAGGTCATACAATAATTAAGACAACTCCTATGGCTCCTGCCGGTTGTCATACTCATCGACATGCAAGTCGTGATTCGTATTACAAGAACATGATCTCATACGTCACAATATATCATTCATCATTCATCCCAACTTTTGGCCATATCACATCACAAAGCAATTGTTGCAAAAACAAGTTAGACGTCTTCTAATTGTTGTTGCATCTTTTACGTGGCTGCAAAAGGGTTCTATCAAGAACGTTTTCTTACCTACGAAAAACCACAACGTGATTTTTCAACTTATATTTACCCTTCATAAGGACCCTTTTCATCGAATCCGCTCCAACTAAAGTCGGAGAGACAGACACCCGCTAGCCACCTTATGCAACTAGTGCATGTCAGTCGATGGAACCTGTCACGTAAGCATACGTGTAAGGTCGGTCCGGGCCGCTTCATCCCACAATACCACTAAAGCAAAATAAGACTACTAGTGGCAAGAAAGTTGACAACAACTACGCCCACAACAGATTTGTGTTCTACTCGTGCAAAGAGAACTACGCATAGACCTAGCTCATGATGCCACTGTTGGGGAACGTTGCAGAAAATAAAAAAATTCTACGCTTTCACCAAGATCAATCTATGAGTTCATCTAGTAACGAGAGAAAGAAGTGCATTTACATACCTTTGTAGACCGCGAGCGGAAACGTTCAAGAGAACGTGATCCAAATCACCGATGATCCTAGTGTTGAACGGACAGCACCTCCGCGTTCAACACACGTACGGAGCGGAGACGTCTCCCGCGCCTTGATCCAACAAGGTGGAGGGAGAGGTTGAGGAAGAGAGCTCCAGCAGCAGCATGACAGCGTGGTGGTGGTGGAGAGGTTGTACTCCGGCAGGGCTTCGCCAAGCTCATAACGGAGGAGGAGAGGTGTTGGGGAGGGGAGGGGCTGCGCCTTGGATGCTGTATGCAGCCCCCGCCTCGCCCCTCTATTTATAGGGGAAGGGGGAAGGGGGCCGGCCCCCTCTAGATGAGATCTAGAGGGGGGGGCGGCCAAGGGGAGGTGGCTTGCCCCCAAGCAGGCGCCCCCATGGGTTTCCCCCAACCCCTAGGCGCATGGGCCCAATGGGGGATGCGCCCAGCCCTCCAGGCTGGTTCCCTGCCCACCACGGCCCATGAGGCCCTCCGAGAGAGGTGGCCTCCGGTAGACCCGGAACCCCTCGGGTGGCCCCGGTACAATACCGATATGCCCCCGAAGCTTTCTGGTGACCGTATGACAACTTCCCATATATAAATCTTCACCTCCGGACCATTCTGGAACTCCTCGTGACATCCGGGATCTTATCCGGGACTCCGAACAACATTCGGTAATCACATACACGTCTTCCTAATAACCCTAGCATCACCGAACCTTAAGTGTGTAGACCCGACGGGTTCGGGAGACATGTCGACATGACCGAGACGACTCTCCGGTGAATAACCAACAGCGGTATCAGATACCCATGTTGGCTTCCACATGCTCCTCGATGATCTCATCGGATGAACCACGATGTCGAGGATTCAAGCAACCCCGTATATGATTCCCTTTTTCAGTCGGTACGTTACTTGCCCGAGATTCGATCGTCGGTATCCCAATACCTCGTTCAATCTCGTTACCGGCAAGTCACTTTACTCGTACCGTAATGCATGATCCCGTGACTAGACACTTGGTCACTTTGAGATCATTATGATGATGCATTACCGAGTGGGCCCAGAGATACCTCTCCGTCATACGGAGTGACAAATTCTAGTCTCGATCCGTGTCAACCCAACAGATACTTTCGGAGATACCCGTAGTATACCTTTATAGTCACCTAGTTACGTTGTGACGTTTGGTACACCCAAAGCACTCCTACGGTATCGGGGAGTTACACGATCTCATGGTCTAAGGAAAAGATACCTGACATCAGAAAAGCTCTAGCAAACAAACTACACGATCTTGTGCTATGCTTAGGATTGGGTCTTGTCCATCACATCATTCTCCTAATGATGTGATCCTGTTATCAATGACATCCAATGTCCATAGTCAGGAAACCATGACTATCTGTTGATCAACGAGCTAGCCAACTAGAGGCTCACTAGGGACATGTTGTGGTCTATGTATTCACATGTGTATTACGATTTCCGGATAATACAATTATAGCATGATTAAAAGACAATTATCATGAACAAGGAAATATAATAATAATCCTTTTATTATTGCCTCTAGGGCATATTTCCAACAGTTATCCCAACAGCTACACTCTTCGAGTCATCTGTTTTCTTCTGAATTTCAAAAAATTTCTTCCATGCTTCATCATCCCGTGGATGTTGCATCTTTTTTGTATTATACATCTTCCCTTCGGCGGCCCATCTCATATATTGGGCAGTTTCCTCAGTCATATTAAGCCTCTGGATCCTTTCAGCGAATGAAAGATATCGAAGGATATTGATGGAAATTGTGAGCTGCCTCTTGCTACCATCATCATCTATTACCTCAATATAACTAGAGGATTTGCACTTGACACAATAATTCGTATCTTTATGTTCATTTCTAAATAACATGCATCCGTTTGGACAAGCATGTATTTGCTCATACGACATCTTAAGTGAACCGTGGATTTTTTTTGACTCGTACATGTTCTTTGGCAATATATTTTCTTTAGGCAACAGGCTAGCAATAACTGACAATAACTCATTGAAGCAAATTATGCTCATGTTATGGTTTGCCTTCAGGGCCATTAGGTGTGCAATGCCATCTAGTTGAGTAACCTCTGTATGGGCGTGAAGGGGTTTTTGTGCATAAACAAAGCTGCATGATACTCTTGAGGGCTTTCTGGCGGCTCTTGAGTTCGGGTCCTCCAGCGGATCCACGGCGGATGTCATCTAACAGTTTTCAATCCGAGTATCATATTCGCCGGTGCGTTGTCGCACCACCTCCGCCCTGGACTGTTCTGTCTCACCGTGAAAGATCTACAGGTAATACCCTGGTGTAAACCCATGTTTGCCTAAGTGTTTACTCATAGTAATCTTATCTCTTTCAGTCTGGTTATCACACTCCGTGCATGGGCACCAAATTCCACGAACTGACATTTCTCCGGCAAATACTAATTTCAGGAAATCATTGGTCTTCGACCTCCACTCAGGGGTCATACCCTCCATGCTGGGATGTCCAGTGTACATCCACTCATGTTCTTCCATCCTCTGACATAAAGTGAAACACACACATAATTTTTTTATGTAACAAGTGGTTCCATCAAGTTTTGCGACATGCACTGAGCTATGTAATAGGTAAAGATAGGTCCTAATCCCACCCGAGAATGTGTAGGCTGGGTCCGCTTTCATGATGTACTCCGAGCGAGACAAAATTTCGGCAGCACCTCCCCGCTGTTCTCCAAATACACGTCTCAACAATAAGCCAAGAGGATGTGTATCTAGAGAACAACAAGGAGACACTGTCGAAATTCTGTCTCGGATCTAAGTACATCATAAAAATGACCCGCCAACACATCGTTGTGTTGTCCATGGAAAACATGGACAATTCGAAAGAGTTTGGGTTATAAATATGCAAAGACTTGCATATTTATAGATACAACCCTTCCGAACCGGAGACACCTAGGTTACGCGACTATTTAGGTGATCTACAAATAATGAAAACCTATACATGAACGGGAAGAGATTACCCTTGAAGCGTGCAATGGCATTCACTCTCTCTATTGTCAAAATAGATGCATGTCCTGCATGAAATAATGAAGTTGTGTCAATCATATGTCAAACACACAAACATCAATAACACTCACTCACACCCCCCCCCCCACACACAAACACACTCACATATCCATACACACGCATCACACACTCACTCACACATGCACACACACACCCCACACACAAACCCCTTTTGTTTCAAAAAAAACCGAGATTGAGTAGGGGCTCACCAACAGGGCAGGGGAGCGGCGGGGGAGGTTGATGCCAGACGAGGTAGAGCTCAGTGGAGGGGATGCCGCGCCGGTGGTGCTCGGTGAAGCTTGGCCGAGATGGTGGCGGTGGACGAGATCGGTGGAGGTGGCAGTGGGGGTCTCGGTGGAGGTGGAGGGGTCGGGGGAGGCACTCCCGGTGGCGGCACTAAGGGGCGGCGGCGGACAGAGGGGGCGGGGGTGAGAGAAACAGAGAGAGAAGAGTGGAGTGAGCACGTGCGAGGGGGAAAATTTTGCATAAGTCCCCACGGGAAACATTTCCGAGAGCCAACTTTTAAAGACACTCGGTAAAAGTCTTAACCTAGATCTCGGGGGCTTTTCTGAGAGCCGCACCGACAGAATTTACAGTGGGTCGTCCAGCAGCACTCGGTAATGGCCGCATTTTCCAAGAGGAACTCTCGGTAAAGCATCCTTCTTGTGCATTCTCCATATATGTATTATACTTTTTTTTGTTTTCTTCCATGCTTGGCAAACAACCTTAGCACATCATAATTACTGTCTTGTGTTTTCTTTTTCAAATGATGGGCCTCGCCCTGTTCTAGAGACCGGCACCCCTCCGGTGGCCCCGACAGTCTAGGGCGTTGATCGGCACCGAGAGGGTGTAGTCCATGGTGAATAACTGCTTCTCCGTGTTAGTGCATGTCATCGCGAGATGACAGACCAAGACTAGGCCAAAGCCACAGCAAGATCCCATCCGTGTAGACCCGACTCGTCTGTTTCCCCCCTCCATGTTCCGGCGGCGGCGCCGTCCATGAGGGGGGCACACTCCGGAGACGCGGGTCGGAGGTTTGCAACCGCCACAACACTTCCAAACTTTTGAGAGGCAGCCTACACAAGATTTGGCGGCATGTGCTAGCCCCCGGAGGCCGCCGGCCATAGTCGTAGACATGCGAAGAGCAATCCGCGGAGAGGGAAGTGTTCAGATACTTCTCCATCACCAAAAATTATGAAAAATTACCATCAGTCCTATAGCACATGTGCCCATGTCGTGTAAAAAACTCATGATTTTATCGCGCTCCGAGTATGTACAAACTGGACAATCTCTTCCGGAGTATATCAGGATTTCGAACGAGAACTCATCTGTTACACGGGAACTTCAATGTTTTTTAAAATTATTTGAACTTGAGCCTATTATTCCATTCAGTATGCAGCATTCAAAGCGATGCCATCAATTTCCAACACGTTCTGACAGCATTTGCTGTTTTTCAGTCATTTACCGATTTGTTTAGAGAGCTAAATGACCGTGAAATTGAAAATCACTACAAAATAAACTCTGGAAATGTTGGAACTTGGCATGGTATCAACATTTCAACCGCATAGCATGTGCAAAAGAGTAGAGAGGGTCACGGCGAAAACTGGACGCACCCCATGTACAAACTGGACAATCTCTTTCGGAGTATCAGGGTTTCAGACGAGAACTCATATGTTACACGGGCACTTCAATGTTTTTTAAACTTATTTGAACTCCAGCCTATTTTTCCATTCAGTATGCAGCATTCAAAGCGACGTCATCAATTTCCAACACGTTCTGACATCATTTGCTATTTTCAGTCATTTACCGATTTGTTTAGAGAGCTAAATGACCGTGAAATTGAAAATCACTACAAAATGAACTCTGAAAATGTTGGAACTTGGCATGGTATCATCATTTCACCCGCATAGCATGTGCAAAAGAGTAGACAGGGTCACGGCGAAAACTAGATGCACCTCATGTACAAACTGGACAATCTCTTCCGGAGTATATCAGGGTTTCGGACGAGAACTCATCTGTTACACGGGCACTTCAATGTTTTTTAAACTTATTTGAACTCCAGCCTATTTTTGCGTTCAGTATGCAGCATTCAAAGCGACGTCATCAATTTCGAACACGTTCTGACATCATTTGCTGTTTTTCAGTCATTTACCGATTTGTTTAGAGAGCTAAATGACCGTGAAATTGAAAATCACCACAAAATGAACTCTGAAAATGTTGGAACTTGGCATGGTATCATCATTTCACCCGCATAGCATGTGCAAAAGAGTAGAGAGGGTCACGCCAAAAACTGGACGCACCTCGTGTACAAACTGGACAATCAATTTCGGAGTATCACGGTTTCGGACGAGAACTCATATGTTACACGGGCACTTCAACATTTTTTAAACTTATTTGAACTCTAGCCTATTTTTTCATTCAGTATGCAGCATTCAAAGCGACGTCATCAATTTCCAACATGTTCTGACATCATTTGTTGTTTTTTAGTCATTTACCGATTTGTTTAGAGAGCTAAATGACCGTGAAATTGAAAATCACTACAAAATGAACTCTAAAAATGATGGAACTTGGCATGGTATCATCATTTCACCCGCATAGCATGTGCAAAAGAGTGCATAAGGTCACGGGGAAAACTGGACGCGCTTCGTGTACAAACTAGACAATCTCTTCTGGAGTATCAGGGTTTCGGACGAGAACTCATCTATTACACGGGCACCTCAATGTTTTTTAAACTTATTTGAACTCCAGGCTATTTTTGCGTTCAGTATGCAGCATTCAAAGCGACATCATCAATTTCCAACACGTTCTGACATCATTTGTTGTTTTTTAGTCATTTACCGATTTGTTTAGAGAGCTAAATGATCGTGAAATTGAAAATCACTACAAAATGAACTCTGAAAATGTTCGAACTTGGCATGGTATCATCATTTCACCCGCATAGCATGTGCAAAAGAGTAGAGAGGGTCACGGCGAAAACTGGACGCACCTCGTGTAAAAACTGGACAATCTCTTTTTGAACTCCAACCTATTTTTGCATTCCGTATGCGGCATTATGAGCGACGTCATCTATTTCCAACATGTTCTGACATCATTTGTTGTTTTTCCAGTCATTTACCGATTTGTTTAGAGAGCTAAATGACCGTGAAATTGAAAATCACTACAAAACGAACTCTGAAAATTACTCAAAAATAAAGAGAAGAAAATAAATAATGCAGAAAAGAAAAAACTATATAAAAAATTGTTGGGGCGCTGCCCAGTGGGCCTGCCAGACCTAGGGTGTGCAAATTCAGGCCCAGAAGGGCCAGCAGGCTCACAGGGCAGCGCGCCATAGTTAGGCCCAGAAGCCTGCTATATAGAGAAGTTCGAAGGAGCAGTCGCGACTGGGTTTATAAACCTGTGCGGCTGCCCTTCGGTCGGCGAGGTGGGACTAAACATTGTGCACCGCCGGTGGCAACGCACAACCATTAGTACCGGTTGGTGGCTCCAACCGGTACTAATGAGTGGGCCTTTAGTACCGGTTCATGGCACGAACCGGTACTAAAGGGGCCGTTTCCCGCCCGTTGGCCTGTTGAAAATTTGCGTTTAGTACCGGTTGGTGGCTCCAACCAGTACTAAAGGCCCCTCCTATATATATGGCACTTACGAAAAATTCAGTTTCATCGACCACCACTTCTCCAACTTCTTCGCGCGACATCGCCGCCGCCGCTGCCGCCCATCGCGCGCCACCCTCGCGAGCCCGCCGCCCGCGCAGCCTGTCGTTGCCGTCACCGCCGTCGCCCCGCTGCCCGTCACCGCCGTCGCCGCCGCCCGTCGCCGCCGCCCGTACTACGTCGCCCGTCTCGATCGCGTCGTCGCTTGGAACCGCCGCTTCGTCGTCGCGCCGTCCCCGTCGCATCGCCATCTCGCGCCGCCGCCCGTACGCTGCTGCCCCCCGCTCGTACACACACACACACATACACACACACACACAGAGAGATACACACACATATTGTTTTTACTTATTTTCTGTTTTCTGTTGTTTAGATTAATGTTAGATAAATTACGTATATAAGAATGTTAGAATGTTAATGTTAGATGAATTATATGGAAAGGATGTTAAATAATAATGTCAATTTTAGATGAATTAGCTAGATATTAATTAGGTATATATATGAGATTTGAACTAGTTGAATTAATATAACTAGTTTATTTTAGTATGAAAATTAAAAGAACAAGTTTATTTTAGTAAGAAAATTTAGGTATATGAGATTATTTGAACTAGTTTAGTAAATGCTTAGTTGAACTAGTTGAATTAGTAGAACTAGTTTATTTTAGTGAGAAAATTTAGGTATATGAGATTTGATGATCTAATTAAAATATTACTATATATAGCTACTTTATATATTTTAGTAAGAAAATTCATAGAACTATTTTATTTTTAGTAAATTCTTAGTTGAATTAGTTGAATTAATATAACTAGTTTATTTTTAGTAAGAAAATTTAGATATCTGAGATTTGATGATCTAATTAAAATATTACTATATAGAACTAGCTACTTTATTTTAGTAAGAAAATTAATGGAACAAGTTTATTTTTAGTAAATGCTTAGTTGAATTAGTTGAATTAATAGAACTAGTTGAATTAATAGAAATAGTTTAATTAGTTGAATTAATAGAACTAGTAAGTGTTTAATGTTTCACCTATATGAACATAGGAAATGACGTCTGACTACGAAAAAGATTTCATTAAGTGTGAATACTGTTAAGACCAGCGCGGCCTGTGCGATAGAAATTTCCTTGTTTAGGATAGGCGCTTCAGCATCAAGCTGGATGAGACCTTCGAAGTGGATACAGTAAGTCACAACGACAAGTCTTTTTTCGTAATTAAGCATGACTTATATATGCTTCATTTTCTTCAACTTATAATTTTAAATTTTCACTATTCTACTAGCGCATCCCCTGCCATGCAAGAATTTTTGTCTTGGATAAGATAGGTTTCAGTGCTATGGAAACTGTGGAGATAAAGAGATTTTCCCTGAAGACCGAGCATGGTTATACTTTCAACATCAAATTATACAATGCAGACACGTACACCTATTTTGAATGCAAAACTTGGCAAGCACTATGCAAGGCTTATGCATTTGAGCCTGATATGGTTATCACCTTTGATATTCGTCCGGAAGATGATATTGAAGGTAATAGAGACATTTGGGTCGATGTGCGGACGCCTCCGGTTCTACCATTATGTGAGTTTCTCAACCATATTTATGTCTTTGATATTGTTTATTCAAAAATAGTTGACAACTAATTTCTATTGACAACTTATTTCCATTCAAGCAAACATGTCCGGCGCTTGGTAGACAGGACCTACTACTGTCCCGAAGCTGAACTAAACTGCGAGGAGATAAGTCATTATGTTTCATGGCTTGAGGATCTTCATACTGTCAAGACAAATTTTCTTCCTGCACTTAGAAATGTTAGTACTCAAAACGTGCGACCAATAGTGATCGTATTGAACTACGGTCACATCTATTTACGAAAGACAGTAAGATTTTTACTATTTGTCCTCAATGCATCTTTTGCATACATTATTTTTTTTGGTAAACTCTCATTGCTAAGTATATTAATTACTATACGATATTCTTCAACAGGGACTCCCGATGACAGTTGTGCCTCAGTTGATCGAGACTAAAGGTCACATGTCAATGGTTAGCTTACGGCCAAGATATCCTACATTGCACATGAGTGCATTCAGGATTTCTAAAAGCGATCAATGCTTAATAGTGAAAGATTGGAGCAAAATTGTTAATGATCCCAGAGAAGTACCAGGGGGCAGCAATAATGAGAAGCGCGTCCCACGATTAGGAGACAGGTTCATCTGCATGCTCCAGTATGATGAATCAGGAGAGCTATACATGTTCTATGCTATTTTACCTGAGAGAGAGAGCAGCAGGAGCGATTTAGCTAGTTCATGCTCTTAGTACTTTTGTCCTCTCATGTCCGTGTTCTTCGTCCCGAACTTAATCTCAAAGGGTGATTTGCTTTTGTGGTGTTATGAACGCTTATAATATCATGACCATGTTGAACTCGATGATATCTTTGCTTCTGGTACAAGTGAATATTTTTTCTTTAAGCTAGTGTTGGTGGTGATTAGATAGCGGTAATGACGACTATGATGATTTTTAGCTAGCTATATACTGTTGTTGATGATATGACGCAAGAGTTTTTTAAATTAATATGATGATGATGATGATGATTTATTATATCATTTATGAAAGAAATCGCAGATTAGTTTCAGCTGGATGGATCCTAGCTAAGTGATCAAGTATATGCCATATCCATATTATACTTGATCACCTAGTGATCAAGTATAATATGGATATGGCATATACTTGATCGCTTAGCTAGGATCCACATGCATCCAGTCGAAAATAATCTGCGGTACTTTCACCTAATGATTTAACAACTAAAATACTCACTAAATTAAATTGAAATCACAAAATTAAAGGAAAAATAAAAAATAATACCCAAAAAAATCCCAGGTGATCAAGTATAATATGGATATGGCATATACTTGATCGCTTAGCTAAGATCCACATGCATCCAGTTGAAAATAATCTGCGGTACTTTCACCTAATGATTTAACAACTAAAATAATCACTAAATTAAATTGAAAACACAAAATTAAAGAAAAATAAAAAATAATACCAAAACAATCCCAAACATTTAGTATCGGTTGGTGTTACCAACTGGTACTAATGTCCTACACACACCCGGGCCTGGCTCGTGCCACGTGGTGGCACTTTAGCGCCTGTTCGTGATGAACCGGTACTAAAGCGGGGGACCTTTAGTCCCCACTCTTTAGTGCCGGTTGTGGAACCGGCACTAAAGGCCCTTATGAACTGGCGCTAAAGCCTAGTTCTGCACTAGTGCAGGGCCCCCGTCCCGCCTAACCCTATAGTGTTTGACCACGGGATGTAGCCCTTTGACTTTGCACGGACGGGCTTTGACCAGTAGAACTCTCCACCCGGTTGTGTTAGGTCAGCCCATAGGAACACTTTGGAGCCACATCCGGCCCAAAGCCACAGTAGGAACCCATCCGTGTAGACCCGATGCGTCTGTTTCCCCCCTCCAGGTGCCGGCAGCGGCGCCGTCCGTGAGGGGGGCACACTCCAGAGACGCGTGCCGGGCGTTAGCAACCACCACAACACTTCCAGACTTGTGAGAGGCCGCCTACGCAAGATTTGGCGGCATGTGCTAGCCCCCGGAGGCCGCCGGCCACAGTCGTTGACACGCGAAGAGCAATCCGCGGAGAGGGAAGTGTTCAGATACTTCTCCATCACCAAAAATTATGAGAAATTACCATCAGTCCTATAGCGCATGTGCCCACATCGTGTAAAAAACTCATGATTTTTTCGCGTTCTGAGTATTTAATAATATTCACACCGCATCGTTACCGCAGGACGTCTACTACTGTGACATCGCCGTCCGTGAAGGGGGCCACACCCTGGAGACGCGTGTCGCCTCTTCGGACATGCCACCACACCGTACGTCATGTATGAGGGCCCGGTGCGATGCTCTAGTGGCATTGCTACCCCCAGGGCCCCCATCCCGCCTAACCCTATAAAGTTTGACCATGAGATCTAGCCCTTTGACTTTGCACGGACGGGCTTTGACCAGTGGAACTCTCCACCCGGTTGTGTTAGGTCAGCCCATAGGAACACTTTGGAGCAACATCCGGGCCAAAGCCACAGCAAGACCCCATCCGTTTGGAACCACCACAATCCTTCCAGACTTGTGAGAGGCTGCCTACTCATGATTTGGCGGCATGTGCTAGCCCCCGGAGGCCGCCGGCCACAGTCGTATACATCCGAAGAGCAATCCGCGGAGAGGGATGTGTTCAGATACTTCTCCATCACCAAAAATTATGAGAAATTACCATCAGTCCTATAGCACATGTTCCCACGTCGTGTAAAAAACTCATGATTTTATCGCGCTCCGAGTATTTAATAATATTCACACAACAACGTTACCGCAGAACGTCTACTACTGTGTCATCGCCGTCCGTGAGGGGGGCCACACCCCGGAGACGCGTGCCGCCTCTTCTGACATGCCACCACACCGTACGACATGTATGAGGGCCCGGTGCGATACTCCGGTGGCCTTGCTACCCTCCAGGGCCCCCGTCCCGCCTAACCCTATTGCCTTTGACCACGGGAACTAGCCCTTTGACTTTGCACGGACGGGCTTTGACCAGTGGAACTCTCCACCCGGTTGTGTTAGGTCAGCCCATAGGAACAGTTTGGAGCAGCATCCGGGCCAAAGCCACAGCAAGACCCCATCCATGTAGACCCGACGCATCTATTTCCCCCCTCCAGGTGCCGGCGGCGGCGCCATTTGTGAGGGGGGCACACCCCGGAGACACGTGTCGGGCGTTAGCAACCACCACAACACTTCCAGACTTGTGAGAGGCCGCCTACGCAAGATTTGGCGGCATGTGCTAGCCCCCGGAGGCCGCCGGCCACAGTCGTAGACACGCAAAGAGCAATCCGCGGAGAGGGAAGTGTTCAGATACTTCTCCATCACGAAAAATTATGAGAAATTACCATCAGTCCTATAGCACATGTGCCCACGTCGTGTACAAATCTCATGATTTTATCACGCTCCGAGTATTTAATAATATTCACACCGCGTCGTTACCGCAGAATGTCTACTACTGTGTCATCACTGTCTGTGAGGGGGGCCACACCGCGGAGACGCGTGCCGCCTCTTCGGACATGCCACCACACCGTACGGCATGTATGAGGGCTCGGTGTGATGCTCCAGTGGCATTGCTACCCCCCCCACCCCAGGGCCCCCGTCCCGCCTAACCCAGTATTGTTTGACCACGGGATCTAGCCCTTTGACTTTGCAGGAACGGGCTTTGACCAGTGGAACTCTCCACCCGGTTGTGTTAGGTCAGCCCATAGGAACACTTTGGAGCAACATCCGGGCCAAAGCCACAGCAAGACCCCATCCGTGTAGACCCGCCGCGTCCGTTTCCCCCCTCCAGGTGCCGGCGGCAGCGCGGTCCGTGAGGGGGCACACCAGGAGATGCGTGCCGGGCGTTTGCAACCGCCACAACACTTCCAGACTTGTGAGAGAGTGCCTATGCAAGATTTGGCGGGTTGTGCTAGCCCCCGGAGGCCGCCGGCCACAGTTGTAGACACGCGAAGAGCAATCCGCGGAGAGGGAAGTGTTCAGATACTTCTCCATCGCCAAAAATTATGAAAAATTACCATCAGTCCTATAGCACATGTGCCCACGTCGTGTAAAAAACTCACGATTTTATCGCGCTACGAGTATTTAATAATATTCACACCGCATCGTTACCGTAGAACGTCTACTACTGTGTCATCGCCGTCCGTGAGGTGGGCCACACCCTGGAGACGCGTGCCGCCTCTTCGGACATGCCACCACACCGTAAGGCATGTATGAGGGCCCGGTGCGATGCTTCGGTGGCATTGCTACCCCCCAGGGCCCCCGTCTCGCCTAACCCTGTAGCGTTTGACCATGGGATCTAGCCCTTTGACTTTGCACGGACGGGCTTTGACCAGTGGAACTCTCCACTCGGTTCTGTTAGGTTAGCCCATAGGAACACTTTCGGGAAACATCCGGGGCAAAGCCAAAGCAAGACCCCATCCGTGTAGACCCGACGCGTCTGTTTCCCTCCTCTAGGTGCCGGCGGCGGCGCCGTCCATGAGGGGGGCACGCCTCAGAGACGCGTGCCGGGCGTTTGCAACCACCACAACACTTCCAGACTTGTGAGAGGCCGGCTACGCAAGATTTGGCAGCATGTGCTAGCCCCCGCAGGTCGCCGACCATAGTCGTAGTCATGCGAAGAGCAATCCGCGGAGAGGGAAGTGTTCAGATACTTCTCCGTCACAAAAAATTATGAGAAATTACCATCAGTCCTATAGCACATGTGCCCACGTCGTGTAAAAAATTCATGATTTTATCGCGCTCCGAGTATTTAATAATATTCACACCGCGTCGTTACCGCAGAACGTGTACTACTGTGTCATCGCCGTCCGTGAGGGGGACCACACCCCGGAGACGCGTGCCGCATCCTCGGACATGCCACCACACCGTACGGCATGTATGAGGGCCCGGTGCGGTGCTCCAGTGGCATCGCTACCCCCCCCCCCCAGGGCCCCGTCCCGCCTAACCCTGTAGCGTTTAACCACGGGATCTAGCCCTTTGACTTTGCACTGACGGGCTTTGACCAGTGGAACTCTCCACCCGGTTGTGTTAGGTCAGCCCATAGGAACACTTTGGAGCAACATCCGGGCCAAAGCCACAACAAGACCCCATCCATGTTGACCCGACGCGTCCGTTTCCCCCCTCCAGGTGCCTGCGGCGGCGCTGTTCGTGAGGGGGGCCACACCCCGGAGACGCTGGCCGGGCGTTTGCAACCACCACAACACTTCCAGACTTGTGAGAGACCGCCTACGCAAGATTTGGCGGCATGTGCTAGCCCCGGAGGCCGCCGGCCACAGTCGTAGACACGCGAAGAGCAATCCGCGGAGAGGGAAGTGTTCAGATACTTCTCCATCACCAAAATTTATGAAAAATTACCATCAGTCCTATAGCACATGTGCCCATGTCGTGTAAAAAACTCATGATTTTATCACACTCCAAGTATTTAATAATATTCACACCGCATCATTATCGCAGAACGTCTACTACTATGTCATCGCCGTCCGTGAGGGGGGCCGCACCCCGAAGATGCGTGCCACCTCTTCGGACACGCCACCACACCGTACGCCATGTATGAGGGCCCTGTGCGATGCTCCGGTGGCATTGCTACCCCCCCCCCCCCCCACGGGCCCCGTCCCGCCTAACCCTATAACATTTGACCACAAGATCTAGCCCTTTGACTTTGCACGGACAGGCTTTGACCAGTGGAACTCTCCACCCGGTTGTGTTAGGTCAGCCCATAGGAAAACTTTGGAGCAACATCCGGGCCAAAGCCACAGCAAGACCCCATCCGTGTAGACCCGACGCGTTCATTTCCCCCCTCCAGGTGCCTGCGGCGGCGCCGTCCATGAGGGGGGCACACCTCGGAGACGCGGGTCGGGCGTTTGCAACCACCACAACTCTTCCAGACTAGTGAGAGACCGGCTACGCAAGATTTGGCGGCATGTGCTAGCCCCCGGAGGCCGCCGACCACAGTCGTAGACACGCGAAGAGCAATCCGCGGAGAGGGAAGTGTTCAGATACTTCTCCATCACCAAAAATTGTGAAAAATTACCATCAGTCCTATAGCACATGTGCCCACATCATGTAAAAAACTTGTGATTTTATCGCACTCCGAGTATTTAATAATATTCACGCCGCAGCGTTACCGCAGATCGTCTACTACTGTGTCATCGCCGTCCGTGAGGGGGGCCACACCCCGGAGACGCGTGCCGCCTCTTTGGACATGCCACCACACCGTACGAGATGTATGAGGGCCCGGTGCGATGCTCCAGTGGCATTGCTACCCCCCACGGTCAAAAACTGCTTCTTCTCATGTGTTTTACTTTACACTCTTTAAAGTTGAGTTTTGAAAAAAATCATCAAAAGTCATGGAATTTATAAACTTTGGTCGTAAAAGCATATGAAATATGAGATACAAAAAAGATAGTGCAAAACAAAGACAAAAAGATAAGGGGAAAAAATATTAGAGCAGTACTTACCGAGGGTCGACTATCGGCCCTCGGGAATGTCTACTTTTTCCGAGGGTGACTCTCGGTAAAGCATCTAACCTAGATCTAGGGGGACATATTTTCTGAGAGCTGCTCTCGGTAAATCATCTAACCTAGATCTAGAGTTGATTTCTTTTCCGAGGGCCGCACCGACAATCACTCGGCAAATGTGACGTCGACTACTTAAGCATATTTCCCCCCTGTTGTTTCTTCTCTCAGCTCCCCACTGACCCGCGCCCCTCCTCCTCTGCTCCCCACTGACCGGAGCCCCTCCACCGACCGGTGCCCCCTCCACCGCCGCCCCCCACACCACACCGCGCTCCTCCCTCCGGTGAGCCCCCCCTCCTCCTCTCCATGTGTGTATAGATAGATGGATTGATAGATGGATGCATAGATAGATGGATGGATTGATAGATGGATGCATAGATAGATGGATGGATTTATAGATGGATGCATAGATAGATGGATGGATTGATAGATGGGTGCATAGATAAATGGATGGATTGATAGATGGATAGATGCCATGTAGATACATATTTTTCAAAAGAAAAAATGTAGAAAATTGTTGATAATGTTGTATGCATGGATGCTATGTGCGGATGTGACCGATGGGATACGTGAGATAGTGTCGATGAGAGTTGTTCTTTGAGGAAGAAAAAACAACTTTTGAGCGATGACGGTTGATCTGTGTGAGCTCCTCATGTTATATCTTGATAACGCACGAGGGGCTCACCCAGCTCAACCATCACCGAAAGTTGAAATACCCGTGAGAGAGTGTCCACCATATATACCACCACCAGCGAGAGTGTCCACCGTATATACGTGAGAGAGTGTCGTTGAGAGTTGTTCTTGGAGGAAGAAAATCGACTTTTGATGATGGTGGTCGATCTACGTGAGCTCTTCATGTTATATCTTTCATGTTTGATTCTTATGTTATTTTCCATTGTGTGATGAAAGGTGTTAGCATCGATCAACTTTTTGTCTATGGCCTCCTTCAACGACAAAGCTTCCATTAGGGTCGACTCCACTAACACGAAGAAGAGCTCCGAGGACCGCTTGGCTGATCCATTAGGAACCCATAGCTGATCCTAATGAAGTTTTTTATGGATCTGGCCAAGAAGAATCCCCCAGCTAAGGAGGGCAAGGCTCCACTACGCAAGGAGCCATTGAGTCCACCGACCATCATTCCTGACGATGCTTGGTCCTCCACTGTGGGGGATGCCACCACATGCTCTGACTCGACGATCACTGGTTTCACCGACTACACCTCGGAGTAGTCACCTAGATAGTTTGACCTTGATTTAGTGGTATAGTTTTGTACCTGCTGATATGGACTTGGATGGCCACTTGTGATGCTTTTGATTGTATGAGTGATGAATGCTTACGTTGATTATGTATGATGTGCCTTATTTCTTTTTCTTTTGTAGATGAAGTGGTATGTGGTGTACAGAGGACGATGTCGAGGAGTCTACAATTCATGGTCGGGATGCAATGAACAAATACTTTGTTATGAAGGCAACTCCTTCGCCTCATTCAACAAGAGAGAGACGGCAGAGTATCATTACAATCAGTATTTGCTTAAGCAAAAGAGAAAAATAGAATTACGCAATGGTGCAAGCCAGACACGGCTTAGCTGTTTCAGTGGGTTGTTGAAGAACTTCAAAATTCTCTTGCAGTTTGTCATAATTGTGGTGTTGCTTTTTATCATATGGTGCATGCATGCAGACCACTTTGTTGTTTAATTAGTAAGTAGGCACTTGTACTAAAGAGCTACTTTGTGATTTGAAATGAAGCTTGTGTGAACTATTAATGGATTAATGCTTCTGTGAGTTTGTTGTTAACCTGTGTGACTTGAAATGCAAGTTTGAGTATTGTATAAATGTTTTTGCTGCACCAACTCGAGCAAAAAATAGTATGAGCAGAAGTGGGAACAAAATTTTACCGAGGGCGGCACTCGGCAAAGAGGCATGCGTTGTAAGCTGAAGGCACTTGGATGTTGCAGTCATGCCGAGAGGACTCTCGGTAGAGCAGTTGTTACCGATGGTCGACTCTCAGCTTTCGGTAAATTAGCAGGTGCCGAGAGTAGCTCTCGGTAATGATAAGGGCACCATCAAAGTTTAGTCCCACCTCGCGTAGAGACAAGCAACAAAACCTATTTAAATAGTGGGATAGTCGAGATGCAGTAAGCTTGGGTATCCATTACACTCTTGTTAAGGAGATGGACTATCACTTTAAATGTTCACATGTCTCGAGCAGAGAACATTCAAAGTGATAGGCCTTCTTCTTAATGCCGGTGTTTTCTTATTAATGGTGTCGGAATGTGTCCGTTTTGTGTAGGAAGTGTTGGTCATGTTGCTCCGGTGGCCCCGGCGGTCTAGGGCGTTGTTCGGCACCTAGAGGGGGTAGGCCACGGGGAATAACTGCTTCTTCATGTTAGTGCATGTCATCGCGAGATGACATGCCAAGTTTAGGCTCGTTCTGTCACGGGATCACCCACCGAAGATTCTGTCTCGGGGATGGACGCAGCCGGTCCTCGATGTTCCCGCCCGTGTGTGTGGTTTGGGAGGAACGTGTCACGTCAAGGACGTGCGTTGCTTATTCAAATAGCACACCACCCCTGCATCCATATGCATGGGCCACACGCATGTAGGGGTGCCCTCCCCCCCTTAGGCGGTCTCTATATCGAGCACTCATCCGGTGGCCCCGGCGGTCTAGGGCATTATTCGGCACCGAGAGGGTGTAGTCCACGGTGAATAATTGCTTCTCCATGTTAGTATATGTCATCGCGAGATGACAGACCAAGTTTAGGCCCATTCTTCGAGATAGTCTATGGGTATCGAGAGGGAATGTGTCCGGTTTGTGCGTGAAGTGCGGGTCCTGTTGCACCGTTCGCCTTGAAAATTCTTGTGCTCTCAAAGAAGGCCATCACATGTATATGCATGGGCTATCCGGTGGCCCCGGCGGTCTAGGAAGTTGACCGGCACCGAGAGAGGGGGTAGGCCACGGTCAACAACTGCTTCTTCTCATGTTTATTACTTTACACTCTTTAAAGTTGAGTTTTGAAATAATTCATCAAAAGTAATGGAATTTATAAACTTTGGTCGTAAAAGCATATGAAATATGAGATACGAAAAAGATAGTGCAAAATAAAGACAAAAAGAGAAGGGAAAAAATTAGAGCAGTGGTTACCGAGGGTCGATTCCCGGCTCTCGGTAATGGCCACATTTTCCGAGAGTTGCTCTCCGTAAAGCATCTAACCTAGATAACTTTCCTTCTTGTCCATTCTCGATAATATGTATTATAATTTTTTGTTGTTTTCTTTCATGCTTGGCAAACAACCTTAGCACATCATAATTACCGTCTTGTGTTTTCTTCTTCGGATGGGTCTCTTCCGGTTCTAGAGACCAGCACCCCTCCGGTGGCCCCGGCGGTCTAGGGCATTGTTCGGCACCTAGAGGGGGTAGGCCACGGGGAACAAGTGCTTCTTTGTGTTTGTGAATGTCACCGCGAGTTGACAGACCAAGTCTAGGCCCGTTCTGTCACGAGATCGCCTACCGAAGACTCTGTCTCGGGGAAGAACGTAGTCGGTCGTCGACATTCCCGCTCGTGTGTGTGGTTTGTGAGGCACGTGCCACGTCAAGGACGTGCGTTGCTTATTCAAATAGCACACCACCCCTGCATGCATATGCATGGGCCATGCACATGCAGGGGTGCCCTCCCCCCCTCGGGCGGTCTCCATATCAAGCACCCATCCGGTGGACCCTGCCGTCTAGGGCGTTATTCGGCACTGAGAGGGTGTAGTCCATGGTGAATAACTGCTTCTCCGTGTTAGTGCATGTCATCGCAAGTTGACAGACCAAGTCTAGGCCCGTTCTTCAAGATAGTCTATGGGTATCGAGAGGGAATGTGTCCGGTTTGTGCAGGAAGTGCTGGACCTGTTGCACCGTTGGCCTTGAAACTTCTTGTGCTCTCAAAGAAGGCCATCGCATGTATATGCATGGGCTATCCGGTGGCCCCGGCGGTCTAGGAAGTTGACCGGCACCGAGAGAGGGTGTAGGCCACGGTCAACAACTGCTTCTTCTCATGTTTATTACTTTACACTCTTTAAAGTTCTATCTCGGTGCCGTTCTAGAAAGTTGACCGGCACCGAGAGAGGGGGTAGGCCACGGTCAACAACTGCTTATTCTCATGTTTATTCCTTTACACTCTTTAAAGTTGAGTTTTGAAATAATTCATCAAAAGTCATGGAATTTATAAACTTTGGTCGTAAAAGCATATGAAATATGTGATACGAAAAAGATAGTGCAAAATAAAGACAAAAAGAGAAGCGAAAAAAATTAGAGAAGTGGTTACCGAGGGTCGATTCCCAGCTCTCGGTAATGGCCACATTTTCCGAGAGTTGCTCTCTGTAAAGCATCTAACCTAGATATCTTTCCTTCTTGTCCATTCTCGATAATATGTATTATAATTTTTTTGCTGTTTTCTTTCATGCTTGGCAAACAACCTTAGCACATCATAATTACCATCTTGTGTTTTCTTCTTCGGATGGGCCTCGTCCGGTTCTAGAGACCAGCACCCCTCCGGTGGCCCCGGTGGTCTAGGGCGTTGTTCGGCACCTAGAGGGGGTAGGCCATGGGGAATAACTGCTTCTTCGTGTTAGTGAATGTCATCGCGAGATGACAGACCAACTATAGGCCCGTTCTGTCACGGGATCGCCCACCCAAGACTCTGTCTCGGGGACGAACGCAGCCGGTCCTCGATGTTCCCGCCCGTGTGTGTGGTTTGTGAGGCACGTGCCACGTCAAGGATGTGCGTTGCTTATTCAAATAGCACACCACCCTTGCATGCATATGCCTGGGCCACGCGCATGCAGAGGTGCCCTCCCCCATCGGGCGGTCTCCATATCAAGCACCCATCCGGTCGCCCCGGCGGTCTAGGGCGTTATTCGGCACCGAGAGGGTTTAGTCCACGGTGAATAACTACTTCTCCGTGTTAGTGCATGTCATTGCGAGTTGACAGACCAAGTCTAGGCTCGTTCTGTCACGGGATCTCCCACCGAATATTCTGTCTTGGGGACGGACACAGTTGGTCCTCAGCGTTCCCACCCATGTGTGTGGTTTTTGAGGCACGTGTCACGTCAAGGACGTGCATTGCTTATTGAAATAGCACACCACCCCTGCATGCATATGCATGGGCCACACGCATGTAGGGGTGCCCTCCCCCCCTCGGGTGGTCTCTATATCGAGCACCCATCCGGTGGCCCCAGCGGTCTAGGGCATTATTCGGCACCGAGAGGGTGTAGTCCACGGTGAATAACTGCTTCTCCATGTTAGTGCATGTCATCGCAAGATGACATACCAAGTCTAGGCCCGTTCTTCGAGATAGTCTTTCGGTATCGAGAGGGAATGTGTCTGGTTTGTGTAGGAAGAGCGGGTCCTGTTGCTCCGTTGGCCTCGAAACTTCTTGTGCTCTCAAAGAAGGCCATCACATGTATATGCATGGGCTATCCCGTGGCCGCGGTGGTCTAGGAAGTTGACCGGCACCGAGAGAGGGGGTAGGCCACGGTCAACAACTACTTCTTCTCATGTTTATTACTTTACACTCTTTAAAGTTCTCTCTCGGTGCCGGTCTAGAAAGTTGACCGGCACCGAGAGTGGGGGTAGGCCACGGTCAACAACTGCTTCTTATCATGTTTATTACTTTACACTCTTTAAAGTTGAGTTTTGAAATAATTCATCAAAAGTCATGGAATTTATAAACTTTGGTTGTAAAAGCATATGAAATATGAGATACAAAAAAGATAGTGCAAAACAAAGACAAAAATAGAAGAGAAAAAAATATTAGAGCAGTGGTTACCGAGGGTCGATTCTTGGCTCTTGGTAATGGCCACCTTTTCTGAGAGTTGCTCTCGATAAAGCATCTAACCTAGATACCTTTCCTTCTTGTCCATTCTCGATAATATGTATTATACTTTTTTGTTGTTTTCTTTCATTGTTGGCAAACAACCTTAGCACATCATAATTACCGTCTTGTGTTTTCTTCTTCGGATGGGTCTCGTCCGGTTCTAGAGACCGGCACCCCTCCGGTGGCCCCGGCGGTCTAGGGCGTTGTTCGGCACCTAGAGGGGGTAGGGCACGGGGAATAACTGCTTCTTCGTGTTAGTGCATGTCATCGCGAGATGACAGACCAAGTCTAGGCCCGTTCTGTCATGGGATCGCCCACTGAAGACTCTGTCTTGGGGACGAACGCAGCCGGTCCTTGATGTTCCCGCCCGAGTGTGTGGTTTGTGAGGCACATGCCACGTCAAGGACGTGCGTTCCTTATTCAAATAGCACACCACCCCTGCATGCATATGCATGGGCCACCCGCATGCAGCGGTGCCCTCCCCCTTGGGCGGTCTCCATATCTAGCACCCATCTGGTGGCCCCGGCGGTCTAGGCCGTTATTCGGCTCCGAGAGGGTGTAGTCCATGGTGAATAACTGCTTCTCCATGTTAGTGCATGTCATCGGGAGTTGACAGACCAAGTCTAGGCTCGTTCTGTTACGGGATCACCCACCAAAGATTCTGTCTCAGGGACGGACGCAGCCGGTCCTCGACGTTCCCGCCCGTGTGTGTGGTTTGGGAGGCACGTGTCACGTCAAGGACGTGCATTGCTTATTGAAATAGCACACCACCCCTGCATGCATATGCATGGGCCACACGCATGTAGGGGTGCCCTCCCCCCCTCGGGTGGTCTCTATATCGAGCACCCATCCGGTGGCCCCGGTGGTCTAGGGCATTATTCGACACCGAGAGGGTGTAGTCCATGGTGAATAACTGCTTCTCCGTGTTGGTGCATGTCATCGCGAGATAACAGACCAAGTCTAGGCCCGTTCTTCAAGATAGTCTATGGGTATCGAGAGGAAATGTGTCCAGTTTGTGCAGGAAGTGCGGGTCCTGTTGCTCCGTTGGCCTCGAAACTTCTTGTGCTCTCAAAGGAGACCATCTCATGTATATGCATGGGCTATCCGGTGGCCCCGACGGTCTAGAGCAATTGCCAATTGATGTCGGAGATAAAGATCCTTCGAAAGCAATCCAAGACTTGTCTATTGGCAAGATCCGTCCAACGGAGGTGAAGGAGAGTACCTCGTCCATCCAAGTGGAAGCTTCTACCTCATGACAAGGAGAACGAAGACTTGATACGAAAGCATCCACGAGTGGGACACATCAAGATGAAGAAAACGAGGAAGCACACCAAGATGAACCTCATTGACGGTGTCCTGGACTAGGGGGTACTCACCTCGTCGTCTCCTGATCAGTTGGATTGGGCCGAGCATCCCCATGGCCGTATACTCATGGGCCAGTCCGGACAGTTGCCACATACAAGGAAGATTCCACAAGACTTGGCGATCAAGACAAGGACTCCTCCCCCACCGGCGTATTCGGCTAGGACTCTTGTTTTCCTAGGCCTCCGGTGCATTATATAAACCGAGGCCAGGCTAGTCGATAGATATACAACAATCATACCATAGGCTAGCTTCTAGGGTTTAGCCTATCTGATCTCATGGTAGATCTACTCTTGTACTACCCATATCATCAATATCAATCAAGCAGGAGTAGGGTATTACCTCCGTCGAGAGGGCCCGAACCTGGGTAAAAACATCGTGTCCTTTGTCTCCTGTTACCATCCGCCTAGACGCACAGTTCGGGACCCCCTACCCGAGATCCGCCGGTTTTGACACCGACATTTGTGCTTTCATTGTGAGTTCCGCTGTGTGTTCGGCAAAAGGTCGATGGCTCGCCTGCATGTCAACTGCGACTTCGGCATCTTCGTCACCAGCTCGACTGGTCACCTTGGTTCGACAAAGGACTGCGCCCTACCTCCGATCGTCATGTTCGGATGAGGGCCTTCATCAACATCAGCTCCGATCTCTATCAAGATCATGGAGGTGTCATCCAGGGAGCCCGGGGGCTCAACGTCAACATTGCCCTCGGGCGACCATACTGTATTTCTGGACAGCGGACTTGTGTCCGCCGCCACCGCCTCCTCAGGTGTCGTTTTAACGATTGCTTCGTGGAATTAAAGTGCGAATTGAGTCTACAACAACCCTGAAAAATTTCGTCGAGTTCCGATGGAGGAATCTCTGGCAATCTCCGGTATACCGGAGCCGCATTGAATCTGGACGAGAATCCGGACAAGTTTAGAGCGTGGTGTCCAGCTTCTAGCTCGGACTTCCTTTGGAAGATCCAACCGTAGATCGGCTGCGGAATTCCTATATCTACCACCTCTTAAAATTTCAGCTCGATCCGACCGTCCAAACTCCGGGAACCTTCCGATTAGTGCTTCACTTTTCGGATCTGTTTTCTGCGTGAAAACGAATCCGACCCGAGTAAGTCTTTTTTATGAACGGGATTTCGGACATCCTTTTTGAAGGAAGTTTTGTATGGGGTATTGTGTTTTGTTTCCGAACACATCCCACGAACTTTAAGATCTTTTGAACATGATCTTCAACATCATGCTAGTGTCAAACCAGTCCGGCAATATTGCTCCATGGCTGCCGACCTGCGCCAGACACGTCGTCACTTTGTTGAGCCGAGCTCAACTTTTTCGGATCATCATCTCGGCAAGCCGAACAAGAGTTCGGCATCGCGAAGGATAAATCATCACCAACATCGCCGCCCCACGGATTACACGGAGCGGGCATACCGGCATCGCCGCACGGTAGCTTCATCAAGCCGGCATCGACCACGTCACGACCTGCATCAGCAGGGCCGCACTATTGCTTCTTCAAGCTGGTGTCCATCACGCCGACCTGCTTCAACATCTCTGCTGGACCGGGGGCTTCGCCATCTCTTCATCAACCTACTCCGGACACTTCGGCGTCACTAGCCGACGAGGCAATGGGCGCGCGGGTCGAGTCCCAATTTTGGGAATCACCTTCCTTCGGATTGCTACAACAAATAAACCAGGTGCTATTAATCCTTTTATTTCTTTTTTCTTGTTCGGGTTAGTTTTTCCCAAGGAATTATTACTCTGGTTTGTCCATCAAATGTACACAGGTCTATCAAATGGTGGTCGCATTATCGACGGTCGCATGATGGTTCGGGCAGTTTCCGTACATAGTCCGGCGAACGCCGCATCCGGAACTCGTACCGACCTGTGAATCTAGGCTTTGCCATGCCTTTATTGCATTACGCCGACAACCTGCATCGACATCGACTTCGGCGCCAGGCCATATTTCTTTTATTACTCACTTTGCATAAATTATTTATTATGCAACGACTTTTTTTAATTATCATTATTACTATTATCTCCGGTTTGCGCCATTTTTTGTGCACAGGAAAATGGTCCGGGGACTTCGGCGTCACTCTGCAGGTCTGCATTGACCGTGCTATGTCGCCACTTCGGCGTGTCGAGCTCTCTGCTCCGCCACCTCGGGACCGGCTTGGGGGATG
The DNA here is from genome assembly GCA_021605145.1 of Aegilops bicornis. Classification (NCBI taxonomy): domain Eukaryota; kingdom Viridiplantae; phylum Streptophyta; class Magnoliopsida; order Poales; family Poaceae; genus Aegilops; species Aegilops bicornis. The sequence continues at coordinate 56,567,560 of CM038673.1, read as the reverse complement.
GAACCTTGTCCCGTATCAAGCTCGGACCGCGTCTTCAATATCGAACATATTAACCAGCTAAGTATCTTTCATGCTCAAAGCTTTAATTTCTAACTTGTGTTCGGTTCGACCAAGCATTATACTTTTTCGGAAAATTTTGCTTGTAAAAAATTTTCTTATCCAAACTTTGTTTGTGACGCATAAATTCAAATACCCAATTCATTTGGGGCTTCCTTCATGAAGCTTTTCCTCTTGCATATGATTATACTTGTACGGCTTCGTTCCTTGTTCGTGTATTATGCCACAATATGCACCATATTGACTTAAGCGATTTGCAAGCTGGGTTGCTCGCTCCCCTGTTTACCCCTACGTTCCCGATTGTTCGGCTAGGGAGTAAAGGGAGCACCTCTGCGATTGTCACGATCGGGTCACCCGAGCCGGACCTCAGACTGGGTGAAGCCGAAAGCTAGCGCTCTTACTGTTTTCAATAATGGTCAGCACACAACGGAACTCATGAGTACAAAAAATCTATTGCACAAGTCTCATATTAACAATGAGCACCGAAGAAAGGTATCGGTGGGGGTACTATTTTCTTCGAAGATGCTTCTTACACTTTATCAGTAATATAGCATAAGTTCCCTGAGCGCGCTTTGTCCGTTACAACCTTATGACCTGATTGCCTGGTTATTGGAAACACCGTCGATATTCTCGACAGAAGGAGTACATAACACTTTTCGGTCCTTGACCGAAGAGGGAGAAGCCGACGGTCGGCTAAGACGCGTTTAAAGTTCGGTTGAACATAGATATGATATAAGTACTTCGGTACATGCAATCACTCTTTTACCCAAGTCACTTGGGGGCTCTTAAATTTATATGAGCCGTTTTATGATAAGTGTTTTTCTTCTTAGTCGTTGCAGAGTTTTTATTATTATTTATCACTACTTTTCTCGACACGAGTGTGCGGTCACTAGCCGGGGAGCCTAATTTCTCTCTCAAAACCGCTAGAGTTTAGTTTTCTAAACTGGCCTAATGAGAAGTACTCCGCCTTCGAGATGGGAGACTGAAGCCGTAGGCTGACCCGCTTGAAGTCTTGAGATAGGATGTTGTTGGGGAACGTAGCAGAAATTCAAAATTTTCCTACGTATCACCAAGATCTATCTATGGAGAAACTAGCAACGAGGGGAAGGAGAGTGCATCTACATACCCTTGTAGATCGCTAAGCGGAAGCGTTCAAGTGAACGGGGTTGATGGAGTCGTACTCGTCGTGATTCAGATCACCGATGATCAAGTGCCGAACGCACGGCACCTCCGCGTTCAACACACGTACAACCCGATGACGTCTCCCACGCCTTGATCCAGCAAGGAGAGAGGGAGAGGTTGAGGAAGACTCCATCCAGCAGCAGCACAACGGCGTGGTGGTGATGGAGGAGAGTGGCTATCTGCAGGCTTCGCCAAGCACCATGTAATAAGAGGAGGAAGAAGAGATGCAGGCTGCACCAACGAGAGGAGAAGTTCTCATGTCTTATGGGCAGCCCTGTGCCTCTATTTATATAGGGGAGAGGAGGGTGTGCCCCTCTAGGGTTCCCACCCCTAGGGGCGGCAGCCCTAGATGGGAAGGGGAGGCGGCCAAGAGGGGAGGGAGGCGGGCGCCCCTAGATGGGCCTTAGGGCCCATCTGCCCTAGGGTTTGCCCTCCCACTCTCCCATGCGCCTTGGGCCCCTTGTGGGGCGCACCAGCCCCTTGGGGCTGGTTCCTCCACACTTGGCCCACGCAACCTTCTGGGGTTGGTGGCCCCACTTGGTGGACCCCCGGGACCCTCCCGGTGGTCCCGGTACATTACCGAAATCGCCCGAAACCTTTCCGGTGACCAAAACAGGACTTCCCATATATAAATCTTTACCTCCGGACCATTTCGGAACTCCTCGTGACGTCCGGGATCTCATCCGGGACTCCGAACAACATTCGTTAACCACATACAAGCTTCCTATATAACCCTAGCGTCACCGAACCTTAAGTGTGTAGACCCTACGGGTTCGGGACACATGCGAACATGACCGAGACGTTCTCCGGTCAATAACCAACAGCGGATCTGGATACCCATGTTGGCTCTACATGTTCCACGATGATCTCATCGGATGAACCACGATGTCAAGGACTCAATTGATCCCGTATTCAATTCCCTTTGTCTAGCGGTATTGTACTTGCCCGAGATTCGATCGTCGGTATACCGATACCTTGTTCAATCTCGTTACCGGCAAGTCTCTTTACTCGTTTCGTAACACATCATCCCGTGATCAACCCCTTGGTCACATTGTGCACATTATGATGATGTCCTACCGAGTGGGCCCAGAGATACCTCTCCGTCACGCGGAGTGACAGATCCAGTCTCGATTCGTACCAACCCAATGACACTTTCGGAGATACCTGTAATGCACCTTTATAGCCACCCGATTACGTTGTGACGTTTGGTACACCCAAAGCATTCCTACGGTATCCGGAGTTGCACAATCTCATGGTCTAAGGAAATGATACTTGACATTAGAAAAGCTTTAGGATACGAACTACGATCTTTGTGCTAGGCTTAGGATTGGGTCTTGTCCATCACATCATTCTCCTAATGATGTGATCCCGTCATCAATGACATCCAATGTCCATGGTCAGAAACCGTAACCATCTATTGATCAACGAGCTAGTCAACTAGAGGCTTACTAGGGACATGGTGTTGTCTATGTATCCACACATGTATTTGAGTTTCCTATCAATACAATTATAGCATGGATAATAAACGATTATCATGAACAAGGAAATATAATAATAATAACTAATTTATTATTGCCTCTAGGGCATATTTCCAACAGTCTCCCACTTGCACTAGAGTTAATAATCTAGTTCACATCACCATGTGATTAACATTGACAGGTCACATCGCCATGTGACCAACATCAAAAGAGTTTACTAGTGTCTTAAACTAGTTCACATCACCATGTGATTAAGTCTCAATGAGTTACGGGGTTTGATCATGTTTTGCTTGTGAGAGAGGTTTTAGTCAACGGGTCCGAACCTTTCAGATCCGTGTGTACTTCATAATTCTCTATGTCATATTGTAAATGTTGCTTCCACGCTCCACTTGGATCTATTCCAAATGGTTGCTCCACTATACGTATCCGGTTTGCTACTCGAGTCACCGGATAGGTGTTAAAGCTTGCATCGACGTAACCCTTTACGCCGAACTCTTTATCACCTCCATAATCAAGAAACATGTCCTTATTTACTCCAAGGACAATTTTGATCATTGTCCAATGATCCATTCCTGGATCATTCTTGTACCTCTTGACCGACTCATGGCAAGGCACACTTAGGTGCGGTACACGATAGCATACTATAGAGCCTATGTCCGAAGCATAGGGGCGACCTTAAATCCTTTCTCTCTTTTCTGCCGTGGTCGAACTTCATACCTTACAACTCGAGGCAAGAACTCCTTCTTTGATCGATCCATCTTGAACACTTTCAAGATTATGTCAAGGTATGTGCTCATTTGAAAGTATTATTAAACATTTTGATCTATCCTTATAGATCTCGATGCTCAATGTTCAAGTAGCTTAATCCAGGTTTTCTATTGAAAAACATCTTTCAAATAACCCTATATGCTTTCCAGAATTCTACATCATTTCGATCATCAATATGTCAACAACATATACTCATCAGAAATTCTATAGTGCTCCCACTCATTTCTTTGGAAATACAAGTTTCTCATAAACTTTGTATAAACCTAAAATCTTTGATCATCTTATCAAAGTGCACATTCCAACTCCGAGATGCTTACTCTAGTCCTTAGAAAGGATCATTTGGAGCTAGCATACCTTTTAGCATCCTTAGGATCGACAAAACTTTTCTGATTGTATCACATACAACCTTTCCTTACGTAAACTGTTAAGGAAACTCGTCTTGACATCCATCGCCAGATTTCATAAATGCAGCTAATGCTAACATGATTCCGACGGACTTAAGCATCGCTACGGATGAGAAAATCTCATCGTAGTCAACTCCTTGAACTTGTGAAAAACTTTTCGCCACAAGTCGAGCTTCATAGACGGTGAAATTACCGTCCACGTCCATCTTCTTCTTAAAGATCCATTCATCTCAATGGCTTGCCGATCATCGGGCAAGTCCACCAAATTCCATGCTTTGTTCTAATATATGGATACTACCTCGGATTTCATGGTCTCTAACCATTTGTCGGAATTTGGGCCCACCATCGCTTCTCCATAGCTCGTAGGTTCATTGTTGTCTAGCAACATGACCTTCAAGACAGGATCACCATACCACTCTGAAGCAGTACGCGTCCTTGTCGTCCTACGAGGTTTGGTAGTGACTTGATCCGAAACTTCATGATTACTGTCATAAGCTTCTACTTCAATTGGTGTAGGTGCCACAGGAACAACTTCCTGTGCCCTGCTACACACTAGTTGAAGTGACGGTTCAATAACCTCATCAAGTCTCCACCATCCTCCCACTCAACTTTTCGAGACGAACTTTTCCTCGAGAAAGGACCCGATTCAAGAAGCAATCCCTATTGCTTCCGGATCTGAATTAGGAGGTATACCCAACTGTTTTGGGTGTCCTATGAAGATGCATTTGTCCGCTTTGGGTTCGAGCTTATCAACCTGAAACTTTTCCACATAAGCGCCGCAGCCCCAAACTTTTAAGAAATGACAGCTTAGGTTTCTCTAAACCATAGTTCATACGGTGTCATCTCAACGGAATTACGTGGTACCCTATTAAAGTGAGTGCGGTTGTCTCTAATGCCTAACCCATGAACGATAGTGGTAATTCGATAGGAGACATCATGGTACGCACCATATCCAATAGGGTGCAACTATGATGTTCGGACACACCATCACACTATGGTGTTCCAGCGGTATTAATTGTGAAACAATTTCCACAATGTCTTAATTGCGTACAAAGCTCGTAACTCAGATACTCATCTCTATGATCATATCATAGACATTTTTATCCTCTTGTCATAATGACTTTTTAACTTCCCTCTGAAATTACTTGAACCATTCAATAATTCAGACTTTGTGTTTCATCAAGTAAATATACTCAACATCTACTCGAATCATCTGTGAAGTCAGAACATAATGATATTCACTGCATGCCTCAAAGACTCATTGGACTGCACATATCAAAATGTGTTGCTTCCAACAAGTTGCTATCTGAAACCGAGGCTTTTCAGTCATCTTGCCCATGTGGTATGTTTTGCATATCTCAAGTGATTCAAAATCAAGTGAGTCCAAACGATCCATCTGCATGGAGTTTCATCATGCGTATTCACCAATGCAGACATGGTTTGCATGTCTCAAACTTTCCAAAAAGCAGTGAGTCCAAAAATCCATCAACATGGAGCTTCTTCATGCTTTTATACCAATATGACTTATATGGCGGTGCCACAAGTAAGTGGTACTATCATTACTATCTTATATCTTTTGGCATGAAAATGTGTATCACTACGATCGAGATTCAATAAACCATTTCTTTAGGTGCAAGACCATTGAAGGTATTATTCAAATAAATAGAGTAACCATTATTCTCCTTAAATGAATAACCATATTGCGATAGACATAATCCAATCATGTATATGCTCAACGCAAACACCAAATAACAATTATTTAGGTTTAACACCAATCTCGATGGTAGAGGGAGCGGGCGATGCTTGATCACATCAACCTTGGAAACACTTCCAACACATATCGTCAGCTCACCTTTAACTAGTCTCCGTTTATTCCGTAGCCTTTTATTTCGAGTTACTAACACTTAGCAACCGAACCGGTATCTTAATACCCTGGTGCTACTAGGAGTACTAGTAAAGTACACATTAACATAATGTATATCCAATATACTTCTATCGACCTTGCCAGCCTTCTTATCTACCAAGTATCTAGGGTAATGCTGCTCCAGTGGATGTTCCCCTTATTACAGAAGCACTTAGTCTCGGGTTTGGGTTCAACCTTGGGTTTCTTCACTAGAGCAGCAGCTGATTTGCCGTTTCATGAAGTATCCCTTCTTGCCCTTGCCCTTCTTGAAACTAGTGGTTTCACCAACCATCAACAATTGATGCTCCTTCTTGACTTCTACTTTCGTGATGTCAAACAACGCGAATACCTCAAGGGATCATTATATCTATCCCTGATATGTTATAGTTCATCACGAAGCTCTAGCAGCTTGGTGGTAATGACTTTGGAGAAACATCACTTTCTCATCTGGAAGATCAACTCCCACTCGATTCAAGTGATTGTTGCACTCAGACAATCTGAGCACAAGCTCAACGATTGAGCTTTTCTCCCTTAGTTTGCGGGCTAAGAAAACTCGTCGGAGGTCTCATACCTCTTGACGTGGGCACGAGCCTGAAATCCCAATTTCAGCCCTCAAACATCTCATATGTTCCGCGATGTTTCAAAAACGTCTTTGGTGCCTCTACTCTAAACCGCTCAACCGAACTATCACGTAGTTATCAAAACGTGTATGTCCGATGTTCGCAACATCCACAAACGACGTTTGGGGTTCAGCACACCGAGCGGTGCATTAAGGACATAAGCTTTCTACGATCGCATAATTGCTACTTTCAACTTTCAACTATATTTTCTCTAGGAACATATCTAAACAGTGGAACTAAAGCGCGAGCTTACGACATAATTTGCAAAAGGTCTTTTGACTATGTTCAAGATAATTAAGTTCATCTTATGAACTCCCACTCAGATAGACATCCCTCTGGTCATCTAAGTGATTACATGATCCGAGTCAACTAAGCCGTGGCCGATCATCACGTGAGACGGACTAGTCAACATCGGTGAACATCTTCATGTTGATCGTATCTACTATACGACTCATGCTCGACCTTTCGGTCTCTGTGTTCCCGAGGCCATGTCTGTACATGCTAGGCTCGTCAAGTTAACCCCAAGTGTTTTTGCTGTGTAAATCTGTCTTACACCCGTTGTATGTGAACGTAAGAATCCATCACACTCGATCATCACGTGGTGCTTAGAAGCGACGAACTGTAGCAACGGTGCACAGTCAGGGGAGAACACTTCTTGAAATTTGTGTAAGGGATCATCTTATTTACTACCGTCGTTCTAAGTAAACAAGATGCATAAACATAATAAACATCACATGCAATTATATAGTAGTGACATGATATGGCCAATATCATATTGCTCCTTTTGATCTCCATCTTCGGGGCTCCATAAGCAACATTGTCACCGGCATGACACCATGATCTCCATCATCATGATCTCCATCATCGTATCTCCATGAAGTTGTCTCGCCAACTTATTACTTCTACTACTATGGCTACCGGTTAGCAATAAAGTAAAGTAATTACATGGCGTTGTTCAATGACACGCAGGTCATACAATAAATAAAGACAACTCCTATGGCTCCTGCCGGTTGTCATACTCATCGACATGCAAGTCGTGAGTCCTATTACAAGAACATGATCAATCTCATACATCACATATCATTCATCACATTCTTCTTGGCCATATCACATCACATAGCATACCCCGCAAAAACAAGTTAGACGTCCTCTAATTGTTGTTTGCATGTTTTACGTGGCTGCTTTGGGTTTCTAGCAAGAACGTTTCTTACCTACGCAAAACCACAACGTGATATGCCAATTGCTATTTACCCTTCATAAGGACCCTTTTCATCGAATCCGTTCCGACTAAAGTGGGAGAGAGGCGGCACCCGCTAGCCACCTTATGCACCAAGTGCATATCGATCGGTGGAACCTGTCTCACGTAAGATGCGTGTAAGGTCGGTCCGGCCGCTTCATCCCACAATACCGTCGAAACAAGATTGGACTAGTAATGGTAAGCATATTGAACAAAATCAACGCCCACAACTACTTTGTCTTCTACTCGTGCAACGAATCTACATAATAGACCTAGCTCATGATGCCACTTTGTTGGGGAACGTGGCAGAAATTCAAAATTTTCCTCACGTATCACCAAGATCTATCTATGGAGAAACTAGCAACGAGGGGAAGGAGAGTGCATCTACATACCCTTGTAGATCGCTAAGCGGAAGCGTTCAAGTGAACGGGGTTGATGGAGTCGTACTCGTCGTGATTCAGATCACCGATGATCAAGTGCCGAACGCACGGCACCTCCGCGTTCAACACACGTACAGCCCGATGACGTCTCCCACGCCTTGATCCAGCAAGGAGAGAGGGAGAGGTTGAGGAAGACTCCATCCAGCAGCAGCACAACGGCGTGGTGGTGATGGAGGAGAGTGGCTATCCTGCAGGGCTTCGCCAAGCACCACAGAATAAGAGGAGGAAGAAGAGATGCAGGGCTGCACCAACGAGAGGAGAAGTTCTCATGTCTTATGGGCAGCCCCAGGCCTCTATTTATATAGGGGAGAGGGAGGAGGGTGTGCCCCCTCTAGGGTTCCCACCCCTAGGGGCGGCAGCCCTAGATGGGAAGGGGGAGGCGGCCAAGAGGGGAGGGAGAGGAGGCGCCCCTAGATGGGCCTTAGGGCCCATCGCCCTAGGGTTTGCCCCTCCCACTCTCCCATGCGCCTTGGGCCCCTTGTGGGCGCACCAGCCCCTTGGGGCTGGTTCCCTCCACACTTGGCCCACGCAGCCTTCGGGGTTGGTGGCCCCACTTGGTGGACCCTCGACCCTCCCGTGGTCCCAGACATTACCGATATCGCTAAACTTTTCCGGTGACCAAAACAGGACTTCCCATATATAAATCTTTACCTCCGGACCATTTCGAACTCCTCGTGACGTCCGGGATCTCATCCGGACTCAACAACATTCGTTAACCACATACAAGCTTCCTATATAACCCTAAGCGCCACCGAACCTTAAGTGTGTAGACCCTACGGGTTCGGGACACATGCGCATACATGACCGAGACGTTCTCCGGTCAATAACCAACAGCGGATCTGGATACCCATGTTGGCTCCCACATGTTCCACGATGATCTCATCGGATGAACCACGATGTCAAGGACTCAATTGATCCCGTATTCAATTCCCTTTGTCTAGCGGTATTGTACTTGCTCGAGATTCGATCGTCGGTATACCGATACCTTGTTCAATCTCGTTATCGCAAGTCTCTTTACTCGTTTCGTAACACATCATCCCGTGATCAACCCCTTGGTCACATTGTGCACATTATGATGATGTCCTACCGAGTGGGCCCAGAGATACCTCTCCGTCACACGGAGTGACAAATCCCAGTCTCGATTCGTGCCAACTCAATGCAGACACTTTCGGAGATACCTGTAATGCACCTTTATAGCCACCCGATTACGTTGTGACGTTTGGTACACCCAAAGCATTCCTACGGTATCCGGGAGTTGCACAATCTCATGGTCTAAGGAAATGATACTTGACATTAGAAAAGCTTTAGGATACGAACTACGATCTTTGTGCTAGGCTTAGGATTGGGTCTTGTCCATCACATCATTCTCCTAATGATGTGATCCCGTCATCAATGACATCCAATGTCCATGGTCAGGAACCGTAACCATCTATTGATCAACGAGCTAGTCAACTAGAGGCTTACTAGGGACATGGTGTTGTCTATGTATCCACACATGTATTTGAGTTTCCTATCAATACAATTATAGCATGGATAATAAACGATTATCATGAACAAGGAAATATAATAATAATAACTAATTTATTATTGCCTCTAGGGCATATTTCCAACAGATGTGTCATGTTAAAGCACGACAGAAGCACTTTTTTTTCTAAAGTCCAATTTTCGGATTGGCACTGAACACTTGATCTTGTTCGGACGTCATGTTTTTACTGACATTTTTTGGTTTTCCAAGCTTTTAGCACTTTTAACTATTTGTGTGTTTTCAGCACAAATCTCGCAGTGCAACGCCGGAGACCTTTAGAGATTCGGCAAAAACATTCTCGGATATTGCTATATATGCATCAGTTTCGAATTGTGTCTTCGGTCAATAGTTGGGTTGCCCGGCTCCCGCGCTTGCCTCCTACGTTCCGCTTTGTTCGGCTAGGTGTGCAAAGGGAGAACGACTGCGATTGTGCTTCCAGCTCGCATGGTCAAGAACCTCAGTGGAGAAAGCCGAAAACTGACTATCACAATAGGTGTAAACTGGTCAGCGATCCGATGACTATATTAAATGACGGGCCATTCATGAAATTGGCCGAAGTGTTTCCGACTTGACCTCGACTGTCGCCAAACACTGCCGGGGGCTAGTAACTGGCTTCCCAAACTAAATCCTCAATATTTTTCTCTTACATTGGAGCTGAGGTTTCATGATCATGCTTAGCATGACAACCCAAAGAAAGGAATCGATAGCGGGACTATTTTCTTTGGAAGACATTTGTTCTGTTAAATAGTAATATAACATATCTCTCTGCGTACCTTTGTTTATAAAACCGTATGGCCAGATTGCCTTGTTTGTCGTAAATCTTTGCCCTCATAACGGCTTTATAAAGTAGGACAAACACTCCTCGGCTATTAGCCGAGGAGGTGGAAGCCGATGGTCGGTCAACAAAGTTTTGTACAATGCGGATCCGAGCATTAATGACGTAAAAGTACTTGGATACATAAAGTCATTACACATAATTTGTGATTTTACTATGGATATCAATCCTTAATTCGGCCACCCGTGCCCGCATTAAGGCTCGGGGGCTACTGGGCTTCGGGCTTATTATTTACAAATATTAAAGGGGTACATCGATCCCCTGATCTGGTGTTGCCACCCGACCAGTGTCTCGGGGGCTACTGCATTGACAATCCAATGCGTAAAATTTTAAGTGTAATACAGTCTCCGAGGAGATTTTGATCCTCGTTGGTCGGCCGCACCCAACCCGAGTCTTGAGGACTGAGCACGCCGCTTTTGTGTCCCAAGTATTCTGCCGAAGCTAGGACTTGATCCTCGGACCGATTTTGCAAATCAACTCGAGTCTCAAAGAGCTACCGGGATCAGCGGTCGTATGTCATCCTTCATGTGCATCTCGGTTTTAGACCGATACCCACCTTGAGGGCTATCGGCTATGTATCTCGGCAGAGAATAAATTGCACCAATAAAAAATATTTACAAAAACGTCCCACATTCGGGTGGTGCACCACCTCGGAAGCAATCCGGCATAAAGCTCGGACGCTAGTGGCTGGCTCCATAGAGGGCATTTCCGGCATTAAGCTCGGCTAAACTCCTTCAAACTTTTTTGAACCAAGGTGATTTACGACACCTTGGATACATAATCCGGCGTTGGAGCTCGGATATATAGTCCGGCGTTGGAGCTCGGATACATTCCGGCGTTAGAGCTGGGAAGCGGTCCGGCGTTGGTGCTCGGCTACAAAAGATACCTCAAATGCAGTCCGGCGTTGGAGCTCGGACGCAAGAGGACGCTGCCGCCCGGGAAGAACTTCAAACCCGAGGTATGGCATAAAAATAACAAGGCACTGATAAAGGCCGGAAACTTAAAGGGGCTCCTCGGATACCCGACGTGTAAGCTCATCGAATGCATTTCGGCGATCCTCAAGATCGAAGATGAGAAGATTTGTTGAACCAGTTTTCAAGACCGACGATTGAAGAACGGTTCGGAAGAATCGAGGAGCGTCCCTAAACTTGAAGACCGGTTCAGGGGGCTACTGACGGTGTCCTGGACTAGGGGGTACTCACCACGTCGTCTCCCGATCAGTTGGATTGGGCCGAGGATCCCCATGGCCGTATACTCATGGGCCAGTCCGGACAGTTGCCGCATACAAGGAAGATTCCACAAGACTTGGCGATCAAGACAAGGACTCCTCCCCCACCAGCGTATTCGGCTAGGACTCTTGTTATCCTAGGCCTCCGGTGCATTATATAAATCGAGGCCAGGTTAGTCCATAGATATACAACAATCATACCCTAGGCTAGCTTCTAGGGTTAGCCTCTCTGATCTCGTGGTAGATCTACTCTTGTACTACCCATATCATCAATATCAATCAAGCATGAGTAGGGTATTACCTCCATCGAGAGGGCCCGAACCTGGGTAAAAACATCGTGTCCCTTGTCTCCTGTTACCATCCGCCTAGACGCACAGTTCGGGACCCCCTACCCGAGATCCGCAGGTTTTGACACCGACACTCATCAACCTCCTTCTCCACCACGACAAGAGAACGACGACGTCAACAATGAAGAAGTCCATGGACAACAACTGCTTCTTCTCATGTTTTTTTACTTTGCACTCTTTAGAGTTGAGTTTTGAACAAATCTAATCCAAAAAGCATATATATATATATATATATCTATGAGTGCATCGAAAGTCTTTTATCAAAAAAAATCATCAAAAGTCATGGCATTTTCAAATTTTGGTCGTAAAAACATATGAAATATCAGATAAAAAAAAGATACTGCCAAACAAAAACACAAAGAAAAGGAAAATAAAAAATTAGAGCAGTTGTTACCGAGGGTCAATTATCGGCTCTCGGTAATGGCCGCTTTTTCCGCGAGTCACTCTCGGTAAAGCATCTAACCTAGATCTTAACCGTTCCCCTTTCTTTCTATCTTCATTCTTCTCCTCTCTGTTCCCTGCGCCACCAGCGCCGCCGCCGCCGATATCGCCACCGCCGCCCTCAACCACCACCAACTGCCGCCGCCACCCCTCCTCCACCGCCCCCAACTGCAGCCACCGCCACCCCTCCTCCACCACCACCAACTGCGGCCAATGCCCCCTCTCTGTTCCCCGCGCCACCACCGCCGCCGCCGCCGAAATCGCCACCGCCACCCCTCCTCCACCACCCCCAACTGCAGCCACCGCCACCGCCACCCCTCATCCACCACCACCAACTGCGGCCACCACCCCCAACTGTCGTCGCCACCAAGCTTCATGGCCGGCGGCCGGCGCGGCGGTTCTTCGATGCAGCCCGAGGACGGCCACCACGGTGGAGCTCCTCGGGTAGCGCGGCAGCTGGAGATGCCCTCAGGTTAGTACAAAACCGGCCCCTCCTCCCTCTCTCGTCTATGTATCTTCTCCTCCTCCGCCGTTGAGAGTCGTGGTGGTAGGGGCATCCTCTTTCTCAGGCCATTAGTGAATGTTACATGCAGGTATAGGGCGATTCCAGTAGTGAATGTTAGATGCTTGCTTGTGTAACCATTAAGGAATCATACATTATTTGGTTTCAAAGTCGAACCATGGATAAATTGCTTGCTTGTGTAACGAAGTTTGGAATAGACCACAACGATTAAGCATTGTAGCTTTCAGCCATCTATCCAAATCATGGGGTCCTTCTAAGAGTACTTGAAAGTCCATGGTGCCATAATCCACATATGTTGAGTGAACTTTAATCTCCGCCTATCATCAAGAACAATGAAATACATGTTGTTATTGTGTCGGGATTTAGAGGAGCATGTTGCGGACTCTATATCCAAGTCAGATTTGATAAGATCTAAAGAGAGGGAATCATATATGAATTATGGTTGTTGGCATATATTACATCCAGTTAAAATGAAGCTTGAATAAACCATGGAGTATGCTTCAATACTTTTTATTGACCATTTTGGTTGTGCTTATACGCTTCTTTCAAATAACTTACAATTTTTTTAGTTTGGACATATAGGCCGGCTCCACTTCTATATTGAAATATTGAAATGAAACCAAGCATCCAACTAGTCATCGTCCCAAACATAGATATGTAAACTAATCAACAAAGTGAATACCTGTTGGCTTGGTTTTCTTTAATGAAAATCGGAAGGGGAAAACCCTTCTTTGATAAAAAAAAAGTTTTATGCCTATTGAAGTAGTGTGGTTAATATTCACCATATTTATTTTGTTTTTCAGATTTTGATGGGGGCACTAGTAAGTACCGGAGAGTCCCGATTGGTAGGACCGAGTCATCCGCCTCCCACCAGTCCACTCCCGACGACGAGTCATCATCGGATGGCAATGTCGGAGTGGACTTAGATGGACCAAATCCGCTCGCTACCGAGTCGGGTGACATGGAGGCCTCGGACGGCTCGGGGTCTATCTCGAGCAACATTTCCAAGAGGAAGAAATCCGGGCGTGGTCCGGGGAAGGTCCCGGAACCAACTGCTGCCGGCAACCGTGTAGCGACCCGACCCGAATGGATCAAGTCTCTGTGCTTTCGTGTCATCCCTGGATCGGTATGCTGACACACACAGTACTCGAAGGATTTATAACAGAGGTAAATCACATGTATAAAGTAACGTAAATACTATTACCTCAATCCAACATATAGCGGAAGCAACAAGGTTGTGGATTCCCATCAACACCAACGGCAAAGTTGAGTATAGGAAATCGTAACCCTAACGTATCACTTACTCGTGAGTCTGAAAAGTCTGCAACATGAAAAGTTGCAGCCCGAAAACGGGTCAGCACATGGAATATGCTGGCAATGTAACACATAGAGAGCAATGAAGGAATAAGCCTATACTACATGCATATATGGCTGGTGGAAAGCTCTATGGTTACAGTTTTTGCGAAAAGCCAATTTTTCCCTACTGCAAAGGAATAAATTTATTTAACTATCATGGTGGTTGTGAAACATTGAGAATGGTTGACAGCATCCTCAATCCCAATTAAAAGTACTCATTAAAACCCAACAATATTAATTAGAAGTAACATGATGAGATCAACAGAATATCCAGGTACTAGATACTCAAAATTGTCCATAACCGGGGACACGGCTAATCATGATTAGTTTTTACACTCTGCAGAGGTTTGCGCACTTTTCCCCACAAGACTCGATCGCCTCCGCTTGGTTCTCGTGACTACATGGTGTTTGAGAAGCGGATGACCGAGACATAGTCTTTCGGAAGCGCTTAGCACCTTACATGTGGGTAGACCGTACCAACCTACATCCCCTACATCAGCTAGCCTACCCGTAAGAGTTCGCACAACTTAGTCAACTACGCCAGAGCCCATAATTGGCTTGTGGCTGCACACGGAAGTTTCTAGTTTGAATAATCTTATGATCCCTTAGAGCCGGGGTGGCGGTCCGAAGAAATACAGGCAAGTCCTGATAGAAACCAGGTGCCTCAATCCACCCAGATGTGTGTTTAAGTTGCCACCTTAGATAAACCATTAATTAACAATCTCACATCTGTCATGGATATTCACTCAAACCCAATCCACGTCTACGAGCATAGCATGGCGTAATAAGCAACGTAGAAGTAACTCCCAACGGTTTGATAATAAAACAGGTAATAGGTACTACCTCAAACTACTTCCCATCCCACAATTTAATTAGATCCTAATCATGCAAGTGTTTGAGGAATAGATCTAATGCATAAAAACTGGGTATGAGAAGAGTATGATCAAAGTGTTACTTGCCTTGCTGATGATCCGCGAGACCTAGAGATTCGAAGTAACAAGCGGCGCACTCCGGGTGATCTAACGCAGACAAACAACAAGCATACAATAAGCACTCATCTAATGCATGGGGAAATCTCGAATAAAAGATCTAACCAGATAGTTCAACTTAAGAACCACAGTTGCAAAAGAATCGAATCAAATAAAGCATCGAAAGTCGGAACTCGAGAGAGAACGACTCGGTTTAGCAATCTGAAACTAGGTCAAAATTTTACAGTAGCAAAACTCTGTGTAAGTAGGTTAGTCGGAACGGTGGTTTCGTTACAAAACTCCAGGCGCTTAAATCACCTGATTCCGATAAACAAGCAAGAAATAAAACAGATTCGAAAATCAGATCGGAAATCGAATCAGAAAAATAACGGATTAAATCCGATTAAAAGAAAAATGACGAACGGATTAAATAACGGACGTTCGTTAACAGAACTAATCCAACGAACGCGTTCATTGAAACGAACGGGTCGGTGAACGTTCACTAAATAAGAAACCAAAAAAAAACCAATCTAGGTTTTTTTTTTAAAAAAACCGAACATCTTTTTTTTTAAATAAACCGGATCGGGCGGCGGCTACCTCCGTGATCGCTGGGCTCCGGGGTCGGGCGACGGCGGCGTAGGGGCGGCGGGTCGGGAGGGCGGCGGAAGGCGACGGGTGCTCCGGCGACGACGGAGACGGCGGCGGCGACCTACACGGCGGCGGCTCGGGTGGAGGTCGGCAAGGGGCGGGTTGAAGGGAGAGGAGGGGCGGCGAGGTTAAATAGGAGGGGGCGCGGGTTGCTTGGGGGCACGGCGGCGTGGTCCGGCGTGTCCTAGCCGGGACTCGACGGCAAGGGGCGGCGGGACTCTCCCGAGCGGGGAGCGAGCGAGGGGAGGAGATGGGCCGGGGCGGCTGGCTGGGCCGGGGCCTGGCTGGCTGGGCCGGCTGGGCCTTGGCCCAGGGGGGGGCGCGGAAATTTTTTTTTCTTTAACATTTTTTTTCCAGAAAAACAAAATAAGAAAAAGCAAAATAAATAAAAATAATATATAGGCATATAATATATCAAAATTTTCAGAAAAACATTTTCTACAACATGAACATTATTTTAGCTTCAAATAAAATACACACAAATCCAAATAAAACAAAGAGTGCTTCAGCACTAATAGGATCCAATAAAAATCATTTTTTTAAAATACCAAAATGACTTCAAATTAATTTCTCTCCAATTTTCTAAGGTAGGGAATCATGTTACCCTATTTTCCATGTAGTTTATTTTTGGAGGAAAATAATTCGAATAAAACTCAAATAACTCCAAATTGAAAATAAATTGAAAGAACTTTGAATTTAATTCTTTGAAACTCCCAACTCATATTTCATATGTTTTGAAGAAGTCATTTTATCTTCACTCGTGAAAATCATTGAGTTGCATGAAGTTTCAGAATTGGAAAATATTTTCCAAATGAAATTCAATTTTTTCAACACCTTGTCATTTAAATAAATGGAAGAAGTCATGTCATCTTCTCTCCAGGGTTTTGTGATGAAAAGAATTTGAATTCCCGAAGTTCATAAAAGCAAAATGAAAGTTTGGGAAAGTCCTTTTATTCCCTCTCATTTAACTTTCAAAAGTTTCGAATTCACTCACTTTCAGTCAATCAATCAAGCAATCAATCAAAACTATCTATTTGTTTATAACATTCCAAAATTTAGAATTTTGGGATGTTACAAACCGTCCTGTTATTTGCCCGACAGGAGAGGGGTAAGCAAGCATTTCATTCCATCATATTTTGGATGCCACAGCTTTGACACTCACATATGCTTGTCTTTTATATCATGCAGTCAGTGGGAATTTATCGCGGCACAACCTAAGGGGGCACGCCCGCCGAACCACGTCATTGGCTCCCTCTTGAGGAAGCACTTCCCTGGATTGTCCAAGCTGGGTGATGATGATCCACCATCGCCAGGTTTAACCTAGGAGCATTACCTACACAATAAGGATCAGCACGACGTCACCATGGCCACTCGGGTCATCAATGCTTTTTCTGTAAGTATCTTTGCTCCGACCACTGCATTTTTCCATATCCAAATCCTTGCTTGCGTGGATGGTGAGAAGATGCCATATGCTTTCTTGTTGCAAACATTCTCTTGCGTGGATGGTGAGAAGCAGAAGGCGATCAAAGGCATCGTGAAATCTGCCCGAAAGATACTCTCTGACACCAAGCACACGCTGCGGTACAAAGTCGTGATGTAGTGTCGGCCGCTCGATGAGAAGGGAGAGAAGATGACAAGGAAGACTGCTTGCCAGACCAACTTGTCGCGGGAAGAATACCTGTCAGTGGTAAGTGACTACATCGGTTGCTAGTACTTTGATTCATCCCTCTTGTTCCTAAATTATTCGATTTTTTCTGACTAGGTGAAGGAACCCTGGATGAAGGAGGATTGTTGGGAGGCCCTGGTTGACATGTGGTGTGACCCAGCATGGCAGGCGCAACATGTGGAGAAGGGAAACGAACGAGACAAAATGCCAGGCCCGGCTCATGTCCAGGGTAGCCGGAACCTAACTGCTCTCAAGCAACACATGGTATGTGGATTAAGATGTTAACTTTTTTGCACGGTGCTTCTTGGTTCATTCAACTTGATGGTTAATTTTGCAGGAGGCGAAGGCTGGTCGCCCGGTCCACATCCTGGAAGCCTGGAGAGAAGGCCACAAGGGGAAGGATGGCGCCGAATTCTGCGGCGAGTCGGCGGAGGAGAAGTGGGGGACCTTCAAAGAGGTCTTCCAGGAGGTGCACGGGAAGGAAGTCGAACCTACGTCCAAGCCCCTTGATCTTGAGCTTCTCACCATTGCTGACGAGGGGAAGGGCCATGGCCGCCACCTTCTTTGCAACGGGGTGATCGTCACCTCCTCGCATCGCAAGCTGCATGAGATACGCGCGTCGAGCACCAGCTCAACTCCGTCCATACGGAGTCGTCCAACCGCCGCATCACGTGAGATAGCGCGTCTCAAGGTTAGCATCCTAACCTTTCATTTATGTCCATGCCTCGAAATAGCACCGTTCCAACCTATATGAGCCTAATGCCATGTTACATGATTTAATGGCGCAGCGGGTTGTTGAAGAGGAGCAAAGGCGGCAGGCTGAGCAGGAGTCTAGAGAAAAGGAACGGGAAGACACGAACAAGAGGTTGAAGCTGCTTGAGGATCAACTACAGGTAGAACATTATCTAAACTAGAGTAGAAGATTCATTACATATGGACGAACCACCCTCACATGACTCTCATCTTATAGGTTCTTATGCAATCTCAAAGCAGTGCAAGTGATGCCCCTCCTCCTCCTCCGGAATGTTAACCCGATGGCCTCTCCTCCTCAAGATGATCTATATATGAACAAGTGTACTTCTATTGTGACGTGCACGTGTTTTGCAAGTAGTGACAATATGTATGAATTTGCGACTTATGTGTGACGTCTACTAGGATAATACATTCGACTTGTGTGTGACAATATATGGACTATCC
Source organism: Aegilops bicornis (assembly GCA_021605145.1). Lineage (NCBI taxonomy): Eukaryota > Viridiplantae > Streptophyta > Magnoliopsida > Poales > Poaceae > Aegilops > Aegilops bicornis. The sequence continues at coordinate 56,548,737 of CM038673.1, read as the reverse complement.
CTAATTATGCCTATATATGTGTGGACTAGATCAAATTATGCCTATATATGATCAAATTATGCCTATATATGTGTGGACTAGATCAAATTATGCCTATATATGATCAAATTGCACTGCAGTTGTTTTTATCTGCAGGGATCAGAAAAGAAATAGCTTGACAGCAGAATGGATGGGAAAGATTTTCGAGAGCAACACTCGGAAAACGATATACTACCGAGAGCGCCTCTTGGAAACATGGTCGTCTGGGACACTACTGTTGTGCCACAACTTTTCCGAGAGCAGCTCTCGGAAAAGAAGGCGAGCTCTCGGCAATGCTATGTAAAGTGTCAGCCCCCATGTGGGCCACGCTGTCGTACTGGACAGAAGGATTGCCGAGAGCAGCTCGGCAAAGATATCGTTATTTTTTTTCAAAAATATTTAGCAAGTTATTTAAAACATTTACTGATAAATGTGAGTAGTGGGACCACATGTCAGTTTGAAAGAACACACACAAAAAAAGATGTTGCATATGCTTTGCCGAGAGTGACGCTCGGCAAAGTACGCAGTAACTGACGGGCATGCCACGTGGCTCCTCTTAGCCACGAGCGGCTCTCGGCGTCTGCAACTTTGTCGTGCGGTGCCTCTTTGCCGTGAGGCAGTGACGGCAAAGATGTCAGTTTGCCGTGACGGTGGGTTTGCCAAGAGTGACACTCGGCAAAGCTTGCTTTGCCGAGTGTCCGTGTTTTAGCACTCGGCGAAGAGCATTACACCCGGCGTACATGAAAATTCCAGTAGTGGTGGTAGCATGCATTTTCACTTTTTTTAGGAGACCCCAACCCGGTAACCACGATCTCCACATGGACGTGGGAACAAGAATGAGAAGTGCAGAGACATGGAAAAGTGGAGTACGACCGTAAAAAATGCTCATCAGATTGCTGGCTCCATGTTGCCTATCCACTGTCATCATACTTGTCTGCATCAAAATGTATCTGTTGATGTTGAATATGAAAAGTTGCCACTGTCCCACCAGCAGCACCGAAGACCAGCCCAGCAGCGACATGATGTAGACCAGCAGTACTTCTTGATCCGGTATCTGAACCATTGGTCGTCGGTGTTTCCACGGAAAGCGTGTAGAGGTAGGTGTAGGTCTGGACGCTGGTGCTGTTGGAGGCGCGCCGGTCGAGCTCAGCCATCACTCAGCGGGGCAGTACTTTGAGCTGTCACAGAAATATCATGATCATCTTTTAGCGAATACAAAGGTGTTTATAACTTCATAAGCAAAGACATGTAGTGCTGCTTGTATATTGAGAGATACTACAGGAATTGACACACTCATAGCTTTTTTTCACATGTAACAGGCTAGGCGGGGCGGTCGATTTGCAGCGGGGTGGCGTGAGGGATATCTCGTTTGGAAGAGCAGATGGAGTACAAGGTCGCGTCGAGGTCCAATGACCGGAATATCGGCTCCATAGAGGACGCCATCACAGGTGCGTCGATCTCAATCTTCTCCTGCATATCCGTTGTCTTTGTTACCCGTGTGTGTAGCAGGTGTGCTCTCACACTCAAGAATTTTCAGTACGTGATGGGTTCTTTCTAATTCAGATCTTGCTTGCCTTATCGTGACATCTTCTTTGCCATGGTAAGCACATCATGGTTGGTTCGCCCTCATGACTTTTTATTATGTCATTAATGGAGTTCAGAAAGCAGTTTTAGTGAAGATCGAATGGTTTTTAGCTTAAGTAGATAATACAAGAGTACTCTTCTGTAGTGTATTGTTGTTCAACTGAAACATATGCAGTGGGTTTGATGGCCGCAGGATAATTAAAGCCAATGTAAAGACTATACATTCACAATTCCTATTGTTATAAACAGGAAAAAAAAGATATAGGCAAATACTACTGTTTTAGATGCCGGTAAAATGTACTAGAATTTCATGAGCTGTTCAGTCAGCATGCTATCGCTCATCAGTGGCGGAGGACCAAATTTTTTCTTGGTAGGTCAGCCGAGATTACAGCACGTGAGACTTCCTCACTGCTAGCCTCTAGCGCCAGGGCGTGCGTCTTCACCGTCCACCTTGGCCTCCGGCACCAACGCTTCTGCTGCTTGCTGCTAGGCGCTAGCCCGCTGGGGTTCGCGCGCGGCATGCGCCAGGGCTGGTGGTTTGTGTTCTGCTGTTCCTGTTCGTACCTTTGTGATGACTGGTTCGGTACGTTGTGTGTGTGACGTATGTGCAGCCATCAGGCAAGGGCATGACCCAAATAAGGAGCCTTCTCACAAGTCACGACCCAGCATCAAAGAGAACTCTTCCTTTCATTGACTTATTGCACCTGTCATCCGTCGATCGAGCGTGTTTGCCGGAAATAAAGGTTGGGCGGACACCCTATATCTTCAGTATTTCTCCCACTTTTTCTTCTACATGTGTAAATGTAGTTACAATTGAGTAAGCAAGAAATATTTGTTTTGTCAAAAAAATGACTTATCTTTGTTATCTGGATGCCCGTGCGTTGACAGGTGCGTGTGTGTTTAGCAATGGCGAGCTATATCCCAAGTGCATGTGTTTAGATAGAGAATTTAAGTACTACTTATTTTGGCAAAGTGTCCTTTCCAGTATGGTTTTGTATTCAGAATTGTTACATAAGGAGCACCGGCGATTTCATTAATCTACAAAAATATAGATTGTTCCTTCGAACTACCTGTTTCTACTCTATAAGATGTTTGTAAGCGATATTATGCTATTGAGATGCCATTTTTTAAATTGCCTTTTGGCCTTTGGATCACAACTATTTTTGTTTTGCTTCATTTTTAAGTAAAATTGAGCAGGTTGTGTGTCCTGTTTTGCACACATTTTTGCTTCGGTAACGTAAGTCCATTAACCTTCAATTATTCTATACTTTATATGATTATGCAATCTACCACTTACATGTAAAGAGTGTCATATCTTAGTTTGCTGCAATTTATGCCCCTACAGAAGAAACGGTTTCAGGGCAAGGCAACAAAAGTTATTACAGCATAGAGCTTCTATCAAGTAAATTTCCATGCAAAGAAATGAGCACTTGCTTCCTGGAACATGTGTCAGACCCTGATGGCATGTTTCTTGACAGCAACGCAACGGACGTCTTGCTGGGGCTTGGCAGCCTTGCATGTGTATACCTTAAACATGTTCCAAGACTGCTCAACGACAAGTTGAATTTTGACCCTCCCTGAATGGTCTCTACAAGGCTATATGGGCCATGGGCTTAAGTATATCATGAGATATACCCAATCCACCTTACATTCAACTATGCGCAATAGCGATGCCATGTTTTAAATAATCTATATATATGCTTCTACATTGAAATACAATTTCATCATAATTTTGCTATTTGATAATAGTATAACACTGGTAGACGTATGGGTTGTCCCTCTAAAATTTAAGCTTCGTCTCCATGCTTGCTTTTGTCTATAGGTACCCTGATTTTCTTAGAAAGGTGGTCTTGTGATTACTGATTTAACAGCTGCTGTCGAAATATTCAGAAAATTTAGTTTTGTTTGAGTCGTAGCTGTAGTTGTTTGAACTCAGTTTCGTCAGCTTGTTTTCTTCAGTTAAAGTTTAGCAGAAACATACCAAGCTGTGACGATGTCCTAGATTGTTAGGATAGATCCTCGCAATGATTGGATCGTGGGATGGCACGGCACAACAGTCACGGCGACGATGCAGAGAGGTGTGCAAGGAGTTCTAGGATGGCGGCACTCACAACTCGGATATGTCAGGCTTTTCCGTTTTTCAGTTAGCATTGTAATCACTCAACAAATAGAGGAGGGAGAAGAAAAGCTGTAGACTGAACACAACACAAAACATCGTCTCTCTCTCTGTTAGCTCTCCAATTTATGAAATATTCAGTTTTCGGTGGTTGCCCTTTTTATATATTTTAATTTAACTAAGCTCACATCTCCATGGTTCAGCCCGTCTTTCCGGCTTGAGGCTTATCAAACACTTTTGGGTTCAAGATTCAGGACAAACAAGGCAAGATGCACAAATTTAACTGTGGTATGCACACTCATTTTGGTGTCACGCAACTGGAGTTATATCATCGCTCTTTCTTTTCCCATGTCATGCCTAGTAATTTATACTATTGTTCAAGCTCCATTTATAAACCGAACCTACCTCAAATTCTGGTACTGTTCAAGCTCCATTCTCTATATATGTGCCTATATACCTATATCACTGTCAGTTCTCTAAGGTTTCTTCTTTTCCTAATACTATTTGACAGTACGAAGATGATGATCACAATAATGTCATGCTCTCATCGGATCCGACCATATAGCGACTGTGTACCATGCAAAGCAAATCGCTTGGAAGGTAATAAGAGGCAAATTCAACCTTCACTCTACAAAATCTGCAACACATCATAGTAATTGGGAACTCAGATTTTGATTGCAAAAGTTAAGTCTGTGCTATAAATGCAGGCAATACAAAAGGTAGGAAGAACTTAGGAAGGTTCCTTTTTTGTCCTCATAATGGGACAATTTAACTAAGTTGCTCTCTGCTGGTTGTTTGAAGACAAATTATAATGTGTAACCTACCAAATACTAAATTAAACTTTATCCTCAGTTCCATGTTATTCCATGTAGTAGTGTATGCGGGAATTATATTGATGATTTCATTTTACCTTCATATCTGCTTAATTTTCTTACCAAACACAAAAGCTCTATCTCTTGATGTGTTCATAGAAACGAAGATATAACTCATGATGCAAGCCTAATATGTTGATAATATTTTTACGGTTCAATGTTCCTATGAGGGGAGTGGGTGGGGATGGCAATGAGTGTCTTAACATATCAAGCAGTTGCCGCCTATGAGGGGAATGAGTGGAGATGGCCAGATCTGTGCGGCGGAGGGGCGATGGAAGCTTGCATGGAAGATTTCTCGCCAACATCGGAGCAATTTATTGGCCAGATCGACCATAAAGCTCCTACATAGATATGAAGGCATGTCATTATTAAGAAGTTCAATCTTTGGAAATTCAGCATGTGACACTATAAAAATAGAAAGCTAGAAAATTGTCTCTGGCCAATTTCATATGTACCTGTGAGCATTGCTAATTTCTGTCAACATGAATGAGATCTGGACTATTTATATAGCTACCATGTGCTCAACAAATTGTCTGATAATTTAACACTCCTGAATAGATTGATGTATGATAAGCACATGTGTTAATTTTGAAGCAGATGATAGATTGTCAGTTGTGCTGAATTGATATTTAATGACTATTCATATCAAAGTTTTAAATAGCCCGCTCTAGCGTGTCTATAACGGTTTGATCAGCCAGAGACAATGGCATAACCCGCTAAACTTGCAAAATAGCTGGGTATAGCGGTCTATAGCGTCACAATAGCTGATATGGAGGGCCGCTGCTATTTGTCATAGTCCGCTATTTTGAACATTGACTCATATCATTGTATGACTCCTACATGACATTTCTCTTTGTATATACATTTTTGTTAGCATGTTTATCTTTTTCAGATTTTTTGTTAGCCCGTGGCAACGCACGGGCAGTCTACTAGTACGAATAGAAACTCAACCATGGGCCAGGATTCAGGCCCGCAACAGGCCCAGTAGGCCCACAGGCACAAAGTGACAGGTTAGGCCTGAAAGCCTGCTGTTGAGAGGAGTTCGAGAGGGTTGGCATAGTAGTGCTTATAAACCACTCTCGAGCTCTCTCAGCTAGTGAGGTAGGATAAACTTTTGGCCGCAACCCGGGCAGCACAAGACCTTTGGTCCCGGTTGGTGGCACCAACCGGGACTAAACGGGTGCATTGGTACCGGTTCGTCGCACCAACCGGGACGAATGCCCCCCGTTAGTCCCCGTTGGTGCCACCAACCGGGACCAAAGGCCTCTGCTTCCCGCCCTTTGGGCTAATGAAAAGAGACCTTTGGTCCCGGTTGGTGTACGAACCGGGACGAAGAGCGTCGTCGGTTTGTGCCACGAACCGGGACCAATGCGCTGTGTATATAAGCAGGACTTGTAAATTTTTCAGTTTCATCGACCATTTGCCCCCTAACGACGCTGAACTCATCGATGTCGCCAGGCTGCCCGTGCTCGCCTTTGCCGCCCGCTCCTTGTCGCCGTCGCCTTCGCCGCCCGCTCCTCGTCGCCGTTTCCCCGCGCCCTTGCCCTGCCCCGACGCGCCATCCCGGCCCGTGTCTTTGCCCCGACGGGCCGCCTCGCCCGGCGCCCCTGCCCCGACGCCGCCCCAACAGCGCCCGTGCCCCTGCCTCGACGCTGCCCCACGCCCCCAGCCTGCCCCGACCACACGCCGCCGCCATGTTCGGTCCAGCCGCCGGCTTTCCTCTCTGCTTTTTTCATATATATGATGTTTTTTAGATTATATGTACATGTGTGATTATATGTATGTGTGTATCTATGATTATATGTCCTGTTTTTTTTCATATTTTTTGTTCATATATATGATGATTTGTTTTTTGCATTTTTATAAAAATGTATATATGTATTTATGTTCTCTGTGTATATATGTTCATATATGCAAAAGTTAGATTTCGAGAAAAAATTTATCTATGTATGCAAAAGTTAGAAGAAGAAAAAGTTTTATATATGCATAAGTTACATTTTTAGAAGATAAGAAAAGGAAGAAGGAGAAGAAGAAGGAGAAGAAGATAGGAGAAAAAATAGGAGAAATAAATAAGAAGAGGAAAAAGAAAATAAAAGAGGAGAAGAAGAAAGGAATAGAGGAGAAGAATGAAAAAATAGAATTATTCTATCTCTTCTTCTTCTCCTCTATTCCTTTCTTCTTCTCCTCTTTTTTTCTTCTTTTTTTTCTTCGATCTTCTCCTCTATTCCTTTCTTCTTGTCCTCTTTTTTCTTCTTCTTCTTCCTCTTCTTACTTTTTATCGGGTATGACATTGTCGATATACCCCCTCCCCGATAACTTCGACATGAGGGGGGGGGGGTCAATATACCCCCTCCCCAATAACTTCGACATGAGAGGGGGGGGGGGCGCCGAGGGTTCGAGGGGCGAGGGTCCGGAACTAGGGTAGAGGTTCGAGGGTCAGTGAGGGTTTGAGGGTCGATGGTTCAAAGGTCGTCGAGGGGCCTAGGGTTCTAGGGTTGAGGAACAGCGAGGGGTCGAGGGTGGCCGAGGGTTCGAGGGTCGTGGGTCGAGCATCGCCGAGGGGTCGAGAGGTTGCCTAGCTAGTGTCAAAGTATTGAAGAAATCCATGGCTTCATCATTAGCCGGAAGTAACCAGGGCATGATGGTACAAAGTTGTGAAAAGTTGTTCTGGAACGGAGTACCGGATAGGATAATTCGCCTTTTTGTATGAATTTCTGCAAAGGCCTTCCAAATAGCGATATTCGGAAGGCTCTTGCTGAAGTTTGTATGAAAAAGCAAATGTTCCTATCTGGGACTCTGTTCCAGAACAACTTTGCAGAACTTCGTACCATCATGCGCCTGTTACTTTCGCCTAATGATGAAGACATGGTTTTGTTGAATCCTTTAACACTAGACAAACGTGACATGAGGGGGTCGAGGGTCGGGAAATATGGTACGTAGAGGGTCGTGGATGGCCGATCGGTCGAGGGTCGAGGGTCTGGCAATGTGCACAAGTTGATCCAAACCCTAGAAGCGCTGCCGAGGCCACCCCAATTTACCAAGTTAAAAGAGTGTTGTCATCGAGGCCACCCAGAACCCTTGAAGCTTTGCCGAGGCCACCCCAAACCCTAGAGAAGCGTCGAGGCCACTAATATGATTCCTTGTTGTGACTAGCTAGCTAGGTCTTCCAAATAGCGATATTCCTCGTTTGCCACTAATATATCCATCTGTCATGTTTGTATAATAATTTCCATGTTGTAATATTTGCAGAAACTATGGAGCACGTCCTAGACGAGGAAGCAGAACAGGTGTTGGGGGACATAATCGCAGCCGGAGTTGATGTCATGTCGTATCTCAACGAAACCGATGGTCTGGAAGGAGAGGTTGAAGCAGGCTACGGTTATCGAACAATGGAGGAGGCGGGACATGATTATGATGGCTCCGGTGACCGAACAGAGTCCGGCCAGGTATATATATTATTTAAGCCTGTGCTGACTAGCTAATTGATGCATTCATTGTTTTGGTATGTACACATATTAACTCTCTTCTTTGTTCTTTTTTCTAGCCCTCCGGATCGAGCACAACTTCGGTAAAGAGACGAGGCCTGAAGAAAAAGTTGCGCTCGGATGAAAGGTTCACGATCACAGCAATCGCGTGCGATGGCCAACCGATTGAACCCATCCGGACCAAGGAAGCATTTTCTGCTTAGTGCGGGGTTCTTGTTAGGGACATGATCCGGATCAGCATCCACCGATGGTATAAGACTAAGAAGGAAGACCCTTCATGTCTACTACGCAACCTTCTTTTTGTGGACGTTGTTGGGCCTCCAAGTGCAGAAGTTTGTAGGACAGTAGCAAATTTCCCTCAAGTGGATGACCTAAGGTTTATCAATCCGTGGGAGGCGTAGGATGAATATGGTCTCTCTCAAGGAACCCTACAACCAATAAAAAAGAGTCTCTTGTGTCCCCAACACACCCAATACAATGGTAAATTGTATAGGTGCACTAGTTCGGCGAAGAGATGGTGATACAAGTGCAATATGGATGGTAGATATAGGTTTTTGTAGTCTGAAAATATAAAAACAGAAAGGTAGCAAGCGATAAAAGTGAGCGTAAATGGTATTGCAATGCTAGGAAACAAGGCTTAGGGTTCATACTCTCGCTAGTGCAAGTTCTCTCAACAATACTAACATAATTGGATCATATAATTATCCCTCAACATGCAACAAAGAGTCACTCCAAAGACACTAATAGCAGAGAACAAACGAAGAGATTATGGTAGGGTACGAAACCACCTCAAAGTTATTCTTTCCAATCAATCCATTGGGCTATTCCTATAAGTGTAACAAACAGCCCTAGAGTTCGTACTAGAATAACACCTTAAGACACAAATCAACAAAAACCCTAATGTCACCTAGATACTCCAATGTCACCTCAAGTATCCGTGGGTATGATTATACGATATGCATCACACAATCTCAGATTCATCTATTCAAACCAACACAAAGTACTTCAAAGAGTGCCCCAAAGTTTCTACCGGAGAATCAAGACGAAAACGTGTGCCAACCCCTATGCATAAGTTCATGGGCGGAACCCGCAAGTTGATCACCAAAAAAAACATCAAGTGAATCATGTGATATCCCATTGTCACCACAGACACGCACAAAGAAGACATACATCAAGTGTTCTCAAATCATTAAAGACTCAATCCGATAAGATTACTTCAAAGGAAAACTCAATCCATTACAAGAGAGTAGAGGGGAGAAGAAACACAAGATCCAACTATAATAGCAAAGCTCGCGATACATCAAGATCGTGCCAAATCAAGAACACGAGAGAGAGAGAGAAAGAGAGAGAGAGAGAGAGAGAGAGAGCAAACACATAGCTACTGGTACATACCCTCAGCCCCTGTGGTGAACTACTCCATCCTCGTCATGGAGAGCGCAGGATGATGAAGATGGCCACCGGTGAGGGTTCCCCCTCCGTGAGTGCTTGGAATAGGGTCCCGAGAGGTTTTTGGTGGCTACAGAGGCTTGCGGCGGCGGAACTTCTGATCTATTCTGTTCTCCCAAGTTTTTAGGGTATATGGGTATAGACAGGAGGAAGAAGTACGTCAGGGGAGCCACGAGGGGCCCACAAGGGTGGAGGGCGCGCCCCCGTACCTCGTGGCTCCCTCGTTTCTTTCCTGACAAGCGCTCCAAGTCCATCGGGTAGCTTTCCTTCCAAAAATAACTTCTCCAGAAGGTTTCATTCCGTTTCGACTCCGTTTGATATTCCTTTTCTTCGAAACACTAAAACTAGGGAAAAACAGGAATTGGCACTGGGCTCTAGGTTAATAGGTTAGTCCCAAAAATAATATAAAAGTGCTTAGTAAAGCCCATAAAACATCCAAGATGGATAATATAATAGCATGAATACTTCATAAATTATAGATACGTTGGAGACGTATCCGCATCCCTAATACGTCTCCAACGTATCTATAATTTTTTATTGCTCCATGCTATATTATATACCGTTTCGGACTATATTGGGCTTTATTTTCCACTTTTATATTACTTTTGGGACTAACCTATTAACCGGAGGCCCAGCCCAGAATTGCTGTTTTTTGCCTATTTCAGTGTTTCGAAGAAACGGAATATCAAACGGAGTCCAAATAGGATGAAACCTTCGTGAACGTGATTTTCTCATCAGATAAGATCTAGGAGACTTGGACCCTCCGTCAAGAAAGCCACGAGGCGGTCACGAGGGTGGAGGGCGCCCCCCGCCCTAGTGCGCGCCCCCTGCCTTGTGGGACCCTCGAAGCTCCACCGACGTACTCCTTCCTCCTATATATACCTACGTACCCCCAAACGATTAGATACGGAGCCAAAAACCTAATTCCACCGCCGTAACTTTCTCTATCCATGAGATCCCATCTTGAGGCCTGTCCCGGAGCTCCGACAGAGGGGGCATCCATCACGGAGGGCTTCTACATCATCATCATAGCCTCTCTGATGAAGTGTGAGTAGTTTACCTCAGACCTTCGGGTCCATAGTTAGTAGCTAGATGGCTTCTTCTCTATTTTTGGATCTCAATACAAAGTTCTCCCCCTCTCTCGTGGAGATCTATTCGATGTAATCTCCTTTCTGTGGTGTGTTTGTTGAGTTCGATGAATTGTGGGTTTATGATCAAGATTATCTATGAACAATATTTGAATCTTCTCTGAATTCTTTTATGTATTATTGGTTATCTTTGCAAGTCTCTTCGAATTATCAGTTTGGTTTGGCCTACTAGATTGGTTTTTCTTGCCATGGGGGAAGTGCTTAGCTTTGGGTTCAATCTTGCGGTGTCCTTACCCAGTGACATAAGGGGCAGCAAGGGACGTACTGTATTGTTGCCATCGAGGATAACAAGATGGGGTATTTATCATATTGCATGAATTTTTTCCTCTACATCATGTCATCTTGCTTAAGGCATTACACTGTTTTCATTAACTTAATACTCTAGATGCATGCTGGATAGCGGTCGATGAGTGGAGTAATAGTAGTAGATGCAGGCAGGAGTCGGTGTACTTGTCTCGGACGCGATGCCTATATACATGATCATACCTAGATATTCTCATAACTATGCTCAATTCTGTCAATTGCTCAACAGTAATTTGTTCACCCACAATAGAAATACTTATGCTCTTGAGAGAAGCCACTAGTGAAACCTATGGCCCCCGGGTCTATTCTCATCATATCAATCTCCAATCACTTTATTATTGCTTTGCTTTTTTACTTTGCCTTTTATTTTACCTTGCATCTTTATATCAAAAATACCAAAAATATTATCTATCATCTCTATCAGATCTCACTCTCGTAAGTGACCGTGAAGGGATTGACAACCCCTAATCGCGTTGGTTGCGTTAAGCTATTGTTTTTGTGTAGGTACGAAGGACTCGCGCGTAGCCTCCTACTGGATTGATACCTTGTTTCTCAAAAACTGAGGGAAATACTTACGCTACTTTGCTGCATCATCCTCTCCTCTTCGGGGAAATACAACGCAAGCTCAAGAGGTAGCAAGAAGGATTTCTGGCGCCGTTGCCGGGGAAGTCTATGCAAAGTCAACATACCAAGTACCCATCACAATCCCTATCTCTCGCACTACATTATTTTCCATTTGCCTCTCATTTTCATCTCCCCCACTTCACCCTTGCCGTTTTATTCGCCTTCTCTTTTCCGTTTGCCTTTTTCTCGCTTGCTTCTTGTTCGCTCGTGTGTTTGATTGCTTGCTTGTCGCGATGGCTCAAGATAATACCAAATTGTGTGACTATACCAATACCAACAATAATGATTTCCTTAGCACTCCGATTGCTCCTCTTGCCAATACTGAATCTTATGAAATCAATACTGCTTTGTTGAATCTTGTGATGAAAGATCAATTCTCCGGCCTTCCTAGTGAAGATGCCGCTACTCATCTAAATAGGTTCGTTGATTTATGTGATATGCAAAATGAGAAAGATGTCGATAATGATATTTTTAAATTGAAGCTATTTCCTTTTTCGCTTAGAGATCGTGCTAAAGCTTGGTTTTCGTCTTTGCCTAAAAATAGTATTGATTCTTGGAACAAGTGCAAAGATGCTTTTATCTCTAAGTATTTTCCTCCCGCTAAGATCATCTCTCTTAGAAACGATATTATGAATTTTAAGCAACTTGATCATGAACATGTTGCACAAGCTTGGGAGAGAATGAAATTAATGTACGTAATTGCCCTACTCATGGTTTGAATTTGTGGATGATTATACAAAAAATTTATGCCGGATTGAATTTTGCTTCTAGAAATCTTTTTAGATTCGGCATGGAGGCACTTTTATGGAAATCACTTTAGGAGATGCTACTAAACTCCTAGATAATATTATGGTTAAATATTCTCTATGGCCCACTGAAAGATCTACTAATAAAAAAGTGCATGCGACAGAAGAAATCAATGTTTTGTGTGGAAAGATGGATGAACTTATGAAATTATTTGCTAATGAGATTGTTTCTTCTGATCCTAATGATATGCCTTTGTCTACTTTGATTGAGAATAATAATGAATCTATGGATGTGAATTTTGTTGGTAGAACTAATTTTGGTAACAACGCGTATAGAGGAAATTTTAATCCTAGGCCTTATCCTAGTAATCCTTCTAATAATTATGGAAATTCCTACAACAACTCTTATGGAAATTTTAATAAGTTGCCCTCTGAATTTGAGAATAGTGTTAAAGAATTTATGAATTCGCAAAAGAATTTTAATGCTTTGCTTGAAGAGAAATTGCTTAAAGTTGATGAATTGGCTAGGAACGTTGATAGAATTTCTCTTGATGTTGATTCTTTAAAGCTTAGTTCTATTCCTCCTAAGCATGATATCAATGAGTCTCTCAAAGCCATGATAATTTCCATTAATGAATGCAAGGAAAGAACCGCTAGGATGCGTGTTGCGAAAGATGCCTTTATTAAAGCGTGTTCTTCCAATTCCTATGAAAATCAAGCTGAAGATCTAAAAGTTATTGATGTGTACCCTATTAAATCTTTGTTTTGCAATATGAATTTTTATGAAACTGAATATGATCCACCCTTACCTAGACGGCGTTCCAAAAATTCGGAGTATTTAGATCTTGATAATGAAATTGATAAAAGTGGGATTGAAAAGAATAAAACCCTAGATGTTGCTAAACCCACTATATTGGATGTAAAGGAATTTAATTATGAAAGTTTCTCTTTAATTGATTGTATTTCCTTGTTGCAATCCGTGCTAAATTCTCCTCATGCTTATAGTCAAAATAAAGCGTTTACTAAACATATCGTTGATGCCTTGATGCAATCTTATGAAGAAAAACTTGAGTTGGAAGTTTCTATCCCTAGAAAACTTTATGATGAGTGGGAAACAACAATTAAAATTAAGATTAAGGATCATGAATTTTATGCTTTATGTGATTTGGGTGCTAGTGTCTCCACTATTCCCAAAACTTTGTGTGATTTGCTAGATTTCCGTGATTTTGATGATTGCTCTCTAAACTTGCATCTTGCGGATTCCACTATTAAAAAACCTATGGGAAGAATTAATGATGTTATTATTGTTGCAAATAGGAATTATGTGCCCGTAGATTTTACCGTTCTTGATATAGATTGCAATCCTTCTTGCCCTATTATTCTTGGTAGACCTTTCCTTAGAACGATTGGTGCAATTATTGATATGAAGGAAGGGAATATTAGATTCCAATTTCCATTAAAGAAAGTCATGGAACACTTCCCTAGAAATAAAATAAAATTACCATATGAATCTATCATGAGAGCCACTTATGGATTACCTACCAAAGATGGCAATACCTAGATCTATACTTGCTTTTATGCCTAGCTAGGGGCGTTAAACGATAGCGCTTGTTGGGAGGCAACCCAATTTTATTTTAGTTTTTTTATTTTTGTTTCTATTTAGGAATAAATAATCCATCTACCTTCTGTTTAGATGTGGTTTTATCTTTTAATTAGTATTTGTGCCAAGTTAAACCTATAGGATCTTCTTGGATGATAGTTATTTGATCTTGCTGTAATTTCCAGAAACTTTCTGTTCACGAAAACAATTGTTATAAATCACCAGAACGTGATAAAATACTGATTCCAATTGCTGCTGATCAACAAACAAATTGCCTAGGTCGTCATATTTTGGCTGATGTTTTGGAGTTCCAGAAGTTTGCGTTAGTTACAGATTACTACAGACTTTTTTGTTTTTGACAAATTCTGTTTTTCGTGTGTTGTTTGCTTATTTTGATGAATCTATGGCTAGTAAAATAGTTTATAATCCGTAGATAAGTTGGAATACAGTAGGTTTAACACCAATATAAATAAAGAATGAGTTCATTACAGTACCTTGAAGTGGTCTTTTGTTTTCTTTCGCTAACGGAGCTCACGAGATTTCTGTTGAGTTTTGTGTTGTGAAGTTTTCAAGTTATGGGTGAAATCTTTTGATGCATTATGGAACAAGCAGTGGCAAGATCCTATGCTTGGGGATGCCCATGGCACCCCCAAGATAATCCAAGGACACCAAAAAGTCAAAGATTGGGGATGCCCCGGAAGGCATCCCCTCTTTCGTCTACTTCCATCGGTAACTTTACTTGGAGCTATATTTTTATTCACCACATGATATATGTTTTGCTTGGAGCGTCTTGTATTATTTGAGTCTTTGCTTTTTAGTTTACCACAATCATCCTTGCTGTACACACCTTTTGAGAGAGCCATACATGAATTGGAATTTGATAGAATACTCTATGTGCTTCACTTATACCTTTTGAGCTATATAGTTTTGCTCTAGTGCTTCGCTTATATCTTTCACTACAAAAAAAATACACTTCCGTGATGATACGTGTTTGTCACAGTAGGTCGCGTTTTTTTGTCATGCATGTACATCCATGACAAATTTATGACATAATCAAGATAGTCATACATGTGATGTCGTAGAAGTGTTCCATGACATTACCAAAATCACTTCCATGACGATAAATCGCGCACCATAGAAGTGCTTTTGTCAAGGGTGACCGACACATGGCATCCACCGTAACGGAACGCCGTTAAGCTATCGGGTCGGGTTTTGGATCCGATAACCCGTTAACAGCCCCGACCAATGGGGATTTTCCACGTGTAAAATCATCATTGGCTAGAGGGAACACGTGTCGACTCATCGTTGGGACAGATGTCATCCACTCATTGGACAGAAGGCGCCTATGATATGTCGAAACGTGGCAGGCCCAACAGAGGCCCATTCCTGTGAAAAGGACGGCCCGTTTGACTTGGTCATAAGGTGGCGGGCCGCCCATGGAAAGCCTGTTAACGGCCTGTTCGCATATAGCCCATTTACGGCCCGCTAACCCAAGGCCCGTTACGCCCTATCCGAATTAGGCCCAGTAGCGTCATCTGGACCATCCAATATGATTCCAACCCGTTTTCACTTTTGGCCCATGTATGGCCCATGACGTCTTTCGGCCCATATGAGGCCCTATGTAACTCTTGGCCTATTAACGGCTCGTGGTGAAACTGGCCCGCAATGAACAGTGTATCACTTTACACCCATTAACGGCCCGTGGTGAAACTGGCCCGTAATGAACAGTATATCACTTTATACCCATTAAGGGCCCGTTATTTAGTTGGGCCGTTTCCAGCAAATGTTATCTTTCGGCCTTCTCAGAGCCCATTTATTCTTGGGCTCATTTCCAACATTCGTTTACTTACGGCCCGTTACTGTCATTTTATGCTTGTGGGCCAAATTCAGCCCGTGGTTACATCGGCCCGTTTGTGGTCCTTTAATATGTTGGGCCGTTTTCATAGCGTCATCAAATACGGCCTATTAACGATGGCCCGTTATGGTCATACGGCCCGTATAAGGCACATTGATGATACGGCCCGTAAAAGCCCCATTGTTTCTACGGCCCGTAGAAGGCCCATTGTTTTTACGGCCCGTAGAAGGCCCATTGTTTCTACGGCTCGTAGAAGGTCTACTGTTTCTACGGCCCGTAGAAGGCCCACTGTTTCTACGGCCCGTAGGAGGCCCAGTGTCACTACAGTAAATATTAGCCCATGGTTATTGTAGCCTAGTTTTAAAAAGAATTGCACTGACTACAAGCAAACAAATAAACCAGAAACAAGGAAATAAATAAGCAAGCAACTTATGCTAGGCTATCACGGCTGTTACACATATTACATCCACTGGGCATCAAAGTTCGCCACCAGTGCAAATATAGGGAACAAAGCAGCATATCATATACACTGTTTGTCAAAGTTGGTGACCAGCGCAAATAAACGCCGCAGCAAAACAAATCCAGAACTGAAACCACTTCAGAAGATCTCAAGAAACAATACCCTGGGTACCCATAATGCTGGCAAGATGCTTAGCAAGCTTATTAAATTTCTCTTGTTTGGCGCTTAAATCCTCCAAAGACTTGTCGTTGCACCGTAAAATATGCATCTGAATTCTGCGGGGACTTCCTCAGTCCTTGACTTCCCGTCACAAAGACATCTGATCGATGTCTTTCAACTTGAAGTTGAGACTCAAGAAGACGAACTGATTCAGCAGCGAAGTTCAAGAGCTTGTGCCAGCAGTAGTGGCCAGTAACTCGAACACTACATCAAGACAGGACTTTTGGGTTCCCTCACTGTCGTCAAGATAGTTTTTATCAGCTTTCTTGGAGACCAACAGTGTGACGCCCGGATAATCAAGCTACAGTAACCTCTGCTAATAATGCCACGTCACCTAGATTACGGTTGCTAATCTAGCGTTATTTCGAAATCGATTCAAATTCAAATTCAAAAGAAAGGCAAACAATAAAAGTTTTCAAACATTAAAACTAAAATGTTCTATATGTGCCAAATATTGCATAAATAATTCTGGTGGAGAATCCACATTTTTATGAAGTATTTAATTGCACTGAAGTAAATAAAACAGTAATAAAAACAAATAATTAAATGCCTTTACTAATTAATAAATTATCAAACTAAATTAATTGGGGACTAGACATTTTGTGACGGTGGACTAAACTGAAATACTAAATTAGATGCTATGTATATATTTTACAGAATCTAAAATAAAAGATAACTAAAATAAAACAGGAAAGAATAAATAAAAAGAGAAGAACAAATAGAAAACAAAAGAAAGAAAAGGGAGAAAGGCAACCCCCTACCCCCCTGGGTTTCGGCCCAGCTCACCGGCCTCTCGGCCCACCTGGACCACCCGGCCCAGCCAGCGGCCTACCAGGCCGGCCCACCCTGCCGCCTTAACCCCCACTCCCGAAACCCTAACCCCACGATTCCCTCACTCCTCCCACTCCCCCTACATCTAGATCGGGGATCCACCCCGACGAACACGCCTCGCGCCTCCGACGACTGCGCTCACGCCCCGACATCGGCGCCCGTCCCCGATGCCGCCTCGTCCCCTCTTCGTCGTCGCCTCCTCATCCTCCTCCCCGCCTGGAACCCCCGACTCCACCGCCCGACGCTCGCCACGCCAATCGCCGCCCGCGCCACCTCGCCGGCCGCCTCGACCGCACCTCCCTCGCCGCACGCCCGGTGCCGCCCGAAGCTCCGGAGATCTCGCCGGAACGCTCCCCCGCAGGACTGCCTCCCGCTCCGCCGGATCTCCCTCGTCGGCCCTCCCCGACCTCCATCGCGCCATCGCCTGCTCCCTACAGCACTGGTGAGGCCTCGCCCCTCTATCTCCGTCGCCTCGGCGTGCGTCCCTGCACACACACTCACGTGGCCCCGTGCACGCCCGTGCTTCGCGGTCACCGCCCCGACCTCACCCCCGTTCGCCACAGCCCGCGGTCACCGCGCCCCGGCCCGCGCTCGCCGTGGCCACCAGCCTCCCCTGCCTTGGGGACCTGCCGAGTTCGCCGCGCCCGCCATCACCTCCCGCGCGTGGCCACGCTGGAGCCCCTGGCCTCGGCTCCGACCGTGTTCCCACTCGCCCTGGCCTTGCCCACAGCCCCTTCCAGATCGCCTCCGCTACAGCCGGGCCATGGCCTCGCTCATGCCTTGCCGGGCGGGAGTTGGTGCCTGCCGCCAATGATCGCCTTTGGTGCGCCAACACAAGACTGCTCAGTGGCGCTTGCACTCAAGACCGGCGCCCGTTAAGGCCCCATGGGGCCACTAACCAGTGGGGCCCCACCCCACAGAACGTTTCCAAAAAAAGGATTTAAAAAAAATAATAATAAATAATAATATATAATAAAAATAATTAATTAATTAATTAACTAAATAATTAAATTAATTAATCATGTTTAGTTGAACTAATTAAACTTGATTAACCTAAATATCTAATTAACCTAACTAATCTGTTAGTTAGGGTGATGTGTCAATGACAGACGGGTCCCACACATCAGTTTGACCCAGTCAACCCCATGTTGACTGCTGATGTCATGCTGACGTCGTGCTGATGTCAGCAAGCACTATTCTGGATAATGTTAGTTTAAATTAATTAAATAAATTCTAAAAATGATTTAAAACTTTAGAAAATCATATAAAATAAACTGTAGCTAAGATGAAAATACTTTCTACATGAAAGTTGCTCAGAACGACGAGACGAATACGGATACGCAGCCCGTTCGTCCGCCACACATCCCTAGCATAGAAAACATGGAACTTTCCTCCGCCCGCTCGTCCGGTAACGCTAAACACCGGAATACTTTCCGGATGTCCCCCCTTCACCGGTATCACCTCATACCGCGTTAGGGCACGCATAGCATCACACATTGCTTTGTCATTCATCGTCATGCGTCTGTTTGCTTAAATATTCATTGTTTCTTCCCCCTCTTCTTCCGCTAGACACCGAAACCGCCGCTGCTGCCGCCCCGCTCGACTACGGAGTTGACGACCCCTCTCTCTTGCCAGAGCAACCAGGCAAGCCCCCCCCTTGATCACCAGATATCGCCTATTCTTCTCTATACTGCTTGCATTAGAGTAGTGTAGCATGTTACTGCTTTCCGTTATTCCTATCCCGATGCATAGCCCGTCCTTGCTACTCAAGTTGTTACCTTTACTCGCAATCCTACATGCCTAGTATAGGATGCTAGTTTTCCATCGGTGGCCCTACATTCTTGTCCGTCATTGTTATGCTATACTATCGGGCCGTGATCACTCGGGAGGTGATCACGGGTATATACTATATACTTTATACATGATACATGTGGTGATTAAAGTCGGCTCGGCTCGAGGAGTACTCGCGAGTGATTCACGGATTGGGGGCTGAAAGGACCTTTGTCCCGACGGCCCTCTGGATGGATCTTTGTGGCGGAGCGACAGGGCAGGTTGAGACCGCCTAGGAGAGAGGTGGGCCTGGCCCTGTTCGGCGTTCGCGGATACTTAACACGCTTAACGAGTTCTTGGTATTTGATCTGAGTCTGGCCATTTGGTCTATACGCACTAACCAACTACGTGGGAAAGATATGGGCACTCGATGTTGTGGTATCAGCCGAAGCCTTCGTAACGTCAGCGACTAAGCGGCGCGCGCCAGATTGGACCGCGTAACGTGACTTCCTTTGTAATGGAGGTTGCTAGGTCTGCTTCCGGCCGCGTTCGCAACGTGCAGGTGTGCTAAGGGCGATGGGCCGGACCACTGGCGCTTAGGTTTAGACCGGCGTGCTGATCGCTCTGTTGGCCTAGGTCGGGCTGCGACGTGTTGATCTTCCGCGGCCGGGCATGACCCAGAAAAGTGTGTCCGTCCAAATGGGATCAAGTGTGTTGGGTTATGTGGTGCACCCCTGCAGGGAAGTTAATCTATTCGAATAGCCGTGATCTTCGGTAACAGGACGACTTGGAGTTGTACCTTGACCTTATGACAACTAGAACCGGGTACTTAATAAAACACACCCTTCCAAGTGCCAGATATAACCCTGTGGTCGCTCTCTAACAGGTCTACGAGGAGAGGATCGCCGGGTAGGATTATGCCATGCGATGCTACTTGGAGGACTTCAGTCTACTCTCTTTTTACATGCTGCAAGACGGAGGCTGCCAGAAGCGTAGTCTTGATGTGATTAGCTATCCCCTCTTATTACGGCATTCTGCAGTTCAGTCCAATCGATATGGCCCTTTACACATATACCCATGCATATGTAGTGTAGCTCCTTGCTTGCGAGTACTTTGGATGAGTACTCACGGTTGCCTTGTTCCCCCTTTTCCCCCTTTCTTTACCCGATTGCTTCAACCAGACGATGGAGCCCAGGAGCCAGACGCCACCTTCGACGATGACTCCTACTACACTGGAGGTGCCTACTACTATGTGCAGCCCGCTGACGACGACCAAGAGTAGTTAGGAGGATCCTGTAGGAGGCCCGCCTCTCTTCGATCTCAGTATCCCAGCTTTTGCTAGCCTTCTTAAGGCGAGACTTGTTTAACTTATGTCTCGTACTCAGATATTGTTGCTTCCGCTGACTGCCTATGATCGAGCACTTGTATTCGAGCCCTCGAGGCCCCTGGCTTGTATTATGATGCTTGTATGACTTATTTATGTTTTAGAGTTGTGTTGTGATATCTTCCCGTGAGTCCCTGATCTTGATCGTACATGTTTGCGTGTATGATTAGTGTACGATTGAATCGGGGGCGTCACAAGTTGGTATCAGAGCCAACTGCCTGTAGGAATCCCCCTTCCACACTCCTTGGCCGAAGTCGAGTCTAGACATTGCAAAAACTTTTACTAACATGGCTGTGCGGCCCATGGGCCCACGTCGCCATTGGGTGGTACTAGGATCTTCTACTCCTCGACCTTTACTCTGGGACTCTGAACTCTCTTCTATTCAGGTTAAAATGATTTTGCTAACTCTAACTCTAGGATCTCGTAAGTACTTTCTGAAGGAAATATGCCCTAGAGGCAATAATAAAGTTATTATATATTTCCTTATTTCATGATAAATGTTTATTATTCATGCTAAAATTGTATTAACCTAAAACATGATACATGTGTTAATACATAGACAAACTGAGTGTCACTAGTATGCCTCTACTTGACTAGGTCATTAATCAAAGATGGTTATGTTTCCTAGCCATGGACAAAGAGTTGTCATTTGATTAATGAGATCACATCATTAGGAGAATGATGTGATTGACTTGACCCATTCCGTTAGCTTAGCACTTGATCGTTTAGTATATTGCTATTGCTTTCTTCATGACTTATACATGTTCCTGTAACTATGAGATTATGCAACTCCCGTTTACGGAGGAACACTTTGGTGCTACCAAACGTCCACAACGAATCGGGTGATTATAAAGGAGTACTACAGGTGTCTCCAAAGGTACATGTTGGGTTGGCGATTTCGAGATTAGGTTTTGTCACTCAGATTGCTCGGAGAGGTATCTCGGCCCTCTCGGTAATGCACATCACTATAAGCCTTGCAAGCAATGTAGCTAATGAGTTGGTTACGGAATGATGCATTACGTAACGAGTAAAGAGACTTGCCAGTAACAAGATTGAACTAGGTATTGGATACCGACGATCAAATCTCGGGCAAGTAACATACCGATGACAAAGGGAACAACGTATGTCGTTATGCGGTTTGACCGATAAAGATCTTCGTAGAGTATGTAGGAACCAATATGGGCATCCAGGTTCCGCTATTGGTTATTACCCGAGAATAGTTCTAGGTCATGTCTACATAGTTCTCGAACCCGTAGGGTCCGCACGCTTAACGTTACGATGACAATTTTATTATGAGTTTATAAGTTTTGATGTACCGAAGTTTGTTCGAGTCCGGATGTGATCACAGACATGACGAGGAGTCTCGAAATGGTCGAGACATAAAGATTGATGTATTGAAGCCTATATTTGGATATCGGAATGGTTCCGGGTGAAATAGGGATTTCTTAGGAACTAAGTTACCGGAACCCTCCCGGGGGATAATGGGCCTTAGTGGGCCATGAGGGAGAAGAGGAGGGCCGGCCAGGGCAGGCCCCACGCCCCCTCCCCCCCTAGTTCGAATAGGACAAGGAAGGGGGGGCGGCGCCCCCCTTTCCTCTTTCCCCTCCCCCTTTCCTTCTCCAACAAGGCAGAGGGGGAGTCCTACTCGGTGGGAGTAGGACTCCTCAGCGCACCCCTTGGGGCCGGCCGCACCTCCCCTCCCTCCTTTATATCTTTGGGGCAGGAGGCACCCCAGAACACACAAGTTGATCTACGGATCATTCCTTAGCCGTGCGGTGCCCCTCCACCATATTCCACCTTGGTCATATCGTCGCGGAGTTTAGGCGAAGCCCCTGCGCGATGAGAGAATCATCATCGCCACCACGCCGCGTCGTTGAAGAAACTCATCCCCGACACTTTGCTGGATCGGAGTCCGGGATCGTCATCGAGCTGAACGTGTGCTGAACTCGGAGGTGCCGACGTTCGGTACTTGGATCTGTCGGATCGTGAAGACGACGACTACATTGACAGCGTTGTCATAACGCTTCCGCCACGGTCTCACGAGGGTACATGGACAATACTCTCCTCTCGTTGCTATGCCATCACCATGATCTTGCGTATGCGTAGGAATTTTTTGAAATTACTACGTTCCCCAACATGGCATCCGAGCCTGGTTTTATGCGTAGATGTCATATGCACGAGTAGAACACAAGTGAGTTGTAGGCGATACAAGTCATACCGCTTACCAGCATGTCATACTTTGGTTCAGCGGTATTGTGAGATGAAGCGGCCGGACCAACATTACGATACGCTTACGCCGAGACTGGTTTCACCGTTGCGAGCACTCGTTGCTTAAAGGTGACCGGCGGGTGTCTGTCTCTCTCACTTTAGTTGAACTGAGTGTGGCTACGCCCGGTCCTTGCGAAGCTTAAAACAGCACCAACTTGACAAACTATCGTTGTGGTTTTGATGCGTAGGTGAGATCGGTTCTTGCTCAGCCCGTAGCATCCACGTAAAACTTGCAACAACAAAGTAGATGACGTCTAACTTGTTTTTGCAGGGCATGTTGTGATGTGATATGGTCAAGACGTGATTCTATATTTTATTGTATGAGATGATCATGTTTTGTAACCGAGTTATCGGCAACTGGCAGGAGCCATATGGTTGTCGCTTTATTGTATGAAATGCAAACGCCATGTAATTGCTTTACTTTATCACTAAGCGGTAGCGATAGTCGTAGAAGCAATAGTTGGCGAGACGACAACGATGCTACGATGGAGACAAAGGTGTCGCGCCAGTGACGATGGTGATCACGACGGTGTTTCGGAGATGGAGATCACAAGCACAAGATGATGATGGCCATATCATATCACTTATATTGATTGCATGTGATGTTTATCCTTTATGCATCTTATCTTGCTTTGATTGACGGTAGCATTATAAGATGATCTCTCACTAAATATCAAGAAGTGTTCTCCCTGAGTATGCACCGCTATGAAAGTTCTTCGTCTTTGAGACACCACGTGATGATTGGGTGTGATAGGCTCTACGTTCAAATACAACGGGTGCAAAACAGTTGCACACGCGGAATACTCAGGTTAAACTTGACAAGCCTAGCATATACAGATATGGCCTCGGAACACGGAGACCAAAAGGTCGAACGTGAATCATATAGTAGATATGATCAACATAGTGATGTTCACCATTGAAACTACTCCATGTCACGTGATGATCAGACATGGTTTAGTTGATTTGGATCACGTAATCACTTAGATGACTAGAGAGATGTCTATCTAAGTGGGAGTTCTTAAGTAATTTGATTAATTGAACTTTAATTTATCATGAACTTAGTCCTGGTAGTATTTTGCAAATTATGTTGTAGATCAATAGCTCGCGTTGTTGCTTCCCTATGTTTGTTGCTTTCATATGTTTATTTTAATATGTTCCTAGAGAAAACTGTGTTGAAAGATGTTAGTAGCAATGATGCGGATTGGATCCGTGATCTGAGGTTTATCCTCATTGCTGCATAGAAGAATTATGTCCTTGATGCACCGCTAGGTGACAGACCTATTGCAGGAGCAGATGCAGACGTTATGAACGTTTGGCTAGCTCAATATGATGACTACTTGATAGTTTAGTGCACCATGCTTAACGGCTTAGAATCGGGACTTCAAAGATGTTTTGAACGTCATGGACCATATGAGATGTTCCAGGAATTGAAGTTAATATTTCAAGCAAATACCCGAGTTGAGAGATATGAAGTCTCCAACAAGTTCTATAGCTAAAAGATGGAGAAGAATCGCTCAACTAGTGAGCATGTGCTCAGATTGTCTGGGTACTTCAATCGCTTGAATCAAGTGGGAGTTAATCTTCCAGATAAGATAGTGATAGACAAAATTCTCTAGTCACCATCGCTAAGTTACTAGAACTTCATGATGAACTATAGTATGCAAGGGATGACGAAAAAGATTCCCGAGCTCTTCGCGATGTTGAAATCGACGAAGGTAGAAATCAAGAAAGAGCATCAAGTGTTGATGATTGACAAGACCACTAGTTTCAAGAAAAGGGCAAAGGGAAAGAAAGGGAAACTTCAAGTAGAATGGCAAACAAGTTGTCACTCCCGCGAAGAAGCCCATAGTTGGACCAAATCCTGAAACTAAGTGCTTCTACTGCAAAGGAAATGGTCACTGGAAGCGGAAATGCCTTGAATATTTGGTAGATAAGAAGGGTGGCAAAGTGAACAAGGGTATATTTGATATACATGTGTTTGATGTGTGCCTTACTAGTGTTTATAGTAGCCCCTGAGTATTTGATACTTGTTCGTTGCTAAGATTAGTAGCTCGAAACAGGAGTTACATAATAAACAAAGACTAGTTGAGGGGAAGTGACGATGAGTGTTGGAAATAGTTCCAAGATTGATATGATCATCATCACACACTCCCCATATTCGAGATTAGTGTTAAAAGCCAAATAAATGTTATTTAGCGTTTGTGTTGAGCATGAATATGATTTGATCATGTTTATTGCAAAACGGTTATTCATTTAAAGTTAAATAATAATTGTTATTCTGTTTACATGAATAAAACCTTCGATGGTTATACACCCAATGAAAATAGTTAGTTGGATCTCGATCGTAGTGATACACATATTCATAATATTGATGCCAAAAGATGCAAAGTTAATAATGATAGTGCAACTTATTTGTGGCACTGCCGTTTGGGTCATATTGGTGTAAAACGCATGAAGAAACTCCATAAAGATGGATTTTCGGAATCACTTGGTTATGAATCATTTGATGCTTGTGAACCGTGCTTTTTGGGCAAGATGACTAAAACTCCGTTCTCCGCAACAATGGAACGAGCTACTGACTTGTTGGAAATAATACATACCAATGTATGCGATCCAATGAGTGTTGATGCCCGTGGCAAGTATCATTATTTTCTGACCTTCACAGATGATTTGAGCAGATATGCGTATATCTTCTTGATGAAACATAAGTCTGAAATAGTTGAAAAGTTCAAAGAATTTCAGAGTGAAGTGGAAAATCATCATAACAAGAAAATAAAGTTTCTGCAATCTGATCGTGGGGATGAATATTTGAGTTACGAGTTTTGTCTTCAATTAAAAAAATGTGTCCACCTGGAACACCACAACGTTATGGTGTGTCCGAACGTCGTAACCGTACTTTATTTTGATATGGTGCGATCAATGATGTCTCTTACCGATTTACCAATATCGTTTTGGGGTTAGGCATTAGAGACAGCTGCATTCACGTTTAATAGGGCACCATCTAAATCCGTTGAGACAACACCGTATGAACTATGGTTTAGCAGTAAACCTAAGCTGTCGTTTCTTAAAGTTTGGAGTTGCGATGCTTATATGAAATAGGTTTTCAACCTGATAAGCTCGAACCCAAATCGGAGAAGTGCGTCTTCATAGAATACCAAAAGGAAACTGTTGGGTACACCTTCTATCACAGATCTAAAGGCAAAACATTCGTTGTTAAGATGGATCCTTTCTAGAGAAGGAGTTTCTCTCGAAAGAAGTGAGTGGGAGGAAAGTAGAACTTGATGAGGTAACTGTACCGCTTCCTTATTGGAAAATAGTTCCTCACGTAAATCAGTTCCTCGTGATTCCTACACCAATTAGTGAGGAAGTTAATGATGATGATCATGAAACTTCAGATCAAGTTGCTACCAAACCTCGTAGGTCTTCAGAGTAAGATCTGCACCGTAGTGGTACGGTAATCATGTTCGGAAGTCATGTTACTAGACCATGATGAACCTACGAACTATGAGGAAGCGATGATGAGCCCAGATTCCGCGAAATGGCTTGAGGCCATGAAATCTGAGATAGGATCCATGTATGAGAACAAAGTATGGACTTTGATTGACTTGCTCGATGATCAGCAAGCCAGGTTAAATAAATGGATCTTCAAGAGGAAGACGGACACTGATAGTAGTGTTACTATCTACAAAGCTCGACTTGTCACAAAAAGGTTTTCGACAAGTTCAAAGTGTTGACTACAATGAGATTTTCTGAACTGTAGCGATGCTTAAGTCTGTCCGAATCATGTTAGCAATTGCCACATTTTATGAAATCTGGCAAATGGATGTCAAAAAATACATTCTTTAATCGATTTATTAAAGAAGAGTTGTATATGATGCAACCAGAAGGTTTTGTCAATTCTAAAGGAGCTAACAAAAGGTACAAGCTTCAGCGATCCATCTATGGACTGGTGCAAGCATCTCGGAGTTGGAATAAACGCTTTGATAGTGTGATCAAAGCATATGGTTTTATACAGACTTTTGGAGAAGCCTGTATTTACAAGAAAGTGAATGGGAGCACTACAACATTTCTGATAAGTATATGTGAATAACATATTGTTGATCAGAAATGATGTATAATTTTTCTGGAAAGCATAAAGGAGTATTTGAAAGGAGTTCTTTAAAAGACAGACCTCAGTAAAGCTACTTACATATTGAGCATCAAGATCTATTGAGATAGATCAAGACGCTTGATAAGTTTTTCAATAAGTACATACCTTGTCAAGATTTTGAAGTAGTTCAAAATGGAACAGTCAAAGAAAAGTTCTTGCACGTGTTGCAAGCGTGTGAAATTGAGTAAGACTCAAATCCGACCACGACAGAAAATAGAAAAGAGAATGAAAGTCATTCCTATGCCTCAATCATAGGTTCTATAAAGTATGCTATGCTATGTACAGGACCTATTGTATACCTTGCTCTAAATTTGGCAAGGGAGTACAATAGTGATCTAGGAGTAGATCACTGGACATTGGTCAAGAACATCCTTAGTGAGGACTAAGGAAATATTTCTCGATTATGGAGGTGATAAAAGAGCCCGTCGTAAAGAGTTACGTCGATGCAAGCTTTTTACACCGATCCAGATGACTCTAAGTCTCAATCTGGATACATATTGAAAGTGGGAGCAATTAGCTAGAGTAGCTCCATGCAGAGCATTGTAGACATAGAATATTTGCAAAATACATACGGCTCTGAATATGACAGACCCGTTGACTAAACTTCTCTCACGAGCAAAACATGATCATACCTTAGTACTCTTTGGTTGTTAATCACATAACGATGTGAACTAGATTATTGACTCTAGTAACTCTTTGGGTGTTGATCACATGACGATGTGAACTATGGGTATTATCACATACAAATGTGAATATTGGTGTTAAATCACATGGCGATGTGAACTAGATTATTGACTCTAGTGCAAGTGGGAGACTGAAGGAAATATGCCCTAGAGGCAATAATAAAGTTATTATATATTTCCTTATTTCATGATAAATGTTTATTATTCATGCTAAAATTGTATTAACCGGAAACATGATACATGTGTGAATACATAGACAAACTGAGTGTCACTAGTATGCCTCTACTTGACTAGGTTATTAATCAAAGATGGTTATGTTTCCTAGCCATGTACAAAGAGTTATCATTTAATTAACGAGATCACATCATTAGGAGAATGATGTGATTGACTTGACCCATTCCGTTAGCTTAGCACTTGATCGTTTAGTATATTGCTATTGCTTTCTTCATGACTTATACATGTTCACCGTAACTATGAGATTATGCAACTCCGTTTACAGGAGGAACACTTTGGGTGCTACCAAACGTCACAACGTAACTGGGTGATTATAAAGGAGTACTACAGGTGTCTCCAAAGGTACATGTTGGGTTGGCGTATTTCGAGATTAGGTTTTGTCACTCAGATTGTCGGAGAGGTATCTCTGGGCCCTCTCGGTAATGCACATCACTATAAGCCTTGCAAGCAATGTAGCTAATGAGTTGGTTACGGAATGATGCATTACGTAACGAGTAAAGAGACTTGCCGATGAACGAGATTGAACTAGGTATTGGATACCGACGATCAAATCTCGGGCAAGTAACATACCGATGACAAAGGGAACAACGTATGTCGTTATGCGGTTTGACCGATAAAGATCTTCGTAGAATATGTAGGAACCAATATGGGCATCCAGGTTCCGCTATTGGTTATTACCCGAGAATAGTTCTAGGTCATGTCTACATAGTTCTCGAACCCGTAGGGTCCGCACACTTAACGTTACGATGACAGTTTTATTATGAGTTTATAATTTTTGATGTACCGAAGTTAGTTCGGAGTCCCGGATGTGACCACGGACATGACGAGGAGTCTTGAAATGGTCGAGACATAAATATTGATATATTGGAAGCCTATATTTGGATATCGGAATGGTTCCGGGTGAAATAGGGATTTCTGGGAACACCGGGGTTACGGAACCCTCCCGGGGGATAATGGGCCTTAGTGGGCCATGAGGGAGAAGAGGAGGGCGGCCAGGGGCGCGCCCCTCCCCCCTAGTCCGAATAGGACAAGGAGGGGAGGGGGCGCCCCCCTTTCCTCTTTTTCCTCCCCCCTTTCCTTCTCCAACAAGGCAAGAGGGGGGAGTACTACTCCCGGTGGGAGTAGGACTCCTCCAGGCGCACCCCTTGGGGGCCGGCTGCACCTCCCCCTCCCTCCTTTATATACGGGGGCAGGGGGCACCCCAGAACACACAAGTTGATCTACGGATCGTTCCTTATCCGTGTGCGGTGCCCCCCACCACCATATTCCACCTTGGTCATATCGTCGCGTAGTTTAGGCGAAGCCCTGCGCCGATAGAGCATCATCATCGTCACCACGCCGTCGTGCTGACGGAACTCATCCCCGACACTTTGCTGGATTGGAGTCCGGGGATCGTCATCGAGCTGAACGTGTGCTGAACTCGGAGGTGCCGTACGTTCGGTACTTGGATCGGTCGGATCGTGAAGATGTACGACTACATCAACCGCGTTGTCATAACGCTTCCGCTTTCGGTCTACGAGGGTACGTGGACAATACTCTCCGATATGTCATCACCATGATCTTGCGTGTGCGTAGGAATTTTTTTGAAATTACTACGTTCCCCAACACTTTCTCCTGGAGAGCCCGTCACTCCAGATGATTGCTTGGCGCACCATAGGGTTCCAAAGATACTCTCCGATGTTCTTCCGAGAGCTTGTGCTCATCGGTTTTGCAAACCTACCACCAAGACATCCCTATGGATAGCTACTTATACTTGCGACCCTTACCTTCAGTTTCGATTACTCTTGTTACTACAAGATACCCAGAATTACTTCCCTCTATTCCGAGAATCCTTCGTGCTTGCTGCCTTGCAGCTCTTTTCTGCAGGATTACACCGACGCATAAATTCTCACACTTATCGAGAATTTCTTCATTCCTAGTTGTTTTTGTGTTTCACAAAATTCTTTAGGATACTATTCGGTTTTCTAAAAATCCTTAGGAGCCTATTGCTCCTGAATTCCTTGCCTTCTGTTACTATGGTTAATTCCATATTTCTAGCAATCTCCATTGACATCCTTTGTTGCTATCATTTCAATCCCCTTGATTCATTATTTTTCAAATGCTCGCAATCCTTAATCAGATCATAGACATTCTTCCAGCTGAGATGTCATTTTAAACATGAGTTGGTTCTCGACCAATCAAATTGCCATCGATTTTACCCCTAAGTCTATTCAACTTGTTCATCCTTGATCAGAGCATCTGCTTCTGATCCTTCGATTTGGAATCATAATTCCTTTGCATTTCAGCTTCGAATTATTCAGATGATTCCATAACCTGTTGCATTTTCATTCTTTCTTCTTCTAGTTCAGTACTGATACTCACATCAGATCCTTTGTGGACCATCAAGTCCTTTATTGGATTTTATCCGACAATATCCTTCATATTCAATCACGTTGGAAGTTCTTTCCCTGATACATAATGTCGTTGGTTAATCCTATTCTTTGATTTGGCCAACCATGCTCTGCATTCGAGCTGGTGATATTTACTATTGAAGCTTGTGGTATATGTTTCCACGATGCCCCGAGGGGTTGAACATATGCCTTCCTTAATCTGTGTGAACCCGAAATTTTTCACGGGTCATACTCCTCTGTTAATTCACTAGGTAGGTTTCACACTCAACTCATTTTAATAGAGAAGTGAATGAATGGTCATGCATTGGAGAAGTGGGAGTCAACCTTGAACTTTGTGTTCATGCCCATGGACACGATGCTAATCTTATCATGGATGCTCCTCTTGAACCCTCTTTGGTATAAGTTCTTATATCTAGGATTCGGCCTTTTGCAATCGTGGTTCCGGCCATGTTTGCCTTTTAAATACCATTTCTTGGACAAGTTGAAGTACTTGTCTTCTGCAGATCATTGCACCTGTCCAACCTTTACTTTGCTCTACCGTTGAGTATTAAACTCTGGTATCTCAAGAATATCATGGAACGACATAACTTATTATGAGTTCTTTAAGTATTATTTCTCACTGATTCCAATTTTCCCCGGGTTGTGAGTTGCTAGACACTCAAGGACATTGATAAGTGAATCAATTCCGCACTCCGATTAAATAAAGTAATCTCCGCTGCTTATGAGTTTAATAATCCTTCAAGTCATTCCTAGCCTGACCGGCTATATCAGTACCATGTTAAATTTTAACTGTGCTACCCGGTCCTTCTTCCCGTAGCACAATTATTTGACGATGAGCTAAACTTACGTCGATCTTCCTTTGTCATATAATATTGTCTTGAACAACAATACTCGATTCTGAGGTTGTGTCGTATCCGTGGTTCCAGTGGTCTTTTGCTTCACCATTCCTTTTGCTTGATTTCGTCGTTATTCAATGGCATCCTCATGGAATCTTCCGACAAAGGTGTCGTGATCATCAACATTCTGAGCCCTTCCAAAATATCTATTGAATTCTTGATGGGGAATACCATCCTTGACCTTGATGATTTGTATTAACATCGACAACATTCCCGCATTCCCTCCGACACAAAACTTGTTCATGTTTCGTGTAGTTTCCTTTCTATCCAACTTATATTATGATTCTATCTTGGAGTATTACCATCTGCTATGTCGAGAATATTGTGGGGATTGCTCCACCTCTTAGAAATTCTCAGCATGATGATACTTCTCACCATCACCATTCTTCCTGGGTCCCCGTGTTGTTTTTAACCGGGATACCAATATGCTGACGATGCTGCTTGAGTTCTGTACTTCTAGCAACCCTATTGCTTTGAAGTTAACGATCGACAGTTCGTTCTTAGATTGTTGGTTATTGAATCGTCACTCTAAACAGTGATCTTGCTGCCTAAGGTCATATTTCGGGTGCACTTTTCAACCAATGTTTAATTGTGTATGTTTTCCTCAAGCATACCTAATTATATCATTTGATTCGACAAATGTTATCTCCTTGTTCACATAACTGTGGAAATCCACCTTTTTGGAAATCGTAAGGATTGTCGCTGACTCCATCAGCTACCCCCCTCATCCTCTCCTTGGTTTAAATGGTGAACTCATGAATCTTATGATGACTTCTCATCAATTCGTGTCGCACCTTTTTATCTCAGGACCCTAAGTCTGAGGTATCCTGACCCCCAATCAGATCTGAATCTCGGCCAGATATGATGGTTGGGACATATTTCCAAGAGTTATAACATTGGTCCTTATATATCGGTGAGGTGATGTCATGCCTAGCACACTTGACCGGAGGGCCTATTGTTATAGTTCTTCCTTTTAGCAATGTTAGTCATTCTTCCGTGAGGAAATTGTAAGACTTATTCTATAAGTTGTTCGTGATGGATCCTTTGTGTTTCCAAAGTCTGATCTTCACCTGATGACCATGTCAATGCTATCTCGAAGCATGTCGGTTGTACTCCGATTTTCAACAAGAACATTTGAAGCCCAATGCTAGATGTTTCCTGCTCATTTATCCAAACACCCATGTATGGGCAATGTCATGAAAATTCTTCCCCTTACCTAAAGAGT
The DNA here is from genome assembly GCA_021605145.1 of Aegilops bicornis. NCBI lineage: Eukaryota > Viridiplantae > Streptophyta > Magnoliopsida > Poales > Poaceae > Aegilops > Aegilops bicornis. Next base: position 56,516,430 of record CM038673.1, on the reverse strand, counting down.
TTACTACATTATATCATGTCATGGATATCATGCTCTGCTCGTCCATCTGAAGGATATACCTTTGAAATATGTGTTTAAACACATTTTCCTTTCCATTGTTCTGTTTAATCTGATAATCATATTTTTCTTTCCATTTGTTGGGTTAACGTTTCTTGAGATCTATATGATCTAAGCAATAATATTCTCCTGCTTAGGTAAACACCTCGGTTTACAACTCTGTCAGTGACCTGTTACATTATTGTCGGCGACATCCTGGTAACCCCTGATGGATGAGAACTTTGCCTATTGGTCCGCCCCGTTCAACGAGCAGGAAAATGGTTCTCTTCGTCCCTCGCCCTTGGTACCAACGTTGTTGCCAACATAACAGACAGAGTATCCTCTGACATGCCTTGCTTTCATGATCGTGCAAGAGGTCACCGCCCTTCCTGCTTTTAACCCACATGGTGGGCCCATAACCCACAGTTTCACAGGATCGAAACCTGACTCTCCTGTACACCCCCTGTTCCCAAAGTTATTCCTCCCGCGTGGACTCGTATGTAATTCATGAGCCACCTTCCGATGAGATCATCAATTCTGGCATAAAAAAATTTATTCCGTTGCGTGAAACCCCTTTCACCTTCTCACTAGGCATTGAACGATTGCCTGAAACTACTTGTTGGACCTTCCAACTTTACTCTCGATGTGTTCTATTTGTTCAACTCGAGAGGTACTCATATGCTCATTCATGGGTTAATCCCAGGTTATTACCCTTATAGCATTACATGCTGCTTTCCGATCTACCCGTTACCTATTCAGAATACGATGAAGGTCCCGAAGAAAGGATGCCGACTTCATCATAAGGACCTGAAGCAGAGAAATGAAGACATCAATGTATTGGACCGGTTCTTTCGAGAAGAGCAAGCCAGAATGAGAAGACCCACTAGATTCGTAACCAAACCTTCCCCCCTTTCACTACCTCTTAAATCTCGGGACGAGATTTCTTGTAGTGGAGGAGAATTGTGACGCCCGAAGAATCAAGCTACAGTAACCTCTGCTAATAATGCCACGTCACCTCGATTACGGTTGCTAATCTCGCGTTAGTTCGAAATCGATTCAAATTCAAATTCAAAAGAAAGGAAAACAATAAAAATTTTCAAACATTTAAACTAAAATGTTCTATATGTGCCAAATATTGCATAAATAATTGTGGTGGAGAATCCACATTTTTATAAAGTATTTAATTACACTGAAGTAAATAAAACAGTAATAAAAACAAATAATTAAATGCCTTTACTAATTAATAAATTATCAAACTAAATTAATTGGGGACTAGACATTTTGTATTATTTGGACTAAACTGAAATACTAAATTAGATGCTATGTATATATTTTCTGAGAATCTAAAATAAAAGGTAACTAAAATAAAACAGGAAAGAATAAATAAAAAGAGAAGAACAAATAGAAAACAAAAGAAAGAAAAGGGGAAAGACAACCCCCCTTTACAGGTTTCGGCCCAGCTCACGGCCTCTCGGCCCACAGACCACCCGGCCCAGCCGGCGTCCTACCAGCCGGCCCACCCGCCGCCTTAACCCCCTCCCTTGAAACCCTAACCCCATGATTCCCCCCTCACTCCTCCCACTCCCCCTCGATCAAGATCGGGGATCCACCCCGACGACCACGCCTCGCGCCTTCGACGACTGCGCCTCGCGCCCCGACATGGGCGCCCGTCCCCAATGCCGCCTCGTCTCCTCTTCGCCGTCGCCTCCTCATCCTCCTCCCCGCCTGGAACCCCGGACTCCACCGTCCGACGCTCACCACGCCAATTGCCGCCCGCGCCACCTCGCCGGCCGCCTCGACCGCACCTCCCTCACCGCACGCCTGGCGCCGCCCGAAGCTCCGCGGATCCCGCCGGAACGCTCCCCCGCCGGACTACCTCCCGCTCCACCGGATCTCCCTCGTCGGCCCTCCCCGACCTCCATCGCGCCCATTGCCCCGTTCCCCATAGGCACCAGGTGAGGCCCCGGCCCCCTCTCTCTCCCTCGCCTCGACGTGCGTCCCGTGCACGCACTCACGTGGCCCCGTGCATGCCTGCATGCGGTTACCGCCCGACCTCACCCGTTCTCCACCGCCCATGGTCACGCGCCCGGCCCAAGGCTTCGTCGTGGCCACTCAGCCTCCCTGCCTTGGCGACCTGCGAGTTCGCGCGCCCGCCATCACCTCCCGCGTGTACACGCGAGAGCCCAGCCTCGGCTCCGACCGTGTTCCCACTCGCCTGGCCTCGCCCACAGCCTCTTCCAGATCGCCTTGCCAGCCGCCATGGCCTCGCCCCGCTGTGCCTTGCCGGGCGGGCTGGTGCCCATCGCCCAATGACCGCCAGGCGCCAGTATAGCGCCTGCTCGGGTGGCGCTGCACCCAAGCCGGCGCTAAGGCCCTCAACCTTGACGATGGGGCCCCACCCCACAGAACGTTTCAAAAAAAAGGATTTTAAAATAATAATAATAATAAATAATATATAATAAAAATAATTAATAATAAAAATAACTAATTAATTAATTAACTAAATAATTAACTTAATTAATCATGTTTAGTTGAACTAATTAAACTTGATTAACCTAAATATCTAATTAACCTAACTAATCTGTTAGTTAGGGTGATGTGTCAATGACAGACGGGTCCCACACATCAGTTTGACCCAGTCAACCCCTGTTGACTGCTGATGTCATGCTGACGTCGTGCTGATGTCAGCAAGCACTATTCTGGATAATGTTAGTTTAAATTAATTAAATAAATTCTAAAAATGATTTAAAACTTTAGAAAATCATATAAAATAAACCGTAGCTCAGATGAAAATACTTTCTACATGAAAGTTGCTCAGAACGACGAGACGAATCCGGATACACAGCCCGTTCGACCGCCACACATCCCTAGCATAGAAATCATGGAACTTTCCCCCTCCGATCCGTCTGTCAAAAAATGCAAAACACCGGGAATACTTTCCCGGATGTCCCCCCCCCTTCACCGGTATCACCTCATAGCGCGTTAGGGCACGCCTAGCATCACACATTGCTTTGTCATGCATCGCTATGCATCTGTTTGCTTAAATATTCATTTTTTCTTCCCCCTCTTCTTCTGCTAGACACCGAGATCGACGCTGCTGCCGTCCTGTTCGACTACGGAGTTGACGACCCCTCTCTCTTGCCAGAGCAACCAGGCAAGCCCCCCCCCCCCCTTGATCACCAGATATCGCCTATTCTTCTCTATACTGCTTGCATTAGAGTAGTGTAGCATGTTACTGCTTTCCGTTATTCCTATCCTGATGCATAGCTTGTCCTTGCTACTACTATTGTTACCTTTACCTGCAATCCTACATGCCTAGTACAGGATGCTAGTTTTCCATCAGTGGCCCTACATTCTTGTCCGTCTACTATGCTATACTATCGGGCCGTGATCACTCGGGAGGTGATCACGGATATATACTATATATTTTATACATGATACATGTGGTGCTTAAAGTCGGGCCGGCTTGAGGAGTACCCGCGAGTGATTCACGGATTGGGGGCTGAAAGGACCTTTGTCCCGACGGCCCTGTGGATGGATCTTTGTGGTGAGCGACAGGGCAGTTGTTACCGCCTAGGAGAGAGGTGGGCCTGGCCCTGTTCGGCGTTCGCGGATACTTAACACGCTTAACGAGTTCTTGGTATTTGATCTGAGTCTGGCCATTTGGTCTATACGCACTAACCAACTATGTGGGAAAGATATGGGCACCCGACCTCGTGGTATCAGCCGAAGCCTTCGTGACGTCAGCGACTGAGCGGCGCGCGCCAGATTGGACCGCGTAACGTGACTTCCTTTGTAATGGAGGTTGCTAGGTCTGCTTCTGGCCGCGTTCGCAACGTGCAGGTGTGCTAAGGGCGATGGGCCCAGACCCCTGGGCGCTTAGGTTTAGACCGGCGTGCTGACCGCTCTGTTGGCCTAGCCGCGGCCGGGCTTGACCCAGAAAAGTGTGTCCGGCCAAATGGGATCAAGCGTGTTGGGTTATGTGGTGCACCCGTGCAGGGAAGTTAATCTATTCGAATAGCCGTGATCTTCGGTAACAGGACGACTTGGAGTTGTACCTTGACCTTATGACAACTAGAACCGGATACTTAATAAAACACACCCTTCCAAGTGCCAGATATAACCCGGTGGTCGCTCTCTAACAGGGCTACGAGGAGAGGATCGCCGGTAGGATTATGCTATGCGATGCTACTTGGAGGACTTCAGTCTACTCTCTTCTACATGCTGCAAGACGGAGGCTGCCAGAAGCGTAGTCTTCGACAGGATTAGCTATCCCCTCTTATTACGGCATTCTGCAGTTCACCCATCGATATGGCCCTTTACACATATACCCATGCATATGTAGTGTAGCTCCTTGCTTGCGAGTACTTTGGATGAGTACTCACGGTTGCCTTGTTCCCCCTTTTCCCCCTTTCTTTACCTGATTGCTGCAACCAGATGATGGAGCCCAGGAGCCAGACGCCACCTTCGACGATGACTCCTACTACACTGGAGGTGCCTACTACTACGTGCAGCCCGCTGACGATGACCATGAGTAGTTAGGAGGATCCCAGGCAGGAGGCATGCGTCTCTTTCGATCTGTATCCCAGTTTGTGTTAGCCTTCTTAAGACATACTTGTTTAACTTATGACTGTACTCAGATATTGTTGCTTCCGCTGACTCGTCTATGATCGAGCACTTGTATTCGAGCCCTCGAGGCCCCTGGCTTGTATTATGATGCTTGTATGACTTATTTATGTTTTAGAGTTGTGTTGTGATATCTTCCGTGAGTCCTCGATCTTGATCGCATTACACGCTTATGCAGTATGATTAGTGTACGATTGAATCGGGGGCGTCACAAACAGGGATGTCTCACTATCTTGAACCTTATATGCATTACTTCCTTTACCATTGGATAACGCGATACTGTTCTCCAATATTTTGTCCGCATTCTAAAAGAGAAACAAGCTGACACATCACATGTTTACCATGTTGTATATGAAACTCATTTTGGTAAATGAGTTCAGTAGTAAAGTGGACAGGATAACAGCATGAAACAAAGATATATCTATGTACCATGTTCTAGTTTTTGGTAAATGAGTTCAGTAGTAAAGTGGACAGGATATCATTCTAGTTTTTGTTGCCAAATCAAGACAAAGCAGAATAGACAAAATATAAGTGTAGGTAACTATAGAGCAATAACAACACTTGTAATGTGCATGACATGAGAACATAACGGTTTATTCAATTGAAACTGAAATCAACATAGAGAAGGTTACAACAGCAAACCAGTTAAAGAAACAGGTTTAAAACATACCTGCTATGCGCCATTGGAGTTTCAATTCCATCCTTCAAATTTGAAAATAGTTGGTATGAGTAAATACAGAATGCAAGAGCAAAGGAGTATGAACCATAGCTACAGAACCTGACACGAGAACAAATCTTCTTCTCCTTTAAGCGTTGAGTTGGGATTCGAGTGGTGGCCCTCGTGCTTTGGGGCACTTTGCAGTTAGATTACTAACCGCTCGTGTTTGGGTGCTCTATGGTGGAGACGGTGTTGTGTCAACTGGAACTGGGTTACTATCTGCCAGGGTTGGGGTTAGAAGGGGTGTAGCTGGTACTCTGTCCAACTGGGTAGGGGTACAATCTGTGAGAGTCTTGGTTATGTGTGGTGGATCTGGTCCTTGGGCAAGTACAACCGTGGTTCTATCTGCATCAACTGGTAGCACTATCTTTTCTGAAGACCGTGTTGTTACTCCCTTAGATACTGCCATCACGCTCTCCAATTCAAAAGGCTGATAAACAAGAAAAGTAATTGAAAGTATAGACATTGTATGATAGATAGGTGCAATAGATAGTGGGGAATAAAAGAGGGCATGAAATAATTCATATTTATGTTGTCTAACCAAACATGATAGCATGACACAATTTCACATATATGATGCCTAACTAAACAGGATAGCATGACACAATTTCACATTATGATGGCTAACTAAAAAATATGGAAAGACATAGTTCAAAATATGAGACTATGTAAACAGGATGACATGACATAACTATATAATGTGTTTATTAAATAGGTTGGCATGCCATAATTCACATACATTCATGGATAGAATGCCATAATTCTAAATATGATGACTCTAAACACTAAACAGGATGAGATGATATAACTATATGATGTCTTTATTAAATGGGTTGCCATGCCATAATTCAGATAGATGATGTGTATGTCTATGTAAACATGATGGCATGATATAATTAAAATATATGATTTATATAGTAAGCAAGTAAGCAGATGGCAATCTATATATGATGTAAAAACTAAGCAATGCAAGACAACATGCATGACATGGGTAATATAACACTGCCAAGTTTCAGCATAGACCTCAGGGGGGAAATAGGACTGGTCATCGGTCACGAATCCTCCTCTGAGGAGCTCTCTGTAGCCAGCAAGATGTCTGCTTCAGCAGGTATCATTGTCTGCTATGAATTCCTTGTTTTCACTCCAGATACTTCCATCACCGCTTCAAATGGCTGATGCACAGGAAGAGTAGTTGAATATACAAACGTTGTCGACAAATGGTACACGTAATACAAAAAATGACAGCATGCTATAATTCACATACATGATGATTGGCTAAACAGCATGGCATTGCATAATTCACATATATAATGCCTTTGCAACAAGATAGCATTGTATAATTCACATATATAATGTCTTGCAACAAGATGGCAATGCATAATTCACATATATGGTAATTAGACACTGAATAGGTGGCATTCACACAAGTCATGGCTAAACTAATCAAATGGCATAGCAATGCGAGACACCATACTCATGATATGAGCAACATAACCCTGCCAAGTTAGAGCATACACCTCGGGGAATAGGACTGGTTATCTGTCTGCGAATCCTCCTCACGAGGAGCTATCCGTAACCAGCTAGATATGCGCTTCGTCGAGATAGCATAGTCTGCACTTTCGAAGACCTTGTTTTCACTCCAGAATTTGCCATCACCGTGTCGAATGGCTGATGCACACGAAGAGCATTTGAATGTACTAACATTGTTGACAAATGTAATATGTAACGGAAAAAAAGGATGGCCTGATATAATTTACATATAAGATGACTGGCTAAGCAGGATGGCATTGCAAAATTCACATATATGATGCCTGGCTAAACAAGGTGGTGTTGCATAATTCACATAAACGATGAATAAACTAAACAGATGGCATTCGCACAAAGGATGTCTAAACTAAGCAGATGACATATTTGATGTATAAAGTAAGCAATGCAAGACACCATATGCATGATATAACCAACATCAGCATGCCAAGTTAGAGCGAAGATCTCAGGGGGTAAATAGGAGTTATCTTCTCCTTCTGAATCCCCTCGTAATGTATATCTTCCTCTCGATTACAATCCGAAATGCGTGGAGGGGGGGCTGCCTTTGCGCCTACCATGGAGCGAGGTCTGCATGAAATTATATTGCCACGCAAGGCTCGTCTCTTTTGCTCTACATGTTCAGTTCCATTGTTTACAATAACTGTCATGCATAGGAATAAGACATAGTGAGATTATGTAAGGAGTGCATGCAGAAATCCAGAGTGATGGTAGCAACCTGTGGATAGGCCCAAAACCAATAATAGCAGGCATATAATGGCTTCAGATAATAAATACAGATAATGGCTTCTTTACTGTTTGTTTCCCACCCAACATGAAACTCATAGTAGACACCGGAGATTAACCAGATAGTAGATAGATACTATTGATAGCGGCCCCGATATGTACCCCACAACCATTTAAAAACTCAAGTTTGACCATTAGTTTGGAGCTGACTCGGAGTCTAATCGGTGAAAAGGACGATAAAGTAGCATGTAATATTAAGCGATGCATAACGTAAGCAGACACGAAAGAGTGCGACCTCTCTTGCGGACCCGTGTAGTCCTCGAGGTCATCTGCTCGATTGATGATGGTAATGCAGTTTTCATGGCTGCCAGCAGCGGGGAAGAAGATCTGAGGCGGCGAAAGACAGTCCGGAGGCCGGATCCCTCCTGTGCTGGACCCTTCTGTTGTTGGAGCAGCTGAGCTGTGGTGGATGACGGCGCAGCAGGAGCGGGACAAACCACGCAAGATTTTCTTTGACAACTATCTATAAGAGAAGTAATTCTGTAAGGGCTCGTTTGAATTGGAGGATTCCAACAATGCAGGGATAGGAAATAGACAGGAATAGGATAGGAATGCACGTGCAAAACAGAGAATTTAAAAACACAGGATTTCTGCCAATCTGGGTGTTTGATTCACAACAATTGGAAGATCACAGGATGCCAATCTGGGTGTTTGATTCACAACAATTGTGAGATTAAGTCAAACCACAAGAAAATGTACGGTTATAATGCTATTATGCTACTATCTCTTAGTCTTGTGCTTCATGAATAGGAATTTGAAAAGGAGGACAAGTGAAAAATAAAATTCCTACATTTTTTCTTTCAAGGACACACTAAAGGAACAAATCCGTGTGCTCAGTGGACAATATATATAACTTGTAGAGTAAAAAAGAGATGCAACAAGTGTACAACCTCTTTGGCGAAGCCATGTCGATCTCAGCGTGATTGGGTTGGCCGGTGAGGATGCTCTGGCTGACTTTGCTGTTGGAGGAGGGGAAGAAGATCTTAGGCGTCTGGAGATGGAGCCCGAGGTCATGCTCCGCTATGATGGAGGGTTTCGCCATTGGAGCAGCTCCGGTGAGTTGTACGACGCCGAGGCTGAAGCAGGACAAGAGAGACAATGAACAACGTTAACCTGAGTGGAATTCTAATAGCATCTCCAATACATGACGTAAAATACATAACCACAAAGTGCTAGATGTAAAATACATCAGCCGCTCATCTCTGAACTTAGCGTAAACAGAACTTAATCGTAAACTGAACTTAACTGCCAAACTGAACCTAACTGTCGAAACTGAATTTTGCTGTCGAAACTGAATTTTGCTATCGAAACTGAGCGCACTAGCAAGGTGAGGCTACACGTCGGTCGATTGACTTTTGCATCTCTGGTCAATCGATTTTGCAGCCGTTGGACACGATATCAAGGGCCTGCGGTTCATCTTCAACCTCCACTTCGAGCCGCCAAAGACCACCGGCCAAACAAGAGCCTCGCCGCTCAGCGGGCGGTGCGCCGCCCCGAAAACACTCCCCACCGCCGGTCCGCCGCCGCCCCGGCCATCCCTCTAGGCTCCCACGTGCCGAGCTTTTTCTTTGGCGATCCCCATGCCACCGCCCCGCCAATGCCCCGGCACCGCCGGCGACCACCGCCCCCATCCTGAACCCTAAGATAGATAATGGGGTACTTCTCCGGCGAGCCTCCCTCCCCGCTGCGGCTGGTTCTTCCTTCACCCCGGCGAGCCCACCCCTTGAAAATCGACTGACCCAAAAGTCGATTCAGTCGACTGAAGTGTAGCCAAATCGGAGCAGCATCGCAAGCAAGAGCAAGAGCGAGAGCAGCAGCGAGCAAGAGCAAGAGCAGGCAGCAGGGACCGAGAGCAAGAGCAGAAGCAGCAGCGTGGCGAGAGCTAAAGCAGCAACAGCTCCTCGATGTGGGCGTCGCCGCCCGAGGGTGCGGCCGTGGTGGAAGTTGCGGCGGCGACCCCGCCGTGGATGGAGCCGCGCCGTGTTCGCTCGGGACCGAGCGCCGGCAGCACCGTGAGATCGAATCAAGAAGAAAATGCGGCGATTAGTGTACAACCTCTTTGGTGGCGCCGATTAGGCCGCAGCTTCATCCGAGGAAACAGTGATGATGATGCTCTTTCGGTGGTGCAGGTGAAGACGGCGGTGTGGGAATGGAGGTGGCGCGAAAGACGAGGGGAACGTCGGGGCAGCTCCTTGGAGGTGGAGGACGGGGTGGCTAAACCGGTGGGACGATGAGAACGACGACGGATCCTCATCCGCACGGGGATGAGGACATCGAGGTGTTCTTTGTGGACGACGTCGTCGGGGAAGAGGCTCATTTGGGTGGCGGACGGAGCAGGGTGTGGGGTGTCGTCGCGGGTTTTCGCGGCCTCGGTGTACGAATGGGTGGGCGGATGGGATGGCTGTGGGGAACCACGGCTTAGAGACGCGCTTGTCTGAAATGTGCGGTAAGTTACGAAAGTACCCCCCACCGATTTGAGGCGGTTCTTTCGGTTCAGGGGTACCACGTGCATTTCGCGTGTCGGGATTTCACAGGAGGTGGGAGTTTTCGCGCGCGTTGTAATTACAGAATAGCAAAGCGCGGGTTGAGATTGAGGGAGTTTTCAGAGCACAACGAGACAAAGATATATCTTAAATATTTCGGGCTAACAAGGCGCGGGTTGAAATTTCCGGACAAGCCTAACGTGTACTGTACCAAATCAATGCGCACTACAAATGTCATTCAAAACTTTGAATTCATGTTATGTTCAATTAAAATATTTACGCCACGTGTATAATGCATGCAACCTACTACTCAAATGAACGCTTTTAGTGCATTCCAAATGTATATACTACCGCTTCAATATGAACTAAATTTGAATAAGATCTACAGTAATGATTGTTGTGAAATCAAAGCATTTGAATTCGTTTCTCTGTTTTAATAAGATCTACAATCATCATTATTGTCAAGTTAAACCATCATTTGTGTATTATCTTCAGAGCACACCACATGATTAGTCTCGAGTTACATTTGAACTATGTGTACTATATGAACTCGAACTGGATTTTTTGAATCCACTTTATTTTGATTTCAAATCACATTACATTTCAAGCTCTAGCTAGATCTTCATAATCTAAACCATGTCTCATATGTATAATGTGTTTATCACATTATGTATGGTGCCCCGCTCCCTACGCCTACATGTATTTAGATGTGAGTTGCAAACACCACACATTACCACAAATTCAAATAAAATGTGAGAATGTTCGATATATAGTATTGTTTAGATTGCTCGATATTTAGTTGTAAGCTGCAAACGCCGCACATTATCACAAATTCAAATAAAATGTGAGATTGTTTGATGTATATTATGGTTTAGATTGTTCGGCATTTAGCTGTGAGTTGCAAACGCCATGCATTATCACATTATGGTATAACGTGTGCACAACACGTGTATCACCGCTATATTCATGCATGCAATGTTTAAAACACTATGATCTCCTATTCAAATATATGAATCCGCTTTCATATCAAATTATGATCTTTGTTAGTCTCTTACACCCACACAATCCTCTAGCCTTTGTAGCAACCACTAACTTTCTCTCGTGCATGCACATGCCCTCCTCGCCCTCCTCCTCCCTCGGCATTCTATCCACCGGGCACATTCATTTTTTTCTATAGGTCGTTCTCCCAGAGTCTCCACAACTCCTTTCCGACACACACTGATCGATAAACCTCTCCAGCGATGCCTGCCTACAGCATACACACACACATCTTCAATCTCCTACTTTATGTGTCTATGCCTCGTGTCTCTCATATGGTCAGACACACGTGTAAACTCTCGCCCCTCTTTTCATCGATCTCACAACCGCACACTCCTCCCCCTATCTAGCTAGTAGTTGGGCCTGTCGCACCACCTCCTAGCTCCATTCTCTCTGTCTATCCGTCTCACTGGGCCTTATTTGCCTCTAACAAATGGACGTACACCGACCGATCTCTCGCTATACATATAGCCAGCTAGGTCCTTATAACTCGGTTTTTACCCACACATCGATCGATCTACCTCATTATTTGTGTCTCTCCCTTTCCTCCGATAAACAACAATTGATCTACCGATCTAGTTAGGTTTGCTTACGAAACACATGATTCCCCTTCATCATCAATGGATGCGTCCCGACAGATCTATCACGCACAGGCACACACAGAAACACATCCCCACTCTTATTGATAACATTGCAGTTCCACCTCGGTTTGTCCAAAGAGGCCTCTCCCAACATCCCCGAGAAGCAACTCCATCACCCATCCAGCACTCTACCCCTCTCCCTCCCACTCCCTCCCTCTCTCTCTCTCCTCTCTCTCTCTCCGTCCCATCATATTTCCCGTCCTTCAGTTATATATGGATGTCGACTGATCTCCCTCAAGACATAGTTGGGTCTCTCCTTCTCAACACATATACGAGTCGTTCTACCTCTATAGTTAGGCCTCTGCCTACCCCTCCCACCACCCCTCCCCCACACACACCGATACATCAAGTGCTCTAGTCATGTCTCCCTGCCACACACAAACTTGACATGTGCCCTCTAACGTTCCGGTAGGCCAGTCGCCCTATATCTTTGACTTGCACACACACACACACAATTTCGATGGCTCTCTTCATCGATCTCGCACCCACCCACTTGATCCTCTCTTCGACTCTATCGATAGCTATGACCCCTCCCTCCCCTCTCGTGGATTGCTCGACCCTCTATGTATGATATGGATAGGCCTCCATTTCACACACATTGCATGCAAAATTTTGTTGATATCATCGACACATATTCCCACAAATAATTCACGAAATCAACCCCCACCCCACCCCCACCCCCACCACAAAACAAAAAACACTCACGAACGCGATTTGTATCTATCACACACACCCACGTAGGTGGGGGCGATGCACGAAGAGAAGAGGTGCATGCACGGCGCACGTACTCCCGTCTCTTTCCCAAGCACACCCGCGCGGGTACACGGTGGAGCTCATTTCTGTACGAAAAAGGCAGCCCACATCGTAATTTGGCACGTGTACTGGTTGTCCACTTGGTGCAGGGAGGAGCGTCTACCACGGGTGAACAAACAAATTGCGACTTGACGCGTTATGTTAAATTAAAAAAAGAGGCAAACCATGTGGGGCCTACCTTAGAGGCAAGGCTCTATACACTGGAGTACTTTTGATGTGTCCCATCAACTCGCAGAACGAGGAGAAGCTTTCTTAGTACACCGTCTCCCCCGCCCACGGGCGCGGTGGCTCGCAGGATTAGGTGAAGCTTGCTCCTCCCTCGCCCATGCGCGCGGTGGCTCGCAGGACGAGGAGAAAAATTTACCACTCCCTCCGTTTATTCCTCGTCCCTACTACCTTGGTTATAGAGATTATATCATATTGTTTGGAATATATATGTCCTTTAGTAGATTTCAATATGAACTACTAGTACATATTTCAAACACTGATGTATATAGACGTATTTTAGAGTGTACATTCACTCATTTTGCTCCGTATGTAGTAGCACTCTCCCTCGCCCAACGACCCTCAACACGTGGTGGACGAGCATCAATTCATTCGGTCTCATATAGCCAGAATGATATATACTGCACTACCATTATTGCTCGACTTCCCGAAGAGGCGAAGAGCCAATCGCAAGGTTAATATTTTGGAGGTGCCAAGCACAAGGTTAGTAGGTGTCGCGTCATTTATAAATATTTTTTTTCTTCAGTGGCACGTACGCAATATGATAGGTTCATATGGAGAGAAAAGCAAACCGCTCCACTATATACATAGTCAAGACGGGCCAGCCTACACGGTTGCTTGCTGGGGTTGCTCTCTTCACACTCTCTCTCACAAAACAACTGTGGCCACATCTCTAACATCCCGGTGGATCACGTCCACTTGGGGAAGGGGTGGCCGTCGCCGATGGCGAAAACCCACTGTCGGCACATCCCGATCAGGGGTCCCCGCTGTTCTCTCTCACAAAGCCGGTGAGGTTGCCTTCGTCCCTTGCTCACTGCCACGACGTGGGCAGTTGCTGCCTCCCGCCGCCCTCCTCAAAGTTGAGCTACGTCCCTCAGGTACAACTCCCTTTACAGCCGGCTTGCACCACTGCTCCAGCTGCCCACATCACTCCCTGTGGATATTTCTCTACTTCTTTGCCCCGCACATACGTGATAATTTCACCGGCTTATACGTCTTTGTATTTGTGATGAGTTTATGTCTCATAAACTAGTACTAGTAATCTTATTGTAATCATGCTTCTTCAATTTCTTTGCCACAGGGATGCTCATCTCGATTTTGGTGAAACTGCACAAAATGATCCGATTGTCAAAAGGTTGCAAACTTCATTTATTAGGAAGCTCGAACGTTGCCAGCAAATTGAAGCCTGGTCAGGGTTCACGGTTCAAGGGCTAGGGACTGCACGGATCGTTTTTTTCTTTAGCTGCCTCTTTTCCAAAATAAGTGTCAACTTTAGTAGTAGTACAACTTTGTACTAAAGTTTGCACAAAGTTGAGACACTTATTTTGGAACGGAGGGAGTACATGTTTGCTATGATCTGTCAATCATTGAGATGCAATAGCATGCATGTTAGTCTCCTTTGTATTTGATGAAATGTTGCAACGGTCAACCTTGGACGCAAGATACATGTAACAGAAGCTGGAAGCTTCATAGCATTGTACAAATTTATCTCATTGATAAATTACGATGACGTACTAGTACTATACTAGTACTTCCTCCGTTCCTAAATATAAGTCTTTGTAGAGATTTCACCATTAACCAGATGCGGATGTATATAGATGCATTTTAAGTGTAGATTCATTCATTTTGTTCCGTATGTAGTTCACCTAGTGTAATCTCTACAAAGACTTATCTACTAGCAATAGCTAGCCCCCACTACTAGGAATTAGCTATCCTCTCCTTGAGCCACATCATCAAAATTGACGTAGCCATTAGATGAAGTAAATCAATCATAATAGCCGTCTGATCTGGACGTTGAGAGGCTCCGCACTAAGCCACATGCAAGCCTGCAGAAATACTGTGGCACATGCATGTGAGTAGGTTTTAAATCACATCAACATGTCTGCATGCAAGCATGCACCGGTAGCATGCATGTAAGTGAGCTTTTAAGTCCCATTAACATGTCAAAAAGAAAAATATAATCCCATTATGCAGTAGGAGTTGGCTGATCTTTTTTCCTTACGTGGGATGATCTAAATGATGATGGGAGTTTATTTAGTTTGGCTACCACATTTGTCATGCGGTTATATATATATATATATATATATATATATATATATATATATATATATATATATATATATTTGTTCTATGAAATCGATAATTTTAGCGCAGAGATATACCGTTGTTCATGACAACGCTGGGACTCATCTAGTAATATTTAGGAACGGAGGGAGTACTATGTAAAGAGTTAGGTGTCGCGCGGCGATAGTGTGAGGTGGGCCATGTAATCACTGAGCCTACGTGTTTTCACTGCTCTTGCACTCCTCCGCTGTAAGAATGGAGAAAATTGTAATCTACTACCTCCTTTCGCCGAAAGCGTGGGACATCCAGCAGTCCTACCACCTCAGTAATAAAGACCAATGAGCCGTCAAATCACATAAACCCAGCAGTAAGTTGGACGGACGAAGCAACCATCACTCTTGCGCAAGTGAGAGGTCGCGTCAGCTCTGCCCGGGCATGAATGCGGCACCGATTCTTTGGAGCGGCGCTAACCGTTTCGGGCGGGAAGCGCGCGCTGGCGATGGAGGGGCTTTGGGTGGGCCAAGCTGGTGAGGAGCGGGCGCGGCAGCTGTCCGCATGTCCGTACCGGACACGCCCGGAAACGAGAGGATGCACAGACTCTCGCGGCTAAAATCGTACACTACACACAATATCTCTATAGGAGTAGGTCGATCTGTCGCACTCTCTAACACACACATGCTGTTAAACACACACACGCACACGCACGCACCTTGGTCCCGTTGCACCTTCTAACGTGACTTATTACACCTAGACGGGGGAGTAGTAAGTATACGAGATACGGTGGCACACTGACTTAAGTCGAATACAAGTGCTCAAAATTTGTGTGCATATTATAATAAGGATTCACTTAAAATAGTACGTGAGCGAACAGAGGGATCAATTGGACAGTGTTCCCAGAGCAGTAGCGAGATGTGTGAGGTAGTAAGATACACAGCTGGCGCTTTTAATTTTTCTTATTAATTTGTTTGTTTCACCCTCTGACTGGTGGGACCCAACGTACTACATGGAGAGAGGTAAGGTGACTAAGGCTGCATTATTTCTACACCACTATGGATAGTCTTACCACCAAAGCCACATGACACGATTATGATTGAAATCGTAATGACTCCCACACACACAAAAAAAACACGGCATGCCTATCACACAAATGCAGGAACGTATAAAAGGTTATTTTTCTCTTGTTGAACATAACGGGAGGGTTGTGTAGCTGGTTAGCCTGTTCGCTCATCAAATTTGAGGTCTCGGGTTCGATAACTACACTTGAGCATAATTTTTCCAGGAGGATTCTTTGACTGGTCAAAATGTTTTCTAGGGTTTGCATGCTTCACACACTCTCTCTCCAGTATATATATACACGCTGGAGCCTCAGCGCTTGTAGTTGCTCTCTTCACACTCTCTCGCTCTCTCCCGCTGGAGCCTCAGTGCTTGTAGTTGCTCTCTTCACACTCTCTCGCCCTCTCCAGATCTAAACAAGACTTCGTTGGCCTCTCTCTCCCCTCACTGCTGCTCAAAGAGCCGGCAGGATCCGTCCGCCGGGAAGGGAAGGAGGCTTAACGCTGTCGCCGTCGGCGAGGGAGGGAATCCACTACCGGCACTGCTGTTCACTTTCCACCCAGCGGCGGCGCGGGAGGGCCTCCGACCCCTTCTTCTTCACAGCCGTCCCGTCGCCCACCGAACCACGCCCGATGAACCTTAAGGTATATTTTACTTAATCCACATGCATTGCTCTAGCTGCATGTATACCATGAATCTAGGACGTGGTTCAAAGAGGAAAGGAGTGGGGGAAAGTAGTGGGAAAAGTTGTATGTAGCATGAATCTAGGACGTGGTTCAAAGAGGAAATGAAGGGGAAACTTGTATAGCATGAATCTAGGATGTCGTTCAAAGAGGAAAGGAATGGGGGAAAGTAGTGGGGAAAGTTGTATCGCATAAATCTAGGACGTGGTTCAAAGAGGAAAGGAAGGGGCGAAAGTACTATTTCAAAAAGGAAGGGACAAGGCTGTAGAGTTTGAGTAGGACTAGATTTGCTGCGCTCACGTAGGGAAAGGTGTCTAAAGATAACAAAACTGGGACCAACACAAATATGCTCCTTGGTTGTTTGTTCTTTGTTGCAACAGACTGTGCATGACCATAGTACATCGGTAGATGCACATGGTGCTAGTGAGTCCACTGTCCCGTGCAACTCATTAGCTGTTGTTAATCTAAGGCCCTATTTGGTTAAAAACTCCCTTGTCCCTACCTGCTTGGTTCCAGGGACTAAACATGTACTAGAGGTTATTAAATGACATGATAAAAGACCATGTTACTCCTAGTAATGAACTAATAGAAACAAGGTGTGATGCATTGGAAGGGGCAACTGTTGGAAAAGTCCCAAAAAGACTCCCTCGGGGTCTTCTTTCTTTAGTCCCAAATGCCCACTTTTAGTCTCGAAAAATCCCTCATGTTTGGTTTAGATGTGACTGACACGGAGTTTTTTTAGTCCCTACACCAAAATGTCCCTGTAAACAAACACCCTCTAATAATGCTGCTGGAAAATTGATGTAATGCCACAGTTAAAAGCAAATTACATGTTTAATGAATTTTATTGTTAATATAATCTCTATGTTAATATTAATCAATGCCACCGTTTGAGAAATGCTACTATCTTGCTTTCTTTCCCATTTAGATAAGGTAGATGCTTATTTTTGTTGGCTTCTGTGTCATCCACCTTTATTGACCAATAATTGTTTCCTTTGAACCTCTGTGTAAACAGGGTTATCTACTTCACCTTGTTGCCATTGTGACCTTTTGTTGCACTGCACAAAACACTTTTGTCTTAAGAGTGTTTTGTGTAGTTCAACCAAAATGTCACACCGACAACGTTGCTTGATTGCTTGATCTTAGTGGAACTGCACAAGAGGAGATCTTACTTCCTATCCGTTAAGGCAAATTTGGTTCAGATCTTCTTCTTGTGAGTTGTTTGAATTCCGCATCATGTGAGGTTAGTACTAGCCTTCTTTCACATGATTCTGCAGTGTGCTTTCATATGTTGTGCTATTTGTACGATAATGTTGCTTGATTTTAGTGAACTGCACAAATGGAGACAAGACTTATTATCTGTATGTGCACCGTAATATCCCATTGAGGTAAGATAAGGATATTTCACAACTGCCGGCCTGTATTTTGCCACTTTCATCAGAAAATTAAGTTTAGTACTATACTTTTGCTCCCTAATTGACATGCCAAATCTTACATTGAAGGCGAAGCTTGTCTGTTATTGAACCAAGTGATGAAGGGGAAGAACAAGCGGAAGAAAAACAAAAATCAACTGCCGGTGCTGTAATGAAGCACTGGAACTGTGATGACACAAGTAATGATATAGTTTTGCATGTTAATTTATTGCTATGGCTGGAACGAGCAATTGTTTTGCCACTGATTTGATGCCATACATAATTATCTCTACTTGTGCAAACAGGGATCTTCTTTGAAGATACCATATATTTTAGTGGAACTGCACAAGAAGATGTTGGAAACATTAAACTAATCGAGGAGTATATAGTAAGAATGGCCACCCCCGTAGATAGCAACAGATGGTTCCGAAGAAGTGCTTCATCTATATGCTCTACACAATCAGCCTCCTGAAAAATGTTGGTACTCACCCACTGATTTCATCCGTATGATTGAGCTTTGTCATCTCTATTGGTGTTGTGCTACTGTTTAGATACTGTCATGAAAAAGTGGTATTGTCCTTGAAAAGTGCTTCATCTGTGCTGTTTTAAATATTTCCTTTCCTTTTTTCAAGCAAACATGGATCATCTTTCTCTGAAGAAGAATATGGAGTACGTGAAGTGACTAGTTCCGATTATGCCAGGATGAAGAAGCCCTGTCAATCTTCTCATTAGAAGGAGCAGTTGAAGGATGGTTACATTACTCCCCACAAGACCAAACTAATTTCAGCTCAGAAGGACTGACAAATATCCATTTTTCTGTTGTGATGCGCGAGTACAATGTTGTTCTAGGATTCTTTCTGGTGAGTTCCATTTTTCTAAAAGTGTGCTCTACATGGACCATGTATGTGCCTGTTGAAACTATCAATTCATAGTACAGTTTGCTTTATACTAATCACTTTTTGTATTTGTGCAAACAGGGTGCTCGACTTGATTTCAATAGGAACTGCACAAAATGTTCATGAATACATCGAATCATTTATTTCCACCACAAGAAAGGAGGTGCCTATAAGTTCAAGGCGTTGCAACATATAAGGGCGAAATCATACAAGCTACGCGCGAATTTGGCTGATTTTGGTGGAACTGCACAAAAAGAACAGCTGGTTTGTTTAGCACGAGGTGCCATGTCAATGTCCGAACTGATGGCAAACCCTGCCCATTCCACAATCGTAGGCATTTGATATTTTGGAATGGGACAACCTTGTCAAATTTTGCTCATTGATTTTAGCAAGATATGCGTTTGATATTTTCGAATGGGACGCCCTTTGCTGTCAGCAGCAGTGATTAATTTTTTCTTTATTCTTTAGTTGTGAAGTCAATATTGCCTCTGACATGTGAGTCGTTGAGATGCATAATCATCGATTGTTTTGAATGTTCTTTATGAATTGTCAGGCCTGTGTGTTTGATTGCAATGTACAGAAACGCTAAAAAGCTGCTCAAACTCTTTGTACTCCTTCTGTTCCTTTTTACTTCGCGCATTGTGAAAGTGCATACTTTTTTGTATAAGATTGGTTAACATAGAGATACTTTGACTGCAGACAAAACTTGTATGCAGACTAGAAAGGACCGGAGGGAGTACATGTGAAACTGCTGCAAACGTGGTGATCACCCTGGGAATAATGCTAGTACGTATTGTTTTGCATGTTCATCCAATGCCAGTGATACATGAATTCGAACTAACCGAAATAAATTCATTCATACACGGTCGGATTTCATATAAACATGACGGATTTCATTGCATTTCATACATTCTTCAACTAAAAAGGGGTGTTTGTGGCCGCATGCATCTCCCAGATGCAGAGGCCGGGGGTCATCCTCCTTTTTGAAAAAAAGCTAAAAAGGAGTGCGCTAGAGGTATAATTAATTAACCGAAGCTACCCACCTGTGTCCCGCTGAGCCGAACAGAACCTTCAGTGACTTAACCGCAGGTGCAGTAGCGTAACTGACATGTGGCCTCTTGGGCCCACGTGTCAGTCAGCCAACTGCACTAGCAGTTAAATAGAAGCAGCGTTCTTCTCCAGCTCAGCTATCCGACTCCACGTTGCCGCCAAGAGCTAACCGGCCGTCAATGGTCAACCCTCCTAGCTTGGCTTCAACCGGAGGGTAGCAGCGGTGGCCTTACTTGGACCCGAGCCGAGGCGACCTACCGTGTTCTACTCTTCCTCGTTTTCTATGTGGTGCGGCCTCGTTGGCAGCGGGGCGGGGCCTCGGCGGAGCCGGCGATGTCCTCTATCTCGTTGCCGGCGGGCGGCGCCTCAGCGGAGCGGTGGAAATCCTCCCCCACGGTGATGGCAGGGTGGGGCCTCGGCTGAGCCGGTGATGTCCTCTGCCTCGTTGTTGCCGGGGAGGGGCCTCGGCAGAGCCGGCGGTGTCCTCTGCCTCGTTGTTGGCGCCGCGGGGCCTCGGCGGAGCAGGGTGTCGTCGACACCAGCGGAGCAGGGACTCGTCGGAGCCGGCATTGTCCTCTGCCTCGTCCTCGGTCTCGCCAAACAGCGCCTCGCCCGCTTCATCGCCCTCTTTGCTAGCCTCTTTGTAGGCGGCCGCAGCCTCCGCCACCCGCATGCGGTACCGCCAGCGCTCGAGGCGGCCCTTGCGGGCGGAGCGGTACGAGTCGAGCAGCGCCTCCTGCTCCGCCCGCTCCGCGGCGATCTGCTCCTCCGCCTGCAGGTGCTCCTGGAGGAGATGGTGGTTGTAGGCGGCGTCGGCATGTGCCTCCCGGAACTGCTCCTCACGCATCGGCCACACCCTGTCCATAAACTGGGCACGGGCCTCGCCGATGGTCATGGTGCAATGCACCGGCGAGGATGGCGTGGAGCAGGGGGTTGGCGCCGGATCGTTGACTACCATGTTCTCCATTAGGACGTCGTCGTCCTCCGGCTGCCATCTCCTTGTGGTCCATCGTCCGCCCGTCCCGAAGAGCGCTAGAGCGCGAGGAAGCCATGGTGGGCAGTAGTGATGTGGACAGGAGAAAGGGAACGGATGTGGATCACTGCGGCTATGGCCGGTGCACCAGTTTATATAGAAATGGTGGGCGGCCGGAGGGACGAACGTGTGGCACCGGAGTAGCCGCCTCGGCAACCGCGTATCATTAATGTGTGCAGCAGATGGATGGGCGGATGGCACTTGTGTCGTTTGAAGGCGGAGCAATCTCTTGCACTGGGAAGCGTGGCGGCCGGCGCTGACTGTTTTGGGCGGAAAGCGCGCGCGGGCGAGGAGATGACTTTACTTGGATAGGATGACAATGGGGACCCACCAGGTCCATAGCCTCACGTACGCAAGTGCCTCCTTATTATATATATCTATATCTATATCTATATATATATATATATATATATATATAACTATAATTTATTTTGCTTCCTCCTGGTTTCCTGACATCACGGTCCCACACCATTGTCAACCTATGTACTCTAGTCAATAAACGAGAGAATTGCACAAGAAGCGGCCGACAGCTGGGACCAAGCAGCTAGAGCAGTATTTGTGTTTTTGAGGTGAGCACCGCAGATTTTTTCGATGTTTACCCCAGATATTAATTTTTCTCCTCTGAACAACAACGAAAACATCGCTGCAGGTATTAACTGGGCGGGCTATGGCCCTTCTAGCCCAGGCCAGATATCCATCCCAGATATTAATTTTTTCAAGCTGAAAATGGCTAGCCCAGCTATACTTTTTTTAGGAATACCCAGGCAAGGTCAAGTTGTTATTCACCGCCCCGCTGGGCTGCAAATCTTTCCTAGGAGGGATGCATTAGGCTTGACAAGAAAATGGGCTTTAAAAAAATAAATGGGATGTAATTATAAAAACTAGGTAGTAACTATTAAAAAATGCACCAAACAATGATTACTTTATAAAATATTATTTTTGGAATATTGAAAATTTTAATTTCATTAATTGTTCTTGAGCGATGTTTCCTTGGATTTTTACGTAATATAAATTTATATTGAAATTGTATTTAATCTGACTAGAAATTTAGGGATAAAAATATTCGGATCCCATCAAAATGTGGGAAATTATATTGAATTCTGTTTTGAACGGTTGGTTGAAATGGGCTGTAGTTTTAACAAACTGTAAATGGGCTGTAGTAAATTCCATTAGAATTAAAAAATGGGCTACACATTCTTACAAATCTCAAACGGGCTATAAGTTCTCTGCCACACACTTCTGGCCTTACTAAGTTGACGCGTCCCCTAAAAAACAAAGTTGACGCGTATGCAAGGCTTTGTCAACTTATAGTCAACACACGGTGCTAGCAGCAGTGGTCGTTGGATGTCCATCCAACGGATGACGTGCTTCTTCTTCAATATCGGATATTCTAGCTCACCCGCCCAAAAAATGATTCCTCCCCCTGACATATGGGGCACACCATTTCGGAAGCTGACCTTTGGGCCTACTAAGTTGACGTACCAAGGGCTTTGTCAAATTAGTCAATGTAATAAACGATTCTAGCTGCAGTGACCGTACGATGTCCATCCAACGGCCGTCGTGCTTCTTCAACCTCTGGTCTTCTTGCTCCAGCCGCCCAAAGCAGCGCCGGTCGTGCCGCCTGCTCCTGCCTCCCGTGGCCGGCTGTGCTGCCGCGGAGGCCTCACCGCCCCCTACTACTCCCACCGCTGGCCAGGCCATCCCTCCACTCACCCACACCCCCTGTTATTCTGTGGCGACGGCAGCGCAGCCGAACCAGTGAACCCTCGTACTCCTCTCTGCGTGTGCATCCACTGCCGCGTCTTCCCCGGCTCCGCGTCGTCCCCTTCCTAGGTCTCGCCGTCATCCACCGCCGTGGTGCTCTCGGCGCGGCATGGTCAACGTGGTCAAGGAACGACTTCCATCAGACGTGGACTGTACGTGGAGAGGCTGACAGCTGGGTCCATGGCAGCCGCAAGGAAGTGCCTCCTTATTACGCGCAAAATAATTATTCCTCCACCTAACATTGGGGACCCACCGGACGGGCCACCGTATTTCGCGAAAAAAATGATTCGCCCCCTGACTGCTGGGACCCACGAGCTACATCTTTGCACGCTAGGAAGTGCGTCCGAAAAAAAACGATTCGCCCCCCTGACTGCTGGGACCCACCAGCTACATCTTCGCACGCAAGGAAGTGCGCCTGAAAAAAAACGATTCGCCCCCCGACTACTGGGACCAACCAGCTACACCTTCGCCCGCAAGGAAGTGCGTCCGGGCAAATAAAAAGATTCGCCCCCCTGACTGCTGGGACCCAGTAGCTACACCTTTGCACGCAAGGAAGTGCGTCCTGGCAAAAAACCGATTTGTTTCTCGACCGCTGGGACCCAGCAGCTACACCTTCACACGCAAGGAAGTGTGTCCGGGCAAAAAAATGATTCGCCCCCTGACTGCTGGGACCCACCAGCTACATCTTCGCACGCAAGGAAGTGCCTGACAGTCGGGGCCCACCTGGTCGAAGCGTACGTAGTGTTGTCATCCTGGTCGCGAATGTGTACGTACATACTGGTCGATGTAGAGGCGCGCACGTGTCGTAGTAGAGGCGTGCACGTGTCGTAGTAGAGGCGTGCACGTAGCATGTACACGTACGTACAGCGGCCAGGGTGCAAGAAAGAAAATACGGCCACGTATGTGTACATACGGGCGGGGTCTCGAACGCCTAGTCGCGCATACGTATGGCGAGGGCTCGTGTTCATGGGGAGGCAACGGAATGCGTCGTGTTCATGGGGAGGCAACATAATGCGTCGTGTTCATCGGGAGGCAACGGAACGCGTGGGAGCCGACCGGCTTGGACGGAACAGGCGATGGAAACGAGGCCTCGCGTAGTGCACAACGGAGGAAATGAACCTCCTACGGTCGAAACGGTGGTCCTGTTGATTGGGAGGGGTGTGGCGTACCGCAAAACGGAGGAAACGGACCTCCTACGGTCGAAACGGGGGTCCTATTGATCGGGAGGGTGTGGCGCATCAAAAGCGGAGGAAACGGACCTCCTACGGTCAAGCAGGGGGTCCTGTTGATCGGGAGGGTGTGGCGCATCGCCAAAACGGAGGAAACGGACCTCCTACGGTTGAAAGCGGGGTCCTGTTCATCGGGAGGGTGTGGCGTACCACAAGCAGGACTCCACGGGATACTGTTCATCTCCACCGTCGACCTCCTCCAGCCTCCACGGGCTACCGTCGACCTCCTCCAGCCTCCACGGGCTCCTGTTCATCCAGGCTCCACCGCACGCTACTCCGCCGGCTACTGTTCATCCACCCCTCCACGGCCACCCCTCCATCGTCTACTGTTCATCCAGCCCTCCACACCACGGGGTCCTGTTCAACCACCCCTCCACAGCCACCCCTCCACCGTCTACTGTTCATCCAGCCCTCCACACCACGGGGTCCTGTTCATCCAGAGGCAACGCCACCGCTCACTGTTCATCCAAACCCCCTGCAACGCTCACTGTTCATCCAATCGGTCGGCTTCAGTTAGCAGCAGTAGCGAAGGAATCGCTCCATCGGGTTCAGTTAAGAGCCACCGATCGTTCGCTCGGGTTCAGTAACGCGTAGCCTGCAGTGCAATCGCTCGGGTTCAGTTAGAGCCCAACGCCTTGCTCGGGTTCATTTAGAGCCAACGCCTCACACACACGCGCGTACGTGTACGAGAGAAACGCGCATCGCTCGGCCCCCGACCTCCCACCGTAACCGGCAACTCCCCGAAATTTTCCTACCCCTCGCTTCTACCACGGTTTTTTCCGTCATGGACGGCCCAAAGAATGTCATGCAGCTGCGTCTCCGGCCCGCCCAGGACGAAAAACCCATTTTCTGTCATGATTTTTTGTCATAGAAGTAGGAGCCCACCACATCTATGATGATACCGGCTTCTGTCACAATTATCGTCATTGAAGTGTCATATGTATGACATAAATTTTTTTAGTTCGGCCCAAAATGTTATGGATGTGTCTTTTTTTTAGTGTTTTGAGCTTTATAGTTTTGCTCTATGTGCTTCACTTATATCTTTTAGAGCACGGTGGTCGATTTGTTTTATAGAAACTATTGATCTCTCATGCTTCACTTAGATTATTTTGAGAGTCTTAAATAGTATGGTAAATTGCTTAATAATAATATTCTTGGTATTCAAGATTTGTAAAACTTTCTTTTGAGTGCGTTGTATACTAAGAAAAGTTTGATGCTTGATAATTGTTTTGAGATATGAGGATGGTGATATTAGAGTCATGCTAGTTGAGTAGTTGTGAATTTGAGAAATACTTGTGTTAAAGTTTGTGATTCCCGTAGCATGCATGTATGTTGAACCTTTATGTGATGAAGTCCGAGCGTGATTTATTTATTGATTGTCTTCCTTATGAGTGGCGGTCGGGGACGAACGATGGTCTTTTCCTACCAATTTATCCCCCTAGGAGCATGCGCGTAATACTTTGCTTTGATAACTTCTATATTTTTGCAATAAGTATATGAGTTCTTTATGACTAATGTTGAGTCCATGGATTATACGCATTTTTCCCATCCTTCCACCATTGCTAGCCTCTCTAATGTCGCACACTGTTCGCCGGTATCATACACCTACCATATACCTTCCTCAAAACAGCCACCATACCTACCTATTATGGCATTTTCATAGCCATTCCTAGATATATTGCCATGCAACTTTCCACCGTTTCGTTTATTATGACACGCTCCATCATTGTCATATTGCTAGCATGATCATGTAGTTGACATCGTATTTGTGGCAAAGCCACCGTTCATAATTCTTTCATACATGTCACTCTTGATTCATTACATATCCTGCACATCACGAGGCATTCACATAGAGTCATATTTTGTTCTAAGTATTGAGTTGTAATTATTGAGTTGTAAGAAAAATAATAGTGTGATGATCATCATTTTTAGAGCATTGCCCCAAGTGAGGAAAGGATGATGGAGACTATGATCCCCCCCCCCCCCCAAGTCGGGATGAGACTCCGGACGAAAAATAAACAAAAATAAAATAAAATAAAGAGGCCATAAAAAAAGAGAAAATGCCCAAATAAACAAAATGAGAGAAAAAGAGAGAAGGGACAATGTTACTATCCTTTTACCACACTTGCGCTTCAAAGTAGCACCATGATCTTCATGATAGAGAGTCTCTCATTTGGTCACTATCATATACTAGTGGGAATCTTTCATTATAGAACTTGGCTTGTATATTCCAATGATGGGATTCCTCAAATTGCCCTAGGTCTTCGTGAGGAAGCGAGTTGGATGCACACCCACTTAGTTTCTTTTGTTGAGTTTTCATATACTTATAGCTCTAGTGCATCCATTGCATGGCAATCCCTACTCACTCACATTGATATCTATTGATGGGCATCTCCATAGCCCGTTGATATGCCTAGTTGATGTGAGACTATCTTCCCTCTTTTTGTCTTCTCCACAACCACCATTCTATTCCACATATAGTGCTATATCCATGGCTCACGCTCATGTATTGCGTGAAGATTGAAAAAGTTTTGAAAATGCTAAAGTATGAAACAATTGCTTGGCTTGTCATCGGGGTTGTGCATGACTTAAATACTTTGTGTGGTGAAGATAGAGCATAGCCAGACTATATGATTTTTTAGGGATAACTTTCTTTGGCCATGTTATTTTGAGAAGACATAATTGCTTTGTTAGTATGCTTGAAGTATTATTATTTTGAAGCCAATATGAAATTTTATCTTGAATCTTTCGGATCTGAATATTCATACCACAGTTAAGAAGATTTACATTTAAATTATGCCAAGTAGCACTCCGCATCAAAAATTCTCTTTTTATCATTTTCCTACTCGAGGACGAGCAGGAATTGAGCTTGGGGATGCCTGATACGTCTCCAACGTATCTATAATTTTTGATTGCTCCATGCTATATTATCTACTGTTTTGGACTATATTGGGCTTTATTTTTCCACTTTTATATTACTTTCGGGACTAACCTATTAACTGGAGGCCCAGCCCAAAATTGCTATTATTTGCCTATTTCAGTGTTTCAAAGAAACGGAGTCCAAACGGAATGAAACCTTCGGGAACGTGATTTTCTCATCAGATAAGATCCAGGAGACTTGGACCCTCCGTCAAGAAAGCCATGAGGCGGTCACGAGGGTGGAGGGCGCCCCCCCTAGGGCGCGCCCCCTGCCTCGTGGGCCCCTCGAAGCTCTACCGACGTACTCCTTCCTCCTATATATACCTAGGTACCCCCAAACGATCAGTCACGGAGCCAAAAACCTAATTCCACCGCCGCAACTTTCTGTATCCACGAGATCTCATCTTGGGGCCTGTTCCGGAGCTCCGCCGGAGGGGGCATCCATCACAGAGGGCTTCTACATCATCATCATAGCCTCTCCGATGAAGTGTGAGTAGTTTACCTCAGACCTTCGGGTCCACAGTTATTAGCTAGATGGCTTCTTCTCTCTTTTTGGATCTCAATACAAAGTTCTCCCCCTCTCTCGTGGAGATCTATTCGATGTAATCTTCTTTTTGCGGTGTGTTTGTTGAGACAGATGAATTGTGGGTTTATGATCAAGAATATCTATGAACAATATTTGAATCTTCTCTGAATTCTTTTATGTATGATTGGTTATCTTTGCAAGTCTCTTCGAATTATCAGTTTGGTTTGCCTACTAGATTGGTTTTTCTTGCCATGGGAGAAGTGCTTAGCTTTGGGTTCAATCTTGCGGTGTCCTTACCAAGTGACAGAATGGGCAGCAAGGTACGTATTGTATTGTTGCCATCGAGGATAACAAGATGGGGTATTTATCATATTGCATGAATTTATTCCTCTACATAATGTCATCTTGCTTAAGGCGTTACTCTGTTTTCATTAACTTAATACTCTAGATGCATCTTTGGATAGCGGTCGATGAGTGGAGTAATAGTAGTAGATGCAGGCAGGAGTCGGTCTACTTGTCTCGAACGTGATGCCTATATACATGATCATACCTAGATATTCTCATAACTATGCTCAATTATGTCAATTGCTCAACAGTAATTTGTTCACCCGCCGTAGAAATACTTATGCTCTTGAGAGAAGCCACTAGTGAAACCTATGGCCCCCGGGTCTATTCTCATCATATCAATCTCCAATCACTTTATTATTGCTTTGCTTTTTACTTTGTCTTTTATTTTACCTTGCATCTTTATATCAAAAATACCAAAAATATTATCTATCATCTCTATCAGATCTCACTCTCGTAAGTGACCGTGAAGGGATTGACAACCCCTTATCGCGTTGGTTGCGTTGAGCTATTGTTTCTGTGTAGGTACGAGGGACTCGCGCGTAGCCTCCTACTGGATTGATACCTTGGTTCTCAAAAACTGAGGGAAATACTTACGCTACTTTGCTGCATCATCCTTTCCTCTTCGGGGAAATCCAACGCAAGCTCAAGAGGTAGCAATCCCCAAGCTTAATTCCTGCTCGTCGTCGAGTAGGTAAATGATAAAAGAAATAATTTATGAAGTGTGAATGCTAGCAGGTGCATAAGTTTGATCAATGATAGGTTCAATCACCTTTTCTAGCATCATTATATGTCATAACAGTAGCTTAACTCATATAACTTTGCATGATCAAGTAACAAACTATTCACATGTTAAAGTATAGATCATAAACTTTCTTGAAAACTAACAAACTATGTTAGTAGTCATCAAACAATTACAATTCATCTTATTTTCAGGAAGAGTCTATGTCAGAGCTTTAATTTAGCAAACTCCGCATACTCAACTATCATTTAGTCTTTCACAATTGCTAACAGTCACGCGATATTTATGGGTTCAAAGTTTTAATCAGGCACAGAGAAAGATAGGGGCTTATAGATTCGCCTCCCAACCTTTTACCTCAAGGGCAATGTCAAGAATAATAGTTCATGATGCCTTACATCCAATTGGATATATATATCATAATCTCTCCAACACGAGGTGCTTGCCAAAGGATAAAATGAAAAAGGGAAAGGTGAAGATCATCATGACTCTTGCATAAAAGTAAAAGATGGGCCCTTCGCAGAGGGAAGCAGGGATTTGCAGAGGTGCCAGAGCTCGAAGCAAAAATAGAGATGAAAATAATTTTGAGAGGTATGCTTTCATTGTCAACATAACGACCAAACAGAAAGGTAAAGATTTTTACTCCCCCTCCACCAACAATCATCAATCCATGGCTTGCCCGAAACAACGGGTGCCTCCAACTAACATCAAACCCGGGGGAGTTTTGTTTGCAATTATTTTTTATTTGATTTTGATCTATTGATCATGGGACTAGGCATCCCAGTTACCAGCCATTTTCTCATGAATGATGAGCGGCGTCCGCTCATCGTGAGAATAACCCACCTAGCATGGAAGATACTACTAACCCATAGTCGCTACGTGAGCGATTCGGGCATACAAAACAGATTATTATTTGAAGGTTTAGAGTTTGGCACATGCAAATTTACTTGGAACGGCAGGTAAATACTGCATATAGGTAGTATGGTGGACACTCATGGAAGAAACTTGGTTCAAGGAGTTTGAATTCACAAGTAGTATCTCTACTTGGTGCAAGGAATTTGTCTCGCATGAGGGGGAAAGGCAAGCTCAACGTGTTAGGCGATCCATGACAATATAGTTTATTTCGGATATAAGAAAACATAACCCATTACGTTGGCTTCCTTGTCCAACATCAACCTTTTATCATGTCATATTTTAATGAGTTCTCACAATTACAAAAGATGTCCATGATAGTATATTTATATGTGAAATCTCTCTCCTTGAACATTCTTTCATAAATTGTTCAAGTGACCAATACAATGTTTGCTAATCTTCAATCAATTTGCCACCTCTACTTCTTATATGTAAAGTCATTACTCCCCATGGGGTAAGCATATGAAACATGTATAATTTCAGATTTATGACATTCAAATCATTCAACCATTTACTCATAGGATATGAATGAAGCACACGATTAAATGAAAAACTACTCCAAAAAGATATAAGTGAAGATCAATGAGTAGGTAAATAATTATGTAGCTATGTGAAGACTCTCTCTCATTTATGAATTTGAGATCTTGGTATTTTATTCAAACCGCAAGCAAAGCTAAAGAAAATAAAATGACACTCCAAGCAAAACACATATCATGTGGTGAATAAAAATATAGCTCCAAGTAAAGTTACCAATGAACGAAGACGAAAGAGGGGATGCCTTCCGGGGCATCCCCAAGCTTAGGCTCTTGGTTATCCTTGAATATTACCTTGGGGTGCCTTGGGAATCCCCAAGCTTATTTTCTTGCCACTCCTTATTCCATAGTCCATCGAATCTTTACCCAAAACATGAAAACTTCACAACACAAAACTTAACAGAAAACTCGTGAGCTCCGTTAGCGAAAGAAAAAAAAACACCACTTCAAGGTACTATAATGAACTCATTCTTTATTTATATTGGTGTTAAACCTACTTTATTCCAACATCTCTATGGTTTATAAACTATTTTACTAGCCATAGAGTCATCAAAATAAGCAAACAACACACGAAAAACAGAATCTGTCAAAAACAAAACAGTATGTAGTAATATGTAACTAACGCAAACTTCTGGAACTCCAAAAATTCTAAAATAAATTGGTGCACCTGAGTAATTTGTCTAGTAATCATCTGCAAAAAGAATCAACTAAATATCACTCTCCAGTAAAAAGTTGAAGCTAATCTCGTGAGTGCTAAAGTTTCTGTTTTTTACAGCATGATCATAAAGACTTCACCCAAGTCTTCCCAAAGGTTCCACTTGGCACAAACACTAATTAGAACACAAAACCACATCTAAACATAAGTTATATGGATTATTTATTCCTAAACAGAACCAAAAAAAAGAAACTAAAATAAAATTGGGTTGCCTCCCAACAAGCGCTATCGATTAACGCCCCTAGCTAGGCATGATGATTTCGATGATGCTCACATAAGACATAAGAATTGAAACATAAAGAGAGCATCATGAAGAATATAACTAGCACATTTAAGTCTAAACCACTTCCTATGCATAGGGATTTTGTGAGCAAACAACTTATGGGAACAATAATCAAGTAGCATAGGAAGGCAAAGCAAGCATAACTTTAAAACTTTAAGCACATAGAGAGAAAACTTGATATTATTGCAATTCCTACAAGAATATATTCCTCCCTCATAATAATTTTCAGTAGCATAATTAATTAATTCAACAATATAACCAGCACCTAAAGCATTCTTTTCATGATCTACTTGCATAGACATTTTACTACTCTCCACATAAGCAAAACTCTTCTCATTCGGAATAGTGGGAGTATCATAAGAGACTTGAATACTATAAATTGTTTCCACATTAAAAGAGTAATGTTTAGAGAAAGGGTACTCATAATCATGACAAATTTTATAAATATAATCATCACTACTTTTTATAGCATAAGTTTCATCACAATAATCATCATAAGTAGCAACTTTGTTCTCACCATAATCAATTGAAACCTCTTCCGAAATAGTGGATACATCACTAAATAAAGTCATGACCTCTCCAAATCCACTTTCATAAATATTATAAGATTAAACATCCTTCAAAATAGTGGGATCATTACTTCCTAAAGTTGACACTCTTCCAAACCCAGTTTCATCAATATAATCATCATAGGTAGAAGGCATGCTATCATCATAACAACCTTGCATATCGAAACTTTGGAGGCTAATAATATCATCTTCATTAAACATAGCATCCCCAAGCTTGGGACAAACATTAATTGCAGCAAATATATTCTCAAAAACATCATCTTCATCAAACATAGCATCACCAAGCTTGGGCCTTTTCATATCATAAGCATAATCACTCTCATCATTAATAGTATAGATAGCACCAATAGTATAGCAATTGTCATATTCCAAGAAAGTGCCAAAAAGATTTTCAATATCATAAGAAGTATCATTATCTTCCCAATCATAATCATCACAACAAGCAATAGGCATAACGAGATCATCATCAAGTGCATCATCTTCCGCAATTATTTTTGATTCATTTTCATGAGGCACAACAATAATAGGAGCAACATTATTTGGGAGAGATATCTTTTTACCTCAATTCCTTTTTCTTTTCTTCTTCTTCACAACATCATGTGTGGGTTCAATCCTCTTTTTGGAGCTCCTTATTAATGAGATTGGTTGAATAGAAGGCTCCTCCTCGTTACCTGATTCATCATAAGAAATAATACGAGGATATAGGGAAGTCTCTTCCCTCTCGTTAGCATTCTCTTCATCTTCTATTTGCTTTCTTTTGTTTATGTAATTGGAAACATAAGGATTTTCAATGCAATTCACCGCACAATACATATAAATTTCCTCTAGATCAAAACCAAGACGTTTATAACGGACAAATTCTGGAAGATGCCTAGTTATGTGTTTCATTTGTTCGCAACCCATAAGAAAGATATGTTCATTATAATGTGCAAGGGAAATCAACTCATCACAATTTTTGGACACGATTAGATCATGAAACAATTTGCATCGGATAGCTAAATGACCACTTTCATTGCAAATTTCACAAGTACGGCCAAGAAAATTTAAAATTTCAGCACAAATATCTAACCTTTCTTGCAAAAATTTAGTTTCTAAATGATTATGCCTCTTGCAATATCTATCTTCCCTATTTGGTGTCTACTTGCAAACCCAATGCACTCCACAAAAAATGACATGTTTATAGGAGACATTTTCATCATAACTAGTGCAATCATCATTAGTACTATGGATATTCAAAGAGTTCATCCTAACAACATTGCAATCATGCTCATGATTCAAAGATTTGGTGCCAAACATTTTAATGCATTCTTCTTCTAACACTTTGGCACAATTTTCCTTTCCATCATACTCACGAAAGATATTAAAAAGATGAAGCGCATGAGACAAACTCAGTTCCATTTTTTTTGTAGTTTTCTTTTATAGGAAAAACAAGTGATAAAACAAGAAACTAAAAGATTCGATTGCAAGATCTAACGATATACCTTCAAGCACTCACCTCCCCGGCAACGGCGCCAGAAACTTCTTGATGTCTACTATGCAACCTTCTTGTTGTGGACGTTGTTGGGCCTCCAAGTGCAGAGGTTCGTAGGACAGTAGCAAATTTCCCTCAAGTGGATGACCTAAGTTTTATCAATCCGTGGGAGGCGTAGGATGAAGATGGTCTCTCTCAAGCAACCCTGCAACCAAATAACAAAGAGTCTCTTGTGTCCCCAACACACCCAATACAATGGTAAATTGTATAGGTGCACTAGTTCGGCGAAGATATGGTGATACAAGTGCAATATGGATGGTAGATATAGGTTTTTGTAATCTGAAAATATAAAAATAGCAAGGTAGCAAGCGATAAAAGTGAGCATAAACGGTATTGCAATGCTAGGAAACAAGGCTTACATACTTTCACTAGTGCAAGTTCTTTCAACAATAATAACATAATTGGACCATATAACTATTCCTCAACATGCAACAAAGAGTTACTCCAAAGACACTAATAGCGGAGAACAAACGAAGAGATTATGGTAGGGTACGAAACCACCTCAAAGTTATTCTTTCCAATCAATCCATTGGGATATTCCTATAAGTGTCACAAACAGCCCTAGAGTTCGTACTAGAATAACACCTTTAGACACAAATCAACCAAAACCCTAATATCACCTAGATACTCCAATGTCACCTCAAGTATCCGTGGGTATGATTATATGATATGCATCACACAATCTCAGATTCATCTATTCAAACCAACACAAAAATACTTCAAAGAGTGCCCCAAAGTTTCTACCGGAGAATCAAAACGAAAACGTGTGCCAACCCCGATGCATAAGTTCATGGGCGGAACCCGCAAGTTGATCACCAAAACATACATCAAGTGAATCACGTGATATCCCATTGTCACCATAGATACGCACGGCAAGACATACATCAAGTGTTCTCAAATCATTAAAGACTCAATCCGATAAGATTACTTCAAAGGGAAAACTCGATCCATTACAAGAGAGTAGAGGGGGAGAAGAAACATAAGATCGAACTATAATAGCAAAGCTCGCGATACATCAAGATCGTGCCAAATCAAGAACACGAGAGAGAGAGATCAAACAAATAGCTACTGGTACGTACCCTCAGCCCCGAGGGTGAACTACTCCCTCCTCGTCATGGAGAGCGCAGGGATGAAGAAGATGGCCACCGGGTAGGGTTCCCCCCTCCGGCAGGGTGCCGGAACAGGGTCCGGAGAGGTTTTTTGTGGCTACAGAGGCTTGCGGCGGCGGAACTCCAGATCTATTCTGTTCTCCGAAGTTTTTAGTGCATATGGGTATTATATAGGAGGAAGAAGTACGTCAGGGGAGCCACGAGGGTGGAGGGCGCACCCTAGTGGGGTGGGCGTGCCCCCCTACCTCATGGCTCCCTCGTTTCTTTCCTGACGTGCACTCTGCTACCTCTTGAGCACTGCGTTGGATTTCCCCGAAGAGGAGAGGATGATGCAGCAAAGTAGCGTAAGTATTTCCTCAGTTTTTTAGAACAAAGGTATCAATCCAGTAGGAGGCCACGCACAAGTCCCTCGTAACTGCACATAACGATAGCTCCTCGCAACCAACGCGATTAGGGGTTGTCAATCCCTTCACTATCACTTACGAGAGTGAGATCTGATAGAGATGATAAATAATATTTGGTATTTTGGGTATAGAGATGCAAAGTAAAAGTAAAAGGCAAAGTAAAAACAAAGAAAGTATAAAAGTGATGGAGATTGATATGATGAGAATAGACACGGGGGCCATAGGTTTCACTAGTGGGTTCTCTCAAGAGCATAGATATTCTACGGTGGATGAACAAATTACTGTTGAGCAATTTACAGAATTGAGCATAGTTATGAGTATATCTAGGTGTGATCATGTATATAGGCATCACGTCCGAGACAAGTAGACCGAAATGATTCTGCATCTCCTACTATTACTCCACTCATCGACCGCTATCCAGCATGCATCTAGAGTATTAAGTTAAAAACAGAGTGACGCCTTAAGCAAGATGACATGATGTAGAGGGATAAATTCATGCAATATGATAAAAAAACCATCTTGTTATCCTCGATGGCAACAATACATTATGTGCCTTGCTGCCCCTTCTGTCACTGGGAAAGGACACCGCAAGATTGAACCCAAAGCTAAGCACTTCTCCCATTGCGAGAACTACCAATCTAGTTGGCCAAACCAAACCGATAATTCGAAGAGACTTGCAAAGATAACTCAATCATACATAAAAGAATTCAGAGAAGATTCAAATATTATTCATAGATAAGCTGGATCATAAACCCACAATTCATCGGTCTCAACAAACACACCGCAAAAAGAAGATTACATTGAATAAATCTCCACGAGAGAGGGGGAGAACATTGTATTGAGATCCAAAAAGAGAGAAGAAGCCATCTAGCTACTAGCTATGGACTCGAAGGTCTGACATAAACTACTCACACTTCATCGGAGAGGCTTTGATGATGATGTACAAGCCCTCCGTGATGGATGCCCCATCCAGCGGAGCTCCAGAACAGGCCCCAAGATGGGATCTCGTGGATACAGGAAGTTGCGGCGGTGGAATTAGGTTTTTGGCTCCTGCTCTGATCGCTTGGGAATACGAGGTATATATAGGAGGAAGGAGTACGTCGGTGGAGCAACAGGGGGCCCACGAGGCAGGGGACGCGCCCTTTTGAGAAATTAAGCAATTGTTCGATTAATTTAATCCAATAATAAATCATGACCATGACATAGGCAGTGCTAATGACATACTGAATTTTGATGATGTATGCACGTACTAGGCAGATAGTAGAAACATCTACGCAAACCACTAGTACTGCACACATGAAAGTAAACATGAGCGGGGTAATTATGTTATACCCTCCAAGAGGGCTACCGGTTGTAGCAAAGCAATGAGGCATCGGCCTCGTCGGCGATCCTCTTGTCAAGCCAGCGGCCTTCTCGGCAACCACGCGATCGGCGTCAGTGCTCATGGTGAAGACGAAGGTGACGCGAAAGTAGTCGACGTAGATGAAGTAGTTGAACAGAGGCGAGCAGTCGCGTAGGAGACGCTCCCCAAAAACCTAATCGCGTCTCTCTCGTACATGATCTGGAGAAGCGGGGTTTCGGAGGCCTGCTCTCCATAAAAACACGTTTAATTACAGACGTTTCCATCTCCAGAATTAAACATATTTATTATGGATGTTTTCATTTCCGCAATGAATGTGACGTCTCATATTCATTTCGTGTCTGTAATGGACTCTCCAATTTTGACCGGCAAAACATTGCATCGGCTCGGCTCATTCCCGCAACCCGCGGCGCGCGCGCGTCGTGACGAGGCGTGGCGAGGCGGGCGGTGGAGGAGGAGCGCGCGAGTGGAACGCCTCTTCTTCCTTCACACCAACTCATACTAGTGGGAGAAGAGTTCACCTTATAAGTTGGTGTACATCTCTCTCAACTAACCATGTGGGACTAAATTTCCCACCACTCCCTTGACAGCATGGGCCCTTAGGCATTTTCCTGAAATTGTTAAACGGGCCATTAGGCCAACTAGTATTCAGCAATCCCACACCAGATCCCGAAGGCGCATGGTGTTGTCCTCTGTTCCAATCTTTGTTTTAGTATACCAGTATTTTCAGTGGAGACCCGTTAAGGTTGAACATCCACCTAGAACAAAAGGCTACACTCCTTCACAATTCAACACTGGACTAGGCCTTGAATTGTCAATTTGGCGTGAAGGAGTTTCACCAAGTGTCTTACCAGTACTAGGCTGCCGAAGGCTGACCCCTCGGGTGGAGCATATTGGTCACTCCTGGCCTTTTCATGAACTTACTAGAGATCACCCTAATCTCATAGACTATGACCAGTAGTCAGGCTCATACAGGTGTGTTCCTCCAAAGATCCCTCTGTAGGATAGCATCTTGCTTTTATAAGCCTTGGAACACATTAAGACAAAAGTCAACCTGCCATACAGTTATCGAGAGTTGTGCATCTCCAACGGAGTGGGTTAGTTAAAATACTCTCCTCAGTTAACCTACTAGCTTGTTTTCCCAGGTCCTACTTCACGGGATCTCTGATCACATAGGTTGGGTTACTACCATGGCAACTCATGTGGGTCTCATACCCATCTCCCTTGATGCATTATCTATCACCACATGGGATAGCCCTTTTGTAAAGGGATCTGCCAGATTCTTAGCCGTTTGGACATATTCCAACGCTATCACTCCGGAGTTTCTTAATTTTCTAACAGCTTTTAATCTCATTCTTATGTGTTTGTTGGACTTCATGTTGTCCTTTGAACTGTTCACCTTAGTGATGACAGTCTGATTGTCACAGTTCATAAGGATAGCCGGAACCGGTTTATCAACCACTGGCAAGTCCATCAAAAGATCTCGAAGCCATCCTCGCTCGACACGGATGTGTCTAATGCTGTTAATTCTGCTTCCATTGTCAATCTCGTTAAGATCGTTTGCTTCACTATTAGGAAAAGGGCTATAGATGGGATGGACACTAATGGCGCACTGTACATGTGGTGCACCATTACTAAATACTAATGGGGCACCAAGTGTTGGTGCGTCATTAGTGTGCAAATACTAATGGCGCACCACATCCCACGGTGCGCCATTAGTAAAAAAAAATTATTTTTTTCAAAACTACTAATGGCGCACCGCGCCATTACTGAACTAGTAATGGCGCACCATCCCACGGTGCGCCATTAGTACTTTGGCCCAAACCTTCCCCGAATGCACTTCGTGGACCGCCTTGTCAGTTAAAAAAAAATAAAAGAAAATGATAGAAATGTCAAAAAAATAAAAGAAAATAAGATTCCCATGTGATATGTGGTCTAGTTGTTAGCAAATTTTACAAACATGAATTTTCGACTTTTTTGCAAAATCTCTCGAGAATTTGTAAAAATGGGCATAACTTTTGAATACGAACTCGGATGAAAAAGTTTTTTATCTGAAAAATCATCTACTCGAAAAGTTACATCCGAATTTAACCGGGGGAACCCCGTTAAACATTTTCAAAATCCTCAAAAACCTAACAGAAAAAAGATACGGGGCTTTTAAGATCTGGAGAGGCAAAAAATTCAAAAAAATTCAAACTTACTAATGGCGCACCTGCCCATGGTGCGCCATTACTATCTTCCCGCCTTCAAAATTCAAAATAAATCAATTTTTTTTTACTAATGGCGCACCAGCCCATGGTGCGCCATTAGTATCTTCCCGCCTTCAAAATTCAAAATAAATCAAAATAAAAAAATAGTAATGGCAAGACTGCAGTGCGCCATTACTATGTCAGATATATGGTGGCGTGTCCTCTCCTCCTTACCTCTTCATTCTTCTCCTCCTCTCCACCTCTCCTCCACTCCTCCACTCCATCTTCCCTTCTCTCCTCCACCATACTACCCTCCTCCTCTCCGGTGACCTCCTCCTCCTCCTCTCCGGCGACCTCCTCCTCCTCCTCCTCTCTGGCAACCTCTTCCTCCCTCCTCCTCCTCTCGGGCGACCTCCTCTTCCCTCGTCTCCTCTCCTCTCCTCCCCTTCCCTCCCCTCATGGTTTCTCCTCCCTCCTCTCCGGTGAGCTCCTCCTCCCTCATCTCCGGTGAGCTCCTCCTCCCTCATCTCTCCTCCTCCCTCCTCTCCTCCCATCCCCTCATGGTTTCTCCTTCCTCCTCTCCCATGCTCCGGTGAACTCCTCTCCGGCGACCTCCTCCTCCTCTCCGTCGATGTAGGCGAGCGCCTCTGCGGTCACCTCCTCCTCCTCCTCTCCGGCGAACTCCTCTCTGGCGAACTCCTCTCCAGCAAAAGAACACGGCAAAAGAACATACAAGATCCAAAAACGGGAACAAAATTTGAAATAATATCGTGCAAAAAAACGAGCAAAAAATGGGCAAAAAAATCGCGATCCAGATCCAAATTCAAAATTCAAAAACAGCAATGGCGCACAATGGGGGTTAGACGGTGCGCCACTACAATTTTCCCGCCTTCAAAATTCAAAATACTAATGGCGCAATTGGTGGCCTATACTAATGGCGCACCGTGGCCTATACTAATGGCGCACCAGTGGTGCGCCATTTGTATACCAGATACTAATGGCGCACCACAGGTGCGCCATTAGTAAAAAATACTAGTGGCGTGATACTAATGGCGCACCAGTCGTGCGCCATTAGTAGGCAAAACTGGTGGGCCATTAGTAGGCCTTTTCCTAGTAGTGCTTGCAAGACTTCCAGGAAACAGCGCCACCTCCAAGAGTAAACATATACCCAGTTATGGCCTTCATCTCATCAAAGATCGAGATCCAATTAAGGCCACTATACCCTTCAAGTACCGATGGGTATCCGTTATAGTGAAGTCCATAGTTCATAGTACCCTTCAGATAGCGCATAACTCTTTCAACAGCATGCCAATGTACATCAACCGGTTTGGAAACAAACCGGCTCAGTTTGCTCATAGCAAACACGATGTCAGGCCTCGTTGCGCTCACTAGGTACATCCGTGAACCAATGATTTGAGAGTATCTCAATTGACCTATAGCCGTGCCTTTGGACTTTCGAATCAACACGCTAGGATCATATGGTGTTTGAGATGGTGTGCAGTCCGAATATCCAAAACGACTCAACACCTTCTCAACATAGTGGGATTGCGTATGTAATCCCACCCTCATTATCTCTCAAGAGCTTCATGTTCAAGATAACATCAGCCACACCCAGGTATTTCATATAAAAGTTATTAGATATAAACGACTTGACCTCCTCAATGACTTTGAGGTTGGTTCCGAATATCAGTATGTCATCAACATACAAGCACAGTATAACTCCTTCGCCCCACCACAGCGATAGTATACACATTTTTCAGCCTCATTAACAACAAAACCAACAGATGTCAGAGTTGTATTAAACTTATCATGCCATTGCTTAGGTGCTTGCTTTAGGCCATATAAAGATTTCAGCGGCGTACACACCTTTCTTTCCTGACCATCTATCACAAAGCCATCTGGATATTGCATGTAGATTTCCTCGTTTAGCTCTCCATTCACAAAAACAGTCTTAACATCCATCTGGTGGACGAGAAGACCATGCGAGGCCGCCAACGAGAGTAATACTCGAATGGTGGTCAGTCTAGCCACAGGTGAATAAGTGTCGAAAAAATCTTCCTCTTCTTTCTGGTCATAGTCCTTGGCCACAAGCCTAGCCTTCTATTTTTCAATCGTACCATCGGGCCTAAGCTTCTTTTTGAACACCCACTTACATCCTAATGGTTTGCAACCATAGGGACGCTTAGTGATCTCCCATGTCCCGTTAGCCATGATGGAATCCATCTCTCTATGGACCGCATCGTTCCAGTAGTCAGCTTCTGGAGAGGCATACGCTTCTGAAATAGAAGTGGGAGTATCATCCACGAGGTACACGATGAAATCATCACTAAAGGTCTTTGCAGTCATTTGTCTCTTGCCCCTACCAAGGGTTTCCTCATCATCCTCTTCAGGATTTTCATCATGTGTTTGTTCATAATAATCCATAGGAATGGTAGGCATAGGATTCTCCTCAGATTCCTGTCTAGAAGTGCTTTGCATATCTCTCATAGGAAAAATATCCTCAAAGAATGTTGCATCCTTAGAATCCATAATTGTACCAACATTCTGGTCAGGTACCTCAAATTTCACTACTAGAAATCTATAGCCAACGATGTTCTTAGCGTAGCCCAAATTAACGCAGTCCACAGTCTTGGGGTCCAAGCTTACGCTTTTTGGGGATCGGCACATTGACTTTCGCCAAACAGCCCCAAGTACGCAAGTACGAAAGTGTTGTCCTTCTCTTCGGCAATTTCTCATAGGGAGTGATCTCATTATCCTTTGTCGGAACTTTATTCAGGACATGACATGCCATCAATATAGCCTCCCCCCACCATGCCTTGGATAAACCCAATGTATCTAACATGGCGTTAACCAAATCAGTTAGAGTACGGTTTTTCCGCTCGGCAACCCCATTTGACTGAGGTGAATAGGGAGGCGTCCTCTCATGAATAATTCCGTGTTCCGCATGTAAAGAATCAAACTCATTAGAGAAATACCTATCCACCATGATCTGACCGAACTTCGCTTTTATTTTCTTTTCAAGTTGATTCTCAACTTCGCCTTATAGATTTTAAAGTAGTGTAGAGCCTCATCTTTAGTGTTTAAAAGATATACACAACAATATCTAGTAGAATCATCTATCAGTGTCATGAAGTATCTTTTTCCACCTTTAGTCAATACACCATTCATCTCACAAAGATCAGAATGTATGAGTTCCAACGGTGCCAAACGTCTCTCCTCCGCAACCTTATGGGGCTTGCGAGGTTGCTTTGCTTGCACACACGAATGACACTTAGAACCTTTGGCTAAAGTGAAACTTGGGATTAAATTCAATTTTGCTAACCGCGTCATACTACCAAAACCAATGTGACAAAGACGTGAATGCCAAACTTTTGTTTCATTAACACTCAAATGAATATTGTTCACGACTTTATTACAAAAATCAGCGAGGAAAAGCGGAATAGACCTCCGCATTCATAACCTTTTCCAACAAACAGTCCATATTTCATAACAACTACTTTATTAGACTCGAATACCAATTTAAACCCTTCTCTACATAGAAGGGAACCACTAACGAGATTCTTCTTGATGGCGAGGACATGCTGCACGTTCTTCAGTTGCACGATCATTCCCGAAGTAAACTTTAGATCAACCGTGCCAACACCATGAGCAGAAGCACTCGCGCCGTTCCGCATCAGTATGGACCCGTTCCCTGTGGCCTGATAAGAAGAAAACAATGAAATGTCAGCACACACATGAATATTTGCACCTGTGCCAATCCACCTGTCGGTGTCAAAACCTGCGGATCTCGGGTAGGGGGTCCCGAACTGTGCGTCTAGGCGGATGGTAACATGAGACAAGGAACACGATTTTTTTACCAAGGTTCGGGCCCTCTCGATGGAGGTAAAACCCTACTCCTGCTTGATTAATATTGATGATATGGGTAGTACAAGAGTAGATCTACCACGAGATCGAGAGGCTAAACCCTAGAAGCTAGCCTATGGTATGATTGTTGTTCGTCTACAGAGTAAAACCCACGGTTTATATAGAGACCGGAGAGGGATAGGGTTACACAGTAGTCGGTTACAATGGGAGGAGATCTACATATCTCAGACGCCAAGCTTGCCTTCCACGCCAAGGAAAGTCCCATCCGGACACGGGACGAAGTCTTCAATCTTGTATCTTCATAGTCCAGGAGTTCGCCAAAGGCTATAGTTCGCTATCCGGACACCCCTAATCCAGGACTCCCTCAAGAGTCTCCCTAACCAGGCTTCAATGACGATGAGTCCGGCGCGCAGATTGTCTTCGACATTGCAAGGCGGGTTCTTCTCCAAATTATGTGTACCTGTTGAATAGTGTCCGGCTTCTCGTGAATATTGTGCTCCTTGGCTTCCACGCCCAATAATGGAAGTCTTCCATGTGTCAAACGAATGCGAAAAGCCATGGTGTTTTTACATTTACCCCCCTAGCTGTGCAAATGAGCTGCCTATAAAAGATACGAGGATTCAGATCCGAATCACACCATCTTCTCTTTGCGAGCGTTCATCGGAGCACATCCGACAGAAATCCATTCCATCATGGCCAGCCGACACAGCTCCTCCTCTCGCCCTCCCAGCCCTCAGCCTGGAGATTGGGAGAGATGTTCCGTCTCAAGACAATGAAGCTAGTGACGCCCAAACCAAGGGATTTCTTCCCCAGCCTTCATGGTCCCGGTTCGAGCCGGACTCGCCACCTATAATGGCGGAAAGGTGCGGAGAGCGTCCCCAATCCCACCAAAGGAGAGTGGGTATGCCTTGTCCCTTATTTGATAAGAGGGCTCGGATTTCCAATTCATCCGTTTCTCCGGGGGCTCCTGGAGTTCTACGGACTCCAGTTGCACAACCTTACGCCTGCCTCCGTTTTGCATATTGCGGGCTTCGTAGCTCTTTGCGAGCTGTTTTTGGGCATCGAGGCTCATTTCACGCTGTGGAAGAACCTGTTCTGCCTGTGCCCCGTTCTTAGGAGGGGTCGATATATCAAGTGGGCGGAGCCGTACTATGGCGCATCGCCGAGACCGGATATCTATCCGGAACCCCAAGGAAGGCGTCCGAAGACTGGCCTTCGTAATGGTTTTATATAGAAGATGTCCCCCTGCCGGACCCTGTTCGGATCGGCCTCCCTGAGTTCAATAATGCTCCCTTGAAGAAGCGCCTAAGATGGCGTCCATGGAGCCCTCAGAGGGAAAATGACAAGGACGTCCTTTACCTGATGAGCCGGATAAGGTTGTTAGCTCATTCCGGACTGAACATGATCGGGGTCATGGCCACATGCATTATGTGGGGGGTGCAGCCGCTTCAATATAGAGGCCACCCCATGTGGGATTTCAACGGGGAGGATGATGCCACCCTCTGCGGCCGTAAGGGGCCGGGATCGGTTGCTGCTCTGACGAAGGCCTTGTCCGCATTGTACAAGGGAGAAGAGGAGGAGTTCCTCCACGTCAATCCACATGACAACTTTTCTATGTACAATCCTCCAAGCTAGGTAAGCGGACACTTCTTTTCGCCCATCCGTTCCATATTCCCAGAGTTAAGTACCTTATCTTGTGATTTCGACGCAAGAATTGCGCCGGCTCGTGAAGGATATAAACAGCCCTCCTCCACAACCCGAGGATCCGGAATGGTCCATCGATCCGGCCTCCCAAGAGGATCCGGACATATCCGTGGAGCTGATCGATGGGGTTTTTTTACCAATTGAGCATCGACAATGCCTTGGTCGCCATTACGGCCGATTACCCTGGAATTCTTCCAGCCTCACAGGTAACTGAGACCGAAGTCCCAATACATTGAAAATGATCCATCTGTGCTTATTTTTTATCACCGTATACTAATGGTGTTTTGCAGGGGGAGCCCTTGAGGTGGAAGGCCGAGCCTGCGGTGGCTAGCCAACAAGGGGCAGCAAGGCCCAGCAGGCTGAAAAGAAGCGCAGTCCGGACTGAGACGCCGGTGCAACGGTATGGCGTGCCATCTTATTCCCAGGTTTTATTCCCGGAAGGCATACTAACACTCGTGCTCTCTTTAGGAAAAAGAGCGCTCGCCGGACTATATCCGGAGAGGTTGCCAATTGAGCCTCCACCAGCCAGGCTCCAAAGCCAGGTCCAGAAGCGGAGGCGAACACGAGGCGTGCGTCGGACACTCCTCCGACAGAGGATGCCGACAGACTATCTGCCACCAATCCCGAGGTGGAGAGTGCCATGAATCACAGGCGTCGCCGGATAGTTGTTCGTGACGCATGTTTCTCCCAAGAGGCATTGGATGCCTTCAATTCGGGAGATGCGCACCTCCGTGCCGCTCAAAATGGTCTAGCCAGAGGCACGGAGCAGTATGTGAAAGACATACGGGTGATAATATTTGATGGTTATATATACCGGTAGCCCCCGAGACTTGAAATAGTTAGAATAACTGATTTAAGGATCATTTATTATGCAGGATCTTACAAAAAGGAATACCCAAC
The DNA here is from genome assembly GCA_021605145.1 of Aegilops bicornis. NCBI lineage: Eukaryota > Viridiplantae > Streptophyta > Magnoliopsida > Poales > Poaceae > Aegilops > Aegilops bicornis. The sequence goes on along the minus strand of CM038673.1, from coordinate 56,471,736 downwards.
TGTCCTAGGAGCTGGAAGAGTGCAAAGCCCAACTTGAGGCCGCACTAGCCACTGCCGGGGAGGCCAAGTGGACCCCCTCTGGTAATATATGCTTTGAAAGATAAGTATGTCGTGAAGTGCGGTGTGTGTGTAAATCTGACAATATCATTGCAGATGGCGCCGGAGTAGATCCGGGCAAGCAACAACTATTGCGCCGGTTAAAGGCCGGCGAGAGCGTGCTTATGAGGGTGAGGCAGGAGAAGAATAATCTCCAAGATGCCAACACCCGGCTGGGGGAGGAACTAAATGATGTTCGTGCCCAGGTGTCGGACTCCATGAAGGAGAATCCACGGCTTCGACGCGGCATTTTTAGTAAGTGCTTGAACGAACTTTGAAAAAGAGTTCGGCGAGGAAGTCGACTAACAGAGTTATGTCTGTAGGCATGCTCACAGGTCGTCCTGCAGAGGAAATGTCTGGTTCTATGGGTGACCTTCTTCCCGAAGTTTTTTCAACCGCATTTAACGAAGTTCGGCAGGTGATGAAAGGCGCCGCCTAGGCCTTGTGGCCATCTGCCTCCCTGCTCAAGGCCTTGGAGAGCTTGCAGAGAGGCTTAAGGGAGCGCGGGCGGCGCTTCCAATTATGGAAGATATCGGCCTGCCGTCAAAGGCGCCAGGAGGCCTGGGCCATGGTGAAGACGCTGCACACGGTTGGCTGACCCAAACCACATGGTCGAGGTCGGACCAGTGAGGGCCGATGGGAAGGAGATCCCGTGAGAGTTTAGTGTACGGCCAAGTAGAGTTGGTCATTAATATTCCCAACAGGATCTGTAAACTAGACAGCCTGTTGGATGGTATTGAAGAGGAATATGCCTACCAAATTGACTATGTAATTTAAGATGACATGTAAAATGCCTTCTAGCCGGATTGTAGATCATTTGTCATGGCGGACCTTTTCGCTTCAACCTCGGGACCCGATAGTACAGAGTGTGTCCGAATACCCTCTCGGTTATGTAGGAACCGGGGCATGCATGGAGACCAGGCGTAGGGGTCATTAGTGCTTGAACAGACAAGTTCCCAACTAGTTACGTTATATTACATGGTTTGTAAGAAACATCTTCTAGGGAGGATAGTTCCGTTAGGGGTTCCTTTCCCTGGGAGGCATGCCCTAAAGTGCATGTCCGTACTGCGAAAAAAACAGAAAAGCATCAGGGGGTAGATAAATAAACAAGTGAGAAATCATCTTTAGTTCACCGACCGAATATTCACTTAAGAACGCTAGCTTTCGGCTTCACCTAGTCTGAGGTACACATCCGGCTGACCCGGCAGTAACAATCGCAGAGGTGCTCCCTTTACCGCCTAGCCGAACAATCGGGAACGTAGGGGTAACCACAGGGGCCAGGCAACCCAGCTTGGCCAAAACTTAAGTCATATCGATGCATATAATGGTGAATAAAAGGTACATCCGGAAGTGTGACACATGTGTTGGGCATGAAGCCCGTATAAATAAGCTTCTGTTAAAGGAGCCCCCAGGTATAATGAGCGCGGATAGCGTTTCAATTGTGTGCGAACAATGCGCGAACGAGCCTTTAAAGGTTGTAAGAGAAAAGGAGGGAGAAGGAGAGAAATATAAGACAGCTAATGTGTAAAAAATAGATAGAGGAAGGAGACGAACTCGTAATCCGGGCGCCGCGAGAATCTTCGGAGACAGGCTGCGTTCCATGGGTTCGGCTCGAGTCGGTTATCTGATGCATCTCGCAGAAGGTACGCTCTGCCGGTCAGGACTTGGTCGATAATAAAGGGACCTTCCCATTTGGGCTTGATTTTGTCATTTTTCTTGTCCGGCAGGCATAGAACTAACTCGCCAACATTGTAAGTTTTGGCCCGTACTTCTCTGCTTTGATATCTTCGGGCCTGCTGTTGATAGAATGCGGAACGGGCTTTTGCCACGTCACGCTCCTCCTCCAAGGCGTCCAACTGTCCCGCCGATCGAGCTCGGCTTCTCTTTCCTCGTACATGCGCACGCCGAGGTGAGTCAAGAATTATGTCGCAGGCGTAACTGCCTCGCGCCAGATACCACAAAGAATGGTGTGAAACCGTGGTGCGATTCGGGCGTGGTCCGCAGCCCCGTAGAGTACGGAGTCGAGCTCCTCTACCCAAAGGCGTGTTAGATTCCTTGAGGGACCGCACTAATCTGGGTTTGATGCCGCTCATGATTAGACCATTTGCTCGCTCGACTTGACCGTTAGTTTGAGGGTGATAGATCAAGCATAGTCGAGCTTGATGCCCATGTTTTTGCACCAGAGTTTGACCTCCTCGGCCGTGAAGTTCGTGGCTGCTATCGCGATGATGATGCTGTGGGGATGTCAGAACGGTGTACGACCCTCGATATGAAGTCTATCACCGTCCGGATTCAGCCGCCTTAATGTGCTTGGCCTCTATCCATTTGGTGAATTTATCCACCATGACCAGAGGTATTTTCGCCAGGGTTCCTCCTTTAAGGGGTCCAACCATGTCAAGCCCCTAGACCGCGAAGGGCCAGGTGATGGGTAGAGTTCAGAGGGCGGTGGGTGGCATGTGGCTTTGATTAGCAAAGAGCTGGCAACCGACGCATCGTTGTACTAAGTCCTGAACATCTGCCCGGGCCGTCGGCCAATAAAATCCTGTACGAAAGGCCTTGCTTACAAGGGCCCGGGCTGCGGCGTGGTGCCCGCCGAGTCCGGCATGAACTTCAGCCAGAAGATTCCGCCCTTCCTCTTCGGAGATACACCTTTGAAGGACTCCGGTGATGCTTTTTTTATAAAGCTCTCCCTCATGGACTTTATAGGCTTTAGATCGCTGCAGTATGCAGCGTGCCTCATTTTGGTCCTCGAGAAGTTCCTGCCTGGTTAGGTAGGCTAGGAATGGTTCCGTCCACGGGCAATGACTGCCATTATTACGTAATGAAGATGTTACTTCGCTGGCGAGCCTCCAATTGTGTCGAATGTTCGTGTCGGGCAGGGCTGTTGGGTCCGGGCTGTTCTTTCCGGACTCCCCTTCCCATAGTACGGATGGCTTGAACAACCTCTCTAAGAAGATAGTGGGGATTTGCATCGCGCTTTGCGCCAATGTGTGCCAAGACGTCTGCTGCCTGATTGTTTTCTCGGGCTATATGGTGAAATTCGAGCCCTTCGAACCGAGCTGACATTTTTAGGACGGCGTTGCGATAAGCTGCCATTTTCAGATCCTTGGCATCAAAGTCTCCATCTATTTGGGATATCGGGAGCTTCGAATCCCCGCGCACCTCTAGGCATTGAATGCCCATGGATACTTCCATCCGTAGACCATGTAGAAGGGCCTCGTATTCGGCTGCGTTGTTTGAGTCTGTATACATTATATGGAGTACGTATTGAACTGTATCTCCTGTTGGGGACGTCAGAACGACGCCAGCCCCCAGACCAGCCAACATTTTGGAGCCGTCGAAGTGCATGATCTAGTTGGAATATGTGTCGTACTCTTTAGAGAGTTCGGCTTCAGTCCATTCGGCGACGAAGTCGGACAAAACTTGCGACCTAATGGCTCGCCGTGGCTTATAGGTTATGTCGAACGGGAGGAGCTCCATGGCCCATTTGGCAATCCGGCCCGTCGCGTCGCGGTTGTTTATAATGTCGTTAAGAGGTACTTCAGAGGCTACTGTTATCGAACACTCTTGAAAGTAGTGTCGCAGCTTCCGGGATGCCATAAACACCGCGTACGCTATCTTTTGATAATGCGGATACCGTGACTTGCATGGAGTGAGGACAGTGGACACGTAGTAAACTTGTTTTTGAGGGGGGAACTTGTGTCCGTCCGTTTCTCGTTTGACAATGAGCATCGCGCTTACAACTTGATGAGTTTCCGCGATTTATAATAGCATTGGTTCGCCCATGTTGGGCGCGGCCAGGACCGGGTTTGTTGCCAATATGGCTTTTATTTCTTCGAGTCCGATTGCGGCATCCGTCCCACTCGAAGTGTTCGGTATACTGGAGGAGGCGATAAAGGGTAATGCCTTTTCTCCCAAACGGAGATAAAGCGGCTTAGAGCCGCCACGCATCCAAATAATTTTTTATTTTTTTGAGGTCCTTTGGGATATCCAATTGCGACAGAGCTCGGATCTTGGCTGGGTTTGCTTCAATTCCTCTATCGGATACAATGAAGCCCAAGAGCTTTCCGGCTGGTACGCCGAAAACGCATTTTTCCGGGTTAAGATTGATGTCATATGTTCGGAGATTATCGAATGTGAGCCTCAAGTCGTCTACTAGAGTTTCGACATGCTTGGTTTTGACGACCACATCATCTACGTATGCCTCCACTGTTTTGCCGATCTGGTTTGCCGGACATGTCTGAATCATGCGCTGATATGTTACGCCGGCGTTTTTTAGCCCAAAGGGCATTGTGTTGAAGCAGAATGGGCCGTATGGGGTGATAAATGCCATTGCGCCTTGGTCAAGCTCTGCCATCTTAATTTGATGGTAGCCAGAGTATGCATCGAGGAAACACAATGAATCATGTCCTGCGGTAGCGTCGATAATTTGATCGATGCAGGGGAGGGGGAAGGGATCCTTTGGGCAAGCCTTGTTGAGGTCCTTGAAATCGACGCATAGGCGCCAGGATTTGTCCTTCTTTGGTACCATCACCAGGTTTGCTAGCCAGTCCGGATGTTTTATATCTCTGATGAGTCCGGCCTCCAATAGTTTGGCAAGCTCCTCTCCCATGGCTTGTCTCTTAGGTTGAGAGAAACGCCGAAGAGCCTGTTTGATCGGATTGAACTTTTTTAGGATGTTTAGGCTGTGCTCGGCCAGCCAGCGTGGGATTCCTGGCATGTCTGAAGGGTGCGAGGAAAAAATGTCCCAATTTTCGCGTAGGAATTCTCGTAGTGCGGCGTCTACATCAGGGTTTAATTGTGACCCAATGGAGGCCGTTTTGGTAGGGTCCGTTGGGTGGACTTGGAATTTGACTATTTCGTCCGCTGGTTTAAAGGAGGTGGACTTGGATCTTTTATCGAGTATCACATCGTCCCTGTTCACCGTGTTGCGCAGCACAGTCAGTTCCTCGGCCGCTAGGGCTCCGGATAGTGCCTCAAGGGCTAGTGCGGCTGTCTTATTTTCGGCGCGGAGTGCTATGTCCGGGTCACTAGCAAGAGTGATGATTCCGTTGGGCCCGGGCATTTTGAGCTTCATGTATCCGTAATGGGGTATAGCTTGAAAAATTGTAAATGCCTCTCGCCTAATAGAGCGTGGTATCCGCTGCTGAACGGGGCCACTTGGAACGTGACCTCCTCGGACCAGTAGTTGTCCGGCGTGCGTCAAGACCACATCCAGCAGATTTTTCCTGCGGCAAAGACGCTTCCGACCGGGTATTATTCCTCTAAAGGTTGTGCTGCTTCGCTCAATGCGGCTCCAATCTATTTCCATTTTTCAAAGGGTTTCCTCATAAATGAGGTTCAATCCATCGCCACCGGCCCATGAGTACCTTGGTAAGGCGAAAAGCCGCCCACTATTGGACCGAGGACCAATGCTGCCGGTGCTCGGGCTGTTCGTGGTTAGGTTCATCATCGCATTAAAGGTAATAGCCGTGTCACCCATGGATTTACTGTTGCTACTTGGTATACTTCGCAAGGCTGCGGAGTGTTCGTTTCGCATATTGTTTGATGCGAAAGTCTCAAGACTGTTAATACTGCAGGTGTATCCTCGGCTGGTGCTCTGTGGATGGGGTTAGAAGCTCTTCGCCACTTTTGGCCACCGCCGAGTATCCAACATGCTCTAATGCTATGAGTTGGTGTGGCGCCCTCTGTACTATGAATTTTACAGGTCCGTTGAGCCATCCCTCCAAAGACGGTTCCATGCCTCGTAGGGGTTTTTGTTTTTGGTGTTTAACCCGGTGATTGGCGATAATGCACCCTTTTATTTCGGACTGGTTTTATTCAGGGCGGATTGTCCCAAAATCTTACTGGTTTTCCAGCGCTTTCCATCGCACAAGATTTTTGTACTATGGATGCCAAGTCAGCAAAGCGTGTAATTTCAATGACGACCTATGGCGTTGAGGATTCCCTTGTCCATGCAATTATTGCAGAAGAATGAAATTGTGTCTTCCTCATGGCAGCCCTTTATCCCGGTCATAACCAGGAGGAATCGCCCAAAGAATGATGTACTATTTCCTCTGGCTCTTGCCTAATTTTGGATAGATCTCCTATGTTCGGGTGGGTGGGTGGAATTAGATCCGAAACCTCACCCAATCTGAGGCTCAAGGGCCATGGAGTTTCCGAACTCGGAAGCTTGGATTCTTGGATGTTGTCCAATGAATCTAGCCCATTGCCTGACTCTATGTTCAGGTCTTGAGTGACGTCCTCCCCTCCGCGGGTATCCAGCTTAGAGGGATCGGGAATCCGGACATAGCTAGTCCTTAAGATAGATGAAGGGTCGCCGCATTGTTCCTCCACCACAGCAACGTGATGGGTGACCTGGGGAGAGTTAATCTCTCTCAGATCGGGTTTAGGCCCAATCTGATCGTAGTCTGTAGCGACTCCCAGGGCGGCGATGCGATCCAGGAGCTCGTTTAAGGAAGAGAGCTCCGTCGGATCTAACTGCTCGGCGAGTTCCAAGTTGACGTGGAGATCGCTTTCGATGACCTGGGAAGTCATCGTCGGTGCGGCGGCCGAATAGGCGGTCATAAGAAAACCGCCTAGCCGGAGAGTTTGGCCGATAGCCAAATCTCCTTTAGCAACAGTGCCATCTTTAAATACGGGATGAGGCATCCTTCCTGATGGCGACAACACGGAGGAACTCGCAATGAAAGCACCAATGTCAGTGTCAAAACCGGCGGATCTCGGGTAGGGGGTCCCAAACTGTGCGTCTAGGCGGATGGTAACAGGAGACAAGGGACACGATGTTTTTGCCCAGGTTCAGGCCCTCTCGATGGAGGTAAAACCCTACTCCTGCTTCATTAATATTGATGATATGGGTAGTACAAGAAATCTACCATGAGATCAGAGAGGCTAAACCCTAGAAGCTAGCCTATGGTATGATTGTTGTTCGTCCTACGGACTAAAACCCTCCGGTTTATATAGAGACTGGAGAGGGCTAGGGTTACACAGAGTCGGTTACAGTGGGAGGAGATCTACATATCCGTATCACCAAGCTTGCCTTCTACGCCAAGGAAAGTCCCATCCGGACACGGGACGAAGTCTTCAATCTTGTATCTTCATAGTCCAGGAGTCCGGCCAAAGGCTATAGTTCGGCTATCCGGACACCCCCTAGTCTAGGACTCCCTCACCACCAATCGGTAGACTGACAACTGAAAATACAGTAAACAAATTACCGTACCCAGATGGCCCACTCTCATCGTTGCTCACAATCATGTTGACAGTCTTGGAGTCCTATCCTGGCTTTTGAAACTTGTTTGGGCACTTGGCAGCCCAATGTTCATCTGAACCACAAGTGAAACAACCACCCTTCTTCTTATCTTTCTTGAAGGTCTTCTTGCCATTCTTCTTAAACTCGGTATTCTGTTGGACACCGCCTTCCTGCTGGGCTTGTGGGGTGGAAATTCTTACGCACCACATTGGCGGCAGAGGTCCCTTCGGTCCCTTTTCCGGCAGTCCTTTGCCCTCGAATTCTGTTCGACACTCAGATGGCCAATGACATCCTCAACTGAGAATTCAAGCCTCTGATGTTTTAGAGTAGTAGCAAAGTTCCTCCAGGAATTGGGTAACTTAGAGATAATGCAACCCGCGACAAATTTGCAAGGCAGCACACACTTGAGAAGCTCATGCTCCTTAGCAATGCACTGTATCTCATGAGCCTGTTCCAATATAGAACGGTTTTCGACCATTTTGTAATCGTGGAACTGCTCCATAATATACATCTCACTTCCAGCATCCGTTGCGCCAAATTTAGATTCGAGCGCCTCCCACAAGTCCTTGGCAACCCGCATATGTAAGTATGCATCAACCAGCTTATCTCCGATCACGCTCAGAACGCATCCAACAAAGACGACGGTGGCCTCCCTGAAGGCCTTCTCCTGTTCAAGAGCGATCGTTCATGTGGGAGTAACACCGGCGACCCAGAACATGTTCATCGCCGTGAGCCATAAGACGGTTTTAGTCTGCAACGCTTAAAGTACGTCCCCGTAAATGGGCCTGGTTTCAGTGCAGCAGCAAACCCATGGATCGAAAATTGCCTACACATATTAGGTTTTTGGATTGTTGAGAAATTAAGAAATTGTTCAATTAATTTAATCCAATAATAAATCATGAACATGACATAGGCAGTGCTAATGACATACTGAATTTTGATGATGTACGCACGTACTAGGCAGATAGTAGAAACATCTACGCAAACCACTAGTAATCGCACACATGAAAGTAAACAGGAGCGGGTAATTATGTTATACCCTCCAAAGAGGCTACCGGCTGTAGCAGAATGAGGCGTCGGCCTCGTCGGCGATCCTCTTGTCAGCAGCGGCCTTCTCGGCAACCGCGCGATCAGTGTCAGTGATCATGGTGAAGACGAAGGTGACACGAAAGTAGTCGACGTAGATGAAGTAGTTGAACAGAGGCGAGCAGTCGCGTAGGAGACACTCCCCAAAAACCTAATCGCCTCTCTCCCGTATAGGATCTGGAGAAGCGAAGTTTCGGAGGCCTGCTCTCCCGTGAGCTGTGTACGCGGTAGACGGGAGGGGATCACCGAGGACAGCAGCAGTGAACAGAACGATCAGGGAGCAGTGGAGGTGTGAAGCATTGTATTTTTGTCCGAGCTATGATGCCTCATATATATAGCCAGTCTGGTAGGAGAACGGTCCAGCAATAAAATCGTTTAATTGCAGACGTTTCATCTCCATAAAAACATGTTTAATTACAGACGTTTCCATCTCCAGAATTAAACATATTTATTACGGACGTTTTCATTTCCGCAATGAATGTGACATCTCATATTCATTTCGTGTCTGTAATGGACTCTCCAATTTTGACCGGCAAAACATTGCATCGGCTCGGCTCACTCCCGCAACCCGCGGAGCGCGCGTCGTGACGAGGCAGGCGGCGGAGGAGGAGCGCGCGTGTGGAACACCTCTTCTTCCTTCACACCAACTCATACTAGTGGGAGAAGAGTTCACCTTATAAGTTGGTGTACATCTCTCTCAACTAGCCATGTGGGACTAAATTTCCCACCACTCCCTTGACAACATGGGCCCTTAGGGATTTTCCTGAAATTGTTAAATGGGCCATTAGCCCAACTAACATTCAGCACGCCCTAGGGGGGGGCACCCTCGTGACCGCCTCTGTTACTTCTTGGAGTAGGTCCAAGTCTCCTGGATCACGTTCGGTGATAAAATCACGTTTCCGAAGGTTTCATTCCGTTTGGACTCCGTTTGATATTTCGTTTCTTCGAAACACTGAAATAGGCAAAAAACAACAATTCTGGGTTGGGCCCCCGGTTAATAGGTGAGTCCCAAAAATAATATAAAAGTGGAAAATAAAGCCCAATATAGTCCAAAACAGTAGATAAAGTAGCATGGAGCAATAAAAAATTATAGATACGTTGGAGACGTATCAGGTATCCCTAAGCTTAATTCCTGCTCGTCCTCGAGTAGGTAAATGATAAAAAGAGAATTTTTGATGCGGAGTGATACTTTAGCATAATTTCAATGTAAATCTTCTTAATTGTGGTATGAATATCCAGATCCGAAAGATTCAACACAAAAGTTCATATTGACATAGAAATAATAATACTTCAAGCATACTAACTAAGCAATTATGTCTTCTCAAAATAACATAGCCAAAGAAAGTTATCCCTACAAAATCATATAGTCTGGCTATGCTCCATCTTCGCCACACAAAATATTTAAATCATGCACAACCCCGATGACAAGCCAAGCAATTGTTTCATACTTTAACATTTTCAAAACTTTTTCAATCTTCACGCAATACATGAGCGTGAGCCATGGATATAGCACTATATGTGGAATAGGATGGTGGTTTTGGAGAAGACAAAAAGAGGGAAGATAGTCTCACATCAACTAGGCGTATCAACCGGCTATGGACATGCCCATCAATAGATATCAATGTGAGTGAGTAGGGATTGCCATGCAATGGATGCACTAGAGCTATAAGTATATGAAAGCTCAACAAAAGAAACTAAGTGGGTGTGCATCCAACTTGCTTGCTCATGAAGACCTAGGGCATTTGAGGAAGCCCACCATTGGAATATACAAGCCAAGTTCTATAATGGAAAATTCCCACTAGTATATGGAAGTGACAAAATGAGAGACTCTCTATCATGAAGATCTTGGTGCTACTTGAAGCACAAGTGTGGTAAAAGGATAGTAACATTGTCCCTTCTCTCTTTTTCTCTCATATTTTTTTCTGGTTTTTTTCGTCCGGAGTCTCATCCCGACTTGTGGGGTAATCATAGTCTTCATCATCCTTTCATCACTGGGACAATGCTCTAATAATGATGATCATCACACTTTTATTTTTCTTCCAACTCTAAAGTTACAACTCGATACTTAGAACAAAGTATGACTCTATATGAATGCCTCCGGCGGTGTACCGGGATATGCAATGAAACATGAGTGACATGTATGAAAGAATTATGAAAGGTGGCTTTGCCACAAATACAATGTCAACTACATGATCATGCTAGCAATATCACAATGATGGAGCGTGTCATAATAAACGGAATGGTGGAAAGTTGCATGGAAATATATCTCAGAATGGCTATGGAAATGCCATAATAGGTAGGTATGGTTGCTGTTTTGAGGAAGATAAATGGTGGGTGTATGATACCGGCGAAAAGTGCGCGGTATTAGAGAGGCTAGCAATGGTGGAAGGATGGGAAAAAGTGTGTATAATGCGTGGACTCAACATTAATCATAAAGAACTCATATACTTATTGCAAAAATCTAGAAGTTATCAAAGCAAAGTATTACGCGCATGCTCCTAGGGGGATAGATTGGTAGGAAAAGGCCATCTCTTGTCCCCGACCGCCACTCATAAGGAAGACAATCAATATATAAATCATGCTCCGAGTTCATCACATAATGGTTCACCATACGTGCATGCTATGGGAATCACAAACTTCAACACAAGTATTCTTTAACTTCACAACTACTCAACTAGCATGACTCTAATATCACCATCTTCATATCTCAAAACAATTATCAAGCATCAAACTTTTCTTAGTATTCAACGCACTCAAAATAAAGTTTCACATATCTTGAATACCAGGTATACTAATATTAAGCAAATTACCATGCTATTAACGACTCTCAAAATAATCTAAGTGAAGCATGAGAGATCAATAGTTTCTTTAAAACAAATCCAGCACCGTTCTCTAAGATATCTAAGTGAAGCACTAGAGCAAAAATTATCACGCTCAAAAGATATAAGTGAAGCACTATGAGCAAAACTATCAAGCTCAAAAGATATAAGTGAAGCACATAGAGTATTCTATCAAATTCCAATTCATGTATGGTTTCTCTCAAAAGCTGTGTACAGCAAGGATGATTGTGGTAAACTAACAAGCAAAGACGCAAATAATACAAGACGCTCCAAGCAAAACACATATCATGTGGTGAATAAAAATATAGCCCCAAGTAAATTAACGATGGAAGTAGAAGAAAGAGGGGACGCCTTCCGGGGCATCCCCAAGCTTTGACTTTTTGGTGTCCTTGGATTATCGTGGGGGTGCCATGGGCATCCCCAAGCTTAGTGCAACATCCCAAAATTCTAAATTTTGGAATGTTATATTAGATAAATAACTATGCTTGTTGTCTGATGGTTTGTTTGAGTGATTGAGTGAAATTGAGTGGAATTTGAAATTTTTGAAATTTGGATGAGAGGGAATAAAATGACTTTCCCAAAACTATCCCCTTTGCCCTTGTTGGATCTCAATGAATTCAATTCCATTCCAACACCAAAACCCTAGAGTGAAGATGACATGACTTCTTCCATTTGGGATGAAAAGGGTTTTGAAAAGATTTGAATTTCATTTGCGAACATTTCAAATTCAAAGCTTTATGCAACTCAATGATTTTCATGAGGGAAGATAAAATGACTTCTTCAAATATATGAAATATGAGTTGGAAGTTAAAAGTATCAAATTGAAAGTCATTTGAAAGTGCCATTTGGAGTTCTAGAAGATTTTGAGTTTGGAATTTGAAATTCAAACCTTGGCAAGTGGGAATCATTTCAAAAACTATGCCTGATAAATACTTGAGCAAAAGTATGAGAGGAGTAAACATGACACTCCAAAAATATCAGAGGAAAACCTTGCCAAAAGTTTTGAATTCAAACTTGAGTTTTATTGGAATTTAAAAAATGATTTTTATAAACTTGGGATTTTGCCCTCGAAAATGTTCAAATGATAGGAATATTCTGATCATTTTGATATATATATGTCCTATATAAAATATTTATATTTTATATTCTATCTCTGTTTTATTTTCAAAAAGGAAAAGCCCTGGCGCTGCCGGCCAACTGCCCAGCTAACACCCAAGGGGCCCAGCCAGCTACCAAATTAACGGCCCGGCCAGCCACACCAAATGAGCACCTCGCCCGAACTGCTCGGGTCGGTCGACCGACTGCGCGCGCCTTCTCCCCTCACCGACAAGCGGGCCCCCACCCGTCGTCAACCTCGCCCACGCCACCTCGCCCGCGCCGGTCCGGATCCCGAAGGATCCGGGATCCGATCCCCCTCCCGATTCACCGCCCGCCCAAGGAGAGGCCCCCGCCGATATAAGCCCCCTCCCCATTCCCCCCTCGCCTCGGCTGAACCCTCCTCCTCCTCACTTTTCGCCACCCGAGCCGCCGCCGCCGTCGAACTCCGGTGAGCCACCGGACCTCTCCTCCCCCGTCCGATCCCGATCATGCGGCTTGGATTAGAACCCCCCCGAAGGGGTATGTTCTTTTATTAAAAACCCGGTTCGGCCCGGTTTAGTTCCGGTTTAATTTTTAGTTAGGTTTTATTATTAGACCGGCCCGATTCGTTTAACCCTAGGCCCATTTAGTTATATTACGCCAGCATGCTAGTTAGGCCCGATTAGCCTGTTTTCTTTTATTTTCATTTTCTTTTTTAACAGAATAGTTCCAGATTTGAAAAATTCATATCTTTTATTCTACTTAAGATTTTTAAGTGATTCTTTTTTTGTTGGTTTGAAAATTTCTTATAGTTTCTGTAGGAAATATAACTAGCTATGTTAAAATTATTTAGAATAGCTTTATTTTAGTTTTAGACAGAATAGTAAATCTGCTATGAAATGAGTTAGGAAATTTATTTTTTAATGATTCTTTTTGTCCCAACTTTATTTTGACATTGCCTAACCGTAGGAATTAATTTTGGTATTTTAGGATTAATAAAAAAATTAGTTTCTAGCAGAATCTTGTTAATCCTAATTAATTAACTAGCTATTGTTTTCCTATTATTTTAATTAGCAAATAAATTTATTTTTCACATGGGATTGATTATTCTAGAATAGTTTCTGTCGCTTTATAGCATGAACTTTTATTTATAATAAATAAAACTTTTATTTTAATTTTCTTAATAGAATTTGAATTAGGCCTAATAGGAGTTTTAAAATAGCTTTTAAGATGATTCTTTTTGCTCCTAGTTGCATGATGGATTCTTTTCTGTTAGGTATCATAAAACCTTGCTTTGGTTCTGTTAAGAAAAAAAAAATTGTTATGAAAAACTAGTTTTAGTTGTTGCTTGAAGTAGGAAAACTTTGAGTTGGATTTCTTCGAGTTTTCCTTTGGGTTTTGATTCGTTTGTTTTGGTGTGATTATGTTACTATGCTATTGTGTTAAGTGATCATATGCTATGTGCTTATTATGGTTATTGTTTGCCTCGGTAGAATTTCCTGAGTGCTAAGCTTGCTACCACGAGTCCCTAGTTTTCAAGATCGTCAAGAAGGCAAGTTCACTTTGACCATGCTTTCATACCTATGTTTTATTGCATTTAGTGGCATCTTTGCAACCACCCCTCAGAGTGTTATTGAATCCTTGTAGTTGAGTAGAATGCATGAGGTAGGAACCCATCACCCTGTTACCAAGCCCGGGACGTTATTTATTTTAATGCTACGCTATAGTAGACGGGGTTTGGTATGAATGCTCAAGAGTGGTGTGAGAATGGAGGACCTACGCCAATGACGACAACACCATGAAGAAATCTACAAGGACTGCATCTTCAAGGCCCCAAGACTTCAAGACTCGAGACAAGAATTCAATACACACTCATCGGGTGAAGGACGGTTGCCGACGGGCACCTGGAGGAACCAATGGTTGGCGGGATGCATGGAGAAGCGCCATGACATCTTGCGTAAAGCTTCACCCAGACTCAAAGAGACGGAAGAATACTTCATGCCCGGAAGCTTACCTGTGCAACCGCAAGTCAATATGGGCTCTGGCTTGGTTGACCTTAGTTGTAACTCTGGCTGGGACGGTGCTAGCAGATGTAGAACTACGGTAGGATTGGATGGGCACCGGACAGTGGTCAGAGGAACTCTTCGGAAGACCATGTTTTGGTCATCTCGTTCTCAAACACCCTGAAGTGCGAGAACGTAAAGAGAGGGTTCGAATCTTGCGGGTAAAGTGTACAAACCTCTGCAGAGGGTTAAAACCTAATCAATTAGCCGTGTCCCCGGTTACGGACAAATTGAGCATCTGGACTTGGATCTATCTCGGAACTCTCAACACCGGATTGATAACTTAATTGTGGGCAACTTATGATGATTGTGGGCTATGAGACATCGGTTGGCGGAACCATGTCATGATAGAAAACTCCATAGTACAGACTTCAATTATTCTTTTGATGTAGGGAAAATAAAATCAGCTTTTACGCAAACAAAACTCAGGTACAGAGCCACAAAGCCATATTGCATATAGTATAGTTTTATCATCTGTTTTTCTTATGTTGTGATCTTGCCGGTACATTCAATGTACTGACCTACACGGCTGCAACGTATCATGTTGCAGATATTTACTTCCGACGAGTAAGAGTACGGTACAGGGTTACGGTCTACACTCAACCTGCCGATGGCGTTGATGGGACTCCACACCCAACTATTTGTTTCCGCTGTGACTTATGAGGTATATATCATTTTTACGTTAATTGTACATGTGATTGCACTTTGATATATACATTGATGTACTTTGTGTGCCAAAGATACTGATCCAGGATGGCACAGATACACAGAGGCTTGACCGTCTCGAGGTCGGGTCGCCATGTATATGGTATCGAGCACATGTTGATCAGAGGACGTGACCCTAGAAACCGAAAGCCCCTAGGACCGAAAATCTCTAAAACTTTATTTTCAAAAAGACTCTTACTTGTCATCTCTTCTGATTTTATCAAATAGACACTCTCACCTCGAATAGTTAGAATATACCCCTTTTCCCTTTTGATCACATGAAGAATCAACTGAAGCCGCTCCAAGAAGGACAAGATATGGGATAACTATTGGCCTCTTCAGAGTAAAGAGGATTTGACCATGCATTAGAAGAGTTGAAGCTGCAACAATTGAAGACTCCGAAGACTTGAAGAATTTGAAGTTCCTGAAGAATTATTTGACCTTTAGAGACCAAACCCTGTTACACACTTACGTTAGATGCGGCGATTTGTGAGCTGTCATTTGTTTGATGTTTTCCGACAGCCACAAAGTAAAACTTGTTTCTTCAAAAACTATTGTTTGTATTGTGTGTATATCCCTCCCCACCTCTCTCATATCTCATCCCAAAACTTTTGGACCCCATAGATGATGAATGAAGTTGGACTGATATTCTTCTGGATCAAGACTAAATGGAGGCAGAGCTATGGATTCGTAACATGGAGAATCACTGGGAGCAATTTGGTTTCAAGGAAGAATGAAGTATCATACGCTCTTCAAGATTACTTTACGTAAAGTGCCGCAACCCGGTTGGAAAATGCATCAAGCCATACAAGGATGTAACGGAGCAAAAACTTGGGAAGAATTCAAGAAGACTGTTGAGATCCCATCTCATCCGGAAGCACCATGATACACCAAGAAATAAACCTTGTGCCTGCAAGATTTGCGGAGAAATAGGACACACCCAGAGGAACACAAGGATGGATGCCCTCATTGTGAGGAGAAACACCCACCGAGGAATGCCCAACTAGTCGTGTGACTTGTTTCTTGTGTGAAGGAACCACCCACTACCCGACCCAGTGTCACATTTACCCCATGGTGCAAAAAACTATTCAGGAGCAGGAAGAAGGAATGAAAGAAGCACTCCGAGAAGTTATGAAAGAACCTGTGATGAAGGAATGTGTTGAAGACCCTGATGGAGAAGGACCTGAGTCATATCACTTGTTACAGGTGCAAGGATTTAGGTCATTACGCTAGTAAATGTCCAGAAAAGAAGCCAAGAATCCAAGGAGCCTACATAATCACAAAGAAGCCCCAAGACATGTCGGAAGTCTTTTGTTTTCGTTGCAAGGAAGCAGGACATTATGCTACTAAATGTCCCAACAAGATGAAAGCTGGACTTGAGTAGTTGGAATTTTGATATTGGAAACAAGAGTAATAGAAAGCAATTTCATGTTTATGAGTACAATAAGTGAGTTATGTAATGGGTGCTCAGAGTTTGTAATGGATTCATGAAATCAATAAAGTTAAGGTGACATGTTTTCATATGTTTAATTGTAGGAGTTGTTACTCTGTGAACAAAGATTTTGACCATTTTCGAGGATATGAGAAATATGGTCTATGGATGGATTTTAGAATTTCATTTTTAGGGTGGTAGTACCCTGTGAAGAAGACTAGACTAATGGATAAGAAAATATATATTCCACGGACTGTAGTTCGCAGGAAAAAAAAAGTTGGAGTTTTGCTTTTGATATGATGGTATGAAGAAACAGAGTACTACTGGATTTAAAGGAGGTGTAATATGGAACAAGAGAATTACTCCAAGGATGAGTTAAAGCTGCAGGCCCAGGAGTTAATAATAAGCAAGCATACTCTTGCTGTAGGAGCATATTCCGGAAGAAAACTCCGAGTTTAATCATCCGACATTTTTAGGAGGATACGAAAACCCGAGGATTGTGAAGAACGATAGATGTCTTGTTCAGCTTGCAGAAACCATGGATTTATACGAACTTGGTTCGTCGACAAGAGAAATCTGCAATGCTTGTGAGAGTGCCCAAGTGTTAGAATACGTGATTCGATATTACGTATGTGGTAATGATTCAAGTACGGGATGGATTGGCCCCCATACCGGAGACTTCTATCATGAACTATCATATGTTGATGGAAAATCAGAGAGCCTTGAAAACCTTAGAAGAGTGTCGACGCGATAAGCCATAAAACCATAGAATGGTAGGACGATGGAACCCCTTTACCGGCAACCGTTGCCAATCGTAGATCATACGGTGAGGTTCAACCCAGACCCGTTTTCTGTAGGAGAAACCATTAATGGTAGACCACCATGAGTGTTTCGATAGTTGTCTATAATGGACAAAGACCTATCAGAAAAGAAGATCTAGTCTCGGATTTAACTTCAACTTTGACGAACCGACCCAAGATTTTGAGGAAAACTCTATGCTTCTGACAGAAGAGCGCTAATGAAGGAGCTACTGTAAGAGACATACATTGTCGGCACTCTAGAGGAGTATCTGAGTTTTGATGGAACCGTAACAATGCTTCTAAGGGTGGTAGCACCCGAGACCCGGAGACGATCGATGGATTTTGAGAAGGCACCCAAACCCTAACCTATTTCTTGCTAGCCTCTTCGAATCTCGAGGACGAGATTCATTTTAAGTGTGGTAGGTTTGTAACATCCCAAAATTCTAAATTTTGGAATGTTATATTAGATAAATAACTATGCTTGTTGTCTGATGGTTTGTTTGAGTGATTGAGTGAAATTGAGTGGAATTTGAAATTTTTGAAATTTGGATCAGAGGGAATAAAATGACTTTCCCAAAACTATCCCCTTTGCCCTTGTTGGATCTCAATGAATTCAATTCCATTCCAACACCAAAACCCTAGAGTGAAGATGACATGACTTCTTCCATTTGGGATGAAAAGGGTTTTGAAAAGATTTGAATTTCATTTGAGAACATTTCAAATTCAAAGCTTTATGCAACTCAATGATTTTCATGAGGGAAGATAAAATGACTTCTTCAAATATATGAAATATGAGTTGGAAGTTAAAAAGTATCAAATTGAAAGTCATTTGAAAGTGCCATTTGGAGTTCTAGAAGATTTTGAGTTTGGAATTTGAAATTCAAACCTTGGCAAGTGGGAATCATTTCAAAAACTATGCCTGATAAATACTTGAGCAAAAGTATGAGAGGAGTAAACATGACACTCCAAAAATATCAGAGGAAAACCTTGCCAAAAGTTTTGAATTCAAACTTGAGTTTTATTGGAATTTAAAAAAAATGACTTTTTATAAACTTGGGATTTTGCCCCTGGAAAAATGTTCAAATGATAGGGAATATTCCCCTGATCATTTTGATATATATATGTCCTATATAAAATATTTATATTTTATATTCTATCTCTGTTTTTATTTTCAAAAAAAAAGGAAAAGCCCCTGGGCGCCGGCCAGGCCAACCGGCCCAGCCAACACCCAAGGGGCCCAGCCAGCCGATAGCAGCCCGGCCAGCGCCAGCCAGCACTGAGCACCTCGCCTGAACCCGGCTCCGGGTCGGTCGGTCGGCCACCGCCCGCGCCTTCTCCCCTCACCGGCGGGCCCCCACCCGTCGTCCAACCTCGCCACGCCACCTCGCCCGCGCCGGCTCCGGATCCCGAAGGATCCGGGATCCGATCCCCCTCCTGATTCACCCCCCGCCCAAGGAGAGGCCCCCGCCTATATAAGCCCCCTCCCCATTCCCCCCCCCCCTCGCCCCCTCGCCGGAACCCTCCTCCCTCCTCACGCACTCGCCACCCGAGCCGCCGCCGCCGTCGAACTCCGGTGAGCCACCGGACCTCTCCTCCCCCGTCCGATCCCGATCATGCGGCTAGGATTAGAACCCCCCCGAAGGGGTATGTTCTTTTATTAAAAACCCGGTTCGGCCAGGTTTAGTTCCGGTTTAATTTTTAGTTAGGTTTTATTATTAGACCGGCCCGATTCGTTTAACCCTAGGCCCATTTAGTTATATTACGCGCAGTGCGTTAGTTAGGCCCAGTTAGCCCGTTTTCTTTTATTTTCATTTTCTTTTTTAACAGAATAGTTCCAGATTTGAAAAATTCATATCTTTTATTCTACTTAAGATTTTTAAGTGATTCTTTTTTTGTTGGTTTGAAAATTTCTTATAGTTTCTGTAGGAAATATAACTAGCTATGTTAAAATTATTTAGAATAGCTTTATTTTAGTTTTAGACAGAATAGTAAATCTGCTATGAAATGAGTTAGGAAATTTATTTTTTAATGATTCTTTTTGTCCCAACTTTATTTTGACATTGCCTAACCGTAGGAATTAATTTTGGTATTTTAGGATTAATAAAAAAATTAGTTTCTAGCAGAATCTTGTTAATCCTAATTAATTAACTAGCTATTGTTTTCCTATTATTTTAATTAGCAAATAAATTTATTTTTCACATGGGATTGATTATTCTAGAATAGTTTCTGTCGCTTTATAGCATGAACTTTTATTTATAATAAATAAAACTTTTATTTTAATTTTCTTAATAGAATTTGAATTAGGCCTAATAGGAGTTTTAAAATAGCTTTTAAGATGATTCTTTTTGCTCCTAGTTGCATGATGGATTCTTTTCTGTTAGGTATCATAAAACCTTGCTTTGGTTCTGTTAAGAAAAAAAAAATTGTTATGAAAAACTAGTTTTAGTTGTTGCTTGAAGTAGGAAAACTTTGAGTTGGATTTCTTCGAGTTTTCCTTTGGGTTTTGATTCGTTTGTTTTGGTGTGATTATGTTACTATGCTATTGTGTTAAGTGATCATATGCTATGTGCTTATTATGGTTATTGTTTGCCTCGGTAGAATTTCCTGAGTGAAGCTTGCTACCACGAGTCCCTAGTTTTCAAGATCGTCGCCAAGGCAAGTTCACTTTGACCATGCTTTCATACCTATGTTTTATTGCATTTAGTGGCATCTTTGCAACCACCCCTCAAGAGTGTTATTGAATCCTTGTAGTTGAGTAGAATGCATGAGGTAGGAACCCATCACCCTGTTACCAAGCCCGGGACGTTATTTATTTTAATGCTACGCTATAGTAGACGGGGTTTGGTATGAATGCTCAAGAGTGGTGTGAGAATGGAGGACCTACGTCAATGACGACAACACCATGAAGAAATCTACAAGGACTGCATCTTCAAGGCCCCAAGACTTCAAGACTCGAGACAAGAATTCAATACACACTACTGGGTGAAGGACGGTTGACGGGCACCCTGGAGGAACCAATGGTTGGCCGGGATGCATGGAGAAGCGCCATGACATCTTGCAGAAAGCTTCACCCAGACTCAAAGAGACGGAAGAATACTTCATGCCCTAAGCTTACCTGCAACCGCAAGTCAATATGGGCTCGCTTGGTTGACCTTAGTTGTAACTCTGGCTGGGACGGTGCTAGCAGATGTAGAACTACGGTAGGATTGGATGGGCACGGACAGTGGTCGAGGAACTCTTGGAAGACCATGTTTTGGTCATCTCGTTCTCAAACACCACGAAGTGCGAGAACGTAAAGAGAGGGTTCGAATCTTGCGGTTTTAGTGTACAAACCTCTGCAGAGGGTTAAAACCTAATCAATTAGCCGTGTCCCGATTACGGACAAATTGAGCATCTGGACTTGGATCTATCTCGGAACTCTCAACACCGGATTGATAACTTAATTGTGGGCAACTTATGATGATTGTGGGCTATGAGACATCGGTTGGCGGAACCATGTCATGATAGAAAACTCCATAGTACAGACTTCAATTATTCTTTTGATGTAGGGAAAATAAAATCAGCTTTACATAAACAAAACTCAGGTACTGAGCCACAAAGCCATATTGCATATAGTATAGTTTTATCATCTGTTTTTCTTATGTTGTGATCTTGCGGTACATTCAATGTACTGACCTACACGGCTGCAACGTATCATGTTGCAGATATTTACTTCGACGAGTAAGAGTGCAGTGCAGGTTACGGTCTACACTCAACCTGCCGATGGCGTTGATGGGACTCCACACCCAACTATTTGTTTCCGCTGTGACTTATGAGGTATATATCATTTTTACGTTAATTGTACATGTGATTGCACTTTGATATATACATTGATGTACTGTGTGTGCCAGCATACTGATCCAGGGATGGCACAGATACACAGAGGCTTGACCGTCTGAGGTCGGGTCGCTACAGATATGGTATCAGAGCACATGTTGACTGTAGGACGTGACCCTAGAAACCGGAAAGCCCCTAGGACCGAAAATCTCTAAAACTTTATTTTCAAAAAGACTCTTACTTGTCATCTCTTCTGATTTTATCAAATAGACACTCTCACCTCGAATAGTTAGAATATACCCCTTTTCCCTTTTGATCACATGAAGAATCAATCAAGCCGCTCCAAGAAGGACAAGATATGGGATAACTATTGGCCTCTTCAGAGTAAAGAGGATTTGACCATGCATTAGAAGAGTTGAAGCTGCAACAATTGAAGACTCCGAAGACTTGAAGAATTTGAAGTTCATGAAGAATTATTTGACCTTTAGAGACCAAACCCCTGTTACACACTTACGTTAGATGCGGCGATTTGTGAGCTGTCATTTGTTTGATGTTTTCCGACAGCCACAAAGTAAAACTTGTTTCTTCAAAAACTATTGTTTGTATTGTGTGTATATCCCTCCCCACCTCTCTCATATCTCATCCCAAAACTTTTGGACCCCATAGATGATGAATGAAGTTGGACTGATATTCTCTGGATCAAGACTTCAGCCGGAGGCAGAGCTATGGATTCAGAACATGGAGAATCACTGGGAGCAATTTGGTTTCAAGGAAGAATGAAGTATCATACGCTCTTCAAGATTTTACAGAAAGTGCCGCAACCCGGTGGAAAATGCATCAAGCCATACAAGGATGTAACGGAGCAAAAACTTGGGAAGAATTCAAGAAGACTCTGTTGAGATCCCATCTCATCTGGAAGCACCATGATACACCAAGAAATAAACCTTGTGCCTGCAAGATTTGCGGAGAAATAGGACACACCCAGGAGGAACACAAGGATGGATGCCCTCATTGTGAGGAGAAACACCCAGCTGAGGAATGCCCAACTAGTCGGGTGACTTGTTTCTTGTGTGAAGGAACCACCCACTACCCGACCCAAAGTGTCACATTTACCCCATGGTGCAAAAAACTATTCAGAGCAGGAAGAAGGAATGAAAGAAGCACTCCGAGAAGTTATGAAAGAACCTGTGATGAAGGAATGTGTTGAAGACCACGATGGAGAAGGACCTGAGTCATATCACTTGTTACAGTGCAAGGATTTAGGTCATTACGCTAGTAAATGTCCAGAAAAGAAGCCAAGAATCCAAGGAGCCTACATAATCACAAAGAAGCCCCAAGACATGTCGGAAGTCTTTTGTTTTCGTTGCAAGGAAGCAGGACATTATGCTACTAAATGTCCCAACAAGATGAAAGCTGGACTTGAGTAGTTGGAATTTTGATATTGGAAACAAGAGTAATAGAAAGCAATTTCATGTTTATGAGTACAATAAGTGAGTTATGTAATGGGTGCTCAGAGTTTGTAATGGATTCATGAAATCAATAAAGTTAAGGTGACATGTTTTCATATGTTTAATTGTAGGAGTTGTTACTCTGTGAACAAAGATTTTGACCATTTTCGAGGATATGAGAAATATGGTCTATGGATGGATTTTAGAATTTCATTTTTAGGGTGGTAGTACCCTGTGAAGAAGACTAGACTAATGGATAAGAAAATATATATTCCACGGACTGTAGTTCGAAGGAAAAAAGTTGGAGTTTTGCTTTTGATATGATGGTATGAAGAAACAGAGTACTACTGGATTTAAAGGAGGTGTAATATGGAACAAGAGAATTACTCCAAGGATGAGTTAAAGCTGCAGGCCCAGGAGTTAATAATAAGCAAGCATACTCTTGCTGTAGGAGCATATTCCGGAAGAAAACTCCGAGTTTAATCATCCGACATTTTTAGGAGGATACGAAAACCGAGGATTGTGAAGAACGATAGATGTCTTATTCAGCTTGCGTAAACCATGGATTTATACGAACTTGGTTCGTCGACAAGAGAAATCTGCAATGCTTGTGAGAGTGCCCAAGTGTTAGAATACGTGATTCGATATTACGTATGTGGTAATGATTCAAGTACGGGATGGATTGGCCCCCATACAGGAGACTTCTATCATGAACTATCATATGTTGATGGAAAATCAGAGAGCCTTGAAAACCTTAGAAGAGTGTCGACGCGATAAGCCATAAAACCATAGAATGGTAGGACGATGGAACCCCTTTACCGGCAACCGTTGCCAATCGTAGATCATACGGTGAGGTTCAACCCAGACCCGTTTTCTGTAGGAGAAACCATTAATGGTAGACCACCATGAGTGTTTCGATAGTTGTCTAGAATGGACACAGACCTATCAGCTAAGAAGATCTAGTCTCGGACGAACTTCAACTTTGACGAACCGACCCAAGATTTTGAGGAAAACTCTATGCTTCTGACAGAAGAGCGCTAATGAAGGAGCTACTGTAAGAGACATACATTGTCGGCACTCTAGAGGAGTATCTGAGTTTTGATGGAACCGTAACAATGCTTCTAAGGGTGGTAGCACCCGAGACCCGGAAGACGATCGATGGATTTTGAGAAGGCACCCAAACCCTAACCTATTTCTTGCTAGCCTCTTCGAATCTCGAGGACGAGATTCATTTTAAGTGTGGTAGGTTTGTAACATCCCAAAATTCTAAATTTTGGAATGTTATATTAGATAAATAACTATGCTTGTTGTCCGATGGTTTGTTTGAGTGATTGAGTGAAATTGAGTGGAATTTGAAATTTTGAAATTTGGATCGAGAGGGAATAAAATGACTTTCCCAAAACTATCCCCTTTGCCCTTGTTGGATCTCAATGAATTCAATTCCATTCCAACACCAAAACCCTAGAGTGAAGATGACATGACTTCTTCCATTTGGGATGAAAAGGGTTTTGAAAAGATTTGAATTTCATTTGAGAACATTTCAAATTCAAAGCTTTATGCAACTCAATGATTTTCATGAGGGAAGATAAAATGACTTCTTCAAATATATGAAATATGAGTTGGAAGTTAAAAAGTATCAAATTGAAAGTCATTTGAAAGTGCCATTTGGAGTTCTAGAAGATTTTGAGTTTTGGAATTTGAAATTAAAACCTTGGCAAGTGGGAATCATTTCAAAAACTATGCCTGATAAATACTTGAGAAAAAGTATGAGAGGAGTAAACATGACACTCCAAAAATATCAGAGGAAAACCTTGCCAAAAGTTTTGAATTCAAACTTGAGTTTTATTGGAATTTAAAATAAATGATTTTTTATAAACTTGGGATTTTGCCCCTGGAAAAATGTTCAAATGATAGGGAATATTCCCCTCATCATTTTGATATATATATATGTCCTATATAAAATATTTATATTTTATATTCTATCTCTGTTTTTATTTTCAAAAAAAAAGGAAAAGCCCCTGGGCGTGGCCAGCCAGGCCCAGCCAACACCCAGGCTGACCCGGCCAATCGGACCAATAACGGCCGAGGCAGCGCCAGCGCCCAGCCGAGCACCTCGCCCGAACCGGCTCGGGTCGGTCGACCGCGCCATGCCCTTCTCCCCTCACCGACAGGCGGGCCCCCACCCGTCGTCAACCCCTCGCCCACGCCACCTCGCCGCGCCGCCGCTCGCCGGATCCCGAAGGATCCGGGATCCGGTCCCCCTCCCGATTCACCGCCCGCCCAAGGAGAGGCCCCGCCTATATAAGCCCTCCCATCGCCTCGCCTCGCTGGAACCCTCCTCCTCCTCACTTTTCGCCACCCGAGCCGCCGTCGAACTCCGGTGAGCCACCGGACCTCTCCTCCCCCGTCCGATCCCGATCCTGCGGCTAGGATTAGAACCCCCCCGAAGGGGTATGTTCTTTTATTAAAAACCCGGTTCGGCCCGGTTTAGTTCCGGTTTAATTTTTAGTTAGGTTTTATTATTAGACCGGCCCGATTCGTTTAACCCTAGGCCCATTTAGTTATATTACGCGCAGTGCGTTAGTTAGGCCCAGTTAGCCCGTTTTCTTTTATTTTCATTTTCTGTTTTAACAGAATAGTTCCAGATTTGAAAAATTCATATCTTTTATTCTACTTAATATTTTTAAGTGATTCTTCTTTGTTGGTTTGAAAATTTCTTATAGTTTCTGTAGAAAATATAATTAGCTATGTTAAAATTATTTAGAATAGCTTTATTTTAGTTTTAGACAGAATAGTAAATCTGCTATGAAATGAGTTAGGAAATTTATTTTTAATGATTCTTTTGTCCCAACTTTATTTTGACATTGCCTAACCGTAGGAATTAATTTGGGTATTTTAGGATTAATAAAAAATTAGTTTCTAGCAGAATCTTGTTAATCCTAATTAATTAACTAGCTACTGTTTTCCTATTATTTTAATTAGCAAATAAATTTATTTTTCACATGGGATTGATTATTCTAGGATAGTTTCTGTCACTTTATAGCATGAACTTTTATTTATAATAAATAAAACTTTTATTTTAATTTTCTTAATAGAATTTGAATTAGGCCTAATAGGAGTTTTAAAATAGCTTTTAAGATGATTCTTTTTGCTCCTAGTTGCATGATGGATTCTTTTCTGTTAGGTATCATAAACCCTTGCTTAGGTTCTGTTAAGAAAAAAAAAATTGTTATGAAAAACTAGTTTTAGTTGTTGCTTGAAGTAGGAAAACTTTGAGTTGGATTTCTTCGAGTTTTCCTTTGGGTTTTGATTCGTTTGTTTTGGTGTGATTATGTTACTATGCTATTGTGTTAAGTGATCATATGCTATGTGCTTATTATGGTTATTGTTTGCCTCGGTAGAATTTCCTGAGTCTGAAGCTTGCTACCACGAGTCCCTAGTTTTCGAAGATCGTCGGCAAAGGCAAGTTCACTTTGACCATGCTTTCATACCTATGTTTTATTGCATTTAGTGGCATCTTTGCAACCACCCCTCAGTAGTGTTATTGAATCCTTGTAGTTGAGTAGAATGCATGAGGTAGGAACCCATCACCCTGTTACCAAGCCCGGGACGTTATTTATTTTAATGCTACGCTATAGTAGACGGGGTTTGGTATGAGTGCTCAAGAGTGGTGTGACACTACAAGAGGACCCCACCTACAGCAACGCATTTTTCTGTATCTAAAAGTCCATATATGCGTTGCTATGGTCTTTACCAACGGTTTGGTATGCGTTGCCTTATCCAATGTTGCTAGCGCATAATGCAATGGTTGTACTTCCGTTGGTAAAAGGAACCGTTGCAAGACTACAACACATAAAACCGACTTTTACAACGCTCATATACGTTGGTGGTTAATGTATAGGAACTCAACTCTCATTGCTTGGCAACAAAGAATTGGTTAATGTATAGGAAATCAAATCTCATTGCTTGGCAACAAAGAATTTGCAATGCTTCAGGTGTTTTACATATAAAATGTGAATAATGTTTTATACATTGCTAGCAATTAAATTAATGGTCCAGATAATGGTGATAAGTATGTATATCAAGTCTGAAGAAAAATATAAGAGGAAGAAATCATATAATGAAAAAGAACTTTGGGATTACAATTGTTGATATTACATGAGGAATAACTTCCAAATATGATGCATAATCTAAATATTCTCTTGACAACGAAACTTAAATTGAAACATCCATCGTTATCCCTACAACTTAACAAAAACTTAACCAAGGAACATCATCCAACAGGAACAACATCCCTACAACTTAACTAAAACTAAAAACAGCCATCATAATTAAAACTAAAAACAGCCATCATCGTCATCATCATCACCATTGCAGTATACTTGCCACGCACCCATAGAAGCGTCCATATATCTTTTGAATCTACAAAGAAAATAACAAAATGGATTGTTAATACACAATACATTGACATGATGCAAATAGTAATGGGTTGCCCAGCAAATAAGAAATATTACTTGTTACAACGGGTCATTACTTCCGAAACATTGGTTGTCTGGCTAGATTACCTGAAAGTATTCCCTTATAACTCAATATACTACTTCGGGTCAACAAACAAACATAAACAGACTCGAAGAAAAATAAACAGATGTGAATGTGGCCTAAAAGCAAGCCACTAATAACATAGTACCTACTTAGTTGACGGGTTAAAAGCACAATAGACACTGCTCATGTGGAACAGTGCAAGCAACATAATGGGAAATTCAGCAATTTATGAACCATGACAGCAAGAGTTCATGTGGATAATGCAGCAATTTATGAGTCAAAGTGGTGAGAGCTCGGTGGTCGGTTTAGCAATGTACAAATCAAAAGGGCAAGAGCATCTAAGAAGAACATTACTTGCATTTCCATCTTCACAAACAGTTAAGATATGGAGATTGTGGATAGTTACGAGAACCATGACTACGAACACCGCCGTATCTTGGACAAATCTACTCGCAGCTCCAGCCGTCTATGATGTTCGCCTCCATCTCGATAGTGCACGAGCGGATGAGTGCGGCACCTCACATGAAGTTACACACAACAATAGGTACACCATTGGCGAGATAGGAGTACATAAATAGTTGAATAAGAGCAGAAAAGGAGGCTGAAAATGGTTAGCTAATGTAAGCAATAAAGGAATAAATGAATAATCACCACAACGGAAATAGTCTTAGTTGAAGGTAAAACACAGTGACGTACTATGAATGTAGAGACTAGCACATTGAAAACCACCAAATGGCATTGAGTATTTCTTCCTCTGAAACCTGCACAAACAAACAATGAGCCTCTACTTAACGGATGAAAAACATGATGATTAACGGTGAGCCGCTGCTCGTGTATATGTGCGTGTTCTAGCTGCAAGCTTTAGTATCTGAATGTTTGCGCATGAACATGCGTAAAGCTCAGTGTAGGTTCCATCTAAGTGGGGTATTGGGATTCAGTTTTATTTTCCCTATGATGTACAATGTAGTAGAGTAGTACCTTTTTAGATTAGTAGATAAGTACTACTAGTAAAGAAATATAAGAGCGTTTAGATCACTACTCAAGGAGGGAGTACTTGGTATAGATGAATCCTCTGCAATGACTTGACCCAAGTGCATATATAATAACTGCATGCTATGAGGGGACAATCACATAACCAAATGACAAAGAAAATGTGTACTATCTTATGGTGAGTTTTTTAGACGAAGAGGCTAGCAAGACCGAGGAATTTAACTAGGAGTTGCATAATAGCTTTTCAAACCGAAGGAAGAGAAGGATGTCGGTGTATGGAAATACAATTGGAAAGTAACGATGTATCACATACTACAAAAAACAGTGTATCTCATTTGACGTGTTCATGAAATTGAATGTTTGTTAACCCATAGCAACACATGGGTATTTAGCTAGAAATCCAAATTGTGTAGAATAGTAAGAGCATACAACAATTAGTATATTAACAGGTGTGGAAAGAAGTATTTAGCAGTGTTCTGAATCATATCAACAGCATCAAAGCAACATCATACAAGAAACCATGCGCATTATTAATTCACCTGCTCACTAAAACAAAGGTGTACGTGCTTCCACCAACAGGTCCACATCCTCTAGTATTTGAGTTGGATGTGAAAGCCACCATTAGCAAGCTACTACCTCCACCTAAATAACCTGATAATCAGACTCCTGAAAAGTGTGAAAGTGCAACAAAAAACTTTGATTAGTAACTCATCCAAACTGCCATACAGAGACCTATAAAGACTGGATCCGCCTTAAATATTATAACTCTGGCAATGAACTATTTAATATGTGATCCACATATATGAACTAGTGTTTCTCTGCATCTAAAAAATTAAAGGGTTACCGACTCATCTATGAAGCACTGATGAGTTAGCAGCGTATAAGATTTAAAAAGAATATGATGCTCCAATGATATCTAATAATTTCTGTACTAATTTAATAGAATAGCAATCAGTGCATGAATGTAAATCAACGGAGATGGGAAGTCAGTCTACAGGCCTATCTGTGTTCGTCAATGAATTGCATAATGGCCAAACTTTTTTGACAGGGATTAGCTGCAATAGAATCGGGGGTGCATACCTAGACGTCTAGAGGAGAAGAGAAGAACAGAGGTTAGAGAAAGGGGAAGAAAGAGAGGACGAAGCCAGGGGAGGGGATTCACTCACCGGCGAGAAGAGGACGACATGGCCACCGGCGCCGGGGCCGACGCCCAAAGCCCTAGCCATCAAGGGAAGGTCGCGGGTGGGCTTTGGTGGCCGCGAGCGCCGGATCTAACTGCATGAGAGCGCGTTGCTGTGTGTGAGGACGCCGGGCTGTGCTCGCAATGGCGGGACTCACGGGACATCGCCTGAATCAGCCGTTGGAGGTGGCGCGACGAGGAGCTGCGTCAAGAGAGAGATGGGATGTGTGAGGGATGGGTGGGTAGGGGATATGGCGGATCCGGTAGCCACCGGAGCTGTGATGTGGGAGGAGGGGAGGGGAGGGCCGGCGAGGTGGGAGGAGGAGGGTGACGCGGCGATTTGGGAGAGACGAGGGGCGATGAGGGGCCTCGTGGGCTCTGTTTCTGTCACGTCCCTCTCTCCTTTCCTGTTTTTTATTTTTATTTTTATTTTTACATATGTCCCACGATAAGGTCAAGAGCTGCAAATCTGCAACGCATATGTGCAACATTTAATATGTGTATCTATTGTAAATTTTACAACGTATAGCCAAAATGTTGTAGAATGTGTGTTGCTTTATAAGGGGTATCCTTGTAGTGTGAGAATGGAGGACCTACGTCAATGACGACAACACCATGAAGAAATCTGCAAGGACTGCATCTTCAAGGCCCCAAGACTTCAAGACTCGAGATAAGAATTCAATACACACTACTAGGTGAAGGACGGCTGACGGGCACCCTGGAGGAACCAGTGGTTGGCCGGGATGCATGGAGAAGCGCCATGACATCTTGCGGAAAGCTTCACCCAGACTCAAAGAGACGGAAGAATACTTCATGCCCGGAAGCTTACCTGTGCAACCGCAAGTCAATATGGGCTCTGGCTTGGTTGACCTTAGTTGTAACTCTGGCTGGGACGGTGCTAGCAGATGTAGAACTA
Organism: Aegilops bicornis; assembly: GCA_021605145.1. Lineage (NCBI taxonomy): Eukaryota > Viridiplantae > Streptophyta > Magnoliopsida > Poales > Poaceae > Aegilops > Aegilops bicornis. Next base: position 56,441,496 of record CM038673.1, on the reverse strand, counting down.
CGGTAGGATTGGATGGGCACCGGACAGTGGTCAGAGGAACTCTTCGGAAGACCATGTTTCGGTCATCTCGTTCTCAAACACCCTGAAGTGCGAGAACGTAAAGAGAGGGATCGAATCTTGCGGGTAAAGTGTACAAACCTCTGCAGAGGGTTAAAACCTAATCGATTAGCCGTGTCCCGGTTTACGGACAAATTGAGCATCTGGACTTGGATCTATCTCGGAACTCTCAACACCGGATTGATAACTTAATTGTGGGCAACTTATGATAATTGTGGGCTATGAGACATCGGTTGGCGGAACCATGTCATGATAGAAAACTCCATAGTACAGACTTCAATTATTCTTTTGATGTAGGGAAAATAAAATCAGCTTTACGCATAAACAAAACTCAGATCTGAGCCACAAAGCCATATTGCATATAGTATAGTTTTATCATCTGTTTTTCTTATGTTGTGATCTTGCGGTACATTCAATGTAATCGACCTACACGGCTGCAACGTATCATGTTGCAGATATTTACTTCCGACGAGTAAGAGTACGGTACAGGGTTACGGTCTACACTCAACCTGCCGATGGCGTTGATGGGACTCCACACCCGACTATTTGTTTCCGCTATGACTTATGAGGTATATATCAGTTTTACGTTAATTGTAAATGTGATTGCACTTTGATATATACATTGATGTACTGTGTGTGCCAGCATACTGATCCAGGGATGGCACAGATACACAGAGGCTTGACCGTCTGAGGTCGGGTCGCTACACTTAGGCTCTTGCCACTACTTGTTCCATAATCCATCAAAAGAATTTACCCAAAACTTCAAAACGTCACAACACAAAACTCAATAGAAATCTCGTGAGCTCCGTTAGAGAAAGAAAACAAAAGACTACTTTAAGGTACTGTACTGAACTCATTCTTTATTTATATTGGTTTTAAACCTACTGTATTCCAATTTCTCTATGTATTATAACCTATTTTACTACCTATAGATTCATCAAAATAAGCAAACAACACACGAAAACCAGAATCTGTCAAAAACAGAACAGTCTGTAGTAATATGTAACTACCGCAAAATTCTGGAACTCCAAAATTTCTAGCAAAATTAGACGACCTAGACCATTTGTTTATTAATCAGCAGCAATTGGAATCACTATTTATCACGTTCTGGTGATTTTTAATAATTCGGTCACTGAGCGCAAAGTTTCTGGAAATTACAGCAAGATCAAATAACTATCATCCAAGAAGATCCAATAGGTCTAGCTTGGCACAAACACTAATTAAAACATAAAACAACATCCAAACAGAGGCTAGATGGATAATTTATTTTTAAACAGAAACAAAAACTAAAAACTAAAAATAAAATTGGGTTGCCTCCCAACAAGCGCTATCGTTTAACGCCCCTAGCTAGGCATAAAAGCAAGGATAGATCTAGGTATTGCCATCTTTGGTAGGCAATCCATAAGTGGCTCTCATGATCGATTCATATGGTAATTTTATTTTCTTTCTAGGAAAGTGTTCCGTGCCCTTATTTAAGGGAAATAGGAACATAATATTCCCTTCCTTCATATCAATAATTGCCCCAATCGTTCTAAGGAAAGGTCTACCAAGAATAATAGGACATGAAGGATTGCAATCTATATCAAGAACGATAAAATCTATGGGCACATAATTCATATTTGCAACAATAAGAACATCATTAATTCTTCCCATAGGCTTTTAATAGTGGAATCCGCAAGATGCAAGTTTAGAGAGCAATCATCAAAGTCACGGAAATCTAGCAAATCACACAAAGTTTTGGGAATAGTGGAGACACTAGCACCCAAATCCCACAAGGCATGAAACTCATAATTTTTAATTTTTATTTTAATAGTAGTTTCCCACTCATCATAGACTTTTCTAGGGATAGAAACTTTCAACTCAAGTTTTTCTTCATAAGATTGCATCAAGGCATCAACAATGTGTTCGGTAAAGGCCTTATTTTGACTATAAGCATGAGGAGAATTTAGCACGGATTGCAAAAAGGAAATAGAATCAATTAAAGAGAAATTTTCATAATTAAATTCCTTGAGATCCAAAATAGTGGGTTTAGCAACATCTAGGTTTTTATTTCTTTCAATCCCACACTTATCAATTTCATCATCAAGATCTAAAAACTCCGAATTCTTAGAACGCCTTCTAGGTAAAGGAAGATCATATTCAGTTTCATCAAGATTCATATTGCAAAACATAGATTAATGGGGGACACATCAATAACTTTTGGATCTTCATCTTGATTTTCATAGGAATTAGAAGAACACGCTTTAATAAAGGCATCTTTGGAAGCACGCATCCTAGCGGTTCTTTCTTTGCACTTATCAAGGGAAATTCTCATAGCTTTGAGAGACTCATTGATATCATGCTTAGGAGGAATAGATCTAAGCTTTAAAGAATCAACCTCAAGAGAAATTCTATCAACGTTCCTAGCCAAATCATCAACTTTAAAGCAATTTCTCTTCAAGCAAAGCATTAAAATTCTTTTATGAATTCATAAACTCTTAAACACTACTCTCAAATTCAGAGGGCATCTTATTAAAATTTCCACAAGAGTTGTTGTAGGAATTTCCATAATTATTAGAAGGATTACTAGGATAAGGCCTAGGATTAAAAATCCCTCTATACGCGTTGTTACCAAAATTATTCCTACCAACAAAATTCACACCCATAGATTCACTATTATTCTCAATCAAAGTAGACAAAGCCATATCAGTAGGATCAGTAGAAACACTCTTAGTAGCAAATAATTTCATAAGTTCATCCATCTTTCCATTGAAAACATTAATTTCTTCTATCGCATGCACTTTTTTATTAGTAGATCTTTCGGTATGCCATTGAGAATAATTAACCGTAATATTATCTAGAAGTCTAGTAGCATCTCCTAGAGTGATTTCCATAAAAGTGCCTCCCGCGGCCGAATCTAAAAGATTTCTAGAAGCAAAATTCAATCCGGCATAGAATTTTTGTATAATCATCCGCAAGTTCAAACCATGAGTAGCACAATTACGTATCATTAATTTCATTCTCTCCCAAGCTCGTGCAACATGTTCATGATCAAGTTGCTTAAAATTCATAATATCATTCCTAAGAGAGATGATCTTAGCGGGAGGAAAATACTTAGAGATAAAAGCATCTTTGCACTTGTTCCAAGAATCAATACTATTTTTAGGCAAAGATGAAAACCACACTTTAGCACGATCTCTAAGCGAAAAGGAAATAGCTTCAATTTAACGACATCATTATCGACATCTTTTTTCTTTTGCATATCACATAAATCAACGAAGCTATTCAGATGAGTAGCGGCATCTTCACTAGGAAGGCCGGCGAATTGATCTTTCATAACAAGATTCAACAAAGCAGTATTGATTTCACAAGATTCAGTATTGGCAAGAGGAGCAACCGGAGTGCTAAGGAAATCATTATTATTGGTATTGGTGAAGTCACACAATTTGGTAGTACCTTGAGCCATCGCGACAAACAAGCAATCCAAAACATGAGCAACAAACGGACGAAGAAAAGGAAACGGGAAAAAGAGGAGGAGATTGGGAAAGAGAGGGCGAATAAAACGGCAAGGGTGCAGTGGGGGAGAGGAAAACGAGAGGCAAATGGCAAATAATGTAATGCGAGAGATAGGGATTGTGATGGGTACCGTGTATGGTGCTTGACTTTCTCTTGCGTGAGCCTCCCCGGCAACGGCGCCAGAAATTCTTCTTGCTACCTCTTGAGCACTGCATTGGATTTCCCCGAAGAGGAGAGGATGATGCACCAAAGTAGCATAAGTATTTCCCTCAGTTTTTGAGAACCAAGGTATCAATCCAGTAGGAGGCCATGCACAAGTCCCTCGTACCTGCACAAAACAATAGCTCCTCACAACCAACGCGATTAGGGGTTGTCAACCCCTTCACGATCACTTACGAGAGTGAGATCTGATAGAGATGATAAATAATATTTTTGGTATTTTTGGTATAGAGATGCAAAGTAAAAGTAAAAGGCAAAGTAAAAAACAAAGCAAGTATAAAAGTGATGGAGATTGATATGATGAGAATAGACCCGGGGGCCATATGTTTCACTAGTGGCTTCTCTCAAGAGCATAGATATTCTACGATGGGTGAACAAATTACTGTTGAGCAATTGACGGAATTGAGCATAGTTATGAGTATATCTAGGTATGATCATGTATATAGGCATCACGTCCGAGACAAGTAGACCGAAACAATTATGCATCTACTACTATTACTCCACTCATCGACCGCTATCCAGCATGCATCTAGAGTATTAAGTTAAAAACAGAGTAACGCCTTAAGCAAGATGACATGATGTAGAGGGATAAATTCATGCAATATGACAAAAAAAACCATCTTGTTATCCTTGATGGCAACAATACAGTACGTGCCTTGCTGCCCCTTGTGTCACTGGGAAAGGACACCGCAACATTGCACCCAAAGCTAAGAACTTCTCCCATTGCAAGAACTACTAATCTAGTTGGCCAAACCAAACGGATAATTCGAAGAGACTTGCAAAGATAACTCAATCATACATAAAAGAATTCAGAGAAGATTCAAATATTATTCATAGATAAGCTGGATCGTAAACCCACAATTCATCGGTCTCAACAAACACACCGCAAAAAAGAAGATTACATCAAATAGATCTCCACGAGAGAGGGGGAGAACATTGTATTGAGATCCAAAAAGAGAGAAGAAGCCATCTAGCTACTAGCTATGGACCCGAATGTCTGAACTAAACTACTCACACTTCATCGGAGAGGTTTTGATGATGATGTAGAAGCCCTCCGTGATGGATGCCCCCTCCGGCGGAGCTCTGGAACAGGCCCCAATATGGGATCTCGTGGATATAGGAAGTTGCGGCGGTGGAATTAGGTTTTTGGCTCCTGTTCTGATCGTTTGGGGTACGTAGGTATATATAGGAGGAAGGAGTACATCGGTGGAGCAACAGGGGGCCCACGAGGCAGGGGGCGCCCTAGGGGGGGCGCGCCCCCACCCTCGTGACCGCCTCTGTAACTTCTTGGAGTGGATCACGTTCGGTGAGAAAATCACGTTTCTGAAGGTTCATTCTGTTTGGACTCCTTTTGATATTCCGTTTCTTCGAAACACTGAAATAGGAAAAAAACATCAATTCAGGGTTGGGCCTCCGGTTAATAGGTTAGTCCCAAAAATAATATAAAAGTGGAAAATAAAGCCCAATATAGTCCAAAACAGTAGATAAAGTAGCATGGAGCAATCAAAAATTATAGATACGTTGGAGACGTATCACACTCCAAGTCTATCGCGTAGCTTTCCTTCCAAAAATAACTTCTCCAGAAGGTGTCATTCCTTTTCGACTCCGTTTGACATTCCTTTTCTTCGAAACACTGAAACAAGGGGAAAAAACAGGAACTGGCACTGGGCTCTTGGTTAATAGGTTATTCCCAAAAATAATATAAAAGTACTTAGTAAAGCCCATTAAACATCCAAGATGGATAATATAATAGCAAGAATACTTCATAGATTATAGATACGTTGGAGACGTATCAACCCTGATGTGTCTTATGTCAATGATATGCAGAAAGATGATCTTTGGGACGCGCTGAAGGCAAATTTCACCCTACGGCCATAGGAGGACCCGGAGAAGCCAGTTAAAGAGCCATTGATCAAGTCTCATGCTCTTAAGAAGATGGCAGATCTATTCAGGAGGTGGAAGATTGAGCTGAAAACAATGTTTGTCGACAAAGAAAAGACACCAAAATTCACCGGCCTATATGAGAAGATCAGAGAATACTGGGACGCATTTGTGGCCCACAAGACATCGGACAAGAGTAAGAAGATGTCAGCAACAAACAAGATAAATGCTGCGAATAACGAGCATCACCATCGCACCGGGTCAGGTGGCTACCTCAAAGCCCGGCCTCTGTGGGCCAAGGCTGAGAATGACCTGCTTGATAAAGGGGTCGAACCAGAGACATTGAACTGGCCAGACAGTTGGTAGACTTGGTTCTTCGGGGTTGGCGGAACCTTGGACTCTGTAACAGGGAAGTGCGTTTGGACGAAAGAGCAACTGCGAATACCCATCACGAAACTTCAGGACTATATTGCCACAACGCAGCAAGGGACGTTCATTCCAGACAGAGAGAACGACGAGCTCATAATGGCCCTCGGGAATCCTGAGCACCCTGGACGGACACGAGGCATGCCAGGCTCCGTTCCATGGAAGGCTGGGTTTCCGGACGCAGGCGGTTACAAATGCCAGGAGAGGAGGAGGAAAGTGGAGCATACCCAATTGCAGAAGTTGCACGCAAGGGTACAAGTGCTAGTGGAACGAGAAGCAGTTCACAGCAAGCAACCTGCCGAAGCTACCCCCGAAGCTACCCCACCATCTCAGCGGAGAGGCAGCGTGGCTTCCACCAGGCTGCTTCAGCTGGAGCTTGTCTCCAAGGCTCCTGCTACCTACCCCGTGGATGCTATCACGGAGTCTCAACATTGCCACATTATGACGCAATGGCAGAACTTGAAAGTCAAGGTGGCTGTCGGCTTTGTTCGACCTCCTGAACTCGGCGCAACTTTTCACTGCCGTCCAACTCCAGAAGGATATGCTAGGGTGACGATGGACGAAATAACAGAGGGATTTGTGGAGCTCGAGCTTGACCGCCGTACCGGTGAAGGGGAGACTCGGCTGGGTTCTGCTATGAAGACTCCATGCCTATGGCGGAAAGAGCTCATCAACCTTCCGAACTTGACGCCTCCGCCTCCTCCTCCTCCGGCGAGTCAGGGCACTCTGCCTCCTCCTCCGGCGAGTGATCAGGGCACTCCGCCTCCTTCTCCGACGCGTGCCGTCACTCCGCCTCCTTCTCCGCCTGCGATGACGCGCCCCAGCAGCCAGCCTCCTACTTCTCCGCCTCGTCAGCAAGGGCGGAAGAGACCTGCCACCGCTCCGGCTACTCCGGCGCGTCGTAGTCCTTGTCCTCTGCCTCGTAAGCAAGGAAAGAAGACAGCGGCAGCCGCTCCGTCTGCTCCGGCATCTAGCAGTACAGCCAGAGGCGGGAGGCAATACATATTCTGTCCATCTCTCAAGCCTCTAGAGAAGTTACCATACGAGAGGGCCGTGGAGCAAAACACGGAGATCTGTCAAGCCCAAGTGAGGGACTTCTTTGAGTCGGTGAAAGCAAAGAAACATCCACCTCCGGAGGAGAAGATAGATCCAGTAAAGGAAATTCCACTATCGATCCCCTGAAGAAACCACCAACGTCTCCGCCGAAAAACAACTATGTGCGCATTACTGAAAAGGCATATATCAAAGCGGAGGGGTCGGGAAGTACTATCAGCGATCAAAGGTTAGCAGAACAATGAGCTGGGGAAAAAATTGCCCAGCTCGGCGAACAAGCGAACCAATCATGCCCCCCGCTCAAGGTGTCTAGCGTTATCGTCATTTATCATCTGGAGATTTTTCCCAATACCAATCTTGGAGATTACCTGTCCGACGATGTACATTATGATACAATGGAGGTGGACGAAAACAAATACCATTACGGGAAGCCTCTCGTCAAAGATGAAAGATCTCTAACAACGATGATGCGAAGATTCCATAATTGGTACATGAAAACCTGCAGAGAGTCTGGGCGGAAGGATACTTTGATGCTGAGAGTTAAAGAGGAGCACGACCTTGTTGGAATTGAACTATTGACTGTTCCATTTGAGGAGTTCTTCCAGTTTTTCAATCAAAAGGCCCTCGATAAATTAACGGTCACTTGCTACTATCTGTAAGTACTACTTCTGTCATTAAGTCTCTCTATATATAGCTCAGCTATTTCATTGCATGTATATATGATTATCCTCACTATATTATGCAGATTGAAGATTGTCGAATGCAGAAAAGTAGAAATCTATGATATTGGGTTCATTAACACAAATCTCATAGAAGAATTTATTGTTAAATTTCATGAAAAGACACCAAGGGCAACTTGCTCAAATCATTGCTAATAAATCAAAACAAAGATAGAATACTCTTTCCTTACAACTTCAAGTGATTTCTACTGTCTTGTGCATATTCGGTTTCCCTTATTACTCGAGGTTATAGTAATGTAATTGATGAGTTAAGCATGCGTGCGCAGGTTCCACTATATTCTCCTAGAGATTAAGCTTGAGCAGGGACTTGTAATCGTCTTAGACTCGAGACGAAAAGATCCTGATGAATATGCGGACATGACTAAAATGCTCAAGAAGTAAGTTCAATCGATCATTATCGCACCATATCGGCAACTTTGTTCATTTCCTGATATCAAGTAATTGTTTTCCTTGTGTCGCAGGGTTTGGAAACTATTCACCGCACAATCTCCGGGACTGCCGGGGGAGCTGCGATTTACATACCCGAAAGTAAGTACTACTAGCTAGCTAGTTCCACGCATCTCGATCCCGTTGATTCTAGGTAATTTCATCAATGCCATTTATAATTCTCCATTACCAGTTTGATTGACCTCTATTTCTCGTAAAGTGCTTGTGGCAGGAACCCGAGAATGATTACTGTGGATACTACGTGTGCAAGTTCATCTACAACGCGACTTGCAAAAATAAGAGGGGCTACTCTAAAAGACAATATGATGTGCGTAAGCAATAATATTCACAATTTCATTTTATTACACCATCATTTCTATTGAGTTTCATTCATATATATGTATTAACCCCCTTCTTCAAATTAGATGTGGCAGATGCTGAATGAACTCCTACCACAAGATAGCATGAAAGCAATTCGAGAGGAATTGGCGGCATTCTTTCTTGATCACGTCATCAATAAAGCCGAAGAATACCATGTGGAAGTTCAGTTCAAATGTTAGGGGATTGTAAGAGATCTTATATTGTATATATGCAGCCAGTAGCGTCGGATAGATATACGAAAACTTGTTGTTCGACCAATCTCTCGAAGAAGGAGAGGTCGATATCACTTCTCTCTGTATGCATATGTTCATGACGATCTTCTGTACTTAATGGTTTCCTTCATTTGCTTACTAGCTAGCGTGTCGAGTCCTCTCTATACGTATAGTACGTAGCGTCAACCAAGCACGGAGATAAGAGAGGATACTCTTCTCTATAAATAATTAGCTACCTAACACAATATATGAAACACCTAAATTAACCATACAAAACCCCCCAAAACCCCCAACACCCCCCCCCCTTTCAGAAAAAGAACCCTAGCCCCTGAAATGCTGACGCATGGTAGCTTATTGGTCCCGGTTGGTGCTACCAACCGGGACAAAAGACCCCCTGCCAAGGCAAGCCGCAACGACCATGTGAGCCCCATCTATCCCGGTTGGTGTAAGAACTGGGACTAAAGGTATAGGGCTTTAGTACCGACCCTTTAGTTCCGGTTCCCCAACCGGGACAAATGGGCCTTATGAACCGGGACAAATGGCCCTTTTTCTACTAGTGCTAGGGTTGTACACATTCGGTTTATAGAGAAAGGAATCTTCATATCCGAATGCCAAGCTAGCCATCCACGCAAAGGAGAGTCCTATCCGGACACGGGGGTCTTCTATCTTGTATCTTCACGGCCCATTAGTCCGGCCCATGTCACATAGCCCGGACGCCAGAGGACCCCATAATCCAGGACTCCGTCAATCATCACTGACAACGGCACCCAGTTCACGAGCCACGCCTTCATGCAATACGTTCATGCCCTCGGATGCGAGATCTCATTCGCTTCGGTGGCACACCTCGGAGCAATGGACAAGCTGAGAGGGTGAACGCTGAAGTGCTTCATAGACTAAGGACAAGAACTTATGATACGCTACAGAAGCGCGGCATGCGGTGGATCGAGGACCTGTCGGTAGTTCTCAGGTCCCTCAGAACGACACCTAACCGAGCTACCGGGCAGACTGCCTTCTCCCTGTCTATGAGGCAGAAGCAGTTATCCCCACGGAGCTCATTTATGGGTCTCCTTAAGTGCTTGCCTATGATGAATTAGCGCAAGATCAACACCGGCGTGACGACGCTATGCTACTTGAGGAGAACCGTCTCCGGGCCGCTACACGTGCTGCGCGCTACCAGCAAGCCCTACATCGCTATCACAACCGCAGGGTTCATGTCGTGTTTTGAGGAAGGTGAACTTGTCCTTAGGCGCGTTTAGTCCGCCAACGGTACACACAAGCTGTCACCAAAGTGGGAAGGCCCTTACCGGGTGGTAAGAGTCACAAGACCTGGCGCAGTCCGTCTGGAGACCGGGGATGGCACTCAGTTGCAAAACTCATGGAACATTGAGCATCTCCGTAAGTACTACCGGTAAGGCGCGAGGCTGTCAGGCACTGCCCGGCAGCCACCCTTTTGTATAGGCCTTGCCTCAGCTGCATGTAACCCCTTATACAAAGACGGAGCGTTGACCCCGTGCAAAGGAAATAAAGAAGCATTGTAGGTGGACCCAACTAAGATTGCATGCATGCACGAGCACACCCAGATAACTACATAAGCATTTGCATATCCATATAGATAGGATTGCTCCTGCATTCATTCTCATCTGCATGGAGTTTCAGGCTCCTGCCGCGAACTTGACTTCGACAAGGGACGAGAAGATTGCATGGCACATCGATCCCTGATACGTCTCTAACGTATCTATAATTATTGATTGCTCCATGCTATATTATCTACTATTTTGGACTATATTGGGCTTTATTTTCCACTTTTATATTACTTTTGGGACTAACCTATTAACCGGAGGCCCAAATTTTAATTGTTGTTTTTTGCCTATTTTAGTGTTTCGAAGAAACGGAATATCAAACGGAGTCCAAACAGAATGAAACCTTTGGGAACGTGATTTTCTCATCAGATATGATCCAGAAGACTTGGACCCTCCATCAACAAAGAAGAGAGGCGGTCACGAGGGTGGAGGGCACGTCCCCCTGCCTCGTGGGCCCCTCGAAGCTCCACCGACGTACTCCTTCCTCCTATATATACCTACGTACCCCCAAACGATCAGATACGGAGCCAAAAACCTAATTCCACCGCCGCAACCTTCTGTACCCACGAGATCCCATCTTGGGGCCTGTTCCGGAGCTCCGCCGGAAGGGGAATCGATCACGGAGGGCTTCTACATCATCACCATAGCCCCTCCGATGAAGTGTGAGTAGTTTACCTCAGACCTTCGGGTCCATAGTTAGTAGCTAGATGGCTTCTTCTCTCTTTTTGAATCTCAATACAATGTTCTCCCCCTCTCTTGTGGAGATCTATTCGATGTAATCTTCTTTTTGCGGTGTGTTTATTGAGATTGCTGAATTGTGGGTTTGTGATCAAGATTATCTACGAACAATATTTGAAACTTCTCTGAATTCTTTTATGTATGATTGGTTATCTTTGCAAGTCTCTTTGAATTATCAGTTTGGTTTGGCCTACTAGATTGGTTTTTCTTGCAATGGGAGAAGTGCTTCGCTTTGGGTTCAATCTTGCGGTGTCCTTTCCCAAAGACAGTAGGGGCAGCAAGGCACGTATTGTATTGTTGCCATCGAGGATAACAAGATGGGGTATTTATCATATTGCTTTAATTTATTCCTCTACATCATGTCATCTATCTTTAGGCATTACTCTGTTTTCATTAACTTAATACTCTACATGCATGCTGGATAGCGGTCGATGAGTGGAGTAATAGTAGTAGATGCAGGCAGGAGTCGGTCTACTTGTCTCGGACGTGATGCCTATATACATGATCATACCTAGATATTCTCATAACTATGCTCAATTTTGTCAATTGCTCAACAGTAATTTGTTCACCCACCGTAGAAATACTTATGCTCTTGAGAGAAGCCACTAGTGAAACCTATGGCCCCCCCCGGGTCTATTCTCATCATTTTAATCTTCTATCACTTTATTATTGCTTTTTTTCTACTTTTCGCTTTTATTTTACCTGGCATGTTTGTACAAAAAATACCAAAAGTATTATCTATCATCTCTATCAGATTTCACTCTCGTAAGTGACCGTGAAGGGATTGACAACCCCTAATCGCGTTGGTTGCGTTGAGCTATTTGTTTTGTGTTGGTACGAGGGACTCGCGCGTGGCCTCCTACTGGATTGATACCTTGGTTCTCAAAAACTGAGGGAAATACTTACGCTACTTTGCCGCATCATCCTCTCCTCTTCGGGGAAATCCAGTGCAGTGCTCAAGAGGTAGCAAGAAGAATTTCTGGCGCCGTTGCCGAGGAGTCTACGCAAAAGTCAACATACCAAGTACCCATCACAATCCTTATCTCTCGCACTACATTATTTGCCATTTGCTTCTCGTTTTCCTCTCCCCCACTTCACCCTTGCCGTTTTATTCGCCCTCTCTTTTCCATTTGCCTTTTGCTCGCTCGCTTGTCGCTATGGCTAGTCCCTTATCCAGTCCGTTGTCCCCCGAGTTTGAAGTCTTACACTTCAAACAAAGACAAGGAGAACACTTAAAAGATGCCTGGTTGAGAATAATGGAATCTTATCGTAATTGTACCTTTGAAGTTAATCTGAGAATTTTGCTTCGCAATTTTTATGTTGGGTTAAGTATGTCTCATAGACAACTTTTGGACTGCGTTGCTAAAGGCAACTTTATTGATATTGATCCCCATATTGCTCTTGAAATTATAGAAGGTATAGTGGGAACACTACCTCAACAAAAGGGGCCTCATCCTAACAAGGAAGAAACACAAGTTTTTGAAAAAAATTGTGAAGTTACTAAGATCTTACAAAAGTCTCTTGAACCACTTAAGAACGTTAGTGGAAATATCCACCGCATAAATATGTTGATTACTCTTTGCTATAAGCGGTTGGATTCTTTAGATCTAAAAATTTCAGAATATGAAGGGAAACGTAAAGAACCTCCCGGATTCGAGCTTGATCCTGCTAAAAAGTTGAAAATCAAAGATGGCAATACCTAGACCTATCCTTGCTTTTATGCCTAGCTAAGGGCGTTAAACGATAGTGCTTGTTGGGAGGCAACCCAATTTTATTTTTCGTTTTTTTTTGTTTTTGCTTCTGTTTAGGAATAAATAATCCATCTACCTTCTGTTTAGATGTGGTTTTATCTTTTAATTAGTGTTTGTGCCAAGTTAAACCTATAGGATCTTCTTGGATGATAGTTATTTGATCTTGCTGTAATTTCCAGAAACTTTCTGTTCACGAAAAAATTGTTAAAAATCACCAGAACGTGATAAAATAGTGATTCCAATTTCTGCTGATCAATAAACAAATTTCCTAGGACGTCCTATTTTGGCTGATTTTTTGGAGTTCCATAAGTTTTCGTTAATTACAGATTACTACAGACTGTTCTGTTTTTGATAGATTCTATTTTTCGTGTGTTGTTTGCTTATTTTGATGAATCTATAGCTAGTAAAATAGTTTATAAACCATAGAGAAGTTGGAATAGAGTAGGTTTAACACCAATATAAATAAATAATGAGTTCATTACAGTACCTTGAAGTGGTCTTTTGTTTTCTTTCGCTAACGGAGCTCACGAGATTTCTGTTGAGTTTTGTGTTGTGAAGTTTTCAAGTTTTGGGTGAAATCTTTTGATGGATTATGGAACAAGGAATGGCAAGAGCCTAAGCTTGGGGATGCCCATGGCACCCCCAAGATAATCTAAGGACACCAAAAGTCAAAGCTTGGGGATGCTGGAAGGCATCCCTCTTTAAATCTACTTCCATCGGTAATTTTACTTGGAGCTATATTTTTATTCACCAAATGATATGTGTTTTGCTTGGAGCGTCTTGTATGATTTGATTCTTTGCTTTTTAGTTTACCACAATCATTCTTTCTATACACACCTTTTGAGAGAGCCATACATGAATTAGAATTTGATAGAATACTCTATGTGCTTCACTTATATCTTTTGAGCTTTATAGTTTTGCTCTAGTACCTCACTTATATCTTTTGGAGCACGGTGGTGGATTTGTTTTATAGAAACTATTGGTCTCTCATGCTTCACTTAGATTATTTTGAGAGTCTTAAATAGCATGGTAATTTGCTTAATAATAATAATATGCTTGGTATTCATGTAACATCCCAAATTTTCAATTTGGCATGTTATACATAGGTCATCTCTGCATATCATATTTTATTGCATATTCGTTTACCATCCTTGAAAATCCTAAGCAACTCAAGGACCCTCGGAGAGAGTTGGGGATTTTCCGATTTTCATATTTGAATTTTATCAAATAATGGAAGACGAGGATATTGGTTTTTAATTATTTTCTCTCCGGAAAAACTATTTCAATTTAAATAAATAAATGAGGGAGATAATATGACTTCTCCAAAATAATTGAAATAACGGAGGAAAAATGTTAAAATCATTTTGTGATTTTATTTGATTTTATATGGAATTTTATTTGCCCTAGAAAAATTTGCACGCTTTAAAAAGTAGCATTTTAGGGGCCAAGAAAAGTTCATCTAGTTCTAAATATTTTATTTAGACGGAGAAAACTTGTTTTGGAATTTTTAGACTTTTATTTATTTTTCTAGGAATTTTTCTTTCGGCGGAATGTTTAAAAAAATGGACCCACACCCGGTGGGCGAAGGCCCGGCCAGGCCAGACTGCCATGGCGCCGCCGCCTTCCCAAGGCCGTCGTGCGAGGGCAGACGCCGAGGGTGAGTCCGAGCGGACTCCACAGGCGCCCCTTCTCCAAGCCGCCCGACCCCGCCCTCCTATAAATGCCGCCGCCCCCGCCGCCACACCACCACCCCGCCACCACCCAAGCCGCCGCCGCCGCCGGAGCCCGGAGCCCCGATCAGCGCCGTCGCCGCCCCTCTCACCGAGTCGCCGCCGCCCGCCTCGCCGAGTCGCCGCCGCCCTCGCCGACCCCGCCCCACCCGGAACCCGCGAGCCCGCCTCGCCGGACGCGCCTCGCCGGAGGTACCCAACCCCGCCGCCGGTTTATTATGTTTTTTTTAAGAAAAACCCTTTGGTTTTTTTATAAAACCCTAGATCGTTTTTTTATAGATCGGTTTATTTCGTCGGTTTATTTATTTAGCGAACATTCGTTCATCCGTTCGTTCTAACGAACGCGTTAACTGTTTAGGATCTGTTAACGAACGTTCGTTCGTTTAGCAGTTCGTCGCTTTTCTTTTATCAGATTTAATCCGCGGTTGTTATGATCGCGATTTCTGATCCAATTTTCAAACATGTTTATCTTTTCGCTCGTTTATCGGAATCAGGCGATTCAAGCGCCTGGAGTTTCATCTCGAAACCCTCTTTCCGAATAATCAACTCAACCAAGTTTTTATCTCTGTAAAATTTGACCCTAGTTCAGATTAGTAAACGGACCTTGTTTTTCTCGCCGTTTGAGTTTCGTTGTTCCGTTTGGTTTGATACTTTTTGGCAAACCGGAGTTCTTAAGTTGAACTCTCCGGTTAACCTCTTTCAGTTGAAGTTTCGTTTGTGCATTTTTGCTTGTTTACTTATGTATGTATTGTTTGCTTGCGATAGAATTCCCGGAGTGCGAAGCGTGTTACTACGAGTCTCTAGGATTCACGGATCGTCAGCAAGGCAAGTAACACTTGATCATATCTTTTCATACCCAATTTTTATGCATTAGCTCAACCCTCAAACAGTGCATGATTAGGATGTCATTAAATTGTGGGTTGGGAAGTAGATGATGAGGTAGGAACCTATTGCCCTGTTACTATCAAACCCTTGGGAGTTACTTCTACATTATGCTTATATTGCCATGCTATGCTCGTAGACGTGGTTTGGGTTTGAGAGATATTCATGACAGATGTGAGATTGTAAATTAATGGTTTACTTTAAGGTGGCAACTTAAATACACATCTGGGTGGATTGAGGCACACAGGGAACCCAGGTGTTGTCTATTTTCTTGGAAATCCCGGGGTACCGTGTGATCTTCCTATGGACCGCCACCCAGGCTCAAAGGGAACTGAGTTTATTCATGCTAGAAACTTCCGTGTGCAGCCACGAGCTATTATGGGCTCTAGCATAGTTGAGTAAGTTACGTGAAGCTCTCGAAGAGGTAGATCAGCAGGTAGTGGGTTTTATAGGTTTGGTATGATCTATCCGGAGTAGAGAGTTAATGTTTCTGAAAGACTGTGTCTCGGTCATCCGTCTCTCAAACACCATGCAGTGCGAGAAACCAACGGAGGCGATCGAATCTTGTGGGGAAAAGTGCGCAAACCTTTGCAGAGTGTACAAACTAATCATGGTTAGCCGTGTCCCTGGTTATGGATGATTCTGAGTATCTAGTACTTGAGTATTCACATGTATCCTATCACTCCAAAATTAATATTGTTGGGTTGTTAATCACTTTAATTGGGATCTTTGAGTTGGGGTTACACCTTCTCAATGATGTTTCAACCACCATGATAGTTAAATTAAAATTTATTCCTTTGATGTAGGGGAAAATTGGCTTTTCGCAAAACTGTAACCATAGAGATTTCCACGAGCCATATATGCATGTAGTATAGCTTATTCTTTCATTACTCTATGTGTTACATTGCCGCATATTCCATGTCTTGACCCGTTCTCGGGCTGCAACGTATTATGTTGCAGACTTTTCGAACGAGGAGTAAGGATTGTAGGTCGTTGCCGTGGAGATCAGTTTTGCCTTTGGTTTTTATGGACTGTCTTTATCTTGCATGCCTTCCTCTGTTATCGCATTAGATGGCCTTCAACCATATCATTGTAATAAGTTCTCTTTTGAGACATTCGATGTAATAAGTGTGTGATTGCTACTCTATTATAAATCCTTCGAGTACTGTGTGTGTCAGCATTACCGATCCAGGGATGACACAGAAGCACAGAGACTTGACCATCTGAGGTCGGGTCGCTACAAGATGGTATCAGAGCACACGCTGAGTGTAGGACACGACCACTAAGATAAAACCATAGGTCACTCCCTCTACTCATTTCTGACCTCTCTCCATTTTTCCACTCTTTAGGATGACGGAGATGAAGTACAAGTTTGCCCAACCGGATGAAGACACACCTTTTGGACGCCACTTGAAGGAAGTCACTAGGTACCTGAATATTGGAATACCAAGCTTCACCGGGACGTACAACGCCACCTTACCAGAAGAAGAATGCTGGAAGATTCAAGCTCTAGTTCCCGGAAGGACGTTTGCGCCAAGCACGGAGCCCATAGTATGTGTTTTCAACGCACCAACATGGAGTTTGGGAAAGAGTATGGCAGCTCACATTACCATGGGACGCATTGGAGAAGTCTACAATAAGGAGCTTAAAGACACCATATACCAAATATGCGGGTGCCGAGACGAGCAATGGGAAATAATTAGCACCAAGAAGGATAGATCCATTGCAGCTTACATCTAGGAGCTAAACCAGTACATTCGACGTCATGAGAACCAGGATGTCTTGTTGACATGCTGGATTTGAAGAAGGCGAAAACTAAGATCATCGAATTGGAGGAAGAACTCAAGTCTACCCGCGATGGATATGAGGAAGAAATCAAGATACTACTGGAGAAGAACGACGACCTAGTCAAAAAGATTGGAGTTTTCATGGGAGGACCAGCACCCAAGGAAGAGGAGCAAGAAGAGGAAGAAGACCCCGCTTGTCCAAACAACTACATCATCATCGACGACACCGACTCATATCCGAGTGATGATGACTATGAAGACGAAGCTGGAGCAGACATCATGGAGTCTTCCACCGATCAAAATTTTTAGATGACCACCAAATATTAGTAGTATTTTCCCCCATGTAACTAGTAGTAGTTGAGCACGTGTCGATAGTCCTAGACCGTTTTGTATGCCCTTGCTTGCTTGATTGAATGAATGTGTGTTTTGCCTCATGTGCATATGGGTAGTGTTTTCTCACTATACCTCTTTCTATTTCTAATCTCTCCCCTCTAAACCCTCAGATGCCTCCGAGACGTGACCCCGGTTTTGCTTTCCCACCGGAGCTCACTCAGTTGATCCAACAGCAGAATGCCTTGATGCAATTGCTAGTTCAGAACCAGGGCAATGCCAACAACAACAACAACAACCCGCCACCAGTGGACAATTTAGCCCGTTTTCTGAGGTTACAACCGCCGGTGTTTTCCAGTAGCACCGAGCCAATAGTTGCAGATGACTGGTTACGCCGTATTGGAAGGGAGTTAACCACCGCAGGATGCACGGATCCTGAAAGAGTGCGCTGCCGCACATCAATTGGATGGACCAAAGAACGCATGGTGGGAGAATTACACGGCTACTTTTCCTATAGCCAATGTCACTTGGGACCAGTTCCAACAAGCTTTTCGCGGCCCATGTTTCAAGCTGGAGCCATGCAGATAAAGAAGCGTGAGTTCCGCAACTTACGCCAGGGGAACCGTCTTGTGGCCCAAAGACGTGGATGAGTTTAGCAAGTTATCACGCTCGCCCACGATGATGTGGCCACGGATGCCGCGAAGCAAGAGAAGTTTATGGAAGGACTGAATGATGAGATGAGTATGCAACTAATGGTGGCAACTTTCAACAACTACCAGGAGTTGGTAGATAAGGCCCTAATGATTGAAGGAAAGCAGCAGCAAATTGAGAGTCGTAAGAGGAAGTATGGACAAGGGAAGTATAACTCAGGAGCTCACCAGAAACCTCGCTTAACCCCAAACTCGGGAGGACTAGTTCATAACCATGGAGGACATAACCATACTGGAGGAGGAACGCATAATGGTGCGAAGAATGGGAATGAAAATGCAGCCAACAATAATCAGAATCGCTCTAACCCAGCTACACCCGCTAAGAGAGACCCGAGCCAAGTTATTTGCTTTAAGTGCGGGAAGACAGGGCACTATGCCAACGACTGCCCTGAAGGAAAGAATGGAAACGGAAATGGGAGCGCTGGGAAGAAGCCCAATCCATTCAACAAAGGACAAGTGAACCACGTTAACGTGGAGGAAGTTGAAGAGCAGCCGGATGCGGTAATAGGTAAGTTTTTGGTTCAGTCATTTACCGCTATTGTTCTTTTCGATCTTTGGTGCATCGCATTCTTACATATCAAGGGATTTGTGGATAAGTTTAAGTTACCAACCCAGACCCTTAGAACCCCTCTTTTAGTAAGCTACTTTGGAGCGGAGAGTATATGGCTAGCAGATGGTGCACCCAGATACCCCTAATCATTGGCACACATGTTTTTCCATCTGACCTAATTATCTTGGAGTCGCAAGGATTGGATGTGATATTAGGTATGGATTGGATGTCGAAGTTTGGAGGAAGTATCGACTGTGCTAGCAAGTCAATTTATCTTACCACCCCAGAGGAAAAAGGATTAAGTATGTATCTAGGCATGTGCCTAGGAGGAGCCAAGTAAATACCCTCACGGGAGTTGTACAAGAAGAAGTACCTGTAGTGAAGGATTATCCAGATGTTTTTCCGGAAGAGTTACCAGGCATGCCACCGGATCGAGACATCGAGTTTCTGATAGAACTAATGCCAGGTCCAGGGCCAATATCAAAGAGACCCTATCGGATGCCCGCAAATGATCAGGAGGAAATTAAGAAGCAGATCAAGGAGCTATTGGAGAAAGGTTACATTCGTGAGAAGTTCATCACCTTGGGGAGCCCCAAGATTTTTGGTGGAGAAGAAGGATAAATCCCTAAGGATGGTTGTTGATTACCGAGCTCTGAATGAAGTAACGATAAAGAACAAGTATCCCTTACCGATGATTAACGATCTGTTTGATCAGTTGTAAGGAGCAAAAGTGTTTTCTAAGATTGATCTACGATCAGGATACCATCAGTTGAAGATCCGAGAGAAGGATATAACAAAGACAGCATTCACCACACGATATGGATTATATGAGTATACGGTCATGTCATTTGGACTGACTAACGCCCCTGCCTATTTCATGAGTATGATGAACAAAGTGTTCATGGAGTATTTGGACAAGTTTGTTGTGGTGTTTATCGATGATATTATGGTTTACTCGAAGAACGAAGAGGAGCACGCAGAACACCTACGTTTGGTTCTTGAGAAACTCAGGGAACACCAGTTATATGCCAAATTCAGCAAGTGCGAGTTTTGGTTAAAGGAAGTTGGATTTCTTGGGCATGTTATATCAGGAGAAGGTATAGCAGTAGACCCCAGTAAAATTCAGTCAGTCAGGCACCCACTTCAGTCAGCGAAATTCGCATTTTCCTTGGACTGGCAGGATATTATCGGAGATTCAATTGAGAATTTTTCCAAGATTGCTAAACCAATGACAGAATTGCTAAAGAAGGATACTAAGTTCAAATGGACAGAGGATTGTGAGACAAGCTTCCAAGAGTTGAAGAAACAGTTGACTACAGCCCCAATGCTGACATTGCCAGATATACATAAGGAGTTTCAAGTGTATTGTGATGCCTCTCACTTGGGAATCGGATGTGTTCTTATGCAGGAAGGAAAAGTTGTTTCGTATGCCTCACGACAACTGAAGCCTCATGAGTTGAACTATGCCATGCATGATTTGGAGTTAGCAGCTGTAGTTCATGCGTTGAAGACACGGAGACATTATCTCATGGGAAACCGTTGTGATGTGTACACGGATCATAAGAGATTAAAGTACATTTTCACACAGAAGGAGTTAAACCTCAGACGGAGGAGATGGCTGGAACTTATAAAAGATTACGACATGAAGCTACACTATCATCCAGGAAAGCCAACGTCGAAAGTGCACGCTTTGAGTCGGAAGAGTTATGCCAATATCCTTGAAGGTAGAGGACTGCCAAAGGAGTTAGCAGAGGACGTTATGGAACTTCAGTTGGAGATTGTTCCAAGAGGTTTTCTTGCAACAATGGAGGTTCAGTCGACCTTGTTAGACAAGATTCGAGACGCTCAAAAGGAGGATAAAGAGATTGCTGAGATAAAGGAAAAGATGGGAAAAGGAAAGGCCAAAGGTTTTCGCGAGGATGAGCACGATACCTTGTGGTTTGAGGATCGGATTTATGTGCCCAACAATTTGGAGATCAGGAAGTTAATACTTCAAGAGGCTCATGACTCACCATACTCGATTCACCCCGGAAACACCAAGATGTATTTGGACTTGAACGAACGCGTTTACGGTGGACTGGTATGAAGAAGGATATTGCCGAGTATGTAGCCGTTTGCGATGTATGTCAGAGAGTGAAGGCAGAGCATCAAAAGCCAGCAGGACTGTTGCAGCCTATGCCAATACCAGAATGGAAGTGGGACAAACTTGGCATGGATTTTATCACCGGATTACCCAGAACCAAAGCAGGATATGATTCAATATGGGTAGTAGTGGATCGGTTGACCAAAGTAGCTCATTTTATCCCAGTGAAAACAACTTATACAAGTGCAAAGTTGGCCAAGATATATATGACCAGGATCGTATGTTTGCATGGAGTTCCGAGGAGTATCGTATCAGATAGAGGAACGCAGTTTACTTCAAAGTTTTGGCATCAGCTACACCAGACTTTGGGTACCAGATTGGAGTTTAGTACCGCATTCCACCCACAGACGGATGGACAGACAGAGAGAGTCAATCAGATTTTGGAGGACATGTTGAGAGCCTGTGCGCTAGATTATGGATCTAGTTGGGATGACAATTTGCCGTCTGTGAGAATTCTCATACAACAACAGCTATCAGGCCAGTTTGAAGATGGCAACGTTCGAAGCTCTGTATGGACGCAGATGTAGAACACCCTTGATGTGGGATGAGGTTGGAGACCGTCAGTTGTTTGGACCAGACTTGATCAAAGACTCTGAGGAGAAGGTTAAACTGATCAGAGACAGACTAAAAATTGCTCAGTCTAGACAGAAGAGTTACGCAGATTCAAAACGCAAGGAAGTAACCTATGAAATTGGAGACAGAGCCTATCTGCGAGTATCACCCCTGAGGGGAGTGAAACGTTTTGGAGTAAAGGGAAAATTAGCCCCAAGATTTGTAGGACCATACCGCATTTTGGAACGGATGGGAGAAGTTGCCTACAAACTTGGGTTACCTGAAGGACTGTCAGGAGTGCATGACGTGTTTCACGTATCAAAACTGAAGAAGTGCCACGCTGAGATGGCCGACATACCGCTAAAGGATACAGTGCCCCTGGAGGCGATACAATTGGATAATAATTTGACTTATGAGGAGAAGCCAGTAAAGATTTTGGATTTCGATAGCCGAGTCACTCGCAACTAGGTGATCAAGTTTTGCAAAGTTCAGTGGAGCCACCACACCGAGGAAGAAGCCACCTGGGAGCGAGAAGAGGACATTCGCAAGGACCATCCGCACCTATTTTCTAGCCAACCCGAATCTCGAGGGCGAGATTCATCTTAAGGGGGGTAGGTTTTGTAACATCCCAAATTTTCAATTTGGCATGTTATACATAGGTCATCTCTGCATATCATATTTTATTGCATATTCGTTTACCATCCTCGGAAATCCTAAGCAACTCAAGGACCCTCGGAGAGAGTTGGGGATTTTCCGAGTTTCATATTTGAATTTTATCAAATAATGGAAGACGAGGATATTGGTTTTTAATTATTTTCTCTCCGGAAAAACTATTTCAATTTAAATAAATAAATGAGGGGAGATAATATGACTTCTCCAAAATAATTGAAATAACGGAGGAAAAATGTTAAAATCATTTTTGGGATTTTATTTGATTTTATATGGAATTTTATTTGCCCTAGAAAAATTTGCACGCTTTAAAAAGTTGCATTTTAGGGGCCAAGAAAAGTTCATCTAGTTCTAAATATTTTATTTAGACAAAGAAAACTAGTTTTGGAATTTTTAGATTTTTATTTATTTTTCTAGGGATTTTTCTTTCGGCGGAATGTTTTAAAAAAATGGACCCGCACCCGACTGGACGAAGGCCCAAATGAGCAGAACCGACCATGCGCGCCGCCGCCTTCCCAGCGCGCCGTCTGGCGAGGCTACGCCGAGGGCGAGTCCGAGCCGGACTCCACCCCGGCGCCCCTTCTCCAAGCCGGCCGACCCGCCCTCCTATAAATGCCGCCGCCCCGCCACACACCACCACCCCGCCACCACCCAAGCCGCCGCCGCCGAGCCGGAGCCCGAGCCGCCCGGAGCCCGATCCGCGCCGTCGCCGCCCTCGCCGAGCCGCCGCCGCCGCCCGAGTCGCCGCCGCCCCTCGCCGAGTCGCCGCGCCACGCCGACCCGCCCACCCGGAACCCGCCGGAGGTACCCGACCCCGCCGCCGGTTTATTATGTTTTTTTTAAGAAAAACCCTTCGGTTTTTTTATAAAACACTAGATCGTTTTTTTTATAGATCGGTTTATTTCGTTGGTTTATCTATTTAGCGGACGTTCGTTCATCTGTTCGTTCTAACGAATGCGTTCACTGTTTAGGATCTGTTAACGAACGTTCGTTCGTTTAGCAGTTTGTCGCTTTTCTTTTATCAGATTTAATCCGCGGTTGTTATGATCGCGATTTCTGATCCAATTTTCAAACCTGTTTATCTTTTCGCTCGTTTATCGGAATCAGGCGATTCAAGCGCTGGAGTTTCATCTCGAAACCCTCTTTCCGAATAATCAACTCAAACAAGTTTTTATCTCTGTAAAATTTGACCCTGGTTCAGATTAGTAAACGGACCTTGTTTTCTCGCCGTTTGAGTTTCATTGTTCCGTTTGGTTTGATTCTTTTGCAAACCGGAGTTCTTAAGTTGAACTCTCCGGTCAACCTCTTTCAGTTGAAGTTTCGTTTGTGCCTCTTTGCTTGTTTACTTATGTATGTATTGTTTGCTTGCGATAGAATTCCCGGAGTGCGAAGCGTGTTACTATGAGTCTCTAGGATTAACGGATCGTCAAAGAAGGCAAGTAACACTTGATCATATCTTTTCATACCCAGTTTTATGCATTAGCTCAACCTCAAACAGTGCATGATTAGGATGTCATTAAATTGTGGGTTGGGAAGTAGATGATGAGGTAGGAACCTATTGCCTGTTACTATCAAACCCTTGGGAGTTACTTCTACATTATGCTTATATTGCCATGCTATGCTCGTGACGTGGTTTGGGTTTGAGAGATATTCATGACAGATGTGAGATTGTAAATTAATGGTTTACTTTAAGGTGGCAACTTAAATACACATCTGGGTGGATTGAGGCACCTGGGGAACCCAGTGTTGTCTGTTTTCTTGGAAATCCTGGGGTACCCGCGTGATCTTCCTATGGACCGCCACCCAGGCTCAAAGCGAACTGAGTTTATTCATGCTAGAAACTTCCATGTGCAGCCACAAGCTATTATGGGCTCTAGCATAGTTGAGTAAGTTACGTGAAGCTCTTCAAGAGGTAGATCAGCAGGTAGTGGGTTTTATAGGTTTGGTATGATCTATCCGGAGTAGAGAGTTAATGTTTCGAAAGGCGTGTCTCGGTCATCCGTCTCTCAAACACCATGCAGTGCGAGAAACCAACGGAGGCGATCGAGTCTTGTGGGGAAAAGTGCGCAAACCTTTGCAGAGTGTACAAACTAATCATGGTTAGCTGTGTCCCCGGTTATGGATGATTCTGAGTATCTAGTACTTGAGTATTCACATGTATCCCATCACTCGAAAATTAATATTGTTGGGTTGTTAATCACTTTAATTGGGATCTTTGAGTTGGGGTTACACCTTCTCAATGATGTTTCAACCACCATGATGGTTAAATTAAAATTTATTCCTTTGATGTAGGGGAAAATTGGCTTTTCGCAAAACTGTAACCATAGAGCTTTCCACCAGCCATATATGCATGTAGTATAGCTTATTCTTTCATTACTCTATGTGTTACATTGCCAGCATATTCCATGTGCTGACCCGTTCTCGGGCTGCAACGTATTATGTTGCAGACTTTTTAGACGAGGAGTAAGGATTGTAGGTCGTTGCCGTGCAGCTCAGTTATGCCGTTGGAGTTGATGGACTCACTTTATCTTCCAAGCCTTCCGCTGTTATCGCATTAGATGGCCTTAAGCCATATTATTGTAATAAGTTCTCTTTTGAGACATTCGATGTAATAAGTGTGTGATTGCTACTCTGTTATAAATCCTTCGAGTACTGTGTGTGTCAGCATTACCGATCCAGGGATGACACAGAAGCACAGAGACTTGACCATCTGAGGTCGGGTCGCTACAATTCAAGATTTGTAAAACTTTCTTTTGTGTGCATTGAATACTAAGAAAGGTTTGATGCTTGATAATTGTTTTGAGACATGGAGGTGATAATATAAAATTCGTGCTAGTAGAGTAATTCTGAATTTGAGAAGTGCTTGTGTTGAAGTGGGCAAGTCCCGTAGCATGCACGTATGGTAAACGTTATGTAACAAATTTTAAACATGAGGTGTTATTTGATTGTCCTCCTTATGAGTGGCGGTCGGGGACGAGCGATGGTCTTTTCCTAACAATCTATCCCCCTAGGAGCATGCGCATAATGCTTTGGTTTTTGATGACTTGTAGATTTTTGCAATAAGTATATGAGTTCTTTATGACTAAGGTTGAGTCCATGGATTATACACACTCTCACCCTTCCATCATTGCTAGCCTCTTCAGTACCGTTCATTGCCCTTTCTCACATTTTGAGTTGGTGCAAACTTCGCCGGTGCATCCAAACCCCGTGATATGGTACGCTCTTTCACACATAAACCTCCTTATATCTTCCTCAAAACAGCCACCATACCTACCTATTATGGCATTTCCATAGCCATTCCGAGATATATTGCCATGCAACTTTCCACCATACCGTTCTTCATGACACATTCATCATTGTCATATTGCTAGCATGATCATGTAGTTGACATAGTATTCGTGGCAAAGCCACCGTTCATAATTCTTTCATACATGTCACTCTCGATTCATTGCATATCCCGGTACACCGCCGGAGGCATTAATATAGAGTCATACTTTGTTCTAGTATCGAGTTGAATCATTGAGTTGTAAATAAATAGAAGTGTGATGATCATCAATCATTCTCTAGAGCATTGTCCCAAGTGAGGAATAAAAAAAAGAGAAAGGCCATAAAAAAAAAGAAGGCCCAAAAAAAAGATAAAAAAATGAAAAAATGAGAGAAAAAGAGAGAAGGGACAATGTTACTATCCTTTGCCACACTTGTGCTTCAAAGTAGCACCCCAATCATCATGATAGAGAGTCTCTTGTGTTGTCACTTTCATATACTAGTGGGAATTTTTCATTATAGAACTTGGCTTGTATATTCCAATGATGGGCTTCCTCAAATGCCCTAGGTCTTCGTGAGCAAGCAAGTTGGATGCACACTCACTTAGTTTCTTTTGTTGAGCTTTCATACATTTATAGCTCTAGTGCATCTGTTGCATGGTAATCCCTACTCCTTGCAGTAACATCAATTGATGGGAATCTCCATAGCCCATTGATTAGCCTCGTTGGTGTGAGATCTTCTCCTTTTTTCTCTTGTCCACATAACCCCCATCATCATATTCTAGTCCACCCATAGTGCTATATCCATGGCTCACGCTCATGTATTGCGTGAAGGTTTATGAGTTTGAGATTATTAAAGTATGAAACAATTGCTTGGCTTTTCATCGGGGTTGTGCATGATGATAGCATTTTTGTGTGACGAAAATGGAGCATGACTAAACTATATGATTTTGCAGGGATAAACTTTCTTTGGCCATGTTACTTTGAGAAGACATAATTGCTATGTTAGTATGCTTGAAATATTATTATTTTTATGTCAATATGAACTTTCGTCTTGAATCTTTCGGATCTGAATATTCATTCCACAATTAAGAATATTTACATTGAAATTATGCCAAGTAGCACTCCGCATAAAAAATTCCCTTTTTATCATTTACCTACTCGAGGACGAGCAGGAATTAAGCTTGGGGATGCCTGATATGTCTCCAACGTATCTATAATTTTTGATTGCTCCATGCTATATTATCTACTGTTTTGGACTATATTGGTCTTTATTTTCCACTTTTATATTACTTTTGGGACTAACCTATTAACCGGAGGCCCATCCCAGAATTGCTGTTTTTTGCCTATTTCAGTGTTTCGAAGAAACGGAATATCAAACTGAATCCAAACGGAATGAAACCTTCGGGAACGTGATTTTCTCATCAGATATGATCCAGGAGACTTGGACCCTCCGTCAAGAAAGAAGAGAGGCGGTCACGAGGGTGGAGGGCGCCCCCCATGGCGCGCCCCCTGCCTCGTGGGCCCCTCAAAGCTCCACCGACGTACTCCTTCCTCATATATATACCTACGTACCCCCAAACGATCAGATACGGAGCCAAAAACCTAATTCCACCGCCGCAACCTTCTGTACCCACGAGATCCCATCTTGGGGCCTGTTTTGGAGCTCCGCCGGAAGGGGAATCGATCACGGAGGGCTTCTACATCATAACCATAGCCCGTCCGATGAAGTGTGAGTAGTTTACCTCAGACCTTCGGGTCCATAGTTAGTAGCTAGATGGCTTCTTCTCTCTTTTTGGATCTCAATACAATGTTCTCCCCCTCTCTTGTGGAAATCTACTCGATGTAATCTTCTTTTTGCCGTGTGTTTGTTGAGACCGATGAATTGTGGGTTTATGATCAAGATTATCTACGAACAATATTTGAATCTTCTCTGAATTCTTTTATGTATGATTGGTTATCTTTGCAAGTCTCTTCGAATTATCAGTTTGGTTTGGCCTACTAGATTGGTTTTTCTTGCAATGGGAGAAGTGCTTCGCTTTGGGTTCAGTCCTGCAGTGTCCTTTCCAGTGACAGTAGGGGCAGCAAGGCACGTATTGTATTGTTGCCATCGAGGATAACAAGATGGGGTATTTATCATATTGCATGAATTTATTCCTCTACATCATGTCATCTTGCTTAAGGCGTTACTCTGTTTTCATTAACTTAATACTCTAGATGCATGCTGGATAGCGGTCGATGAGTGGAGTAATAGTAGTAGATGCAGGAAGGAGTCGGTCTACTTGTCTTGGACGTGATGCCTATATACATGATCATACCTAGATATTCGCATAACTATGCTCAATTCTGTCAATTGCTCAACAGTAATTTGTTCACCCACCATAGAAATACTTATGCTCTTGAGAGAAGCCACTAGTGAAACTTATGGCCCCCCGGGTCTATTCTCATCATATCAATCTTCTATCACTTTATTATTGCTTTGTTTTCTACTTTGCCCTTTTATTTTACCTTGCATCTTTATACAAAAAATACCAAAAATATTATCTATCGTCTCTATCAGATCTCACTCTGTAAGTGACCGTGAAGGGATTGACAACCCCTAATCGCGTTGGTTGCGTTGAGCTATTTGTTTTGTGTAGGTGTGAGGGACTCGTGCGTGGCCTCCTACTGGATTGATACCTTGGTTCTCAAAAACTGAGGGAAATACTTATGCTACTTTGCTGCATCATCCTCTCCTCTTCGGGGAAATCCAACGCAGTGCTCAAGAGGTAGCAATCCCCGGCAAGCCAAACAGATAAGTTTACCTCTTGTCCATTAGTGCTCTGTCAAGCTATAAGTTTGCATGAGAAAACCTCGCCTCCCTACTGAAACATGGGTGCTCCCATCCATGACTCGCATGATGCTTCGGTCAGGATGGTCGTAGTAGCCTTTGGTAAAAAGAACACTACTATAGGATGCTGCTAACACGACACTACGATCAGAGACACTTCAAGAAACTGTGTGTGATGCAATAATCGCAAACGGTGATGTATGAAAACTGTCAGACATGTATAAAACGTTTGCGATGACGTATGCATCAAACGCGGTTCAGGTTTTAGTTGCGTGTGCGATGAAGGGCATACGATTCAGTTCAATTAACTGTTCGCGATGAGGAGAACAAAAGAAATGGGAAACTAGATGAAGGCGTGTGCGATACACACCATACGGTTCACTCGGATGAACTGTTTGTGATTAGGCAACACAAAAGAAACGGGCAGCCAGAGGAAGGTGTGTGCTATATAGAGCGTATGGTTCACTCGGATGAACTGTTTGTGATTAGGCAACACAAAAGAAACGGTCAGCAAGATCAAGGTATGTGCAATATACTGATAACCCACAAGTATAGGGGATCGCAACAGTTTTCGAGGGTAGAGTATTCAACCCAAATTTATTGATTCGACACAAGGGGAGCCAAAGAATATTCTCAAGTATTGGCAACTGAGTTGTAAATTCAGCCACACCTGGATAACTTAATATCTACAGCAAAGTATTTAGTCGAAAAGTAATATGTAAGTAACGATAACGGTAGCAAAAGTAATATTTTTTGTGTTTTGTAGTGATTGTAACAGTAGCAACTGAAAAGTAAATAAGCGAATAACAATATATGAAAAGCTCGTAGGCATTGGATCGGTGATGGAGAATTATGCGGATGCGGTTCATCATGTAACAATCATAACATAGGGTGACACAGAACTAGCTCCAATTCATCAATGTAATGTAGGCATGTATTCTGAATATAATCATACGTGCTTATGGAAAAGAACTTGCATTACATCTTTTGTCCTACCCTCCCGTGGCAGCGGGGTCCTAACGGAAACTAAGGGATATTAAGGCCTCCTTTTAATAGAGTACCAGAACAAAACATTAACACATAGTGAATACATGAACTCCTCAAACTATGGTCATCACCGGGAGTTGTCCCGATTATTGTCACTTCGGGGTTGCCGGATCATAACACATAGTAGGTGACTATAGACTTGCAAGATAGGATCAAGAACTCACATATATTCATGAAAGCATAATAGGTTCAGATCTGAAATCATGGCACTCGGGCCCTAGTGACAAGCATTAAGCATAGCAAAGTCATAGCAACATCAATCTCAGAACATAGTGGATACTAGGGATCAAACACTAACAAAACTAACTCAATTACATGATAGATCTCATCCAACCCATCACCGTCCAGCAAGCCTACGGTGAAATTACTCATGCACGGCGGTGAGCATCATGAAATTGGTGGAGGATGGTTGATGATGACGACGGCGACGAATCCCCCTCTCCGGAGCCCCGAACGGACTCCAGATCAGCCCTCCCAAGAGGTTTTAGGGCTTGGCGGCGGCTCCGTATCATAAAACGTGACGAATCCTTCTCACTGAATTTTTTTCTCCCTGAAAGTGAATATATGGAGTTGTAGTTGAGGTCGGCGGAGCGTCAGGGGGCCCACGAGGTAGGGGCGCGCCCAGGGGGGCAGGCGCGCCCCCACCCTCATGGACAGGGTGTGGGCCCCCTGACGTGGATTTTTCTTCTAGTATTTTTAGTATTTCCCTAAAGGATGTTTCGTGGAGTTTCAAGTCATTCCGAGAACTTTTATTTCTGCACATAAATAACACCATGGAAAGTCTGCTGAAAACAAGGGCAAAAGTGTTTGGAAAAGTAGATACGACGGAGACGTATCAACTCCCCCAAGCGTAAACCTTTGCTTGTCCTCAAGCAATTCAGTTGACAAATTAAAACTGATAAAGAAAAACTTTTACAAACTCTGTTTGCTCTTGTTGTTGTAAATATGTAAAGCCAACGTTCAAGTTTTTAGCAATGATTATGAGTAACCACGTTCACAATAACTCTTAGGTCTCATATTTACTCATACCGATGGCTTAATCAACTAGCGAGCAATAATAATAAATCTCGGATGACAACACTTTCTCAAAACAATCATAACATGATATAACAAGATGGTATCACGCTAACCCTTTCTGAGACCGCAAAACATAAATGCAGAGCACCTCTAAAGATCAAGGACTAACTAAACATTGTAATTCATGGTAAAAGAGATCCAATCATAGTCATACCCGATATAAATTAATAATAATGGATGCAAATGACAGCAGTGCTCTCCAGCTAGTGCTTTTTAATAAGAGGGTGATGACTCAACATAAAAGTATATAGATAGGCCTTTCGCAGAGGGAAGCAGGGATTTGTAGAGGTGCCAGAGCTCGGTTTTGAAATAGAGATAAATAATATTTTGAGCGGCATACTTTCATTGTCAACATAACAACCAAGAGATGGCGATATCTTCCATGCTACACACATTATAGGCGGTTCCCAAACAGAATGGTAAAGTTTATACTCCCCCTCCACCAACAAGCATCAATCCATGGCTTGCTCGAAACAACGAGTGCCTCCAACTAGCAACAGTCCTAGGGGGAGTTTTGTTTGCAATTATTTTGATTTAGTTGCATAAAGCATGGGACTGGGCATCCCGGTGACCAGCCATTTTCTCGTGAGTGAGGAGCGGAGTCCACCCCTCTAGAGAATAACCCGCCTAGCATGGAAGACACGAACATCCCTAGTTGATACATGAGCTATTCGAGCATACAAAACAGAATTTCATTTGAAGGTTTAGAGTTTGGCACATACAAATTTACATGGAACGGCAGGTAGATACCGCATATAGGAAGGTATGGTGGACTCATATGGAATAACTTTGGGGTTTAAGGGATTGGATGCACAAGCAGTATTCCCGCTTAGTACAAGTGAAGGCTAGAAAAAGACTGGGAAGCGACCAACTAGAGAGCGACAACAGTCACGAACATGCATTTAAATTAATGAACATTGAGTGCAAGCATGAGTAGGATATAATCCGCCATGAACATAAATATCGTGAAGGCTATGTTGATTTGTTTCAACTACATGTGTGAACATGTGCCAAGTCGAGTCACTTAAATCATTCAAAGGAGGATACCACCCCACTATACCACATCACAACCATTTTAATACCATGCTGGCACGCAAGGTAAACCATTATAACTCATAGCTAATCAAGCATGGCATAAGCAACTATGATCTCTAATTGTCATTGCAAACATGTTTATTCATAATAGGCTGAATCAGGAACGATGAACTAATCATATTTACAAAAACAAGAGAGGTCGAGTTCATACCAGCTTTTCTCATCTCAGTCGGTCCATCATATATCGTCATAATTGCCTTTCACTTGCACGAACGAACGAAGTGAATAATAATAAGAGTGCACATGCATTGGACTAAGCTGGAATCTGCGAGCATTCAATAAACAAGAGAAGACAAGGCAATATGGGCTCTTGGTTAAATCAATAATAATGCATATAAGAGCCACTTCAACAATTTAATCATGGTCTTCTCCTATCGACCCCCAAAGAAAACAAAAGAAATATAACTATTTACACGGGAAAGCTCCCAACAAGCAAAATAAGAACAGGAAATATTTTTGTGTTTTCTTTTTAGTTACTACTTCTACATCAAGAAAAGTACACTAACTAAAAGCTACACTAATTTTTTTGGTTCTTTTTATTTCTTAAGGTTTACTAAACACACAAGAAGAAAGCAAGAAAAAGGGAAATAAACTACCATGGATAGTACAGTGAAAGAGTATGAGCACCGACATCTAGCAATGAGTGTGCGAACATGAATGTAATGTCGGTGGAAAATACGTACTCCCCCAAGCTTAGGATTTTGGCCTAAGTTGGTTTATTGCCACGGATGGCCTGGCAGATACCCATAGTTGTAGCCGGGGTCATACTGAGATGCAGCGGCTATTGCCTCCTGAGCTGCAGCATGGTGGCGGGCTGCCTCCCCCCTCCTCTCGTACTCATCTGCCTCCTCTCTGGTAATAAAATGTCTTCCTTTTGCCTGATAATCAAAGAAGGCAGGAGCAGGGAGAGTAATACGGACAACACGACGTCTGTCAAAGATTAAACGATACTAGAGAGGTGATTCATTCCTCTCGATGAACTGGTGGTGAACCATAGCATTAAAGTCTAAATAAGTAGGAGGCAACTCAATATCATCCTCACGTATGTACACACCAAGAAAACTAGCTAAGCGGGTTGCATAAATTCCACCGAAGAAATTTCCATTAAATCTATTATGATGCAACCTGCGTGCAATAATGGCTCCCAAATTATAAGATTTGTCTCCTAACACAACACTCCTAAGAATACTGAGGTCAGGGACACACATATGACATGCTTCATCTTTACCATTTATGCACCTACCTATGAAGAGAGCAAAATAATGTATAGCAGGAAAATGAATGCTCCCTATGGTAGCTTGTGCTATGTCTCTAGATTCCCCCACAGTGATACTAGCAAGAAAATTTCTAAATTCAGATTTGCGAGGTTCACTAGCACTACCCCATTGTGGAAGTTTGCAAGCAGTGGTAAAATCCTCTAAGTCCATCGTGTAAGATTTTTCATAAAGATCAAATAGGACAGTTGGAGAATTACGTGAAGATGAAAATTCAAACCTCCTCACAAAGGAACTAGTTAGATAGTGGTACTGGCAGCATTTTTCTGCCTCGAAGCTCACAAGATTAGCGTTACGCAAATATGCGTTAAATTCTTCCTTGATTCCCGCTCGATCCATAAAGTTTTCTGAAGGCCATTCACAAGGCCGCACTGGAGCGTCCCTTGGTGGCTCATCGTCAGCATCACGCATTGCAAGCCTGGGTCCTTGCTTCCTTGAAGAACCACCTTGGTACATTTTCCTAAGCATATTTCTTCCTCTAAAAAAATTCTGAATTTTTTAGTAACTTCAAATAAAAGGGAACTAAGCTCAACAAAATTTATAGCAACTACTCCTACAAGTACCTAGAGACTATATCATGCATTAGAACTACTTGGAACCATATAAATTTGACATGCAAGCTCAAGAACATGGTCACCTAGGCAGCACAAATTTGCAATGAATAGAGCACTAGAACAAAAACTAATTGGACCAATGGAGGAATAACATACCAAGGAACAATCCCACCAAGCAGTTTTGTGAGAGGTGCTTTGAGCAAGGAGATCGAAAATCACAGCAAAATGAGCTAGAACTCGTGCTTGAGCTGGATAGTGATTTTTTTGGGAG
Source organism: Aegilops bicornis (assembly GCA_021605145.1). Lineage (NCBI taxonomy): Eukaryota > Viridiplantae > Streptophyta > Magnoliopsida > Poales > Poaceae > Aegilops > Aegilops bicornis. The sequence goes on along the minus strand of CM038673.1, from coordinate 56,407,773 downwards.
GAAGAGGAAGTGTGTGGGTGCAGGAATAAGTGGAGGGGAGCCACCATGGGCCCACGAGGCAGGGGGCCCGCCCTGTAGGGGTGGGCGTGCCCTGGACCCTCGTGGCCACGTGCTTGCTCCCCCTGCTGTGTTCTCAGTGCCACATAATCTCAAATATTCCAAAAAAATTCATATTCCATTTTCAGGGTATTTGGAGAAATTTTATTTTCGGGGTATTTTTATATTGCACGGATAATTCAGAAAACAGACAGAAAAAATACTATTTTTACTTTATTTCAACTAAATAACATAAATTAGAAAGAGGGTATAAAAGGTTGTGCCTTCTAGTTTCATCCATCTCACGCTCATCAAAAGGAATCCATTAACAAGGTTGATCAAGTCTTGTTAACAAACTCATTCCGAATAACATGGAACCGGAAAATTTCGAATGACACTATGTTACCTCAACGGGGATATGCACATCCCCAATAATAAGAATATCATATTTCTTCTTGACAGTAGGAAGAGGAAATTCAAAACCTCCAAAAATAATCGATGGAATTTTTCCAATAGAATTGATACTGTGGACTTGAGGTTGTTTCCTCGGAAAGTGTACCGTATGTTCATTACCATTAACATGAAAAGTGACAGTGCCTTTGTTGCAATCTGCAGTATTCAAAAAAGGTCTTCCAAAAATAATAGACATACTATCGTCCTCGGGAATATCAAGAATAACAAAGTCCGTTAAAATAGTAATGTTTGCAACCACAACAGGCACATCCTCACAAATACCGATAGGTATAGCAGTTGATTTATCAGCCATTTGCAAAGATATTATAGTAGGTGTCAACTTATTCAAGTCAAGTCTACGATATAAAGAGAGAGGCATAACACTAACACCGGCTCCAAGATGTCGGTGTACTAGAGTAGGGGTACCCTAGTATCCCGAACTCGTGCACGGGCAGTTGCAGCACCCCGCGGCAAGGCTTGCCTGGTCACCGCCAAGATCCTCCGTGGTTCCTTTGGAGCCAGTCAAGAACAAAGTATTTAACCAAGAAGACAAGGCCCGGCAAGAGGAGCTTGCGGGAAGGCCACTCAAGGCACGCAGAAGGCAAGACCCGGCAAGAGGAGCTTGCGGGAAGGCTCGGAGAGCGACAAGCCTCCGGACGCGACAAGGATTCAGCCGCGGCAAGGCACTTGCCGCGGCGAACCTCTCTTCATCTCCGCTCCAGCTCATCCACCAACGTGTCGCCATGGGACCATTCCATGCGGCAGCGTGTCAAGAGGCTGTGCAGCCAGCGGGGAGCAGCGATAAGCGGCGCCGACAAGCTTGCCATCGTGGCGAGCAGGTGGCGCTCTGACGGTCCCTGTTGCCTTTGTTTAGGCGGCGAGGACGGGCATTTAATGCTTTTGTCCCTTGCCGTCGAGGGTTAGGTAGAGTACACTGTACACTGTACAAGTAGGTGTACCAACTACTATTTTTCCATTTGTACCCTCATCTACGTTGCCACCTGTCGGAGACCCCTTGAGCACATAAAAGGAGGCCCACGCGCAACGTAGAGGAGGTTGGGGTTCAGTTCGATTCGAACGTAACCAGAGAACACTCACGCAAGGTCTTGTAGCTCTCATCGCTCCTTAGCAAGAACACAATACAATTAGACAAGCAGCAGTAGGAGTATTATCTCTCCGGAGAGCTCCGAAGCTGGGTAAACCGCTCGTGTGCTTCGCCTCGATCCGCTCTTCGTGCGATCTCTGCACCCCTCCGAACCAAAAGGGACTCGGTCCGCCGGTCCCATAGGTGTTCGTGGGTCCGATCAGCCTCCCCGACATCTTTGGCGCGCCAGGTAGGGGGCGTCGAGGCTGTGTGAACCTGATCCGGCGTTCACACGAGCAACATCTTCATCATCTTCAACATCTTCATCAACATGCCACCGAAGAAGAAGGCTTCGGCGACAGCGGAGCCGTCCACGTCGAACCCACCATCACCAGAGCAAACGGGTGGTGGAGGAGACGCTGGCGGAAGAACGGGCGCCGGCGAAGGAGTTCGTGACGCTGCCAAGTCCAAGGACAAAGCCGCGCAAACCTCGGCGTACGTACATGTCCCGCGCCCATCTCAGGAGCCGCGGGACCAACATCGTCATGGTATTCACAATACCATACGCTCGTTAGATCAAGACCGAGCTGGAGGATCTCGAGGCCCTCAAGACCAGCGTGCATGCCAACATCTTTGGCACGAGCGAGATACGGTTGCCTGGACGGCATGCTGCTCCTTCTAACATAGTTAGAAGTCCGAGCATATCCCGCTCCTCGCACCGTTCACCATTGCCACCCACCACTCCAGTGGAAGCCTTGGCGAGAGCTCAACTGCTCCTCGACTACCCTCCAACAGCCGACAAGGTTGACGAGTGGAGGGCCACCATACAGAGTCTCATCGGCTTCGCCAGCAGCGGCGCTCCGCGGCAACCAACTACATCACTGCCGCGGCAAGACGACAAGGCACGAGCTGGTGGCGACGAGACTTGTGGAGGTGCAACCACCATGCACTCTCCACCCCGAAGGCCAAGATCACCGACTCGCCGGATCCACCTCGACGGCGACTCCACCGCGTCATCGGATCCACGAGCTCGCCGCGATCAGCGCCAAGTTCTTCATGAACGACAACAAGAAGACGCTCGAACTCACATCGAGCGCCGAAGAGAAGCGCGGCGTCAGTCAGACCAGCGCGCTGGGCCTTCTGTCGATATGCATGCGCCAGGGGAACCAGGCGACTTGCCGTACACGGTGGGTTGCCCTGCGTTCACTCGTGAGCTGCGGCAAGTCCAGTGGCCCAGCAAGAAGAATTTCAAGCCAGACGTGCGAGAGAAGTACGATGGCAGGATGCATCCGTCGGAGTTCCTCAGCATCTACACCATCGCGGTGCAAGCTGCGGGGGGACGAGACGACAAGATCCTTGCCAACTACTTCCCGCTGGTACTCAAGTCCAATGTCAGATCTTGGCTCATGCACTTGCCGGACAGCTCCATATCCTCTTGGGCAGATCTATGCCATCAGTTTGTTGGCGCCTTCACAGGCGGCCACAAGCCTCATGGCGAAGAAAGTGACCTTCATCTGCTCGCCCAGAAGGAAGGAGAGTCCTTGCGCAAGTTCATTTAGAGATTCAGCCGTGTGCACTACAACATCCCAGATGTCCACCCTGCCGCGGTGATCAGCGCGTTTCATCAGAACGTGCGGAACCGTAGGATGAGGGAGGAGATGGCGATGTGCAAAGTCAAGGACGTCAGTGAGCTGTATGCCTTGGCCGACACGTGTGCACGTGCTGAGGAAGGGAGGAGACTCCCAGGAGAGAATGCAGAAGCAGGATCTGACAGTGAGGAAACCGCTCCGGCAAAGAAAAGCCGGCGGCGGAACAACAGAAGGAAGAAGGGCAAAGATGTACTAGTTGTCGAGCAGTCCGGCAACGGAGGTGGCGCCAACAAGGCTAAGGTTGGTGGCTCCGGCAAGGAGGTTGCCGCCAGCACCGACGGCCAGCCTGTGGCGGCCGCCGATAAGCAGGACGGCTCCAACAAGCAGTACTGCAAGATCCACCGCACAAAGGGCCATGACCTCCAGAGCTGCAAGAAGGTCGAGCAGCTTGTTGAACAGCAGAAGGCTGAGTACGAGCGGCGCGACAAGGAGAAGGCCCAAGAAGGTGCTGGAGGAGTTAGCAAGAAGCGACCCGGCCGGGGAGGACGCCGCGGCAAGGCCAAGCAGCGGCAAGGAGACAGACCTCCCCGCGGCCGCGACAAGGATGAAGATGACGACAACGATGAAGATATGGAAGACGACGAGACTGATGAGCAGGAGTTTCAGAAAGCTACAGAGGTCTTCTGCGTTGACGGAGGTGCTTCCCTGCATACTTCCCACCGCCAACTCAAGCAGTGGATGCGGGAAGTTAATGCAGCTGAACCATCCGTAGAGTCACGCAAGCCTCACGAAGTGGTCCAAAGACGCCTATCATCTTTGATATTGAGGACCACCACGATCGCATAACTACGGTCGGGTGCTTGCCGATGTTGGTCTCACCAACTATCCGCAACCTCAAGGTCACCAAGATGCTAGTTGACGGCGGGGCCGGCTTAAACCTGATCTCCTCCGCGGTGCTCCAGAAGCTTCAGATCCCTGACAGCGAGGTCGAAGAGACTGGCACATTCCAAGGAATCAATCCGGGAAGGAGCAAGCCGGTAACATTTGGCAGCGAGCTGAACTTTAGGACTGAGAGGGTCACATTCGACGTTGCTGATTTCCCATTGCCTTACAATGGGATACTTGGCCGTCCAGCACTCGCTAAGTTCATGGCAGCCTCTCATTATGCATACAACTTACTCAAGATGCCAGGCCCGATAAGCATCATCTCTGTCCATGGCGACAAGAAGGATGCTCTTATCTGTGCCGACAAGATCTACCGGGAGGCAGCAGCTGCAACAGAAAGCAAAACACTTGCCACTGAAGCTCCCGGGGGGAAGAAGACCAAGTCCGGCAAGAGCTCTGATGCCCACTCCGGCAAGCGCACCTCTTCGGAGTGCAGCGCTACCGTCGAGGACGCACCATCGAGCTCCACCGGCAAGTGCAAGAAGACGATGGCAGCTCCGCCAAATACCAAGAAGGTGTCAGCCAAGGAGGACCGTGACCGGTGGTACCTTCACCATCGCTGCCACTCTCGACCCTAAATAGGAAGGCGCTCGTTGCTTTCCTCAAGGGGCGAACGTCGACGTGTTTGCATGGCAACCGTCTGACATCCCCGGTGTTCCCAGGAAAGTAATTGAGCATCACTTAGCTGTCTGTCCTCATGCGCGACCCGTCAAGCAGAAAGTCAGGAACCAGGCAGTGGAGCGCCAAGAATTCATCGCAGAAGAAGTCAAGAAATTGGAAGCAGCAGGCCTTGTCAGAGGAGTGCTCCATCCTACGTGGTGGCAAATGGGAAATGGAGACTTTGTATTGACTTCACGGATGTTAATAAAGCTTGTCCCAAAGACCCGTTTCCCTTGCCGCGCATCGACCAGATTGTTGATTCCATGGCTGGATGTGATTTGCTTTCATTTCTTGATGCATACTCAGGATATCATCAGATCTTCATGGCAGAAGAGGATGAGGAGAAAACCGCATTCATTACTCCATGTGGCACATACTGTTTCATACGGATGCCTATCGGTTTGAATAATGCTGGTTCAACGTTTGCAAGAGTAGTCCATGACGCTTTTGAGCCGCAAATGCACAGAAATGTAGAAGCCTACATGGATGACATAGTGGTCAAGAGCAAGGACAAAGCAACTCTGGTTCAAGATTTGGATGAGACCTTTGCAAATCTGCGCAAGATCAACCTCAAGCTCAACCCCGAGAAGTGCGTGTTCGAGTCCCTTCCGCAAGCTTCTCGGATTCTTCGTGTCTCAGCCGGGGAATTGAAGCCAATCCCGACAAGATCAAGGCCATTGAGCAGATTGAAGCACCAAAGCGGCGTAAAGGATGTACGAAGACTTGCCGGTTGCGTGGCTGCTCTCGGCGAGGTTTATCTCTAAGTTCTGCTGAACGCGCCTGCCATTTTTCAAGATTTTGAAAAGGCAGGTCCAATGAAATGGACTCGAAGCGGAGGCTGCCCGCAGGACTTAAAGAGGTACCTGTCCTCCACTCCAATACTTGTCGCACCTAAGCCACAAGAGAAGTTGCTGCTATATATAGCGGCAACCAATCAAGTGGTTAGTGCTGCGTTAGTAGCGGAGAGAGGAGGCGGACGATGAGCCGCAACCATGGCAAATACATCCAGCGACAAGCAATGCACTTCACCGACAAGCTCTGGTCCCGACAAGGACGGATCTGCGCCGCATGCGAGAAGATGCGAGAAAAAAAGATGGTACAGCGCTTGATTTGCTGTCGGTTCTCTCTTGCGGGGCTAGGTCAAGGTACTCTGGTGTGCAGAAATTTCTTTTCGGCCTCCTCATGGCCTCGAGAAAGTTGCGCCATTACTTCCAAGCACATGAGATAAAGTCGTCACTCGCTTTCGGCGAAGAGGATCTTGCCAAAATCCGAAGCGACGAGGCAGGATTGTCGAGTGGGCACTGGAACTGTCTAGCTTTGGCCTCTAGTTTGAAAGCACATCAACTATCCAAAGCGAGCATTGGCAGAGTTCATAGCGGAATGGACCCCAACGCAAGATGAAGAAATTCGAGACGAGCATCCCCGTCAAGGAAGCGAGCAAAGAGTGGCTGATGTACTTTGATGGTGCCTTCGCTGCAAAGGCGCCGGTCTTTGGCGTCTTGCTTATAGCACCCATCGGAGAGCACCTCAAGTACATAGTCCAAATGCATTTTCCCAAGGAGCAAGCAACAAACAATACAGCAGAGTATGAAGGTTTGCTTGCCGGTCTCAGGATTGCAGTAGACCTTGGGATTAAGAAGCTTATTGTCAGGGGTGATTCGCAGCTTGTCGTCCGCCAAGTGAACAAAGATTATCAGAGTCCATTGATGGAAGCCTACGTTGATGAAGTGAGAAAGCTAGAAGAACACTTTGACGGCCTACAAATGGAACATGTTCCAAGAGCTCGTAATGATATTGCTGATGGCTGTCAAAGTGCGCTGCACTTAAGTTGCTGTGGAACCAGGGATTTTTGTGCTCAAGCTAACTCAACCAACCGTAACACCATCAAGCTGGACAGAACAAGAAGAGGAAGTTGATTTCGGTGTCTATTTTCGGCGAGAGCTTCCGAAGCCGCCACCAAAAGGTCCCAGGATCAACACCAAGAATCTTGAGGGGCAGTCTGCTCCGACAAGCCCAAGGGTTTGTTTCGTTGAAGCGGATGCTCCCGACAAGCATTGCTCGACAAGCTTGCCGGGAACATCAACTCCGGCCGAACCGTAGGTTCTTGCCGTAGAAGCGGATGTTCCCGCAGCAGCAGATGTGCCTTTAGTCCTTGTTGTCGAGCCGCAAGCTCCAGCATGGGCATAGCAGATTGTCCATTTCCTTCAGACAGGAGAACTTCCGGAAGAGCAAGAAGAAGCTGAAAAAGTAGCCCGGCAGTCAAGTATGTACCGGTTGTCGAGACACTGCATGCAGAAGAAGACTCAACGGTGTGAAATTGAAGTGTATTCACCGGGAAGACGGACAAAAGCTATTGGCAGAGATACATGGAGGCATATGTGGTCATCACATTGGCGCAAGAGCACTTTCCGGCAAAGCTTTCCGGCAAGGTTTCTTCTGGCCGACAGCCCTCCAGGATGCAACTGCACAAGTAACCATGTGTGAAGCGTGCCAGTTCCATTCCAAACAGATACACCAGCCAGCTCAAGCTCTCCAGACAATCCCTTTATCCTGGCCATTTTCGGTCTGGGGGCTCGACATTCTTGGCCCCTTTCCTCGAGTTGTCGGGGGCTTTGAGTACTTGTACATCACAATCGACAAGTTCACAAAGTGGCCGGAAGTGGAAGCAGTGAGGAATGTGACAAGACAACAAGCAATCAAGTTCTTGGTCGATTGTTTGCCGTTTGGAATCCCTAACAGGATCATCACCGACAACGGCACACAATTCTGAGTCGCACCTTCATGCAAGATCGTCCAAGATCTTGGCGCCAAGGTCTGCTTTGCTACATTGCTCATCCGAGAAGCAACGGTCAAGCAGAGAGGCAAATCTTTGAAGTGCTGCGGGCTCAAGACCAGAACTTTTGACAAAGGCTACACAAGTGCGGAAGAAACTGGATTGAGGAGCCGCGGTGGTTCTTTAGTCGATCAGACGACGCCAAATCGAGCCACCGGCGGACACCTTTTGCTCTAGTCTATGGAGCGAGGCAGTTCTCCCCACGGAACTCAGATCACGGGTCACCTCGAGTACTCGCTATGATGAGCTTGAGCAAGAGCAGCTGCGACAAGATGACGCGGCCGCTCCTTGAGGAGGACCGTCTTGAAAGGGCATTGTCAGACGAGCTGCTCGTTACCAGCAAGCTTTGCGTCACTACCATAGCCACAAAGTTAGTGCGAAGCCTCGAGGAAGGCGACCTTGTTCTTCAGCGTTCAGTCCGCCAAGAATTCAAACAAGTTGACGCCAAAGTGGGAAGGCCCTTATCGGGTGAAACGAGTCACTAGGCCTGGCGCTGTCCGCTTTGAGACTGAAGATGGCATTTCGTGAGCAACTCCTGGAACATTGAGCATCTTCGTAAGTTTTACCCGTAGGGCGCGGTTGCCGGAACCTGTTCCGGCAACCACCTTTTGTACAAGTCTTGCCGATGTTGCATGTAATCCTTTGTACAAAGCCGGGCGTAGACCCCGTGCATAAGTAAAGCTCATGTGTTGCGCACAACTTGTCAAATTCATGCTTTCATCATTTTATTGCATGTTTTGGCTAACACTTTGTGCAGCACCCACACCCGGTAAGCAATATCGAGCCGCTGGGCTCCATAACATTATTTTCTCTTCTTTCTCTTTTCTCAAAGAAAGGAAGGTTCCCTCACGCAGGGGGGAAGGAGAAGATAATACTATGGACCAAGCGTTGCTCGAGGAAGTTTCGCCTTATCGGGAAGCAAACGACAGAAAAGCTAAGTTGCCCAAGTTTGAGAAATCGGTTCTTAAATTTTAAATTATCTTCCTCGAACGATAGTACTTTGTATGGAAAACCTGTGCGCGGAGGAACCAACTCGCAGCTAGTCGCGCCCTTACTTTGTTTCGAGTCCGCTCAACAACTTAAGTGAGCTGCAGCTAGTCGCGACAAGGTTGCTTGTCGGAGGCGGCACCGCCAGCAGGCTGCTGACGTTCCGCACTCAGCGCTCGCGGCAAAGGTGCCTGCACCGACAAGTTCCCTAAAAGCGTAGGGCAAAAACATACAAAGGAAGGAATCAAGTAAAGGAAATAACATTGCAATCATCGCCTAAGATAGAGTTATATTACAAAATAGCTTGTCGCAGATCTAATAAATTGTTCTAAACATGATCAGCAGCGACAAGGGAAAGATAAAATTAGCGGCCTAGTCTACGCAGTCGCCATCAACCAACAATCTTGCCCACCTTGTCCACAATGGGTGCGACAAGGGCTTTGAGAGCCTCCACATCGGCATCTGGCAGCAAGGATCTGAGGACGCCGTTGAGGTTGAGGCCTGGATTGCGGAAGGCCACCTTCATCAACACCTTATGGAGGGCTCCTGCACAGATCTGGCGCGATTCCTCGGCCAGCTGCTTTGGGACCTCTTCCCGAAGTCGCTGGAGGCCCGTCACCACGCCTTTGAAGAATAAGCTAAGCTTGGCGTTGGGTTGGAGGTGCTCGTCGGAGGAGTATCCAAGATCCACCATCCCCAGCTCCATCAGCTCGCTGTGGATGGTGGCAGCAGTATCCACAAGACCTTCGGTCCAGTGCTCCACACTCTCCCTCAAGGCGCTCTGGGTGGCAACAGCATTCGCCAGCAGCTCCTCGTTGGCCTTGATCTTCTCCAACAGGCCCACCTCCCGCCTCCTTGGCGCCGGCCCAGTACGCATCGGGGTGGTCGGCTTCAGCTCAAGATCTGCCTTGGAATCCTTGGCGGCGTCGAGCTCCTTGCTCCTATCGGCGAGACGGCCCTGCAGCTCGCCAAGAGTGTAGGCGTCCTTCTCGCGCTCGTGCTTGAGCGCAGCAAGCTCCTCACCACTCTTCTGGAGAGTGGCCTCCAGCTGCGTCACCTTCGTCTCCGACTCTTTCTTGGCGGCCTCGGCGGCTGCGGCAGCATCCTTCGCTTCCTTAAGAGCCCCGCCAAGTGACTCCTCGCGCGCAACAAGCTCTTCCTCATAGCTGTCAAGATTGATCTTCCGCTGCGCCAACTCGCCTTCTTGCGCAGATAGCTTCTCGGCAGCAAGCCTTTGCTGCTCCTCGACCTCAGCCTTCTCAAGGATGAAGGTTGTGCGCTCTTCAGCAAGTCGCTCCCGCTCTTCTGCTACGTTCCGGTGAGTTTCTTGGTTGGCGCCCCGGAGCTCTTATGCGCGCTTCTCCATGTCTGCTCCCGCCCTCGCGACAAGTGCTTCCGGGAACTCCAACTTGGCTTGTCGGGCGCGGTAGAGCGACAACAGCTTCTTCAGCAGCTGCTCCTCGAGACTTCGCCGCTGCTGCTGCTTGGCGCGTCCACAGCGTCGGCCAATGGAGGCGAGCAGCTCTCCGTCGAAGGTCTCTCCTTCGACCGGCGCCCTGGAGCTCGACGCCCAGGGGAGCTTGATGAAGACGCCGTCGCCGGCCTTCAGATAGGTGACGGGTTGGGGCTCTTCAGAGCCCGACGCTGCACCAGTGGCGGAGGGATCGGTGGTCGGCGTAGCGCCTGGTGCTCTTGTGGCCTCAGGGTCGTCAGTGCGATCGCCCGACCCCTCGCCAGCCTTTGCGGCGGCAGCCTTGGCGGCCTCTTCGCCGGCGGATCCATCGGCGCCAGCCTTTTCCTCCATGGTGGCGACGTCGTCAGTATTGTCGTAGCGTCCTCCTCGCCGGCGACCTCGGTCTCCATTGGCTCATGTGACAGATGGATCGGACGATCAGACAAAGAAAGAACGATCAAGAAAATGTTCAAAAAGAAAAAGCGAAGAAAAGCAGGCCCAAGGGAAATTTTGGCGCAAGAGGATTACTGCAATGGGATCTACAGCCATGGTCTCGACCTCTTTGGAGGATCACTAGTGCTGTCGCTGTCGGAGTACTCTCCCTTGCCGGAGAACGCCCTTGCCGGAGAATCCTCCCTTGGCGGCGTGGTCAGCAGATAGTATTTTGGGGCGGCTTAGGGCCCTCCTGATGAGGCTGATCTACTCCTACACAAACCAACGATCGAGATATCAATGAAGAAGGAGCACCCATCCACACCTATGATGAGGAGAAAACCGCATACTTACTGCAGGGGTTGTCTTTGGGGGCTGCTTGGAGGAAGGGTTGCCGGGTCCGGCAAGGGGGTCTCGAGCAGCGCCTCCTGTTGCCACGGGTGGAGTCGTCCTCAATGGCGACCACCGGGGTCTTGGCTCTCTTCAACGCTCTACGGGCCAGCGTCTGAAAAGGAAAGAGTTGAGCAGAAGCAAATCAGATTCAAGATGAAGCAACAAAATTGAAGAAATACAAGCACAATATTGAAGCTTACTCTTCTTCTTCCTCGTCGGAGCTGAGCGGAGAGATCAAACTCGGCTCGCCTCGGTGCGGCGTGGCGGAGGTGGGCTCTCTTGACCGCTTGGCGGAGGTGTCGTGGTGGCCTGGGAGGATCCGCCCCGCTTGTCGCAGCAGTGTGGGGTGCTCAGCAACATTGCTTGCTTTGTAGAAGCGCGTCGCGTGGCGCTCGGACTGTTGGCCCGTCTGCCGCCCGTCTCGTCTCCGGCCTTGCGGAGAGCGCCTCTTTGGCGAGCCGGGGCTCCGTTGCGGCAAGCTGCTGGATGGTGGGGAAGAAGCGCCCTCGGCTGGTTCGCTCGACTCGGCCTCGGATTGACAAGCTCTTCCTCACCGGCGAACTCCTTATTTCGGCAAGGCTTGCCGCCTCTGCTGCATCTGCCTCCTCCACGGTGTACTGAAGGCGCCCGGTAGTGATCAGTACTGCCGCCCTACTCCAGCCTGGTGGCAATGCGCTGCATCTCGTGCGTCGGTGGTGTCGCTGGTGAGCTTCTTACGCTCGTCGGCGGATCGGCATTTCTTCCAAGCTGTCGAAGAATTGCCGCACGACGTCGTCTGCAGGCTCTTGCCAGGTTGGAACGATCCCATGAGAATCGCACAACGGCATCATGGCACTGATGCGGTCGAGCGCAGAATTGTTGCACAATGGGACGACCCCCCCGGCAACCTAAACCACTCGGGGTGATCGGGGTCATGCTTGAACAGCTCTAGCAGCATCGCATCCAGCTCCAAGACAGCGAAATTCCAGTTGAGGCCCGGGCGCAGCCTCATGATGTCCGCTGCGTTTTGGAACTCCCAAGCAGGTCTCCTCCTCTCCTGCAAGGGAGCGATGCGGTGGCGAAGGAAATCTACGCCAACTGCGCCTACAGTGAGTCCGGTAAGCCTGAGGCGCAACATCCGGGTCACAGCAATCTTCAACCTAACATCTTCCGGCGCCAAGTTGCTCCAATCGTTGCCGCGCACTATTGGGGTTTGGCGCAGGGCAGTGAAGGGCTGCGGGTTCTCCTCAACGATCCAACACCAATTGGCTCTCCACTCCTCCCATTTGCTGCGGAGCTCTCCTTCCAGATAAGCTTCTTTCTTGCCGATCCTGGAGATCCAAGCAATCCCTCCGGCAAGAGGCTCCCCTCTCTCAACGCGGCATGAAGAAGTGGCGGAAGAGGGCTACGTTTGGGTGGATCCCGACAAAGTTTTCGCAAGGTGTGCGAAAACTTCCATGGTCAGGACAACATAGGTGGTGAAATCAAGGAGGCGAAGCACGTAGTTTTTCATGAAATCGCAGAAGAATTCAGAAAAGGCGGGCAGAGCCATAATAGAAGAAAAGCGCAAAGAAAGGGTACCCAGTTGGGGCTAGTTCGAAGCGGTGGCGGGAGTACCTTCGTGCGGCGGATGCGCCTGCGTCTCCGTCGACCAAAAGAGGTAGTAGCCCTCCCTCAGCTCCTTTGCGTCGAGCTGGGGGGAGAAGATGGCCCGCTCCTTTCGCAGCGCCGCGAGCCGCTTCGCCTCGGCCGACTTCGCGCCCTTCCCCTTGTCGGCTTTCGGAGCCATGGCGGAGGCGGTGGAGGAGACCGACAGCGTTGATGGCGCTGTGGCGTAAGGGGGCGGAGCGCTGCTCTCTTTGCACTAGAGAAGAAGGGGGGAGCGGCGGTGGTTTTCGAGACGAGACAACAATGGCGAGGTGGGCGACCTGCCCCTATTTCCCATGTTTATAAGGAGGGAGAGGGGGCAGACGTTCCGCTTTTCCTAATAAAGAAATCCCCCATGATCTCTCCCACGACGCCACGTTCGACGTGTGCTGTTCGTGGGGGACGTGGTGGGTCCAGAGCAAGTTACGGCGTGATCAAGGCCGCGTGTGACCATGCACTGTTTTGGGCCTGGCCCAATAGCGCTCGGCACCGTGTGTGGCCCAGGCAGGGGCTCTGCCGGTGTACTAGAGTAGGGGTACCCTAGTATCCCGAACTTCGTGCCGCAGGCGATTGCAGCACCAGCGGCAAGCCTTGCCTGGTCACCGCCAAGATCCTCCGTGGTTCCTTTGGAGCCATTCAACAACAAAGTATTTAACCTAGAAGACAAGGCCCGGCAAGAGGAGCTTGCCGGGAAGGCCACTCAAGGCACTTGAAGGCAAGACCCGGCAAGAGGAGCTTGCGGGAAGGCTCGGAGAGGCGACAAGCCTCCGGACGCCGACAGGATTCAGCCGCGGCAAGGCACTTGCCGCGGTAGGCAACCTCTCTTCATCTCTGCTCCAGCTCATCCACCAACGTGTCTCCATGGGACCATTCCATGCGCGCGTGTCAAGAGGCTGTGCAGCCAGCGGGGAGCAGCGATAAGCGGCGCTGACAAGCTTGCCATTGTGGCGAACGGTGGCGCTCCTGACGGTCCCTGTTGCACTGTTTAGGCGACAGGGACGGGCATTTAATGCTTTTGTCCCTTGCCGTCAGGGTTAGGTAGAGTACACTGTACACTGTACAAGTAGGTGTACCAACTACTATTTTTCCATTTGTACCCTCATCTACGTTGCCACCGTCGGAGACCCTTGAGCACATAAAAGGAGGCCCACAGCATAGCGTAGAGGAGGTTGGGGTTCGATTCGATTGAGCGTAACCAGAGAACACTCACGCTAGGTCTTGTAGCTCTCATCGCTCCTTAGCAAGAACACAATACAATTAGACAAGCAGCAGTAGGAGTATTATCTCTCCGGAGAGCTCCGAAGCTGGGTAAACCGCTCGTGTGCTTCGCCTCGATCCGCTCTTCGTGCGATCTCCGCCCCCCTCCGAACCAAAAGGGACTCGGTCCGCCGGTCCCATAGGTGTTCGTGGGTCCGATCAGCCTCCCGACATCTTTGGCGCGCCCGGTAGGGGCATCGAGGCTGTGTGAACCTGATCCGGCGTTCACACGAGCAACATCTTCATCATCTTCAACATCTTCATCAACATGCCACGAAGAAGAAGGCTTGGCGGCAGCGTGAGCCGTCCGCGTCGAACCCACCATCACCGGAGCAAACGGGTGGTGGAGCAGACGCTGGCGGAAGAACGGGCGCCGGCGAAGGAGTTCGTGACGCTGCCAAGTCCAAGGACAAAGCCGCGCAAACCTCGGCGTCCGTACATGTCCCGCGCCCATCTCAGGAGCCGCGGGACCAACATCGTCATGGTATTCACAATACCATACGCTCGTTAGATCAAGACCGAGCTGGAGGATCTCGAGGCCCTCAAGACCAGCGTGCACGCCAACATCTTTGGCAGCGAAATGCGGTCGCTGGGCGGGATGCTGCTCCTTCTAACATAGTTAGAAGTCCGAGCATATCCGCTCCTCGCACCGTTCACCATTGCCACCCACCACTCCAGTGGAAGCCTTGGCGAGAGCTCAACTGCTCCTCGACTACCCTCCAACAGCCGACAAGGTTGACGAATGGAGGGCCACCATCCAGAGTCTCATCGGCTTTGCCAACGGCGACGCTCCGCGGCAACCAACTACATCACTGCCGCGGCAAGACGACAAGGCACGAGCCGGTGGCGACGAGACTTGTGGAGGTGCAACCACCATGCACTCTCCACCTCGAAGGCCAAGATCACCGACTCGCCGGATCCACCTCGACGGCGACTCCAACGCGTCATCGGATCCACGAGCTCGCCGCGATCAGCACCAAGTTCTTCATGAACGACAACAAGAAGACGCTCGAACTCGCATCGGCGCCCGAAGAGAAGCGGCGGCGTCGGTCGGACCAGTAGCCGCTGGGCCGTCTGTCGATATGCATGCGCCCGAAGGAACGAGCGACTTGTCAGACGTCTGTGATAGGTTGCCCTGCGTTCACTCGTGAGCTGCGGCAAGTCGATGGCCCAGCAAGAAGAATTTCAAGCGAGCGTGCAGAGAAATACGATGGCAGGACGCATCCGTCGGAGTTCCTCGGCATCTACACCATCGCGGTGCAAGCTGCGGGGGCGAGACGAAAGATCCGTGCCAACTACTTCCGGCGGTACTCAAGTCCAATGTCAGATCTTGGCTCATGCACTTGCCGGACAGCTCCATATCCTCTTGGGCAGATCTATGCCATCAGTTTGTTGGCGCCTTCACAGGCGGCCACAGGCCTCATGGCCACGAAAGTGACCTTCATCTGCTTGCCCAGAAGGAAGGAGAGTCCTTGCGCAAGTTCGTTTAGAGATTCAGCCGTGTGCACTACAACATCCCAGATGTCCACCCTGCCGCGGTGATCGGTAGCGTTTCATCGTAACGTCGCGGAACCGCGAGGATGAGGAGGAGATGGCGATGTGCAAAGTCAAGGACGTCGGTGAGCTGTATGCCTTGGCCGACAAGTGTGCGCGTCGAGGAAGGAGGAGACTCGGGGAGAGAATGCAGAAGCAGGATCTGACAGTGAGGAAACTGCTCCGGCAAAGAAAAGCCGGCGGCAGAACAACAGAAGGAAGAAGGGCAAAGATGTACTAGTTGTCGAGTAGTCCGGCAACGGAGGTGGCGCCAACAAGGTTAAGGTTGGTGGCTCCGGCAAGGAGGTTGCCGCCAGCACCGACGGCCAGCCTGTGGCGGCCGCCAATAAGCAGGACGGCTCCAACAAGCAGTACTGCAAGATCCACCGCACAAAGGGCCATGACCTCTGTGAGCTGCAAGAAGGTCGACCAGCTTGTTGAACAGCGAAGGCTGAAATCTGGCGGCACGACAAGGAGAAGGCCCAAGAAGGTCTTTGGAGGAGTTAGCAAGAAGCGACCCGGCCGGGGGAGGGCCTTGGCACAAGGCCAAGCAGCGGCAAGAGACAGACCTCCCAGCGGCCGCGACAAGGATGAAGATGGCGACGACGATGAAGATATGGAAGGCAGCGAGACCGATGAGCAGGAGTTTCAGAAAGCTACAGAGGTCCTCTGCGTTGACGGAGGTGCTTCCCTGCATACTTCCCACCGCCAACTCAAGCAGTGGATGCAGGAAGTTAATGCAGTTGAACCATCTGTAGAGTCACACAAGCCTCTGAAGTGGTCCAGCACGCCTATCATCTTTGATATTGAGGACCACCCTGATTGCATAACTGCGGTCGGGTGCTTGCCGATGTTGGTCTCACCAACTATCCGCAACCTCAAGGTCACCAAGATGCTAGTTCATGGTGGGGCCGGCTTGAATCTGATCTCCTCCGCGGTGCTCCCGAAGCTTCGGATCCACGACGGTGAGCTCGAAGAGACTGGCACATTCCAAGGAATCAATCCGGGAAGGAGCAAGCCGAAGGGAAGATCACGTTACGAGTAACATTTGGCGTGAGCTGAACTTTAGGGCCGAGAGGGTCACATTCGGCGTTGCTGATTTCCCATTGCCTTACAATGGGATACTTGGCAAATCCAGCACTCGCTAAGTTCATGGCAGCCTCTCATTATGCATACAACTTACTCAAGATGCCAGGCCCGATAAGCATCATCTCTGTCCATGGCGACAAGAAGGATGCTCTTATCTGTGCCGACAAGATCTACCGGGAGGCAGCAGCTGCAACAGAAAGCAAAACACTTGCCACTGAAGCTCCCGGGGGGAAGAAGAAGACCAAGTCCGGCAAGAGCTCTGATGCCCACTCCGGCAAGCGCACCTCTTCGGAGTGCTGCGCTACCGTCGAGGATGCACCATCGAGCTCCACCGGCAAGTGCAAGAAGGAGATGGCGGCTCCGCAAAAGACCAAGAAGGTGTCCGCCATGGAGGACGGCAAGACCGGTGGTACCTTCACCATCGGTGCCACTCTCGACCCTAAATAGGAAGGCGCGCCGTTGCTTTCCTCTGGGCGAACGTCGGCGTGTTTGCATGGCAATCGCCGACATCCCGGTGTTCCCAGGAAAGTAATTGAGCATCACTTAGCTGTATGTCCTCATGCGCGACCCGTCAAGCAGAAAGTCAGGAAGCAGGCAGTGGAGCGCCAAGAATTCATCGTAGAAGATGTCAAGAAATTGGAAGCAGCAGGCCTTGTCAGAGGAGTGCTCCATCCTACGTGGTTGGCCAATCCTGTAGTTGTGCGCAAGGCAAATGGGAAATGGAGACTTTGTATTGACTTCACGGATGTTAATAAAGCTTGTCCCAAAGACCTGTTTCCCTTGCAGCGCATCGACCAGATTATTGTTGACTCCGCATTTGGATGTGATTTGCTTTCATTTCTTGATGCATACTCGAGATATCATCAGACCTTCATGGCGAAGAGGATGAGGAGAAACCGCATTCATTACTCCATGTGGCACATCTTTGTTTCATACGGATGCCTTTCGGTTTGAAGAATGCTGGTTCAATGTTTGCAAGAGTAGTCCATGACGCTTTTGAGCCGCAAATGCACAGAAATGTAGAAGCCTACATGGATGACATAGTGGTCAAGAGCAAGGACAAAGCAACTCTGGTTCAAGATTTGGATGAGACCTTTGCAAATCTGCGCAAGATCAACCTCAAGCTCAACCCCGAGAAGTGCGTGTTCGGAGTCCCTTCCGGCAAGCTTCTCAGATTCTTCGTGTCTCAGCGGGGAATTGAAGCCAATCCCGACAAGATCAAGGCCATTGAGCAGATTGAAGCACCAAAGCGCGTAAAGGATGTACGAAGACTTGCCGGTTGCGTGGCTGCTCTCAGCAGGTTTATCCCTAAGTCTGCTGAGCGCGCCCTGCCATTTTTCAAGATTTTGAAAAAGGCAGGTCCAATGAAATGGACTCCCGAAGCGGAGGCTGCACTGCAGGACTTAAAGAGGTACCTGTCCTCCACTCCAATACTTGTCGTACCTAAGCCACAAGAGAAGTTGCTGCTATATATAGCGGCAACCAATCAAGTGGTTAGTGCTGCGTTAGTAGCGGAGAGGGAGGCGGACGATGAGCCGGCAACCATGGCAGATACATCCAGCGACAAGCAAGGCACTTCACCGACAAGCTCTGGTCCCGACAAGGACGGATCTGCGCAGGCATGCGAGAAGATGCAGAAAAAGATGGTACAGCGCCCAGTTTACTTTGTCAGTTCTCTCTTGCAGGGGGCTAGGTCAAGGTACTCTGGTGTGCAGAAATTGCTTTTCGGCCTCCTCATGGCCTCGAGAAAGCTGCGCCATTACTTCCAAGCACATGAGATAACAGTCGTCACTCGCTTTCCGCTGAAGAGGATACTGCAAAATCCAGAAGCGACAGGCAGGATTGTCGAGTGGGCACTGGAACTGTCAAGCTTTGGCCTCAAGTTTGAAAGCACATCAACTATCCAAAGCAGAGCATTGGCAGAGTTCATAGCGGAATGGACCCCAACGCAAGATGAAGAAATTCGAGACGAGCATCCCCGTCAAGGAAGCGAGCAAAGAGTGGCTGATGTACTTTGATGGTGCCTTCTCATTGCAAAGGCGCGGTCTTGGCATGCTGCTTATAGCACCCACCGGAGAGCACCTCAAGTACATAGTCCAAATGCATTTTCCCAAGGAGGAAGCAACAAACAATACAGCAGTAGTATGAAGGTTTGCTTGCGGTCTCGAGATTGCGATGAGACCTTGGGATTAAGAAGCTTATTGTCAGGGGTGATTCGCAGCTTGTCGTCCGCCAAGTGAACAAATATTATCATAGTCCATAGATGGAAGCCTACGTTGATGAAGTGAGAAAGCTAGAAGAACACTTTGACGGCCTACAAATGGAACATGTTCCAAGAGCTCAGAATGATATTGCTCATGGCCTGTCAAAGTGCGCTGCACTTAAGTTGCCTGTGGAACTAGGGATTTTCGTGCTCAAGCTGACTCAGCCAACCGTAACACCATCAAGCTGGATAGAACAAGAAGAGGAAGTTGATTTACGGTGACTATTTTCCGGCAGAGCTTCAAGCCGCCACCAAAAGGTCCCTGGATCAACACCAAGAATGCTTGAGGGGCAGTCTGCTCCGACAAGCCCAAGGGTTTGTTTCGTTGAAGCGGGCGCTCCCGACAAGCATTGCTCGGCAAGCTTGCCGGGAACATCAAGCTCGGCCGAACCGCGGGTTCTTGCCGTAGAAGCGGATGTTCCGCAGCAGCAGATGTGCCTTTAGTCCTTGTTGTCGAGCCGCATAAGCTCCGGCATGGGCATAGCAGATTGTCCATTTCCTTGAGACGGAGAACTTCCGGAAGAGCAAGAAGAAGCTGAAAAAAGTAGCCCGGCGGTCAAGTATGTACTGGCTTTGTCGACAAAGACAATGCATGTAAGAAGACTCAATGGTGTGAAATTGAAGTGTATTCACCGGGAAGACGGACAAAAGCTATTGGCAGAGATACATGGAGGCATATGTGGTCATCACATTGGCGCAAGAGCACTTTCCGGCAAAGCTTTCCGGCAAGGTTTCTTCTGGCCGACAGCCCTCCAGGATGCAACTGCACAAGTAACCAAGTGTGAAGCGTGCCAGTTCCATTCCAAACAGATACACCAGCCAGCTCAAGCTCTCCAGACAATCCCTTTATCCTGGCCATTTTCGGTCTGGGGGCTCGACATTCTCGGCCCCTTTCCTCGAGCTGTCGGTGGCTTTGAGTACTTGTACGTCGCAATCGACAAGTTCACAAAGTGGCCGGAAGTGCAAGCAGTGAGGAATGTGACAACGGTCGGCGATCAAGTTCTTGGTCGATTGTTTGCCGTTTGAAATCCCTAACAGGATCATCACCGACAACGGCACACAATTCTGAAGTCGCACCTTCATGCAGACGTCCAAGATATTGGCGCCAAGGTCTGCTTTGCTTACATTGCTCATCCGAGAAGCAGCGGTCAAGCGGAGAGGGCAAATGCTGAAGTGCTGCGCGGGCTCAAGACCAGAACTTTCGACAGGCTGCACAAGTGCGGAAGAAACTGGATTGAGGAGCTGCCGGTGGTTCTTTGGTCGATTAGGACGACGCCAAATCGAGCCACTGGCCAGACACCTTTTGCTCTAGTCTATGGAGCAGAGGCAGTTCTCCCCACGGAACTCGTATACGGGTCACCTCGAGTACTCGCTTATGATGAGCTTGAGCAAGAGCAGCTGCGACAAGATGACGCGCTGCTCCTTGAGGAGGACCGTCTTCGCCGCATTTGTCTGAGCTACTCATTACCGGCAAGCTTTGCGTCACTACCATAACCGCCAAAGTTAGTGCCAGAAGCCTCGAGGAAGGCGACCTTGTTCTTCGGCGCGTTCAGTCCGCCAAGAATTCAAACAAGTTGACGCCAAAGTGGGAAGGCCCTTATCGGGTGAAACGAGTCACTAGGCCTGGCGCTGTCCGCCTTGAGACCGAAGATGGCATTCTGGTGAGCAACTCCTGGAACATTGAGCATCTTCGTAAGTTTTACCCGTGAAGCGCGGTTGCGGAACCTGTTCGGCAACCACCTTTTTGTACAAGTCTTGCCGATGTTGCATGTAATCCTTTGTACAAAGCCGGGCAGATCCCGTGCATAAGTAAAGCTCATGTGTTGCGCACAACTTGTCAAATTCATGCTTTCATCATTTTATTGCATGTTTTGGCTAACACTTTGTGCAGCACCCACACCCGGTAAGCAATATCGAGCCGCTGGGCTCCATAACTTTATTTTCACTTCTTTCACTTTTCTCAAAGAAAGGAAGGTTCCCTCACGCAGGGGGGAAGGAGAAGATAATACTATGGACCAAGCGTTGCTCGAGGAAGTTTCGCCTTATCGGGAAGCAAACGACAGAAAAGCTAAGTTGCCCAAGTTTGAGAAATCGGTTCTTAAATTTTAAATTATCTTCCTCGAACGATAGTACTTTGTATGGAAAACCTGTGCGCAGAGGAACCAACTCGCAGCTAGTCGCCCTTACTTTGTTTGAGTCCGCTCAACAACTTAAGCGAGCTGCAGCTAGTCGCGACAAGGTTGCTTGTCGGAGGCGGCACCGCCAAACTCTTGACGTTCGCACTCAGCGCTTCATGGCAAAGGTGCCTGACCGACAAGTTCCCTAAAAGCGTGGGGCAAAAACGCATTACAAAGGAAGGAATCAAGTAAAGGAAATAACATCGCAATCATCGCCTAAGATAGAGTCATATTACAAAATAGCTTGTCGCAGATCTAATAAATTGTTCTAAACATGATCGGCAGCGACAAGGGAAAGATAAAATTGGCGGCCTAGTTCACGCGGGTCGCCATCAACCCGCTTGATCTTGCCCACCTTGTCCACAATGGGTGCGACAAGGGCTTTGAGCGCCTCCACATCGGCATCTGGCGGCAAGGATCTAAGGGCGCCGTTGAGGTTGAGGCACGGATTGCGGAAGGCCACCTTCATCAACACCTTCTGGAGGGCTCCTGCATAGATCTGGCGCGATTCCTCGGCGAGCTGCTTTGGGATCTCTTCCCGGAGTCGCTGGAGACCCGTCACCACGCCCTTGAAGAATAAGCTAAGCTTGGCGCTGGGTTGGAGGTGCTCGTCGGAGGAGTATCCAAGATCCACCATCCCCAGCTCCATCAACTCGCTGTGGATGGTGGCGGCAGTATCCACGAGACCTTCGGTCCAGTGCTCCACACTCTCCCTCAAGGCGCTCTGGGTGGCAACAGCATTCGCCAGCAGCTCCTCGTTGGCCTTGATCTTCTCCAACAGGCCCACCTCCCGCTCCTTGGCGCCGTCCGGCGTGATCATCGGTGGTCAGCTTCAGCTCAAGATCTGCCTTGGAATCCTTGGCGGCGTTGAGCTCCTTGCTCCTATCGGCGAGACGGCCCTGCAGCTCGCCAAGAGTGTAGGCGTCCTTCTCGCGCTCGTGCTTGAGCGCAGCAAGCTCCTCGCCGCTCTTCTGGAGACTGGCCTCCAGCTGCGTCACCTTCGTCTCCAACTCTTTCTTGGCGGCCTCGGCGGCTGCGGCAGCATCCTTCGCTTCCTTAAGAGCCCTGCCAAGTGACTCCTCGCGCGCGACAAGCTCTTCCTCATAGCTGTAAGGATTGATCTTCCGCTGCGCCAACTCGCCTTCTTGCGCAGATAGCTTCTCGGCAGCAAGCCTTTGCTGCTCCTCGACCTCAGCCTTCTCAAGGATGAAGGTCATGCGCTCTTGACAAGTCGCTCCCGCTCTTCTGCTACGTTCCGGAGAGTTTCTTGGTTGGCGCCCCGGAGCTCTTCTGCGCGCTTCTCCATGTCTGCTCCCGCCCTCGCGACAAGTGCTTCTCGGGACTCCAACTTGGCTTGTCGGGCGCGGTAGAGCGACAACAGCTTCTTCAGCAGCTGCTCCTCCTCAGACTCGCCACTGCTGCTGCTTGGCGCGTCCACCAGCGTCAGCCCAGCGGAGGCAAGCAACTCTCCGTCGAAGGTCTCTCCTTCGACCGGCGCCCTGGAGCTCGACGCCCAGGGGAGCTTGATGAAGACGCCGTCGCCGGCCTTCAGATAGGTGACGGGCTGGGGCTCTTCAGAGCCCGACGCTGCACCAGTGGCGGAGGGATCGGTGGTAGGCGTAGCGCCTGGCGCTCCTGCGGCCTCAGGGTCGTCAGTGCGATCGCCCGACCCCTCGCCAGCCTTTGCGGCGGCAGCCTTGGCGGCCTCTTCGCCGGCGGATCCATCGGCGCCAGCCTTTTCCTCCATGGTGGCGACGTCGTCAGTATTGTCGCGCGCGTCCTCCTCGCCGGCGACCTCAGTCTCCATTGGCTCTGTGACAGATGGATCTGACGATCAGACAAAGAAAGAACAGTCAAGAAAATGTTCAAAAAGAAAAACAGAAGAAAACGAGCCCAAGGGAAATTTTCGCGCAAGAGGATTACCTGCAATGGGATCTACAGCCATGGTCTCGACTACTGGAGGATCACTAGTGCTGTCGCTTGCCGGAGTACTCTCCCTTGCCGGAGAACGCTCCCTTGCCGGAGAATCCTCCCTTGGCGGCGTAGTCGAAGCAGATAGTATTTTGGGGGCGGCTTCCGGGCCCTCCTGATGAGGCTGATCTACTCCTACACAAACCAACAGTCAGATATCAATGAAGAAGGAGCACCCATCCACACCTAACAGTAAGGAGAAAACCGCATACTTACTCTGGGGGTTGTGCTGGGGGCTGCTTGGAGGAAGGGTTGCCGGGTCCGGCAAGGGGGTCTCAGACGCGCCTCCTGTTGCCACGGGTGGGTCGTCCTCAATGGCGACCACCGGGGTCTTGGCTCTCTTCGACGCTCTCTGGGCCAGCGTCCTGAAAAGGAAAGAGTTCAGAACGAAGCAAATCAGATTCAAGATGAAGCAACAAAATTGAAGAAATACAAGCACAATATTGAAGCTTACTCTTCTTCTTCCTCGTCGGAGCTGGCGCGGAGAGATCAAACTCGGCTCGCCTCCGGTGTGACGAGGCGGAGGAGTGGGCTCTCTTGACCGCTTGGCGGAGGTGTCGGCGGTGGCACAGGAGGATCCGCCCGATTGTCGCATAGCGGTGTGGGGTGCTCCAGCAACATTGCTTGCCTTGTAGAGCGCGTCGCTTGGCGCTTCTGGCTGTTAGCCCGTCTGCCGCCCGTCTAAATCTCCGGCCTTGCGGAGACGCCTCTTTAAGCGGAGCAGGGGCTCCGTTATGCGGCAAGCTGCTGGATGGTGGGGAAGAAGCGCCCTCGGCTGGTTCGCTCGACTTCGGCCTCGGATTCGCAAGCTCTTCCTCACCGGGCGAACTCCCTTCGCTCGGCAAGGCTTGCCGCCTCTGCTACATCTGCCTCCTCCACGGTGTACCGGAAGGCGCCAATGGCAGCAGCTGCCGCCGCTTACTCCAACT
This sequence comes from Aegilops bicornis, assembly GCA_021605145.1. NCBI lineage: Eukaryota > Viridiplantae > Streptophyta > Magnoliopsida > Poales > Poaceae > Aegilops > Aegilops bicornis. The sequence goes on along the minus strand of CM038673.1, from coordinate 56,384,063 downwards.
GGTGGCAATGCGCGCATCTAAATGCGTCGGTGGTGTCATGGGTGAGCTTCTTACGCTTTCGTCGGGGCGGATCGGCATTTCTTCCAAGCTGTCGAAGAATTGCCGCACGACGTCGTCTGCAGGCTCTTGCCAGGTTGGAACGATCCCATGAGAATCGCACAACGGCATCATGGCACTAATGCGGTCGAGCGCAGAATTGTTGCACAATGGGAAGACCCCCCTCGGCAACCTAAACCACCCGGGGTGATCGGGGTCATGCTTGAACAGCTCTAGCAGCATCGCATCCAGCTCCAAGACAGCGAAATTCTAGTTGAGGCCCGGGCGCAGCCTCATGATGTCCGCTGCGTTTTGGAACTCCCAAGCAGGTCTCCTCCTGTCCTGCAAGGGAGCGATGCGGCGGCGAAGGAAATCTACGCCAACTGTGCCTACAGTGAGTCCGGCAAGCCCGAGGCGCAAGATCCGGGTCACAACAATCTTCAACCTAGCATCTTCGGCGTAAGTTGCTCCAATCGTTGCCGCGCACTATTGGGGTTTGGCGCAGGGCAGTGAAGGGCTGCGGGTTCTCCTCAACGATCCAACACCAATTGGCTCTCCACTCCTCCCATTTGCTGCGGAGCTCTCCTTCCAGATAAGCTTCTTTCTTGCCGATCCTGGAGATCCAAGCAATCCCTTCGGCAAGAGGCTCCCCTCTCTCAACGCGGGGCATGAAGAAGTGGCGGAAGAGGGCTACGTTTGGGTGGATCCCGACAAAGTTTTCGCAAAGGTGTGCGAAAACTGCCATGGTCGAGACAGCATTGGGGGTGAAATCAAGGAGGCGAAGCCCGTAGGGTGTTCATGATATCGCATGAAGAATTCAGAAAAGGCGAGCAGAGCCCGCAATAGAAGAAAAGCGCAAAGAAAGGGTACCCAGTTGGGGCTAGTTCGAAGCGGTGGCGGGAGTACCTTCGTGCGGCGGATGCGCACGCGTCTCCGTCGACGAAGAGGTAGTAGCCCTCCCTCAGCTCCTTCTGCGTCGAGCTGGGGAGAAGATGGCCCGCTCCTTTCGCGGCGCCATGAGCCGCTTCGCCTCGGCCGACTTCGCGCCCTTCCCCTTGTCGGCTTTCGGAGCCATGGCGGAGGCGGTGGAGGAGACCGACGGCGTTGATGGCGCTGTGGCGTAAGGGGGCGGAGCGCTGCTCTCTTCGCACTAGAGAAGAAGGGGGGAGAGGCGGTGGTTTTCGACACGAGACAGCAATGGCGAGGTGGGCGACCTGCCCCTGTTTCCCCTGTTTATAAGGAGGGAGAGGGGGCAGACGTTCCGCTTTCTAATAAAGAAATCCCCACGATCTCTCCCACGACGCCACGTTCGACGTGCTGCTGTTCGTGGGGCGTGGTGGGTCGAGCAAGTGTTACGGCGTGATCAAGGCCGCGTGTGACCGTCTGCTGTTTGGGCCTGGCCCAACAGCGCTCGGCACCGTGTCTGGCCCAGGCCCCGGGGCTCCTGTCGGTGTACTAGAGTAGGGTACCCTAGTATCCCGAACTCGTGCACGGGCAGTTGCAGCACCCCGCGGCAAGGCTTGCCTGGTCACCGCCAAGATCCTCCGTGGTTCCTTTGGAGCCATTCAAGAACAAAGTATTTAACCAAGAAGACAAGGCCCCGGCAAGAGGAGCTTGCCGGGAAGGCCACTCAAGGCACGCAGAAGGCAAGACCCCGGCAAGAGGAGCTTGCCGGGAAGGCTCGGAGAGCGACAAGCCTCCGGACGCGACAAGAATCACTGCGGCAGGCAACCTCTCTTCATCTCCGCTCCAGCTCATCCACCAACGTGTCGCCATGGGACCATTCCATGCGCGCGTGTCAAGAGGCTGTGCAGCCAGCGGGGAGCAGCGATAAGCGGCGCTGACAAGCTTGCCATCGTGGCGAACGGTGGCGCTCCTGACGGTCCCTGTTGCACTGTTTAGGCGACAGGGACGGGCATTTAATGCTTTTGTCCCTTGCCGTCAGGGTTAGGTAGAGTACACTGTACACTGTACAAGTAGGTGTACCAACTACTATTTTACCATTTGTACCCTCATCTACGTTGCCACCTGTCGGAGATCCCTTGAGCATATACAAGGAGGCCCACGCGCAACGTAGAGGAGGTTGGGGTTCAGTTCGATTCGAACGTAACCAGAGAACACTCACGCTATGTCTTGTAGCTCTCATCGCTCCTTAGCAAGAACACAATACAATTAGACAAGCAGCAGTAGGAGTATTATCTCTCCGGAGAGCTCCGGAGCTGGGTAAACCGCTCGTGTGCTTCGCCTCGATCCGCTCTTCGTGCGATCTCCGCCCCCCTCCGAACTAAAAGGGACTCGGTCCGCCGGTCCCATAGGTGTTCGTGGGTCCGATCAGCCTCCCCGACACAAGATCACATAAAGCAGTTTTAACATAGTTTCTTTTAATGGATCATGGTATAGTTGGTACTCCTGGATCTCCTAGTTTCTTAGGTATTCCACCCTTAAAAGTATAATTAGCAAGCATGGTGGAAATCTCATCTTCCGGTATCTTTCTTTTATTAGTGACAATTTATTTCATATACTTAGAATAAGGATTTATTTTGAGCATATCAGTTAATCGCATACGCAAAAAGATAGGTCTAATCATTTCAGTAAAGCGCTCAAAATCCTCATCATCCTTTTCATGGATGGTTTCGGAGGAAAAGGCATGGGTTTCTGAACCCAAGGTTCTCTTTCTTTACCGTGCTTCCTAGCAACAAAGTCTCTCTTATCATAACATTGATTCTTTGATTGTGGGTTATCAAGATCAACAGCAGGTTCAATTTCTACATCATTATCATTACTAGGTTGAGCATCATCATGAACATCATCATTAACATTTTCACTAGGTTCATGTTCATTACCAGATTGTGTTTCAGCATCAGAAATAGAAACATTGTTTGGATTCTCAGGTGTTTCAGCAATAGGTTCACTAGAAGCATGCAAAGTCCTATGGTGGCCTTCACTAGAAGCATGTTCATTTTTCTTTTTCTTCTTTTTAGAAGGACTAGGTGCCTCAATACTATTTCTCAGAGAATCTTGTTCAATTCTCCTAGGGTGGCCTTCACGATACAAAGGTTCCCGAGTCATCTTACCAATTCTCGTAGCCACTCTAACAGCATAGTAATTATTCTTACTATTTAATTCATTGAGCAAATCATTTTGAGCTTTAAGTACTTGTTCTACTTGAGTGGTAACCATAGAAGCATGTTTAGTAATGAGTTTCAGTTCACCTTTAACATTAGCCATATAATCACCCAAGTGTTCAATCATATAAGCATTTTGTTTTGATTGTCTACCAAAATAAGCATTGAAATCTTCTTGCTTAACCATAAAGTTATCAAACTCATCCAAGCATTGGCTAGCAATTCTAGTAGGAGCGATTTCAGCTTTATCATATGTATAGAGAGAATTTACCTTTACTACCTGTGTCGGTTTATCAAGACCATGTGTATCTTCAATAGGCGGTAAATTAAGACCATGTATTTCTTCAATAGGAGGTAAATTCTTAACATCTTCAGCTTTTATACCTTTTTCTTTCATAGATTTTTTTGCCTCTTGCATACCTTCAGGACTGAGAAATAGAACACCTCTCTTCATTGGAGTTGGTTTAGGAATAGGCTCAGGAATTGCCTCAGGAAGTGTCCAATTATTTTCATTTGTCAACATATTATTCAATAGAATTTCAGCTTCATCCGGTGTTCTTTCCCTGAAAATGGAACCAGCACAACTATCCAGGTAATCTCTGGAAGCATCGGTTAGTCCATTATAAAAGATATCAAGTATTTCATTTTTCTTCAGGGGATGATCAGGCAAACCATTAAGTAACTGGAGAAGCCTCCCCCAAGCTTGTGGGAGACTCTCTTCTTCAATTTGCACAAAATTGTATATATCCCTTAAAGCAGATTGTTTCTTATGAGCAGGGAAATATTTAGTAGAGAAGTAATAAATCATATCCTGGGGACTACGCACACAACCAGGATCAAGAGAATTAAACCATATCTTAGCATCACCCTTTAATGAGAACGGAAATATTTTAAGGATATAAAGGTAGCGAGATTTCTCATCATTAGTGAACAGGGTGGCTATATCATTTAATTTTGTAAGATGTGCCACTAAAGTTTCAGATTCATAGCCATGAAAAGGATCAGATTCAACCAAAGTAATTACATCAGGATCAAGAGAGAATTCATAATCCTTATCAGTAACACAGATAGGTGAAGTAGCAAAAGCAGGGTAAGGTTTCATTCTAGCATTAAGAGATTGATGCTTCCATTTAGCTAATAACCTCTTGAGCTCGTATCTATCTTTGCAAGCTAAAATAGCTATAGCAGCTTCTTTTTCAAAAACATAACCCTCAGGAACAACAGGCGATTCATATTTATTAGGGGGAGAGTCTTCATCATCACTTTCATCAATGTTATCAGTCTCAATAATTTCATTCTCTCTAACCCTAGCAAGTTGTTCATCAAGAAATTCACCAAGTGGCACGGTAGTATCAAGCATAGAAGTAGTTTCATCATAAGTATCATGCATAGCAGAAGTGGCATCATCAATAACATGCGACATATCAGAACGAATAGCAGAAGCAGGTTTAGGTGTCGCAAGCTTACTCAAAAGAGAAGGTGAATCAAGTGCAGAGCTAGATGGCAGTTCCTTACCTCCCCTCGTAGTTGAGGGATAAATTTTTGTTTTCTCGTCTTTCAAGTTCCTCATAGTGACCAGCAGATATAAATCCCAAGTGACTCAAAGAATAGAGCTATGATCCCCGACAACAGCGCCAGAAAATAGTCTGGATAACCCACAAGTATAGGGGATCACAACAGTTTTCGAGGGTAGAATATTCAACACAAGGGGAGCCAAAGAATATTCTCAAGTATTAGCAACTGAGTTGTCAATTCAGCCACACCTGGATAACTTAATATCTGCAGCAAAGTATTTAGTAGCAAAGTAATATGGAAGTAACGGTAACGGTAGCCAAAGTAATTTTTTTGTTGTTTTGTAGTGATTGTACACTACAAAAAAAGAGACATCTCACATTTTGGGCCGAACGAATTTTTTTTCTGTCATACATATCACACTTCTATGACAATAATTGTGATAAAACCCGATATCATCATAGATGTGGTGGGCTCCTACTTCTATGACAAAAAATCATGACAAAAAATGGGCTTTTCGTCCTGGGCGGGCCGGAGACGCAGCTGCATGACATTCTTTGGGCCGTCCATGACGGAAAAAACCGTGGTAGAAGCGAGGGCGAGGAAAATTTCAGGGAGTTCCCGGTTACGGTGGGAGGTCGGGGGCCAAGCGATGCGCGTTTCTCTCGTACACGTACGCGCGTGTGTGCGAGGCGTTGGCTCTAACTGAACCCGAGCGAGGCGTTGGGCTCTAACTGAACCCGAGCGATTGCTGCTGCAGTTACTGGCGTTCGAACCCGGCGATCGGTCGATGGCTGTTAAGTGAACCCGATCGAGCGATTCCTTCGCCACTGCTGCTAACTGAAGCCGACCGATGCTGCCTCTGGGATGAACAGTGAGTGTTGCGAGGGGGGTTTGGATGAATAGTGAGCGGTGGAGGTGGATGAACAGGACCCCGTGGTGTTGCCTCTTGATGAACAGGACCCCGATCGATCGAGCCGGTTGGGGCTGGATGAACAGGACAACCCCGTGGAGGGCAGGATGAACAGTAGACAGTGGAGGGCTGGATGAACAATAGCCCGTGGAGGGGTGGTTGAACAGGAGCCCGTGGAGAGGGCTGGTTGAACAGTAGCCGGTGGAGTAGCGCGCGGTGGAGGCTGGATGAACAGGAGCCCGTGGATGAATAGTCGCAGGTGGAGGCTGGAGGAGGTCGACGGTGGATGAGCGATGGCTCGTGGAGGCCGGAGGGTCGGCGGTGGAGATGAGCAGTATCCCGTGGAGTCCGTTTTGCGGTACACCACACCCTCCCGATGAACAGGACCCTCGTTTCGACCGTAGGGAGGTCCGTTTAAATCCGTTTTATGGCACGCCACACCCCTCCCGATCAACAGGACCCCCGTTTCGACCGTAGGAGGTCTATTTCGTCCATTTTGCGGTACGCCACACCCCTCTCGATCAACAGGACCCCCATTTCGACCGTAGGAGGTCCGTTTCCTCCGTTCTGCGGTACGCCAGGCCTTGTTTCGATCGCCTGTTCCGTCCAAGCCCTCCTGATGAACACGACCACGCATTCCGTTCCGACCCAGCCGGTTGGCTCCCACGCGTGCCGGTGCCTCCCGATGAACACGACGCATTCTGTTGCCTCCCCATGAACACGACGCATTCCGTTGCCTCCCCATGAACACGACGATGACGCTGTTTCTCCATTCCGACCCAGCCACGTCAACGAGCCCTCGCCGTACGTATGTGCGAGTAGGCGTTCGAGACCGCGCCCATATGTACACATACGTGGCCGTATTTTCTTTCTTGCACCCTGGCCGCCTCTACTACGACACGTGCGCGCCTCTACATCCACCAGTATATATGTGCGTACACGTTCGCGACCAGAACGACAACGCTACATACGCTTCGACCAGGTGGGTCCCGACTGTCAGGCACTTCCTTGCATGCGAAGATGTATCTGGTCGGTCCCAGCAGTCAGGGGGGCGAATCATTTTGTTTTTTTTGCACGGACGCACTTCCTTGCGTGCGAAGGTGTAGCTGGTGGGTCCCAGCAGTCAGGGGGAAACGTTTTTTTCGCGAAATACGGTGGCCCGTCCGGTGGGTCCCCGCTGTCAGGTGGAGGAATAATTATTTTGCACGTAATAAGGAGGCACTTCCTTGCTGCGGCCGTGAACCCAACTGTCAGCCATTCCACGTACAATCCACGTCCGATGGAAGTCATTCCTTGACCACGTTGACCATGCCGCGCCAAGAGCAACAGGGCGATGGACGACAGCGAGGCCTAGGAAGGGGACGACGAGGAGCAAGGGAAGACGCGGCAGTGGAAGCCTGCGCGGAGAGGAGTACGAGGGTTCACTCGTTTGGCTGCGGTGTGAGGCTGCTGCAACCTGTTGAGCACTGCGTTGGATTTCCCCGAAGAGGAGAGGATGATGCAGCAAGGTAGCGTAAGTATTTCCCTCAGTTTTTGATAACCAAGGTATCAATCCAGTAGGATGCCACGCACAAGTCCCTCGTACCTACAAAAAATGATAGCTCCTCGCAACCAACGCGATTAGGGGTTGTAAATCCCTTCACGGTCACTTACGAGAGTTAGATCTGATAGAGATGATAAATAATATTTTTGGTATTTTTAGGTATGGAGATGCAAAGTAAAAATTAAAAGGCAAAGTAAAAACAAAGCAACTATTAAAAGTGATGGAGATTGATATGATGAGAATAGACCCGGGGGCCATAGGTTTCACTAGTGGCTTCTCCCAAGAGCATAGATATTCTACGCTGGGTGAACAAATTACTGTTGAGCAATTGACAGAATTGAGCATAGTTATGAGTATATCTAGGTATGATCATGTATATAGGCATCACGTATGTGACAAGTAGACCGAAACGATTCTGCATCTACTACTATTACTCCACTCATCGACCGCTATCCAGCATGCATCTAGAGTATTATGTTAAAAACAAAGTAACGCTTTAAGCAAGATGACATGATGTAGAGGGATAAATTCATGCAATACGATAAAAAACCCCATCTTGTTATCCTCGATGGCAACAATACAATACGTGCCTTGCAGCCCTTTCTGTCACTGGGTAAGGACACCGCAAGATTGAACCCAAAGCTAAGCACTTCTCCCATTGCAAGAACTACCAATCTAGTTGGCCAAACCAAACGGATAATTCGAAGAGACTTGCAAAGATAACTCAATCATACATAAAAGAATTCGGCGAAGATTCAAATATTATTCATAGATAAGCTGGATCATAAACCCACAATTCATCGGTCTCAACAAACACACCGCAAAAAGAAGAGTACATCGAATAGATCTCCACAAGAGAGGGGGAGAACATTGTATTGAGATCAAAAAAGAGAGAAGAAGCCATCTAGCTACTAGCTATGGACCGGAAGGTCCGAAGTAAACTACTTATACTTCATCGGAGAGGATTTGATGATGATGTAGAAGCCCTCCATGGTGGGTGCCCCCTCCGGCGGAGCTCCGAAACAGGCCCCAAGATGGGATCTCGTGGATACAGGAAGTTACGGCGGTGGAATTAGGTTTTTGGCTCCTGTTCTGATCGTTTGGGGGTACGTAGGTATATATAGGAGGAAGGAGTACGTCGGTGGAGCAACAGGGGACCCATGAGGCAGGGGGGCGCGCCCTAGGGGGGCGCCCCCACCCTCGTGACCGCCTCTTTTGTTCCTTGGAGTAGGGTCCAAGTCTCCTGAATCATGTTCGGTGAGAAAATCACGTTTCTGAAGGTTTCATTCCGTTTGGACTCCGTTTGATATTCCGTTTCTTCGAAACACGAGGCAAAAAATAGCTATTCTGGGCTGGGCCTCCGGTTAAAAGGTTAGTCCCAAAAATAATATAAAAGTGGAAAATAAAGCCCAATACAGTCCAAAACAGTAGATAAAGTAGCATGGAGCAATCAAAAATTACAGATACGTTGGAGACGTATCAGGCATCCCCAAGCTTAATTCTTGCTTGTCCTCGAGTAGGTAAATGATAAAAAGATATTTTTTTATGCGGAGTGATACTTTGGCATAATTTCAATGTAAATCTTCTTAATTGTGGTATGAATATTCAGATCCGAAAGATTCAAGACAAAAGTTCATATTGACATAAAAATAATAATACTTCAAGCATACTAACTAAGCAATTATGTCTTCTCAAAATAACATGGCCAAAGAAAGTTATCCCTACAAAATCATATACTCTGGCTATGCTCCTTCTTCCCCACACAAAATATTTAAATCATGCACAACCCCGTTGACAAGCCAAAAAATTGTTTCATACTTTAACATTTTCAAAACTTTTTCAATCTTCACGCAATACATGAGCATGAGCCATGGATATAGCACTATATGTGGAATAGGATGGTGGTTGTGGAGAAGACAAAAATAGGGAAGCTAGTCTCACATCAAGTAGGCGTATCAATGGGCTATGGAGATGCCCATCAGTAGATATCAATGTGAGTGAGTAGGGATTGCCATGCAACGGATGCACTAGAGCTATAAGTATATGAAAGCTCAACAAAAGAAACAAAGTGGGTGTGCATCCAACTCGCTTGCTCACGAAGACCTAGGGCATTTTGAGGAAGCCCATCATTGGAATATACAAGCCAAGTTCTATAATGAAAAATTCCCACTAGTATATGAAAGTGACAAAATGAGAGACTCTCTATCATGAAGATCTTGGTGCTACTTTGAAGCACAAGTGTGGTAAAAGGATAGTAACATTGTCCCTTCTCTCTTTTTCTCTCTCTTTTTATTTATTTATTTGGGCCTTTTCTCTTTTTTATGGCCTTTTTTTATTTTTATTTTTCGTCCGGAGTCTCATCCCGACTTGTGGGGAATCATAGTCTTCATCATCCTTTCCTCACTTGGGACAATGCTCTAATAATGATGATCATCACACTTTTATTTACTTACAACTCAACAATTACAACTCGATACTTAGAACAAAGTATGACTCTATATGAATGCCTCCGTGATGTACCGGGATATGCAATGAATCAAGAGTGACATGTATGAAAGAATTATGAACGGTGGCTTTGCCACAAATACAATGTCAACTACATGATCATGCTACACAATATGACAATGATGGAGCGTGTCATAATAAACGGAATGGTGGAAAGTTGCATGGCAATATATCTCGGAATGGCTATGGAAATGCCATGATAGGTAGGTATGGTAGCTGTTTTGAGGAATATATATGGTGGGTGTATGATACCGGTGAAAAGTGCACGGTATTAGAGAGGCTAGCAATGGTGGAAGGATGGGAAAATTGTGTATAATCCATGGACTCAACATTAGTCATAAACAACTCTTATACTTATTGCAAAAATCTAGAAGTTAGCAAAGCAAAGTATTACGCGCATGCTCCTAGGGGGATAGATTGGTAGGAAAAGACCATCGCTCGTCCCCGACCGCCACTCATAAGGAAGACAATCAATAAATAAATCATGCTCCGAGTTCATCACATAACGGTTCACCATACGTGCAAGCTACGGGAATCACAAACTTCAACACAAGTATTATTTAAATTCACAACTACTCAACTAGCATGACTCTAATATCATCATCTTCATATCTCAAAACAATTATCAAGCATCAAACTTATCTTAGTATTCAATGCACTCAAAAGAAAAGTTTCACATATCTTGAATACCAAGTATATTAACATTAAGCAAATTACCATGCTATTAACAACTCTCAAAATAATCTAAGTGAAGCATGAGAGATCAATAGTTTCTTTAAAACAAATCCACCACCGTGCTCTAAAAGATCTAAGTGAAGCACTACAGCAAAAATTATCACGCTCAAAATATATAAGTGAAGCACTATGAGCAAAACTATCAAGCTCAAAAGATATAAGTGAAGCACATAGAGTATTCTATCAAATTCCAATTCATGTATGGCTCTATAAAAAGGTGTGTACAGCAAGGATGATTGTGGTAAACTAAAAAGCAAAGATGCAAATAATACAAGACGCTCCAAGCAAAACACTTATCATGTGGTGAATAAAAATATAGCCCCAAGTAAATTACCGATGGAAGTAGACGAAAGAGGGGATGCCTTCCGGGGCATCCCTAAGCTTTGACTTTTTGGTGTCCTTGGATTATCTTGGGGGTGCCATGGGGATCCCCAAGCTTAGGCTCTTGCCACTCCTTGTTCCATAATCCATCAAAAGAATTCACCCAAAACTTGAAAACTTCACAACACAAAACTCAATAGAAATCTCGTGAGCTCCGTTAGAGAAAGAAAACAAAAGAGTACTTTAAGGTACTGTAATGAACTCATTCTTTATTTATATTGGTGTTAAACATAATTTATTCCAACTTCTCTATGGATTATAAACTATTTTACTAGCCATAGATTCATCAAAATAAGCAAACAACACACGCAAAACAGAATCTGTCAAAAACAGAACAGTCTGTAGGAATCTGTAACTAATGCAAACTTCTGGAACTCACAAAATTCTACCAAAATTAGACGGCCCAGACAATTTCTTTATTGATCAGCAGCAATTGGAATCAGTATTTTATCACGTTCTGGTGATTTTTAATAATTCGGGCACTGAGCGCAAAGTTTCTAGAAATTACAGCAAGATCAAATAACTATCATCCGAGAAGATCCAATAGGTTTAACTTGGCACAAACACTAATTAAAACATAAAACCACATCTGAACAGAGGCTAGATGGATTATTTATTCCTAAACAGGAGCAAAAGCAAAAAACAAAAAATAAAATTGGGTTGCCTCCCAACAAGCGCTATCATTTCACGCCCCTAGCTAGGCATAAAAGCGAGGATAGATCTAGGTAGTGCCGTAGTAATAAGATAGATCGGTGAAACTCATTTCATATTCTCTACGTTCGGCAGCAAGTTTTCTTTGAGGCAAGCAAAAGTAATCAAAAGGGCTAAATTTAATAGGGCAAAAAATCCCAAAGATCAATTTTAGGAGGTATAGGTTCCTCTTTTGGCCCTTCATAATGCACAACCAATTCATCATTATAAGCGTTCTTTTGACAGAACCTTGTGAGTCTACACTCAAGAGAGTATCCTAACTCATTATTTCGAATAGCCAAATCATCATTAAGTTCAGAGATTCTATCAATTAAAATATTGGTTGGCACCTTTTTCTAAGGTTTTCATTGAAAGCAACATAGTCAAGAGATTGAAAACGCATAATTTCTTCTTGATCAAAGAGGATAGATTCTATGGGAGGACGGCCGGCGTCCACCCTATAATGCGCAAAGATTTCTTTGGCCTCTTTTATTATAAATATGAATTCATGAGCCAAAAAGATAGTAGCGACACGCTTAACAGAGGAGTGTTCAATATTAAAAAATTCTAGGAAAATCGTTTGTATAGAAGGGTGCATATGCATAAATTGCCTTTCAAGTTCAACAATAAGCATGGCAATGGCGTCCGGAAGACTACTAGTTCTATGAAGAATAGAACTGCCCATAGAGGGAAAAGCACCGGCACAAGTAAAGAAATCTTGAATAACTCCTTTTCCAATAATATTACCACTACCGATTCGAAATCTCTTTGTATGATAGGTAGGGGATTCATCAGCGGGAGCATCAGAATTTTCCATGATATTGTTATCGCCCATATCAGCGATAACTTCCCCAATTTCAGACATAGCGACAAACAAGCAAACTAACACACGAGCAAACAAGCGGACGAGGAAAAGCAACGGGAAAAAAGAGGAGGAGACTGGGAAAGAGAGGGCGAATAAAACGTCAAGGGTGAAGTGGGGGAGAGGAAAACGAGAGGCAAATGGCAAATAATGTAATGCGAGAGATAGGGATTGTGATGGGTACTTGGTATGGTTGACTTGCTCTTGCGTGAGCCTCCCCAGCAACGACGCCAGAAATTCTTCTTGCTACCTCTTGAGCACTGCGTTGGATTTCCCCGAAGAGGAGAGGGTGATGCAGCAAAGTAGCATAAGTATTTCCCTCAGTTTTTCAGAACCAAGGTATCAATCCAATAGGAGGCCACGCACAAGTCCCTCGTACCTACACAAAACGATAGCTCCTCGCAACCAACGCGATTAGGGGTTGTCAATCCCTTCACGGTCACTTACGAGAGTGAGATCTGATAGAGATGATAAATAATATTTTTGGTATTTTTGGGTATAGAGATGCAAAGTAAAAAGTAAAAGGAAAAGTAAAAACAAAGCAAGTATTAAAAGTTATGGAGATTGATATGATGAGAATAGACCCGGGGGCCATAGGTTTCACTAGTGGCTTCTCTCAGGAGCATAGATATTCTACGATGGGTGAACAAATTACTGTTGAGCAATTGACAGAATTGAGCATAGTTATGAGTATATCTAGGTATGATCATGTATATAGGCATCACGTCCGTGACAAGTAGACCGGAACAATTCTGCATCTACTACTATTACTCCACTCATCGACCGCTATCCAGCATGCATCTAGAGTATTAAATTAAAAATAGAGTAACGCTTTAAGCAAGATGACATGATGTAGAGGGATAAATTCATGCAATATGATAAAAACCCCATCTTGTTATCCTCGATGGAAACAATACAATATGTGCCTTGCAACCCTTTACATCCTTTGGGTAAGGACACCGCAAGATTGAATCCAAAGCTAAGCACTTCTCCCATTGCAAGAACTACCAATCTAGTTGGCCAAACCAAACGGATAATTCGAAGAGACTTGGAAAGATAACTCAATCATACATAAAAGAATTCGGAGAAGATTCAAATATTATTCATAGATAAGCTGGATCATAAACCCACAATTCATCGGTCTCAACAAACACACCGCAAAAAGAAGATTACATCAAATAGATTTCCACGAGAGAGGGGGAGAACATTGTATTGAGATCCAAAAATTGAGAAGAAGCCGTCTAGCTACTAGCTATGGACCCGAAGGTTCGAAGTAAACTACTCACACTTAATCGGAGAGGCTTTGATGATGATGTAGAAGCCCTCCATGGTGGATGCCCCCTCCGGCGGAGCTCCGGAACAGGCCCCAAGATGGGATCTCGTGGATACAGGAAGTTGCGGTGGTGGAATTAGGTTTTTGGCTCCTGTTACGATCGTATGGGCAATGCGTAGGTATATATAGGAGGAAGAATGCGTCGGTGGAGCAACAGGGGGCCCACGAGGCAGGGGGCGCGCCCTAGGGGGGGCGTGCCCCCCACCCTCGTGACCGCCTCTTTTGTTCCTTGGAGTAGGGTCCAAGTCTCCTGGATTACATTCGTTGAGAAAATCACCTTTCCGAAGGTTTCATTTCGTTAGGACTCCGTTTGATATTCCGTTTCTTCGAAACACTGAAATAGGCAAAAAACAGCAAATCTGGACTGGGCCTCCGGTTAATAGGTTAGTCCCAAAAATAATATAAAAGTGGAAAATAAAGCCCAATATAGTCCAAAACAGTAGATAAAGTAGCATGGAGCAATCAAAAATTATAGATACGTTGGAGACGTATCAGCTGCCGTCGTCGCAGGGCCTGGCTAGCGGTGGGAATAGTAGGGGCGGTGAGGCCTCCGCGGCACATAGCCGGCCACGGGAGGCAGGAGCATGCGGCACGACCGGCGCTGCTTTGGGCGGCTGGAGAAAGAAGACCAGAGGTTGAAGAAGCACTACGGCCGTTGGATGGACATCGCACGATCACCGGAGCTAGAATCGTTCATATTGACTAAAGTTGACAAAGGCCCCGTCCCGATCAACTTAGTAGGCCCACAAGTCAGCCTCCCACCATGGTGGGTCCCAGCTAGCAGGCGGAGTATTCATTTTTTTGTGCGTAATAAGGAGGAACTTCCGGTGGGTCCGAGCTGACAGCGGGGGAACATTTTTTTTGCGAAATACGCTGGCCCGTCCGGTGGGCCCCAGCAGTCAGGGGGAAACATTTTTTTCGCGAAATAAGGTGGCCCATCCGGTGGGTCCCTGCTGTCAGGTGGAGGAATAATTATTTTGCGTGTAATAAGTAGGCACTTCCTTGCGGCCGCCTGGACCCAGCTGTCAGCCTCTCCATGTACAGTACTCTTCCGATGGAAGTCGGTCGTTGACCACATTGACCACGCCGTACCGAGAGCACCAGGGCGGTGGTATGGACGACGGCGAGGCCTAGGAAGGGTTCAACGCGGAGTCGGGGAAGACGCAGCAGTGGAAGCCTGCGCGGAGAGGAGTACCAGGGTTCACTGGTTCGGCTGTGGTGTGAGGCTGCCGTCGCCGTAGAATAACAGGGGGTGTGGGTGAGTGGAGGGATGGCCTGGCCAACGGTGGGAGTAGTATGGGGCCGGTGAGGCCTCCGCGGCAACACAGCCGTCCACGGGAGTCAGGAGCAGGCGACACGACCGACGCTGCTTTGGGCGGTTTGACCAAGAAGACCAGAGGTTGAAGAAGCACTACAGCCGTTGGATGGACATCGTACGGTCACTGAAGCTAGAATCGTTTATATTGACTAAGTTGACAAAGCCCTTGGTACGCTCCAACTTAGTAGGCCCACAGGTCAGCCTCTGAAACGGTGCGCCCCAGATGTCAGGGGGAGGAATCATTTTTTGGGCAGCCAAAGCTAAGAATGTCCGAGATTGAAGAAGAAGCACGACATCCGTTGGATAGACATCCAACGTCCACTGCTGCTAGAACCGTGTGTTGAATATAACAAGTTGGCAAAGCCTTGCATATGCGTCAACTTATTTTTTTCGGGGACGCGTCACTTAGTAGGCCCACAAGTGTGTGGCAGAGAACTTATAGCCCTTTTGCGTTTTGTAAGAATGTACATCCTATTTTTGAATTCTATTGGAATTTACAACAACCCATTTACAGTTTGTTAAAAGTACAACCCATTTTCTAGCTAGGACAATGATTAATAATTTCAACCAACCGTTGAAGACAGAATTCAATAAAATTTCCCACATTTTGATGGGCTCCGAAATATTTTTATTCCGAAATTTCTAGTCAGATTAAATATAAATTCGTATTACGTAAAAATCCAACGAAACATTGCATATGCAACAATGAAAATTTAAGATTTTCAAAATCCATAAATAATATTTTATAAATTAATTTCGTGTTTGGTGCATTTTTTATAATTACTGCCCAGTTTTTATAATTACATCCGATTTATTATTTTTTAAAGCCCATTCTCCTGTTAAGCCTAATGCATCCCTCCTAGGAAAGATTTGCAGCCCAGCGGGGCGGAGAATAACAAGTTGACCTAGCCTGGGTATTCCTCAAAAAGACGTATAGCTGGGCTAGCCATTTTCATCTTGAAAAAATTAGTATCTGGGCTGGATATCTAGCCTGGGCTAGACGGGCCACAGCCCGCCCAGTTAATACCCTCTCTCCTCTGAACAACAACGAAATCATCACCAGGAAAACTCTGCAGTGCTCACGCCTCAAAAAACACAAATACTGCTCGAGCTGCTTGGTCCCAGCTGTCGGCCGCACCTTGTGCAATTCTCTCGTTTATATTGACTACATAGGCTGACAATGGTGTGGGACCGTGATGTCAGGAAACCAGGAGAAAGCAAAAAAAATAGTTGTACATAATAAGGAGGCACTTGCGTACGTACGGCTATGGCCCTAGTGGGTCCCTAGTGTCATCCAGTCAAAATAAAGTTATCTCTTGAATCCTCATGTTCGTTGACGATGTTAACATTGCTCGGCGCCACGGCGAGTGCAACAACTCGAAGGGCAACGGAGAGGGCCTCGCGGGCCCTACGGATGGTCTGATACAACGCCCGCTGCTAATTCAGGAAGATAGGATCGTCGGACACCTATGAGCACCTTCGAGAAACTGAGACGGCATGAAACGGTAAGGCCGCGCTTGGGAGCTCTGGTTTATTTCAAACATGTATTAACATACAAGTGTAATTTACTCGTCATCGGAAACAACGCGTAAAATACAGGCGTAATGAAACCGAGGGCCCAAGGTCTGTAAGTAAAACCGGCGGTTTACGCTTGTAATTTGAGAGACTAGTGTATATCTTACGAGCACTATATGGACGACATTACCAGACGATACATGCACGACGTGCGTATCATGCCATCCATGGGCAAGGCTGAAACATCAGCTAACGGCTGGATTAGCAATCGTCCGAGTGTCGTTCAGCGTTTTTATCGTGTGTCAAGTACTTCTGATATTTTACTGGTCGAAATCGACCAACCAAGCGCCTTCGCCCGAGACCATCTGCTTTACAAGCGTCAGTTTTACAAGTGGTTTTGGTTGGAAAACGACGATCCAATCACGGCCTAATATCATGAGTTGGTCGGAAGATCATATGGTTTCACGTCTAACCTACCCGACTTGTCGTATAGGCTATGAATGAAACATCAAACGATGAACTTCTTAAGCACGGAAACAACAAAAGAGGATGATATCTTAACAAGCAAATCACTGGCATTAGATCGACATGCAAAACAATACGAAGCATTATTCTCAGGAGGCACGGTTAACAGCTTGTGATGCCGCATGCCACAACATTCCAAGCTCAACTTTGCAATCAAACACAAGGCCTGGCATTACATAGACAATATTCAGAACAAACTCTTAACACAGGAATATCTAAGTAGAGTAACTATTTACTTCTAAACTGAACACATGAATAGGAAAAAACACTCGACGCTGCTCACAGCAAGGGCGTCCCACTCAAAAATATCAAATGCATGTCTTCTGGCTAACATCAATGAGCAAATTTTGACAAGGTTTTCCAATTCCAATATATTAAACTAACGTCTTCTTGCTAACATCAATGATTAAACTTTGACAAGCTTTTCCCATTCAAAATATGTAATGCCTATGATTGTGGAGTCCTGTCGCTTCTTGCTAACATCAATGATTAAACTTTGACAAGCTTTTCCCATTCAAAATATGTAATGCCTATGATCGTGGAGTCCTATCGCTTCTTGTACTTGTTTAGGCACTTTTTGCCCAGGGCACTCCACGTGTTGTTAAATTGCCAATGGTCTCTGCAGACTAGTCATGTCACCGGTGTCTAATATTTATGGCACCGGCTGTATGTAATGGAGGGATTCGGTGCCAAACTAAGAAAAGGTGAAATTGGCACCTCTTTTGGCCTACATAGTGGAAGGCCTAATACTCTATAAAGCTTCTCGGTCATTCCTTCCGTAATGTAAGCATAAGCAGTGACTGCTTCTTTCTGCAAAGTGGAACGACCAACTGGACCCAGTAATGCAGCAGTTTGCCTTTGACACATTGGCTCCTTTTGTGAAGTTGAACTAAAATCGAATTCGGAATAAAACTGAGCTTTAATTTTGATATCCCTGTAAGCAACAAAAGGTATAAGGGAAACAATTACTGAGAAATAACGGTTGATGACTTGTACTCCCAGAAGAAAAACATCTCTTGATCTACACGATCTTAATGGGAAACAAAGCGGAGAGTAGCAATTCTCAATCGATTGTGATTCATTCATATTAACTGATACATTATCTTAACAATGCCTTGTTTCAACATGTATAAAGAACGAAAAAGCAGAAAAGTATCATTCCTAAAACAATGCGACTGATTCATGTTAACAGAGACATTATCTTAACAATACCTTGGTTAAACATGTAGAAAGAACTACAAAGCAGGATCGTACCATTTGTAAAACACTGTAAGTCTGTAACTGATATATAATAACAGAGACATTATCTGAACAATACATTTCTTAAACATGTACTCCGGCCGATCCCTAATAGAAATGGTACTACTGCCGATCCCTAACAAGTGTTTGCAGTTTTGAACTAAGATTCAGTAGTTAATTCTGAGGAAGGTCGGTACTGACCATTCAAGACCAAGATTTGAAACAACTCGTGAGGTGATACGTCTCCAACGTATCTATAATTTTTGATTGCTCCATGCTATATTATCTACTGTTTTGGGCAATATTGGGCTTCATTTTCCACTTTTATATTACTTTTAGGACTAACCTATTAACCAAAGGCCCAGCCCAGATTTGTTGTTTTTTGCCTATTTCAGTATTTCGAAGAAAAGGAATATCAAACGGAGTCAAAACGGAACGAAATCAACTGGAGAAGTTACTTTTGTAAGGAAAGTTACCAGATGGACTTGGACCCCACGTCAAGCAAGGAACGTGGAAGCCACGAGGGTGGGGGACGCGCCCACCCCCCTAGGGCGCGCCCCCCTGCCTCGTGGGGCCCTCGTGGCTCCCCTGACGTGCTTCTTCCGCCTATATAACTGCACGTACCCTAAAACTTCCAGAACAGAGATTAGATCGGGAGTTCCGCCGCCACAAACCTCCAGAGCCATGAAAAACCAATCAAGACCCTGTTCCGGCACCCTGCCGGAGGGGGGAACCCTCACCGGTGGCCATCTTCATCATCCCGGCGCTCTCCATGACGAGGAGGGAGTAGTTCACCCTCGGGGCTGAGGGTATGTACCAGTAGCTATGTGTTTGATCTCTCTCTCTCGTGTTCTTGTATTGGCACGATGTTAATATATCGCGAGCTTTGCTATTATAGTTGGATCTTATGTTTCTTCTCCCCCTCTACTCTCTTGTAATGAATTGAGTTTTCCCCTTGAAGTAATCTTATCGGATTGAGTCTTTAAAGATTTGAGAACACTTGATGTATGTCTTGTCGTGCGTATATGTGGTGACAATGGGATATCACGTGATTCACTTGATGTATGTTTTGGTGATCAACTTGCGGGTTCCGCCCATGAACCTATGCATAGGGGTTGGCACGTTTTCATTGTGATTCTCCGGTAGAAACTTTGGGGCACTCTTTGAGGTTCTATGTGTTGGTTTGAATAGATGAATTGAGATTGTGTGATGCATATCGTATAATCATGCCCACGGATACTTGAGGTGACATTGAAGTATCTAGGTGACATTAGGGTTTTGGTTGATTTGTATCTTAAGGTGTTATTCTAGTACGAACTCTAGGGCTGTTTGTGACACTTATAGGAATAGCCCAACGGATTGATTGGAAAGAATAACTTTGAGGTGATTTCGTACACTTATAGGAATAACTCTTTGCTGCATGTTGAGGGATAGTTATATGATCCAATTATGTTATTATTGTGGAGAGAACTTGCACTAGTGAAAGTATGAACCCTAGGCCTTGTTTCCTATCATTGCAATACCGTTTACGCTCACTTTTATCATTAGTTACCTTGCTGTTTTTATATTTTCAGATTACAAAAACCTATATCTACCATCCACATTGCACTTGTATCACCATCTCTTGGCCGAACTAGTGCACCTATACAATTTACCATTGTATTGGGTGTGTTGGGGACACAAGAGACTCTTTGTTATTTGGTTGCAGGGTTGTTTGAGAGAGACCATCTTCATCCTACGCCTCCCACGGATTGATAAACCTTAGGTCATCCGCTTGAGGGAAATTTGCTACTGCCCTACAAACCTCTGCACTTGGAGGCCCAACAACGTCTACAAGAAGAAGGTTGTGTAGTAGACATCATGAGGAAGATCTCAAAGAGATCTCAACACATATATGGAAATCTGGTCTCATTTTGTGCAGTTCCACCAAAATGAAGCGAAGCAAAATGTCGCAATAGCAACATGTTGAATAGATATCCATGTTTTAATAGAGGCAAAAAAGGAATCAATTACTGGCCAATAAAGGAGGATGAAACATGCGGCCACAAAAATGGTAATCCCGCCAATCCCTAACAAGTGCTGCAGTTTTGAACTAAGATTCAGTAGTTAATTAATTCTGAGAGTGGCATTGCTTAATTTTACCAGCGGCATTAGATTAACGAAAAGCATAAACAGTTCCAGGGGAGAGTGGGCGCAACAACAGTATGTGCTTCCATCTACTTATAAAGGGGGTGATGCAGAGTTTGTTGTAACAAAGCAACAAGCATCATGTGTGGGTTGGTCCCATTTTTGTTCACTACTTAATGGGAAAAGACAGCAATACAATAGCTTCAATTCAACATTTATTTAAAACAGTACCAATACAAGTAGCACAACATCTCAAAGCACACTGCACAATCATGTGGATGAAGGCCTGTACTAACCTTTCATGAGACAGAGCAGATAAAATACGAATCTGCCAACACGAATAGGAAATCCAATCTCGTATTGTGCAGTTGCACTGAAATCAAGCAAAGTGTTTTGCGTAGCGAAGCAAAATGTCACAATAGCAACAAGTTGAATAGATATCCCTGTTTAAACAGAGGCAAAAAAGGAATCAATTACTGGCTAATAAAGGAGGATGAAACATGCGGCCACAAAAATGGTAATCCCGCCAATCCCTAACAAGTGTTGCAGTTTTGAAATAAGATTCAGTAGTTAATTCTGAGAGTGGCATCAATTACTGGCTTATAAAGGGGGTGATGCTGAATTTGTTGTAACAAAGCAACAAGCATCATGTCTGGGTTGGTCCCATTTTTGTTCACTACTTAATGGGAAAAGACAGCAATACAATAGCTTCAATTCATCATTTATTTGAAACAATACCAATACAAGTAGCACAACATCTCGAAGCACGCTGCACAATCATGTGGATGAAGGCCTGTACTGACCTTTCATGAGACGACCAACATAAAATATGAATCTACCAACACGAATAGGAAATCCAATCAAGTTTTGTGCAGTTGCACTGAAATCAAGCAAAGTTGCCGGTGTGACATTTAAGTTTTCTATAGCAACAAGTTGAATAGATATCCCTGTTTTAAGAGGCAAAAAAGAAAACAATTACTGGCCAATAAAGGAGGATGAAACATGCGGCCACAAAAAGAAGCATCTACCTTATCTTGATGGAAAACAAAGTATAGGACAGTAGCATTTCTAAAACGGTTGCATCGATTCATATTAACAGAGAAATTCTCTTAAAACAGATCAGTATTTAATTCTGAGGGTGGCATCAATTACTTGCTTATAAAGGGGGTGATACTGAATTTGTTGTAACAAAGCAACAAGCATCATGTCTGGGTTGGTCCCATTTTTGTTCACTACTTAATGGGAAAAGACAGCAATACAATAGCTTCAATTCAACATTTATTTAAAGCAGTACCATAACAAGTAGCACAACATCTCAAAGCACACTGCACATCATGTGGTTGAGACCAAGATTTGAAACAACTCGCCATGAAGACTGGAAACAAATCTCGATCTCCTTTTGTGCAGTTCCACAAAAATTAAGCAAAGTCACCTGTGTGACATTCAAGTTGAACTGCACAAAACACTCTTAAAACATAAGTGTTTCGAGTAGCGAAGCAAAATGTCGCAATAGCAACAAGTTGAATCGATACCCCTGTTTTAACAGAGGCAAAAAGGAAACAATTACTTGCCAATAAAGGAGGATGAAACAAACGGTGACAGAAAGAAGCATCTAACTTATCATGGATGGAAAACAAAGTAGGACAGTAGCATTTCTAAAACGGTTGCATTGATTCATATTAACAGAGACATTCTCTTGAAACAACATTCGTTAAAAAATGTAATTTACTTTTAACAGTGGCATTGCTTCAATTTTCTGGCGGCATTCTTAGATTAACAACAACAAAATAGCTGTATGGGACATGCCAGCACCATGTGCGTCCACACGTATAAATGGGTGATGCAGAGTATGTAGCCAAGCAGCATATATGCGCTGGTCCCATATTTGTTCTCTTTGAACCTTCTTCCTATGTGAGGGCAGCAAATCAAGTTGTCCACAAACTACCCGACCCCCCAGTTTCTTTCCCTTTTCAACAAAGAGATTGGTTCCTTATAGATGTGTGTACTGGGTTACCCCCTTTTTCCCTTTTCGACCTACAAAGCGGCTGGATAGCCAGTCTATACTACTTTCCGCCCCTCCTTTCCTCATTGAACCATGTCTTAGATTCCTGCTCCAGCCCACCGCACCCTTCTTTCCTCTTTGAACCAAGACCTAGATTCGACTACAGATCAAGAAAGATCCACATGCAGCTAGAGCAACGACGGTTTCATAGAAACTTATACCTTAGGGTCGTCGGGATGTGGCAAGGCATGCAGCGGGAGGCCGGATCTGCCCACACTACGTACGGCAGCGAGGAAGAAGGGGTCGGTGGCCCTCCCGCACAGGTGCTGGGTGAAAGAGAACAGCGCAACCGGTAGTGGACTGCTTCCCTCGCCGAAGGCAATAGAGTGAACGCTGCACCTCCTCCCCTTCCCGGTGCGACGGGATACGGGCGCCTCCTTCACCAGCTGTGAGGGGGGAGAGAGAGACAAGAGGCCAACGCAGTGTTGTTTAGATCTGGTGAAGAGAGGGTGAGAGACTGTGAATATAGCAAACCCTAGCAAATGAACGCTGAGCATCCAGCGTGTAACATATATGTAGTGCGGCG
Source organism: Aegilops bicornis (assembly GCA_021605145.1). Taxonomy (NCBI): domain Eukaryota; kingdom Viridiplantae; phylum Streptophyta; class Magnoliopsida; order Poales; family Poaceae; genus Aegilops; species Aegilops bicornis. Next base: position 56,361,116 of record CM038673.1, on the reverse strand, counting down.
AGCGTCTGGAGAGTGCAAACCCTAGCGAACAAGCGCTGAGGCTCTCGCTTATATATACTCTTGTAAATGGGATCGAGCTCCGGTGCCTTCGCTGCACCTGCTTTTGGCTGTATGACAGGTGAGCCAACCCCCTTTTGGGCCCACCTGTCATAGATCCAAAGGCAGGTGCACTAAGTCAATGAAGCCGTCCATATAGTACTCTCGTGTATCGACTAATATATAGTGGAGTGGTTTTCTTATTCTCTCCATAACAATCGTTTTAAATTGTGTAAGTACGAAACGAAACTCTTTATTTAATGTACAGTGAAGAAAACTAGTACTACTTCCGATGAACTAACGATCCATGCCCACGCGTCCTGGTCGCACTTCCTGTCCTTCACGTGTGGTACACTACCCTCCCTTAAGTGAACAACCACACATGCGCCAAATTATCGGAAACGTGTGGGAGTGTGTACAAATAAAGAAATTTAATTTCAATTATCGGAAAGGTTTGAGAGTATTACAAAGTTTGACTTCAGTGGCCATCCAATTTTGTGCAGTTCCACTAAAATTGAGGAACAACAGTGGCAGAGGACAGTGAGGCGGAACAACAATGGCCATCCAATTTTGTGCAGTTCCACTAAAATTGAGGAAGACATGCCCGGGTATGGAGACACGCATCGCTGTTTCCAAAAATATAAAAAAGGGTTAGCAACGACATCTCAATAGTCAATAAGAATTAATGAAAAGTACACCAACAAACAGAAGCATCATAATTATCTTGATGGGAACTAAACTAGGATACCCGGGAAAAAAAGCATTTCTTCATTTAACCAGTGATAGTACTACCACCATATGGACAATGACCGCACAACCACCATGTACGTTTTGTCGAAACAACATGTATACCTCCACCGAGGCATAAATCAGGACAACTTTTCGAGTGGCATTTCCTGTATAATAGTAGTACTAGTAGGTGATGTTGGACCAGCCGACGAACCCTTGCTACTATGCATGGGGAGCTGGGGAGTAGTCGCATAGAAGAAAACCCGCACGCAGCGACCTAGGGAGCTGGACTAGTACAAGAAGTTATACCTCAGGTGGGTGAGATGTCGTTTAGGCGGGCGGGCGGGATCTGCCCACACGACGGCAGCGAACAAGGGCGCGGAGGATCTTCGTCCGCGCCAGCGCCTGCTCCGAGAGGATGGTGCGCATCGGCTTCCTCCGTCACCGACGGCGACAACGTCAACGCTGCACCTCCTCACCTCCCGTAGCTGAGGGGATTCGGCCGGATCTGTGACCACCGGTGAGGAGAGAGATAGAGTGGACACTGTCATATTGTTTTGATATGGAGAGGGTGAGAGAGCGAGACGCGAGAAACTCTATCAAACAAGAGGCTATAATGGAGTAAAAAAAATCTCTCCATAGTAGCGGTTTTAAATAGAATACGCGCGTTCCCGGAAAAAAGAAACAAAAACTGGCGGACAATTTTTTAAGGGTCTGTCTAGGATACATCTAGACATGACATAGTTATGTCACATCTAAGTTGATGTCCACTCTGTTTGTGGTCTATTTTTTTCCTAGTTTTTTTTTGTTTCTTGTTGCTACATTATATACTTGTGGGAGCTTAGATGTGATATCCTCAAATAACATCTAGATGTGAATTAGACAAACTGATTTTCTAATGTACCAAGAAAGAAAACTCGATCAAAAACACGCCCCCGCCTGTGTCGCGAGAGTCGTCACGCACACACACGTAGACATAGACATGCATATCCGTGTTTATGTAAAATTCCATTTCCATCTCCATCTCCAATCATATTTGTCCAACTGGCACATTATTTACGTTGTTAATTATATACGCAGCAATATTAACGTACATCATCTCTTGTTTGCGGGCGTCCGGACTGCTGCACGCCCGCTCCTGACCAACCCGAACCATCTTCATCACCCGTGTGTGGTTCCCGCCCGAAACAGTCAGTACCGCATTCATGCCCGGCCAGAGCGGACGCGACCTCTCACGGGCACCGGCATTGAAGCGGCGCGCCGGCCGAGAGAGCGCCGCCCGCGCCGCTTCCCGGTGCACGCGACTGCTCCGCGTTCAAAGGTCGCAATAGCCGGCTACAACATGCATGTAAAAAGTTCTTGGGAGTCCGTGCTACAGCTAGCTGTCCTCCCCCAACTCGTCAATCTCTTCCAGTAGTGCTAGTACTCCATGGCGCGATCCATCGACAAGCAGGCGGGAAAGTTATCGTATACTCGGTTTGCGGTGAGTGGCATGCCGAGCGACCGTGTGGGGTCGAGCCGTGGAGGAGGGTGAGACACGAACACGACAGACGTGATTTAAACATTGGTTTTGCTCGATGGCGCGATCCAATGAAACGAAACGTTGGTTTCTCTCCGTTTCCATTTTTTCTCCAGAAAAACCGAAACTTTTCCACTCCATTTTCAGTCCTATTCCAAGGTTGCCCCGTTACAACATTCCATCAAATACAAAGAAAACTAACACGCATGCTGATGCATCTCAATGATTCACAGATCATAGCCAATATTTACTTCACAACTAAAGAAAAAAGTTGTGAGAGCGTGTACGAAAGAAAAACTACTGATGGGGTCACTACGACTTAAACCCTAAACCCTAAACATGATTTAATTTCCTGGCCAGGTAGAACCTGTCGAAGGAAAGACGGCTGGCACCCTTGGATCATACGATGCTTTTGTGCAGTTCCACTAAAGTCGACCTGAGCATCCCTGATGGCAAAGATATTGAAGAAGTGTGATTAGAATAATAGTACTGGCACTAGTTCATGAGACATAAACTCATCACAATTAGAAGCCGGTAGAAGTAGAGAAAGATCGACATGGAGATGGAGCAACGGCAGTGGAGCATGCCGGCTCCAAAAGCAAGATGGACTACCTGGGACGTCGGTTTGTAGCTAGAAGGGCGGTTGGGACGCGGCATCGGCCCATACCGCGGTGACCCCGATTGGGATGCACCGACTGTGGGTTTTCTCCCTCGCCGATGTCGACCGCGTCTATGCAGAACATTGTTCCCTTCCCCCAGCTGCGGGATCAGGCCCGTCGTTCTATGCTTGTGAAGGGAGCAACCTAAGCAAGCAGTCTTGTAGCTTAGGCTCCTTCTAGTGTATATATAGTGGTTTTCTTTTTCTCTCCATATCAACCATTTTATATTTCGTACGTGTCATTCATGAGTGAAATGATGGTTGCTTCATCCGACTAACTTACTGTGTGATTTGACTGCTCCTTAGTGGCCCCTACACGTACTCCCCCTACGTGTATGCAATAGTCACACGTACACATGGACGCAAAAACGCGCGCGAGGCCCTAATGCATGCATGTCCGAGCACACAAGGAACACACACGGTCACTCTCAAGTGCTCAACCTACACGTGCATGCACACACATACTCAGTCAGGGTGAGCTAGTGACCGTATGAACACCGGAAAATATATATATTGAGCGCAATGAGGTTATTATGAAGTCCACCGACCGTATTTTAACAAATATACAGTGACAGACAGTGTATTTATCTCATTTGAAATTAAGCCATATTAACCGGAGAGGAGGCAGTATGGACTAGCATTACTTTGCTGTGTCCCGTCAACTTGCCGAACAAGGAGAAGGTTGCAGGACGGGAGAAGCTTGCACGCGGTGGCTCACAGGACAAGGAGAAACTTTTGACTAATGCAAGCTCTCCATCGCTCAGGCAGTGGACGTGCAACAGTTAATTCAGTGTCAGATTGCCAGAAGCATACACTATACTACTAGTGCTATTATTGTTCGACTTCCCGAGCAACCAAGAGCAAAGTTTACTAGTACTACTACTATAGTCCATAAAGTTACGTACTATACTAGTACTAGGAACCGGATGGAGGAGCGTCTGCACTCTTATTATAATTTAAAAATGTGATAAAGCAATCTTCAACACATTTGGTTCTCTTCGAGGGTTCTCGCATGTGATAATGGAAGTTGATTGCATGGAACACTCGCCACAATTCTCACTTAATTCTGGCTCATATCCTGTTACAAATAGTAGCGCTCAGTAATATTTCCTCTTTTTTTGTTATTCAGCATGTAAACAGGTCAGCAAACCTTGCGGCGCATCTTCGTGCGAACCATGCTTGCTGCACTTTGAATGTGGCCGAGAGCTGGCTTGATGAAACACCTCGCTTCCTACTTCTTTTTTTGCGGGATACCTCGCTACCTAGTGACCAGTGTCTTGGCTGATTGTCGGGGCAGGCTGATCTGACCCACGAACACCTATGGGACAGGTAGACCGAGCCCCTTTCGGTTCGGTGGGAGGCGGAGGTCGCACGAAGAGCAGATCGAGGCGAAGCACACGAGAGGTTTACCCAGCTTCGGAGCTCTCCGGAGAGATAACACTCCTACTGCTGCATGTCTGAGTGTATTGAGTTCTTGCTCGGGAGCGCTTGAGTGCTACAGTACGCACGAGCTGCTAACGAGACTGAGTGTGTCTGGCTTCGAACCTTCTGGACGTCCTCTACGTTGCGCATGGGCCTCCTTTTATATGCTAAAGGGGTCTCCGACAGGTGGCAACGTAGACAAGGGTAAAAATGGAAAAGGAGTGGTTGGTACAGCTACCTGTACAGTGTACAGTGTTTCATACCTAACCCTGACGGCAGGGGACAAAGGCATTAAATGCCCGTCTACGTCGCCCTAACAGTGCAAACAGGAACCGTCAGGGGCGCCATCGCTTGCCACGATGGCAATCTTGCCACGCGCCGCTTGCCACCGCACTTCTCTAGCCGCACGGCCTCTTGCCACGCGCGCCTGGAAAGGTCCCAGGGTGACACGTTAGTGGATGTGCTAGAGCGCAGGTGCAGAGTGGTGGTCTGCCGCGGCAAGCGCCTTGCCGCGGTTGTTGTCTTGTCGCGTCCGGAAGTTTGTCGCTCACCGGGCCTTCCCGGCAAGCTCCTCTTGCCGGGACCTTATTTCCTAGGTGCCTTAGGTGGCCTTCCCGGGAAGCTCCTCTTGCCGGGGCCTTGTCTCCTTGGCTTGAATACTTTGTTCTTGAATGGCTCCACAGGAACCATGGAGGACCTTGGCGGTCACCTGGTAAGCCTTGCCGCGGAGGGCTGCAACTGCCCATGCACAAGTTCGGGATACTAGGGTACCCCTATTCTAGTACACCGACAGGAGCCCCCGGGCCTGGGCCACACACGGTGCCGAGCGCTGTTGGGCCAGGCCGAAAAAACAGGGCACGGGCACACGCGGCCTGGGTTACGCCATAATTCACTCCGGACCCACCACGCCCTCCACGAACGGCACGCGTCGAATGCGGCGTCGTGGGAGAGATCGTGGGGGGTTTCCTTATTCGGAAAAGCGGAACGTCCGCCCCCTCCCTCTTTATAAGCAGGGGAAACAGGGGCAGGTCGCCCACCTTGCCAGTTGCTGTCCAATCTCGAAAAACCACCGCTGCTCCCCCCTTCTTCCCAAGGCTGAAGAGAGCAGCGCTCCGCCCCCCATCGCCACTAGCATCACCAACGCCGTCGATCTCCTCCACCGCCTCCGCCATGGCTCCGAAAGCCGACAAGGGGAAGGCCGTGAAGTCGGCCGAGGCGCAGCTGCTCATGGGCCTTCTGAAAGGAGCGGGCAATCTTCCCCCAGCTCGCCGCGAGGGAGCTGAGGGAGAACTACTACCTCTTCTGGTCGACGGAGACGCGAGCGCATCCGCGCACGAAGGTACTTCCAGCTGCTGCTTCGGAATTAGCTCCGAACGGATATCCCTTCTTCGCGCTCTTCTTCTACTGCGGGCTCTGCCCGCCTTTCTCTGAATTTTTCTGTGACATCATGAACACCTACGGGTTCCGCCTCCTTGATTTCACCGCCAATGTTGTTCTGACCATGGCAGTTTTCGCACATCTCTGCGAAAACTTTGTCGGAGTCCATCCAAACGTAGCCCTTTTCCACCACTTCTTTATGCCCCGAGTTGAGAGAGGAGAGCCTCTTGCCGGAGGAATCGCTTGGATCTCGAGGATCGGCAAGAAGGAAGCCTATCTGGAGGGAGAGCTCCGTAGCAAATGGGAGGAATGGAGGGCGGATTGGTGCTGGATTGTCGAGGAGAACCCGCAGCCATTTACCGAGCTAAACCCCAATAGTGCGCTGCAACGATTGGAGCAACGTGGCCCCGGAGGATGCTAGGTTGAAGATTGCAGTCACCGAATCTTCGCCTTAGACTTGCCGGGCTCACCGTGAGGCACCGCTGGCGCAGACTTTCTTCGCCGCCAGACGCTTCTTTGCGGGAGAGGAGGAGACCCGCCTGGGAGTTTCAGAACGCGGCAGATATCATGAGGCTGCGCCCAGGCCTCAACTTCAACTTCACCGTCTTGGAACTTGACGCGATGCTCTTGGAGCTGTTCAAGCCCAATCCTGACCATCCAGAAATGTTCAGGTTGCCGAAGGGTGTCGTTCCGCTGTGCAACAATTCCTCGCTCGACCGCATCCGTGCAATGATGCCGTTGTGCGACTCGCATGGAATCGTTCCAACCTGGCAAGAGCCTGCAGATGACGTCGTGCGAGTGTTCTTTGACAGCTTGGTAGAATTGCCGGTCCGCCCCGATGAACAGAGGGGCCTCACCCGCGACACCACCGATGATGAGATGCAGCGATCGCCACCAGCCGGAAGAGGCGGCAGCAGCCGCTGCCGCGGGCGAGTTCGGATTCACCGTGGAGGAGGCAGAGGCAGCAGAGGCGGCAAGCCTTGTCGAGCGAAAGGAGTTTGCCGGCGAGGAAGAGCTTGCCGAGCCTGAAGCTGATTCGAGCGAGCCCGCCGAGGGCGGCTCCTCCCCACCTTCAAACAGCTTGCCGCGAGCAGAGCCCCCAGCTCCACCAAGAAGGCGTCTCCGCAAGGCCGGAGAAGTAGCGGGGCGGCAGACGGGTCAACAGCCGCCGCGCCGCGCGACGCGCTCCACCGCGGCAAGCACTGTTGCCGCGGGAGCACCTCACGCCGCAGCGGCAACTGGAGCGGGGCCTTCGCAGACCGCCACTTCTGCTCCCGCCAAGCGACCAAGGGAAACTACTCCTCCGCCTCGTCGTACTGGAGGCGGGCCAGAATTTGACTTCTTCGCGCTTAGCTCCGACGAGGAAGAAGAAGAGTAAGATTCTTTGCAGCATCTGTAGTTCTTCGGCTTGTTGCTTTGTCTTGTATCTGATTTGCTTCATTCTGAACCCATTCCTTTTCAGGACGCTGGCCCAGAGAGCGCCGAAGAGAGCCAAGGCCCCGGTGATTGTCATCGAGGACGAACCCACCACGACAGCAGGAGGCGCGTCCGAGACCACCTTGCCGGACGCGACAACTCTTCCTCAAAGCAGCCCCCAGCGCAGCCCCCAGCGTAAGTATATGGTTTACTTCCTGCTGTTCGGCATGCATGGATGCTCTTTCTTTGCTGATATCTGACTGCTGATTTGTGTAGGAGCAGAGCAGCCTCACCAGGAGTGCCCTGAAGCCGCTCCTGACATGCCATCTGCTTCGACTACACCGCCAAGGGAGGCTTCCCCGGCGAGGGAGCGTTCTCCGGCAAGGGAGACTTCTCCGGCAAGGGGCAGTTCTCCAGCAAGGGACAGCTCTCCGGCAAGGGGCAACTCTCCGGCAAGGGACAGCACCAGCGATCCCCTGGCGGCAGAGACCATGACTGCAGACCCTAGCACAGGTAATCCTCTTGCCTGAAAAACTTCCCTTGTGTTCTTCTTCTTCTGATTTTCTTTTTGAATATTTGCTTGACTTTTCTTCATCCCTCCGCCACAGAGCCAATGGAGACCGAGGTCGCCGCCGAGGAGGACGCGCGCGGCAATACTGACGACGCCGCTGCCACCGAAGAAGAAGCTGGTGCTGACGAGCCCTTGGCCGCTAAAGCTGCCACCGCAGAAGCCGGGCGAGGGGTCCGGCGATCGTGACCGACGGCCCCGAGGCCGCAGGAGCGCCAGCGCCACGCCGACCGTCGATCCCTCCGCCATCGCGGCAGCGTCGGGCTCCGAAGAACCCCAGCCCGGCGCCTATTTGAAGGTCGGCGATGGCGTCTTCATCAAGCTCCCATGGGCGTCGAGCTCCAGGGCGTCGGCCGAAGGAGAAACGTTCGATGAAGAGCTGCTCGCCTCCGCTGGACTGATGCTGGTCGACGCGCCGAGTAGTAGCAGCGGCGAGCCTGAGGAGGAGCAGCTCCTGCGGAAGCTGATGTCGCTCTACCGCGCCCGACAAGCCAAGCTGGAATCCCGGGAAGCGCTTGTCGCGAAGGCGGGAGCAGACATCGAGAAGCGCGCGGAGGAGCTCCGGGGCCTCAACCAGGAAGCTCTCCGGTCCCTGGCAGAGGAGCGGGAGCAAATCACCGAGGAGCGCAAGGCCTTCCTCCTCGAGAAGGCTGAAGCTGAGGAGCGACAGCGGCTTGCCGCCGAGAAGCTATCTGCGCAGGAAGGCGAGTTGGCGCAGAGGAAGGTTTATCTTGACAGCCATGAGGAGGATCTTGCCATGCGCGAGCAAACATTTGGCGGGGCTCTCAAGGAAGCAAAGGATGCTGCCGCAGCTACCGAGGCCGCCAAGAAGGAGCTGGAGACGAAGGTGGCGCAGTTGGAGGCCAATCTCAAGGAGAGCGGCGAGGAGCTTGCTGCACTCAAGCACGAGCGCGAGAAGGACGCCTACACTCTTGGCGAGCTGCAGCGCCGTCTCGCCGAGAGGAGCAAGGAGCTCAGCGCCGCCAAGGACTCCAACGCAGATCTTGAGTTGAAGCTGACCACCTTGACTCAGGCGCTGGACGGCGCCAGGGAGCAGGAGGTGACCTTGAAGGAGAAGATCAAGGCCGACGAAGCGCTGCTGGGAGTGCTACTGCCGCCCAGAGTGCCTTGAGGGAGAATTGTAACGCCCCGGATTCGATGCGCCAGGTGTCCGTCAGTTATTTGCCGTCTTTGTCATGTCATGTGCTTGTGTGTTGCACTTTGCCATGTCATCATCTGCATTTCATATCATGTCATCTTGTGCATCTCATCATGCATACGTGTTCGTCTCATGCATCCGAGCATTTTCCCCGTTGTCCGTTTTGCAATTCGGCACTCCTATGTCTCCCGGCGCCCCCTTTACCTCTTTTCGTGTGCGGGTATTAAACTTTCTCGGAATGGACCGAGGTTTGTCAAGCGGCCTTGGTATAGCACCGGTAGACCGCATGTCAAGTTTCGTGCCATTTGGAGGTCGTTTGGTACTCCAACGGTTAACCGGGTAACCGCAAAGGCCTCTTTTATCTTGCAGCCCAACACCCTTTCAAAGTGGCCCAAAACCAAGCAAACTCCCCTCCATGCTCTCGGTCGTTCGATCACGATAACGTGGCCGAAAACCGCTCCTCATTTGGACTCTCCTAGCTCCCTCTACCTATAAATATGTGTCTTCCCCCAAAAATTCCGGGTCCAAACCTACCCTAACCTTCCCCGCCGCCGCCGGACATTTCATCCCGCGCCGACGGACGTGTCCGCCCCCTCCGCGCCGCCGCCCTCAGCGAACCGGGGGCTGCCACGTGGCACCCGCCCGCGCCGCGCCGTCGCCAGCGGGGCCTAAAGGCGAAACCCGCCCGAACTGCGCGCTCGTAAATCCCAGCGCCCCGCGCGCCGCCGCCTCCCTCACGGCGCTTTCGCGGCGCTCCGCCGCCGTAGGCGGCGCCGCCGCCCATGACCTCCGCCTCCTCCTCGGCGCCCGACCCCGCCCGCCCTCGCCGCCCGACCCGCACCTCCTCCTCGCCTTGGCGCCAGCCGCCCCTCGCCAGCGCCTCGGCCGCGCCCCGCGCCAGCCCTCCTCGCCCGGCCCGCGCCGCCTTGGTCGCCTCCCCGCCATCCTCAGCGCGGATCCGTGAAGCTCGGCCGGATCCGCCCTGCCTCGTTATCCGTGCCGAGAGGTTGACTTCGCCCCCCCCAAAAGAAGCGACGAAGTCCCCGAATCTGCTACTATTTTCATGCATTTTCATCGCATCATATCTCTGCATCCGTAGCCCCGTTTCGTGCGTGTAATATGTCAAACTGTTCGCCTCGACGATTAAATCATTTCATCTCATTGGATTATTTTCATTTGAGCTTATCTTGATGCCCGAAATGCTGTTAGAAGAGGGCTATGTGATGTTAGTTTTTGTTTCTTAACATAACATCACTTTTATCATTTTTTCCATGATTGATGTGTGCACCCTATGAACTTGAGTCCTACATATGTTTTGTAATATGCCATGCCATCTTTATAGGGGTGTATGCCATGTATTTTTGTGATCTCTGTGGTGACTAGCACAAGAATGCAAACTAGACTTCATGATGTTGCTGATTTCAGCCCCTGTTTTGCTGATATTTTTATGCCATGTAAACTTGATGCTACAGAGAGATCCATGCTTATTTGAGATACTTCATTAAGGATGTTTTGAACATATGGTTATTCTATATCCATCCATGCCCTTGTTTTCAATTATGGAGCGCGATAGCTTGAGTCAATAAAGCTCTACTTTTGCTATAAAATGTTTCCTGGCAGGTTGTGTATGCTATGATATTGTTCTTGCCATGTATAGCTTCTATGCCATGTCTTCTTGCTGTTGGTTTCCTTGCCATGCCATGTGTTGCTCTGTGGTGAGTGGTTCAAGCTCACTAACATGCCTACGTATTGTTGTTCCTGCCATGTATGAATCTGTAATATAACTTGCTATGTTTACATGGGTGCCATCATATTTTATCGTCCTTTTTGGCTCATGGTCAGTAAGTGACATTTGTTCTATGCATTTAGTAGATTCATGCCATGCCTTTGGTTGCCATGATAAGTTCATGTAGCATGCTGTTTGATAGCTCTAAACATTGCAACCTGATGTTATTTCCTGATAAGTCTGAAACTGTTATTATTTGCAATCTTGCCATGTGTTTTTGATCATGTTCTAGTGATTTCTGGAGATAGCTCAGTGTTCATGTTTTGTCATGCTTTACCTGTATATCATGCCCATGCCTTTTGTTATTACGTTGAGGTCCTGAAGCATGTTGTTTTGATGCTTGCAATATGCCTAGTTGCTGTTTTGGACAGCTTGTCCTTTAAGCTTGTATAGGGTGTATGTGTTGAACCGTTGCTCCGTTTTGAGTGTGATCTATATGAAACTTGCTTGATTTTGCATGTAGGTTTATATTATCATGTTGCATCCTTGTTTTGAGGTGTTTGCTTGATGTTTGTATGCATTTTGCATCAATGCCATGCTTAACTTGTTTTGCTCATATCTTCTAGGCCGTAGCTCCGAATTTAATGAACTTTATATGTAACTTGACTAGAATTTCGTGTAGATCATCTTGATGCATCTTAACTTGCTGTTTAACCACTTGAACATAAGGTTTATTCAGATCTGGACCAATTTCGAAATTTGCATATGAGGACTTACCGGAATTGTTATATGTTGTTTCCGGCCTCATTTAAACTTGCCTTGATGTGTTGTTCTTGTTTGCATCATCTCTTGCCATGAGTAGCTTCATATAGTCTTGTCATGCATCATGCTTGGTTGTGCATCATGTCTTGTCTATGTGTGGTGTGTTTACTATGTTGGGTGCTTCTTCTTGTTAGTTCCTGTTTGCTATGCGATCGTGAGGATTCGTTCGTCTACGCTTGGTTCGGCTTCATCCGTTCGTCTTCTTCATGGACTCGTTCTTCTTCCTTGCGGGATTTCAGGCAAGATGACCGCTAACCTGGATCTCACTACTATCATTGCTATGCTAGTTGCTTCGTTCTATCACTATGCTGCGCTACCTATTACCTGCTGCTCAAGCCTCCCAAATTGTCATGTCAGCCTCTAACCTTTTGCACCCTTCCTAGCAAACCGTTGTTTGGCTATGTTACCGCTTTGCTCAGCCCCTCTTATAGCGTTATTAGTTGCAGGTGAAGATGAAGTTTGTTCCTTGTTGGAACATGGAGATGTTGTTCCTTGTTGGAACATGTTTACTTGTTGGGATATCACAATATACCTTATATTATTAACGCATCTATATACTTGGTAAAGGGTGGAAGGCTCGGTCTTATGCCTGGTGTTTTGTTCCACTCTTGCCGCCTAGTTTCCGTCATATCGGTATTATGTTCCCGGATTTTGCGTCCCTAACGCGGTCGGGTGATTTATGGGACCCCTTGACAGTTCGCTTTGAATAAGACTCCTCCAAAGAAGGCCCAACTTTGGTTTTACCATTGGCTTCACCACCACCTACATTTCCCTTGGGAGTAATTAACCCAAGGGTCATCTTTATTCAGCCCCCCCGGGCCAATGCTTGTCTAGGTGTTGGTCCAAACTAGAGCCCTTTGCACCGCCACCTCGGGGAAACTTGAGGGCTGGTTTTAGTTGTACGAACTGCTCATCCGGTCGTGGCCTGAGACGAGATCTGTGGCTACTATCGTGGTGTCGGCACGCCGGGAGGTCTTGCTGGTCTTGTTTTATTGTTGTCGAAATGTCTTGTAGCCGGGATTCCGAGACTGGTCGGGTCTTCCCGGGGAGAAGGAATATCCTTCGTTGATTGCGAGAGCTTATCATGGGCTAAGTTGGGACACCCCTGCAGGGTTTGAACTTTCGAAAGCCGTGCCCGCAGTTACGTGGCAGATGAGAATTTGTTAATATCCGGTTGTAGTAAACTTGAAGCAAACTCTTCTAAAATACACCAACCGTGTGTGTAACCGTGAGTGTCTCTTTTCGGGGTTGATCGAGAGGAGAACACGGTTTCTGGGTTATGTCTGACGTAAGTAGGAGTTCAGGATTACTTCTTGATCATTACTAGTTGAAGACCGTTCCTTTGTTTCTCTTCTCGCTCTCATTTGCGTATGTTAGCCACCATATCATGCTTAGTCGCTGCTGCAAACTCACCACCTTACCCCTTCCTTTCCCTTTAAGCTTTGCTAGTCTTGATACCCATGGTAATGGGATTGCTGAGTCCTCGTGGCTCACAGATTACTACACCACCAGTTGCAGGTACAGGTTTGCGATGATCATGACGCGAGAGCGATGTTTGCTTACTTTGGAGTTCTTCTTCTGCTTCTTCTTCGATCAGGGGATAGGTTCCAGGTCGGCAGCCTGGGCTAAAGGTGGTGGATGTCGCTTTGAGTTTCTGTTTGTGTTTCATCCGTAGTCGGGTGATGCTCTGATGTATTGTGATGTTGTATTCTTGTGGCATTTGTGCCTTATGTATGTATCCCCTTCTATTATGTAATGTTGATGTAATGATATCCACCTTGCAAAAGCGTTTCAATATGCGGGTCTATCCTTGGTGGGACCGTCGAGTTCCTTTTGGATAGGGTCGCATATTGTACGTGACAAGAATGTGGAGCACTGGACCGAGGGTCTTGTGGATGTTGCTGCAGCCATCGACAGGGAGCTGGCGGAGCTGGGTATGGCGGATCTTGGATATTCCTCCGATGAGCACCTCCAACCCAGCGCCAAGCTCAGCTTGTTCTTCAAGGGCGTGGTGACGGCCCTCCAGCGACTCCGGGAAGAAGTCCCAAAGCAGCTGGCCGAGGAGTCGCGCCAGATCTGCACGGGAGCTCTTCAAAAGGTGCTGATGAAGGTGGCCTTCCGCAACCCAGGCCTCAACCTCACCAACGTACTCAAATCCTTGCTGCCGTATGCTGATGTGGAGGCGCTCAAGACCCTTGTCGCACCCATCATGGACAGGGTGAGTGGGATCACGAGGGTTGAGGGCGATCACGTAGATTAGGTCGCCCGCTTTCTCTTTTTCTTGCCGCTGCTGGTCATGTTATGAGAACAATCTATTAGAGCTGCGACAAGCTATCTTGTAATATAACTCTATTTCGGGTAGCAATTGCTATGTTATTTCCTTTACTTGATTCCTTCCTTTGTATGTTTTTGCCCTACGCTTTTAGGGAACTCGTCGGCGCAGGCACCTGGGCCGCGAGCGCTGAGTGCGGGACGTCAGCTTCTTTGGCGGTGCCGCTCCGACAAGTAACCTTGTCGCAACTAGTCGCAGCTCACTTAAGTTGTTGAGCGGACTCGAAACAAAGTAAGGGCGCAACTAGCTACGAGTTGGTTCCTCCAAGCATGTGTTTTCCATACAAAGTACGGTCGTTCAAGGAAGATAACTTAAAAATTTAAAACTGATTGCTCAAACTTTAGCAACTTAGCTTTTTGTCGCTTGCTTCCGGTAAGGCTAGACTTCCTTGAGCGACGCTTGGTCCACACCATTATCTTCTCCTTTCCCCCGGCAAACTTGTGGGTGAGGGAACCTTCCTTTCTTTGAGAAAGAGAAAGAAGAGAAAATAAAGATATGGAGCCTTATGGCTCGTTATTGCCACTGGGGAGGTGCTGCACAAAGTGTCGATAACGCATGCAAAATAGAAGTAGAAAGCATGAAATTGACAAGATGTGCGAAGCACGCTTAGCTTTACTTATGCACGGGTCTGCGCCCGGCTTTGTACAAAGGATTACATGCAACATCGGCAAGACTTGTACAAAAGGTGGTTGCCGGAACAGGTTCCGACAACCGCGCCTTACGGGTAAAACTTACGAAGATGCTCAATGTTCCAGGAGTTGCTCACCGGAATGCCATCTTCGGTCTCAAGGCGACAACGCCAGGCCTAGTGACTCGTTTCACCCGGTAAGGGCCTTCCCACTTCGGCGTCAACTTGTTGGAATTCTTGGCGGACTGAACGCGCCGAAGAACAAGGTCGCCTTCCTCGAGACTTCTGGCATTAACTGTGCGGCTATGGTAGCGGCGCAAAGCTTGCTGGTATCGAGCAGCTCGTACAGCAGCCTGAAGACGATCCTCCTCAAGGAGCAGCGCGTCATCTTGTCGCAGCTGCTCTTGCTCAAGCTCATCATAAGCGAGCACTCGAGGTGATCCATATATGAGTTCCGTGGGGAGAACTGCCTCTGCTCCATAGACTAGAGCGAAAGGTGTCCGGCGGTGCCTCGATTTGGCGTCGCCCCGATCGACCAAAGAACCACCGGCAGCTCCTCAATCCAGTTCTTTCCGCACTTGTGCAGCCCGTCGATAGTTCTGGTCTTGAGCCAGCAAGACTTCAGCAGTTGCCCTCTCCGCTTGACCGGTGCTTCTCGGATGAGCAACAAAAGCGAAGCAGACCTTGGCGCCAAGATCTTGGACGTACTGCATGAAGGTGCGGCTCGTGAATTGCATGCCGTTGTCGGTGATGATCATGTTAGGGATTCCGAAATGACAAACAATCGACCTAAAGAACTTGACTGCTGACTGTGCTGTCACCTTCCTCACTGCTTCCACTTCCGGCCACTTTGTGAACTTGTCGATTGCAACGCATAAGTACTCAAAGCCCCGACAGCTTCGGGAAAGGGGCCGAGGATGTCGAGCCCCTGCATCAAAAATGTCCGTGATAAAGGGATTGTCCGGAGAGCTTGAGTTGGCTGGTGTATCTGCTTGGAATGGAACTGGCACGCTTCACACTTTGTTACTTGTGCAGTTGCATCCTGGAGGGCTGTCGGCCAAAAGAAACCTTGGCGGAACGCTTTGCCGGCAAGTGCTCTTGCGCCAATGTGGTGACCACATATGCCTCCATGTAGCTGTGCCAACAGCTTTTGTCCGTCTTCCCGGTGAATACACTTCAATTTCACTCCGTTGAGCCTTCTTCTGTACAGTGTGTTGTCGACAAACTGGTACATACTTGACCGCCGAGCTACTCTTTCCGCTTCTTCTTGCTCTTCGGGAAGTTCTCCTGTCTGAAGGAAATGGACAATCTGCTGCGCCCATGCTGGAGCTCGCGGCTCGACAACATGGACTAAAGGCACATCTGCTGCTGCGGGAACATCCGCTTCTACGGCGAGAACCTGCGGCTCAGCCGGAGCTTGACGTTCCCCGGCAAGCTCGCCGGAGCAAAACTTGTCGGGAGCGTCTGCTTCAACGAAACAAACCCTAGGGCTTGTCGGAGCAGACTGCTCCTCAGCACTGTTGGTCTTGATCTTGGGGACCTTCTTGGCAGCGGCTTCGGGGAGCTCTGCCGGAAAATAGTCACCAGAAATCAACTTCCTCTTCTTGCTCTGTCCGGTTGATGGCGTTACAGATCGTTGAGTCAGCCTGAGCACAAAGATCCCTGGTTCCACAGGTAACTTAAGTGCGGCGCACTTCGACAGGCCATCAGCAATGTCGTTCTGAGCTCTTGGAATATATTCCATCTATAGGCCATCAAAGTGCTCTTCTAGCTTTCTCACTTCATCAACATAAGCTTCCATCAACGGACTCTGATAACTCTTGTTCACTTGGCGGATGACAAGCTGTGAGTCACCCCTGACAATGAGCTTCTTGATCCCAAGGTCTCATCGATCTCGAGACCGGCAAGCAAACCTTCATACTCTGCGGTATTGTTTGTTGCTTGCTCCTTGGGAAAGTGCATCTGGACTACGTACTTGAGGTGCTCTCCGGTGGGTGCAACAAGTCGCACGCTGCACCGGGCGCCTTTGCAGCGAGAAGGCACCATCAAGTACATCAGCCACTCTTTGCTTGCCTCTTTGACGGGATGCTCAGCTTCGAATTTCTTCATCTTGTGTTGGCGCCCATTCTGCTATGAACTCCGCCAATGCTCGCTTTTGGATAGTTGAAGTGCTCTCAAACTTGAGGCCAAAGCTTGACAGTTCCAAAGTGCCCACTCGACAATCCTGCCTGTTGCCTCTGGATTTTGCAAGATCCTCTTTAGCGGAAAACGAAAGTGACGACTGTGATCTCATGTGCTTGGAAGTAATGGCGCAGCTTTCTCGAGGCCATGAGGAGGCCAAAGCAATTTCGCACACAGTACCTTGACCTAGCCCCCTGCAGAAGGGAACTGACAAAGTAAACTGGGCACTGCACCATTCTTTTCTGCATCTTCTCATGCGTCTGCGCAGATCTATCCTTGTCGGGACCAGAGCTTGCCGGTGAAGCCCCCTGCTCGTCGCTGGATGCATCTGCCATGGTTGCTAGCTCATCATCCGCCTCCCTCTCCGCTACTAACGCAACACTAACCACTTGATTGGTTGCCACTATATATAGCAGCAACTTCTCTTGTGGCTTAGGTGCGACAAGTGTTGGAGTGGAGGACATGTATCTCTTCAAGTCCTGCAGCGCAGCCTCCGCTTCCGGAGTCCATTTCATCGGACCTGCCTTTTTCAAAATTTTGAAAAATGGCAGGGCGCGCTCAACAGACCTAGAGATAAACCTGCTGAGAGCAGCTACGCAACCGGCAAGTCTTCGTACATCCTTGACGCGCTTTGGTGCTTCAATCTGCTCAATGGCCTTGATCTTGTCGGGATTGGCTTCAATTCCCCGCTGAGACACGAAGAACCCGAGAAGCTTGCCGGAAGGGACTCCAAACATACACTTCTCAAGGTTGAGCTTGAGGTTGATCTTGCGCAGATTTGCAAAAGTTTCGTCTAAATCTTGAATCAGAGTCGCCTTGTCCTTGCTTTTGACCACTATGTCATCCATGTAGGCTTCCACGTTTCTGTGCATTTGCGGCTCAAAAGCATAATGGACTACTCTTGCAAATGTTGAACCAGCATTCTTTAATCCTAAAGGCATCCGTACGAAACAAGATATGTGCCACATGGGGTGATGAATGCGGTCTTCTCCTCATCCTCTTACGCCATGAAGATCCGATGATATCCTGAGTATGCATCCAGAAATGAAAGCAATTCACATCCGGCCGTGGAGTCAACAATCTGGTCGATGCGCTACAAGGGAAATGGGTCTTTGGGACAAGCTTTATTGACATCGGTAAAGTCGATACAAAGCCTCCATTTCCCATTTGCCTTGCGTACAACTACAGGATTGGCCAACCACGTAGGATGGAGCACTCCTCTGACAAGGCCTGCTGCTTCCAATTTCTTGATTTCTTCTACGATGAACTCTTGGCGCTCCACTGCCTGCTTCCTGACTTTCTGCTGACGGGCCGCGCATGAGAACAAACGGCAAGATGGTGCTCAATTACTTTCCTGGGAACACCGGGGATGTCAGACGGTTGCCACGCAAACACGTCGACGTTCGCCCGCAGGAAAGCAACGAGCCCGCCTTCCTATTTAGGGTCGAGAGCGGCATTGATGGTGAAGGTACCACCAGTGCCGTCCTCCTTGGCGGACACCTTCGTGGTCTCTGGTGGAGCTGCCATCGTCTTCTTACACTTGCCGGTGGAGCTCGATGGTGCATCCTCGACGGTAGCGAAGCAATCCGAAGAGGTGCGCTTGCCGGAGTGGGCATCAGAGCTCTTGCCGGACTTGGTCTTCTTCTTCGCCCCGGGAGCTTCAGCGGCAAGTGGCTTGCAATCTGCTGCAGCTGCTTCTTCCAGGTAGATCTTGTCGGCGCAGATAAGAGCATCCTTCTTGTCGCCAGGGACAGAGATGAGACTTATCGGGCCTGGCATCTTCAGCATGTTGTATGCATAGTGAGAGGCTTCCATGAATTTGGCGAGTGCTGGACGGCCAAGGAGCCCATTGTAAGGCAATGGAAAGTCAAGAACGTCAAAAGTGACCCTCTTAGTCCTGAAGTTCAACTTCGCTGCCAAATGTCACCGCAACGTGATCTTTCCCTTCGCTTGCTCCTTCCCGGATTGATTCCTTGGAATGTGCCGGTCTCTTCGAGCTCGCCATCGTGGATCTGGAGTTTACGGAGCACCGCGGAGGAGATCAGGTTCAAGCCGGCCTCGCCGTCAACTAGCATCTTAGTGACCTTGAGGTTGCGGATAGTTGGTGAAACCAACATCGGCAAGCACCCGACCGCAGTTACGCGATCAGGGTGGTCCTCAATATCAAAGATGATAGGCATGCTGGACCATTTCAGAGGCTTGCGTGACTCGACGGATGGTTCTGCCGCATTGACTTCCCGCATCCACTGCTTGAGCTGGCGGTGTGAAGTATGCAGAGAAGCACCGCCGTCAACGCACAGGACCTCTGTGGCTTTCTGGAACTCCTGCTCATCGGTCTCGTCATCATCCATGTCTTCATCGTCGTCGTCATCTTTATCCTTGTCACGACCGCGGGGAGGTCTGTCTCCTTGCCGCTGCTTGGCCTTGCCGCGGCATCCTCCTCGGCCGGGACGTTTCTTGCTAGCTCCTCCAGCACCCTTCTGGGCCTTCTCCTTGTCGCGTCGTTCGTATTCAGCCTTCTACTGCTCGACAAGCTGCTCGACCTTTTTGCAGCTCTGGAGGTCATGACCCTTGGTGCGGTGGATCTTGCAAGATCGCTTGTTGGAGCCGTCTTGCTTGTCGGCGATCGCCACACTGGCAGTTGGTGCCGGCAACCTCCTTGCCGGAGCTACCAGCTTTGGCTTTCTTGGCGCCACCTCCGTTGCCGGACTGCTCAACAACTAGCACATCTCTGCCTTTCTTCTTCCTGTTGCTCCGCCGCCGGTTTTTCTTTGCCGGGGCGGTCTCCTCACTATCGATCCTCCTGCTTCAAGATTCTCTCCGGGAGTCTCCTCCCTTCCTCAAAGACGTGCACACTTGTTGGCCAAGGCATATAGCTCACCGACGTCTACGATCTTGCACATCGCCATCTCCTCCGCATCCTGCGGTTTCGCACGCTCGATGGAACGCGCTGATTACCGCGCGGTGGACATCTGGGATGTTGTGCTGTACGCGGCTGAATCTCTGAATGTACTTGCGCAGGGGCTCTCCTTCCTTCTGGGCGAGCAGATGAAGGTCGCTTTCTTGGCCATGGGGCTTGTGGCCGCCTGTAAAGGCGCCGACAAACTGATGGCATAGATCTGCCCAAGAGGATATGGAGTTGTCCGGCAAGTGCATGAGCCAGGATCTGACATTGGGCTTGAGCACCAGCGGGAAGTAGTTGGCCAGGATCTTGTCGTCTCGCCCGCCGCCAGCTTGCACCGCAATGGTGTAGATGCTGAGGAACTCCGATGGATGCGTCTTGCCGTCGTACTTCTCTGCACGTGCGGCTTGAAATTCTTCTTGCCGGGCCATCGGACTTGCCGCAGCTCACGAGTGAACGCAGGGCAACCTACCGCGTACGGCAAGTCGCCTGGTTCCTCTGGCGCATGCATGTCGACAGAGGGCCCAACACGCTTGTCGGATTGACGCCGCGCTTCTCTTCGGTGCTCGATGCGAGTTCGAGCGTCTTCTTGCTGTCGTTCGTGAAGAACTTGGCGCCGATCGCGACGAGCTCGTGGATCCGATGATGCGGTGGAGTCGCTGTCGAGGTGGATCCGGCGAGTCGGCGATCTTGGCCTTCGGGACGGAGAGTGCATGGTGGTTGCACCCCCACCGGTTTCGTCGCCACCGGCTCGTGTTTGGCAAGCCTGCCGCGGCAGCGATGCACTCGGCTGCCGTGGAGCGTCGCCGTTGGCAAAGCCAATGAGACTCTGAATGGTGGCCCCCCATTCATCGACCTTGTCGGCTGTTGGAGGATAATCCAGGAGCAGTTGAGCTCTCGCCAAAGCTTCTGTTGGAGTGGTGGATGGTAGTGGCGAACGGTGCGAGGAGTGGGATATGCTCGGACTTCTAACTATGTTAGAAGGAGCAGTATCCCGTCCAGGCGACCGTGCCTCGCTCGCGCCAACATGTTGGCGTGCATGCTGGTCTTTAGCATCCCGGGATCCACCAGCTCGATCTTGGTCCAACGAGCGTATGGCATTGTGAATACCATGACGCTGTCGGTCCCGCGCCTCCTGAGACGGGCGCGGTGCATGTACGGACGCCGAGGTTTGCGCGGCCTTGTCCTTGGACTTGGCAGCACCGTGGGCTCTCCCGTCGACGTCCATTCTTTCGCTGGCGTCTACTCCACCACCCGTTTGCTCCGGTGGTGGTGGGTTCGACGCGGACGGAGCATCTGCCGCCGAAGCCTTCTTCTTCGGTGGCATGTCGATGAAGATGATGAAGATCTAGCTCGCGTGGGCACCGGATCAGGTTCGCACAATCTCGACGCCCCCTACCTGGCGCGCCAAAGATGTCGGGGCAGGCTGATCTGACCCACGAACACCTATGGGACCGGCGGACCCTTTCGGTTTGGTGGGAGGCGGAGGTCGCACGAAGAGCAGATCGAGGCGAAGCACACGAGAGGTTTACCCAGCTTCGGAGCTCTCCGGAGAGATAACACTCCTACTGCTGCATGTCTGAGTGTATTGAGTTCTTGCTCGGGAGCGCTTGAGTGATACAGTATGCACGAGCTGCTAACGAGACCGAGCGTGTCTGGCTTCGAACCTTCTGAACCTCCTCTATGTTGCGCATGGGCCTCCTTTTATATGCTAAAGGGGTCTCCGACAGGTGGCAACATAGACAAGGGTAAAAATGGAAAAGGAGTGGTTGGTACAGCTACCTGTGACAAAGGTATGATGTTTCATACCTAACCCTGACGGCAGGGGACAAAGGCATTAAATGCCCATCTACGTCGCCCTAACAGTGCAAACAGGAACCGTCAGGGGCGCCATCGCTTGCCACGATGGCAATCTTGCCACGCGCCGCTTGCCACCGCGCTTCGCTGGCCGCACGGCCTCTTGCCACGCGCGCCTGGAAAGGTCCCAGGGCGACATGTTAGTGGATGTGCTGGAGCGCAGGTGCAGAGTGGTGGTCTGCCGTGGCAAGCGCCTTGCCGCGGTTGTTGTCTTGTCGCGTCCGGAAGTTTGTCGCTCACCGGGCCTTCCCGGCAAGCTCCTCTTGCCGGTACCTTGTTTCCTAGGTGCCTTGGGTGGCCTTCCCGGCAAGCTCCTCTTGCCGGGGCCTTGTCTCCTAGGCTTGAATACTTTGTTCTTGAATGGCTCCACAGGAACCATGGAGGACCTTGGCGGTCACCTAGTAAGCCTTGCCGCGGAGGGCTGCAACTGCCCGTGCACAAGTTCGGGATACTAGGGTACCCCTATTCTAGTACACCGACAGTGATCATCCTAAGAATGCTTATATATGAATAAAGCTCTCTCATTTACCCGCAAAAAAGATTAAGCCATATTAACCGGAAAGGAGGGAGTATGGACTAGCACTACTTTTTGGTGTGTCCCGTCAACTCGCAGAATGAGGAGAAGCTTGCAGGACAAGGTGAAGCTTCGCCACGCCTTTTGACTAATGCAACCTACCCTCGGTGGACATGCATCAGTCCATTCGGTGTCAGATTGTCAGAGGCATACACTATAGTACCCAACATGCGGAGTACCATCATTGTTTGACTTCACGAAGAGGCGAAGAGCCATACGCAGTAGTACGCGTACTTGGTTTTGCACCTTCATACTACTCCTCCCTCCGTCCACAGTTCTGGTATGCGCTTCATTATGATGCATTTCTCTCAATGCATTTCCACCACCAAAGAGACTTTAGACGCATTTGGTTTAATGCTCAATTAATTAGGGCGTGGTAACCGCAATCAAGTCCACAATTTTCTCTCCATGTATTGCACTACTACGGAGTGGAGTAAGTGCATGCATGTGTGTACCCGGGGTAGAAGCACTGCATGCATGTGTGTACGCATTATTCCCTCTAGTAATAGACGCCGTGCTATAACTACCAATGCTATTTTTCAGGCCGATCGCTAGTCGCCTTGGTCCCATTTCTTTTTCTTTTTCTGAAGCGGGCTGTATAAATAGTGACGGATGGAGTAGTATGAGAGGATGCAAAGAAGAGCGTATTGATGGTTGCTTCTTCAGAGCAACTTATAGTGGGAAAGGTGGGTCTTATGATTTGACTGCTCATTACTCACTATTAATGCGGCGCAACGACCGGCTGAGTCTCCCATGCGGTTGTGCACTACCCCTTCGGTTCTTAAATATATTCCGGAGTATTTGTCTTTCTAGAGATTTCAACGAGTGACTACTCAAATATTTTTCTTTTAGAGATTTCAAATGGACCGCACATACAGATGTATATAGTCATATTTTAGAGTGTAGATTCACTCATTTTGCTCCGTATGTAGTCACTTGTTGAAATCTCTGGAAAGACGAATAGAATATTTAGGAACGGAGGGAGTACACATATGAAGCAAAATGATTGAATCTACACTCTAAAATATGCCCGTTTGAAATTTTTAAAAAGACAAATATTTAGGAACGAAGGAGTATAATTTTGTGCATGGCACATGGACCCGGATGATGAAGAGGCTTCTGGCAATGCTATCAAGCTTCCATCATTTGTTTAAATAATTGACGTACTATACAAATAATTTTCCAGCGACATGAAATTGTACAATGGTGTGGGCTTTCAGCTTTTGTTTCACGTGTCTTTCCATCGATGCTCTTTCGGAAAAAATAAAAAACTAACTTCCTTGCTAATGCATGTCAATTATTAGCAGATCAGAGCTCATAATTACATCACAACTGAAGACAAAGTTGTGCGAAGGTGTTAAATTAAAATTGATCCATGCTTTCATTGGCAGCAACGTCCCCCCAGCTCTGTCTAAATCAACAAGGCATGTTGGGAAAAAAAGTAGCTGTCTGCAGCATGCAACATTCCGATCATTTTGTGCAGTTCCACTAAAATAGAGCTGAGCGTCCCTGTTCCAAAGATATCAAGTGTGATTATGATAATAGAGGACTGCTGATGAAACAATAAACACACAAATAGAAGTCGGTCACCTTTGCAGTCTCTCTTAAGACAAACTAGTTGGAGAAGATTAGGCTCGGAGTTGGATGAGGAGGATAGAGCAAAACCAATCTCCCTTTGTCTAGTCACACTAAAATGTAGAGACGTTTCCCGTGTGACATTTTAGTACAACTGCACAAAACACTCTTAAGAAAAAAGTGATTTGTGCAGTTCACCAAAAGGTCGCAATAGCAATGAGGTGAAATGGATAGCCCTGTTTGCAAAAAGAGGTAGAAAGGAAACAATTACTGGCAAATAATAGTTGATGACACATGCGACGACAAAAAAGAAGCATATTCCTTGTCCTAAGGGAAGATAACAACATGGTTGTGTTTGTCTAAAACGGTGTGAGGACGAGAATGCAATATGGAAAGTACGCCGGACGAGCTACGTTTTGGGCAAAGAACTATGGAAGATCCACATGCAGCGACATGGGAAGACGGGCAGTGGAGAAAGGCCGGAGGGGATACCTGGAGTTCGTCGGGATGTAACTAGGTGAGAGGCGGCGGGCGGAATCTGCGAGCAGGTGGCGTAGGCCCTACCACGCCGGAGCTTGGTCAGGGAGAACGGCGTGTACCGCAGATCGGGACGTGCTGCCTCGGCGTCGTCGAACGGAGAAACGATGCACTTCCTCCCTTTCCCCTGGCGGACGGGATGCGGCCGGATCAGTGACCAATGGTGAGAGAGAGAGGCCACCGCATTCCCTTTCCCCCGGCGGACGGGATGCAGCCGGATCAGTGACCAACGGTGAGAGAGAGAGAGGCCACTGCACTCCCTTTCCCCCGGCGGACGGGATGCGGCCGGATCAGTGACCAACGGTGAGAGAGCGAGAGGCCACCGCAGCCTTGTGTGAGATACTCTGAAGAGCGACAAACCAGGCAGGCAGGCTCCATTGAGCACTATAACTTTATTTAAAAATAACGCGGCAACACGTCAAGTTGAACTTTGTTTCGAGCACACGTGCTACACGGCCTCCCTAGGTAAACAACCGCTACGGGCGTTCAAAATAGCACGTGGGCTGCCATTTCGTAAAGAAATGAGCTCCATCGTGCACCCGCGCGGGTGTGGCTGGGCACGAAGCGTGAGTACGTGCACGATGCACCTATTCTCTTCTTGTATACGTACACCACCTACGTGGGGTTGTGTGAGAGAGATACGAACCTAGAGAGATATCATGTGTGGGTTCTTGAGAGTTTTTTTTGTGGGGGGGTCAATCAAAAAATGTAACATATGCAATGTGTGTGAAACAGAGTCCTGGATATAACATATATATATAGAGGGGGCGATCCATGAGAAGAGAGTGGAGGTATCATCGGCTTGAGGTGTCCATAGAATCGAAGAGAGGGATGATGATGTGTGTGTGCTGTGATCGATAAAGAGTGCCATCGAATTTGTGTGTGCCCACGCCAAAGATATAGAGTGGCTGGCCCATCGGAACATGAGATGGGACATGTGCAGTTTGTCTCTGTGGCATGGATACCTACCTGCAGCGCCGACTATCGGTGTGTGGTGGGGAAGAGGGAGGCCCAATTAACTATAGAGGTACAATGGCTGGTATATGTGTGGAGGAGGAGAGAGGCCTACCTCATGTATTAAGGACATCGATCTGCCTCATGTATTAAGGGAGATCGATCGGCATCCATGCATATGTGCAGGAGAGGAATAAGGTTGGGAGAGAGACAGAGCGAGAGTGTTGGAGGGGTGGTAGTGGAGTTGCTTCTAACAAATGGTGGGATAGGCTTGCTAGACAAACGGAGGGCACGCGCAAGAATATCAATAAGAGAGGAGATGGCTGCTTGTTGTCTGTGCACGTGCGTGTGAGAGACGGGTCAGGAGGCATGCACGAATGATGAGGGGGGACGATGTGGCTGTGATAAGCAGACATAACTACATAGGAAGATCAATCGCCCTTTGTAAGAGAAAGGATAGACATAACTTGTGAGCTACATCGATCGATGGGGGGGGGGGTAGTTAAAGTCGATCTAGGTATATGTTGGGAGATCAATCGGTATACATGCATGTGTGTGTTAGAAGAAAATGAGGCACGAGGAGAAGGATAGAGAGAGAGGGATGCATGTAGGAGGGGTGGTACGAGAGGCATACTATATCGAGGGGGGAGGAGTGTGCGAGTACGAGAACGATGAAAAGAGTGGTGGGAGTGAGGCATGGACGGTGACAGGAGAAGAGGGGAAGCTTGTGTTTGTGCTAGGCACACCTGGCTAGAGAGGCATATCGATCGATGTGTGCCATAAAGAAGGAGCTGGGGGGCCTACACACACCATGGGCGAACGACCTAAAGTGAAAAGACGAATTTGCGCGACGGAGCTAGAGAATGCTGAGGGAGGGTGGGAGGGATGCGAGCATTTGCATGCACAAGAGAAAGTTAGCGCTAGCTACAAAGATAAGAGGGTTGTGTGGGTGTAAAAGACGAATAGAGATCATATATACTTCATTATAAAAAGCGAATTCGGATATTTGAAGAATTTATCATAGTGTTTCAAACCAACGCATGTGTGAATATATATAACGGTGATACACATGGTGTGGTTATGAACATGGTATACTACGTTTAATATATTTTATCTCTACTCTTATAAAAAACGGAGTTGTTGATGATGGTGTGCCTGCCATCCTGCATTATAGGCCATCTGATTTATATCTCATGGATAGCAAGGAAACTATGATGGTTGAAGTTGGCAACAATCATGATTGTAGATTCTTATTGAAATAGAGAAACGAATTCAAATTTAGTTCGAATTGCAGCGGTAGTATAGACATTTGGAATGCACTAAAATGTTGGTATGAGTAGGTTACATGCATTATACAGCAAGAGAAAAACTTGAATCGGACATAACATGGATTCATACTCCCTCCTTCCATCTATATAGGGCGTAATGAGATTTTTAAGACCGCCTTTGACTATTGACAAGATTAATAGTACATGACATGCGCAATGTGAAAATTATATCATTGAAAGAACCTTTCATAGACGAATTTAACGGTGTGCTTTGTGTAAGTTGCATGTCATATATCATTGCTCTAATATTTGGTCAAAGTTAGCATCAAAACACATTAGGCCCTATATAGATGGAACGAGGGAGTAGCTTTGAATAGCATTTGTATAGTAAAACGGGGCAAGACTCTCTCTTTGTATCGTGTGAATAGTTTTATTTTTTTTGTTTTCTTTTAGGTTGACGGAAGTGCGAATTGATTTGGTACGTACAAGTACAATATTACTACACGTTAGGCTTGTCCCTAAAATTCAACCCGCGTCTTGTTATATCCCGAAAATTCAGATATCGTGCTCCCAAAACTGGCGCCTTCACAACCCGCCTTGCTATCCCGAAATTACAACGGCGGAAAACTCCCTCCAGCTGCCAAATCCCGACACCAAATCCCCTTCTAACCCTGAGCCGAAGGGCCGCTAGTTCAAATCGGTGGGGGTACTTTTGTAACACACCCTACATTTTGGACAAGCGCGTTCCTAAGTCATGCTTCACCCCTCCCATCGCCTCTTTTTGCCATTCAAATCCCAGGCCGCCATAACCTCTCCGCTCCAGCCGCAAACCCCACCCTCCTCCGTCCGCCACATCACCGCTGCCCAGCCGGAGCATCTTCCTCGACGACGTCGTCCACCGCAACAGCTCGACTTCCTCGTCCCACCTCCCGGATGAGGATCCGTCGTCCATCTCGGCCGTCTCCGCCGGTTCAGCCGCCCGTCCTCCACCTCCAAGGAGCTGCTCCGACGATCACCTCGCCTATCGCGGTTGCTCCATCCCCACAGTTGGCCTTAACCTGCTCCACCGGAACCGCAGCATCCTCACCGACTCCTGGACGAAGCCGAGGCCTACTCGGTGCCACCAAAGAGGTTGTACACTCATCACATCGCACCTTCTCCTTAACTCGACCTCCCGGCACCGACGGTGCTCCATCCCGCACCCCCATGGAGCGGCTACCTTGAAGCCGGCACCGCGGGCGACATCTCCACGGCGGCTCTCCCCCAGTGCGAGGCCCCTTCGGCGGCGGCGTCCATACCAGTCGGATCTGCTACTGCTGCTCCGGCTCTCGCTCGCTCGCTTGCGCTGCTGCTGCTGCTCCGGCTCTTGCTCAATTGCTCGCTCGCCCAGCTGCTGCTGCTTCTCTCCCTCTCGCTCGTGCTACTGCTCTGCTCCAATTAAGCCACACTTCAGTCGACTGAATCGACTTTTGGGTCAGTCGATTTTCAGGGTTTGGGGGGGCTCGCCAGAGTTAAGGAAGAACCACCCGCAGTGGGGACGGGGGCTCGCCGGAGAGGTACCCCACTATCTATCTTACGGTTCAGGGTGGGGGGCGGGGGACCTAGAGGGCTGGCCGGGGCGGCGGTGGCGAGTTGTTTCGGGGCGGCGAGGCGACGCTGGGGCTGGCGGTTCGGCCGGTGGTGGCTGGTGGCTCAGGAGGGTGCAGGTTGAAGATGAACTGCAGGCCCTCCCTAAACTACATGTTAATGCCTCTCTACTACCATTGCGTTCAGTTTCGGCAGTAGCATTCAGATTCCACAGTAAATTTCAGTTTCGACAGTTAAGTTCAGATTCAACAGTTTTACCTCCTCTGTTGTAGTCAGCTGGTTTTTGGTGATGTTAATTTTACATCCATTTTACATCATCTATTGGAGATGCTATTAGAATCCCACTTGATATTGACGATGTCTGTCTTGTGCTGCTTCAGCCTTGACGTCTTACGGCTCACCGGAGCTGCTCCAACGATGTAAACGATCCATCACAACAGTGAGCGGTGCTCGGACGCCGTCTCATGATTCCTCGGACTTCCTCCACACCTCCGACAGCCACCTCTGCCTCAATCGCTTCAAATGACCAACCCAATGATGCTTTGAGGTCGACACGGCTCTGACAAAGAGGTTGTACACTTGTTGCATCACTTATTACTATACATTCACGCCGATCCATTAGGGCTCTTTTGGTTCAATGGAAAAACATCGATCCAATCGGTTGTTACCATCACTCTAAATTTCTGCATGCTCTCCTTACATAATCTCACCATATTTTTTTCGTATGCATGTCGGATATTGTACACAGTCATCTTGAACATGTAGAGAAAAAGAGAAGAGTTTTGCTGCAATACAATGTCATGCAGACATCGCTCCATGATGGGTTCAATAGCAAACCCTCCCCACCCCTCTCCGCATTGTAATCCAGAGGAAGATATCTGTTCGAGGCGGATTCGCACGCCACGACCACTCCTATTTACCCCCCAAGGTGTTTGATCTACCTTGGCATGATGATGTTAGTCATATCATGCATATGTTGCCTTGCATTGCCTACTTTTGACATCATATATGTCATCCGCTTAGTTTAGACATGTTCCGTAATGCCACCTGTTTAGTTTCTATATCATATATGGGAATTATGCAGTCTCATGTCTTTTAGCCAGCCATAATATATGTGAAATGTGCAATGTCATCCTGTTTAACCAGGCATCATATATTTTAATGATATCTTGCCATTTGTCGACAATGTTTGTACACTAAACTACTCTTCCTGTGAATCAGCCATTTGGGTGGGAGATGGAAAATCTGGAGTGAAAACAAGGCCTTCAGAGTAGACAGTGCTACCTGTCGAAGCAGATCTCTTGTTGTGTCCCGATAGCTCCTCAGAGATGGATTCAGAGACAGATGACCAGTCCTATTCCCCAATCGAGGTGTATGCTCTAACTTTGCACGGTTATCTGCTCATATCGTGCATACGGTGTCTTGCATTGCATAGTTTAGACATCATATACACAATATTCAACACCATGTTCTTAGTTCGGACATCATATCGAATGCCCTCTCGCTTAGCATATAAATCACATATGTGAATTAAATGACGTGATCCCGATTACTTAGATAACATGTAGGTGAATTATGTCATGCGATCCTGTTTAGTTATTCATCATATCTTTGAATTATGTTATGCTATGCTATCCGGTTTAGATAGACATCATATATGTGAAATTATGTCATGCTATCCGTTTTAGTTAAACAATATACATGTCAACTATTTCATGCCCTCTTTTTTCTACACTATCTATTGCATCTGTCTCTCATACAATGTCTGTACATTCAACTATGTTTCCTGTTTATCAGCCATTTGAATTGGAGCGGGTGATGCCAGTATCTAACATACTAAAAACACGGTCTTCAAATAAAACAGTGCTACCTCTTGGTGGAGATAGCACCCCAGTTGTACATGCACAAGAACCAGCCCTACCACACATAACCCAAACTCCCGCAGATTGTACCCCTACTGCGATGGATGAGAACCAGCTTCACCCAATCTAACCCCAACCCCAGCCGATAGTAACCTGTTCCTGTTGACACAAAGCAACATCTCCACCACAGAGCTCACAAACAATAGCAGTTAGTAAGGCAGCTCCAAAGGCCCAAAGGGCCAAGATTATCACGGCGAACCCCAACTCCACCCGGTTAGTACGCCTATTCACGTGGAGGAAGCACAACCAGCTAGTCGTAGTTTAGCATCTATCGCATTTGATGTTGTTAAATTGTATGTGCGTATCTTCCCATCTTGGAAATATTATAATCAAGATGAAGGAAAATGCGATTGCAGTGTGTGTTTGTCCAGGAGTTATGTGTAAGTAATGTTATTCATGGCAATTACTTTGCTTCGTCCCATACATCCTACCTCCATGATTGTTATAATACAGCAAATTTTCCCATTTTCTCTATAGAGAAGGACCGATTTGGAAACTCAGGATGAGGTAACCTGTGCTAATACCTCTGCTATCTTCAAGAATGCTTGGTGGCAGCATCAGAATTACCTGAAGAAAACGTACTTCACCGGCAAAGATACTCATCAAATTCCCTTACGTTCTCCCGAGACACATTTACTGGACGATGACTGGGAATGCCTTGTTCTGTATTGGTCCCGAACCAAGAATGTGGTAAGGTCTATGAGCTCATTTTCTATTTTTAAGTATTATATTCTTGCGTCTTCCTGTACTTTGTTCATGTAGAACAAGAGCCTAAACCTGAAGAACAACTGTTCTAATTTAAGATTCCATTGCTACCATAGGACATAGATATATGTTTGTTTGATGCTTTTATTATGTACTAGTACTTGGCAATAGAAGACTTGGTAGTTTAATCCTGTCCACCTTACTAATGAACTGGTTCACCAAAATGAGTTTCATATACTAGTACCTGCTAAACTTGTTATGTGTCTGCTTGGTTCTTCTTTTAGAATGCTGACAAAATATTGGGGAAGAGTGCCTTATTAAGCAACGGTAAAGGAAGTAATGCAGATAAGGTTCAGGATAGTAACACATCCTGTCTTGGTTTAGTGTTGGAGTTACTGGCTACTACCGCTTGCACAAGCTATTCAAATACACTGTCTGAATCAGTTCGGTTTCTTGAGTCTCAACTACAAGCTGAAAGACATCTATCAGCTGTGCTACGACAAGAAGCGGAAGGATCATGAAGTCCTGTGAGCATTCAGATGCATACTTTCCGTGCAACAATGAAGCGTTGGAGGATTTTAGTGCCAAACAGGACAAAGCTAATCAGCTTGCTAAGCTTATTGCCAAAGCATGGTGGATACCTGTGATAACCTTTCTTGAGCTCTTGATGTTGTTTCAGTTATGCTCTTGTTTTGCTGCTGCGTTTATTTGCACCTTTGGTGGCCAATTTTGACGGCCGGTGTATATGATATGCTGCTTTGTTCCCTATATTTACCTTTGGTGGCGAACTTTGATGCCTAGTGGATGTAATATGTGTAATAGCCGTGATAGCCTAGAGTTAGTTGCTTGCTTATTTATTTCCTTCTTGTCTTGTTTATTTGTTTGCTTGTAGTCATTGCAGTTCTTTTTCCGCGGTTAGCTAGTGGCTGCAATAACCTATTTTTTGAAACTAGGCCACAATAACCATGGGCTAATATTTACTGTAGTGACACTGGGCCTCCTACTAGCCGTAGAAACAGTGGGCCTTCTATGTGCCGTAGAAATAGTAGGCCTTCTACGGGCCGTAGAAACAATGGGCCTTCTACGGGCCGTATCATCAATGGGCGTTATACGGGCCGTATGATCGATTGACCAAACGTGGGCCAATAACAGGCGGCATTATGGCCGTAAATGGGCTAGAGTTGGAATCGTCCGTTCATGGGCCGACCGTAACGGGCCATCGTTAATAGGCCGTATTTGATGACGCTATGAAAACGGCCCAACGACATCGCACCACAAACGGGCCGACTGTAACCACGGGCTGAATTTGGCCCACAAGCAGAAAATGACAGTAACGGGCCGTAAGTAAACGAATGCTGGAAATGAGCCCAAGAATAAATGGGCTTTGAGAAGGCCGAAAGATAACATGGGCTGGAAACAGCCCAACGGAATAACGGGCCGTTAATGGGTATAAAGTGATATATTGTTCATCAAGGGCTAGTTTCACCACGGGCCGTTAATGGGTGTAAAGTGATACACTGTTCATTACGGGCCAGTTTCACCACGAGCCGTTAATAGGCCAAGAGTTACATAGGGCCTCATATGGGCCGAAAGACGTCATGGGCCATACATGGGCCAGAAGTGAAAACGGGCTGGAATCATATTGGATGGCCCAGATGACGCTACTGGGCCTAATTCGGATAGGGTGTAACGGGCCTTGGGTTAGCGGGCTGTAAATGGGCTATATGCGAACATGCCGTCAACAGGCTTTCTATGGGCCGGCCCGCCAGCTTTTGACCAAGTCAAACAGGCCGGCCTTTTCACAGGAATGGGCCTCTGTTGGGCCGTGCCATGTGTCGACGTATCATAAGCGCCTATCTGACCCACTGACGAGCTGACACGTGTTTCGTCCGGCCAATAAGAATTTTACACGTGGAAATTTCCCATTAGTCGGGGCTATTAACGGGTTATCGGATCCAAAACGCGACCCGATAGCTTAACGGGCGTTCGCTACGGTGGATGCCACGTGTCGGTCACCCTTGACGAAAGCACTTACGGACGCGTGATTTATCGTCATGGAAGTGGACACTTCCATGATGATAATTTTGGTAATGTCATGGAACACTTCTACGACAACACAGGTATGATTATCTTGATTCTGTCATAAATTTGTCATGGATGTACATGCATGACAAAACGCGACCCATCGTGTGACAAACACGTATCATCACGGAAGTGTATTTTTTGTATTAGTAACAAAGAGTAAACGGAAAAGTAAATAAGCGAAGAACAATATGTGAAAAGCTCGTAGGCATTGGATCGGTGATGGAGAATTATGCGGATGCGGTTCATCATGTAACAATCATAACATAGGGTGACACAGAACTAGCTCCAATTCATCAATGTAATGTAGGCATGTATTCTGAATATAGTCATACGTGCTTATGGAAAAGAACTTGCATGATATCTTTTGTCCTGCCCTCCCGTGGCAGCGGGGTCCTAACGGAAACTAAGGGATATTAAGGCCTCCTTTTAATAGAGTACCGGAACAAATCATTAACACATAGTGAATACATGAACTCCTCAAACTACAGTCATCACCGGGAGTGGTCCCAATTATTGTCACTTCGGGGTTGCCGGATCATAACACATAGTGGGTGACTATAGACTTGCAAGATAGGATCAAGAACTCACATATATTCCTGAAAACATAATAGGTTCAGATCTGAAATCATGGCACTCGGGCCCTAGTGACAAGCATTAAGCATAGCAAAGTCATAGCAACATCAATCTCAGAACATAGTGGATACTGATACGTCTCCAACGTATCTATAATTTATGAAGTATTCATGCTATTATATTATTCATCTTGGATGTTTTATGGGCTTTACTATGCACTTTTATATTACTTTTGGGACTAACCTATTAACCCAGAGTCCAGTGCCAGTTCCTGTTTTTTCCCTTGTTTGATGTTTCAAGAAAAGGAATATCAAACGGAGTCAAAACGGAATGAAACCTTCTGGAGAAGTTATTTTTGGAAGGAAAGCTACCCGATGGACTTGGAGTGCACGTCAGGAAAGAAAAAAGGGAGCCACGAGGTAGGGGGGCGTGCCCACCCCCCTAGGGCGCGCCCTCCACCCTCGTGGGCCCCTCGTGGCTCCCCTGACGTACTTCTTCCTCCTATATATACTCATATACCCTAAAAACATTGGGGAACAAAATAGATCTGGATTTCCGCCTCCGCAAGCCTTTGTAGCCACCAAAAATTTCTCGGGACCCTGTTCCGGCACCCTGCCGGAGGGGGGGAACCCTCACCGGTGGCCATCTTCTTCATCCCGGCTCTCTCCATGACAAGGAGGGAGTAGTTCACCCTCGGGGCTGAGGGTATGTACCAGTAGGTATGTGTTTGATCTCTCTCTCTCTCTCTCTCGTGTTCTTGATTTGGCACGATCTTGATGTATCGCGAGCTTTGCTATTATAGTTGGATCTTATGTTTCTTCTCCCCCTCTACTCTCTTGTAATGGATTGAGTTTTCCCTTTGAAGTAATCTTATCGGATTGATTCTTTAATGATTTGAGAACACTAGATGTATGTCTTGCCGTGCGTATCTGTGGTGACAATGGGATATCACGTGATTCACTTGATGTATGT
The DNA here is from genome assembly GCA_021605145.1 of Aegilops bicornis. Classification (NCBI taxonomy): domain Eukaryota; kingdom Viridiplantae; phylum Streptophyta; class Magnoliopsida; order Poales; family Poaceae; genus Aegilops; species Aegilops bicornis. Next base: position 56,327,032 of record CM038673.1, on the reverse strand, counting down.
TTTGGTGATCAACTTGCGGGTTCCGCCCATGAACTTATGCATAGTGGTTAGCACACGTTTTCGTCTTGATTCTCCGGTAGAAACTTTGGGGCACTCTTTGAAGTACTTTGTGTTCGTTTGAATAGATGAATCTGAGATTGTGTGATGCATATCGTATAATCATACCCACGGATACTTGAGGTGACATTGGAGTATCTAGGTGACATTAGGGCTTTGGTTGATTTGTGTCTTAAGGTGTTATTCTAGTACGAACTCTAGTGCTGTTTGTGACACTTATGGGAATAGCCCAATGGATTGATTGGAAAGAATAACTTTGAGGTGGTTTCGTACCCTACCATAATCTCTTCGTTTGTTCTCCGCTATTAGTGTCTTTGGAGTGACTCTTTGTTGCATGTTGAGGGATAGTTATATGATCGAATTATGTTATTATTGTGGAGAGAACTTGCACTAGTGAAAGTATGAACCCTAAGCCTTGTTTCCTAGCATTGCAATACCGTTTACGCTCACTTTTATCGCTTGCTACCTTGCTGTTTTTATATTTTCATATTACAAAAACCTATATCTAGCATCCATATTGCATTTGTATCACCATCTCTTCGCCGAACTAGTGCACCTTTACAATTTACCATTGTATTGGGTGTGTTGGGGACACAAGAGACTCTTTGTTATTTGGTTGCAAGGTTGTTTGAGAGAGACCATCTTCATACTACGCCTCCCACGGATTGATAAACCTTAGGTCATCAACTTGAGGGAAATTTTCTACTGTCCTACAAACCTCTGCACTTGGAGGCCCAACAACGTCTACAAGAAGAAGGTTGCGTAGTAGAAATCAAGCTCTTTTCTGGCGCCGTTGCTGGGGAGGTTAGTGCTTGAAGGTATATCTTCAGATCTTGCAATCGAATCATTTTGTTTCTTGTTCTAGCACTAGTTTAGTTATAAAAATGAATTGAGTTTGTCTCTTACGCTTCATCTTTTTAATATCTTTCGTGAGTATGATGGAAAGGAAAAGTGTGCCAAAGTGTTAGAAGAAGAATGTATTAAAATGTTTGGCACTAAATCTTTGAATGATGAGCATGTTTGCAATGTTCTTAATATGAACTCTTTGAATATCCATAGTACTAATGATGATTGCACTAGTTATGATTAAAATGTCTCCTATAAACTTGTGAACTTTGCAATGAACGTGATCATTTCAGTACCCAATGCAAATTGTTTCATGATCTAATCATTTCCAAAAATTGTGATGAGTTTATTTCCCTTGCACATTATAATGAACTTAGCTTGCTTATGGGTTGCGAAGAAATGAAACACATAACTAGGCATCTTCCAGAATTTTCCCGTTATAAACTTCTTGGTTTTGATCTAGAGGAAATTTATATGTATTGTGCGGTGCATTGCATTGAAAATCCTTATATTGCCAATTACATAAAGAAAAGAAAGCAAATAGAAGATGAAGAGAACGCTAACAAAAGGGAAGAGACTTTCCAATATCCTCCTATTATTTCTTATGATGAATCAGGTAACGAGGAGGAGCCTTCTATTCAACCAATCTCATTAATAAGGACCTCCAAAAAGAGGATTGAGCCCACACATGATGTGGTGGAGAAGAAGAAAAGAAAAAGGAAGAGAGGTAAAAAGGTATCCCTCCCAAATAATGTTGCTCCTATTATTGTTGTGCCTCATGAAAATGAATCAAAAATAATTGTGGAAGATGATGCACTTGATGATGATCTCGTAATGTCTATTGCTTATTGTGATGATTATGATTGGGAAGATAATGATACTCCTTATGATCTTGAAAATCTTTTTGGCACTTGCTTGGAAGAATATGATAATTGCTATACTATTGGTGCTATCCATACTATTAATGATGAGAGTGATTATGCTTATGATATGAAAAGGCCCAAGCTTGGGGATTCTATGTTTGAAGAAGATGATGTTTTTGAGAATATATTTGCTGAAATTAATGTTTGTCCCAAGCTTGGGGATGCTATGTTTAATAATGATGATATTTTTAGCCTCCCAAGTTTTGATATGCAAAGTTGTTATGATGATAGCATGCCTTCTACCTATGATGATTATATTGATGAAAGTGGATTTGGAAGAGTGTCAACTTTAGGAAGTAGTGATCCCACTATTTTTGAGGATGTTTAATCTTATAATATTTATGAAAGTGGATTTGGAGAGGTCATGACTTTATTTAGTGATTTATCCACTATTTCGGAAGAGGTTTCAATTGATTATGATGAGAACAAAGTTGCTACTTATGATGATTATTGTGATGAAACTTATGATATAAAAAGTAGTGATGATTATATTTATAAAACTTGTCATGATTATGAGTACCCTTTCTCTAAACATTACTCTTTTAATGTGGAAACAATTTATAGTATTCAAGTCTCTTATGATACTCCCACTATTCTGAATGAGAAGAATTTTGCTTATGTGGAAGTAGTAAAATCTCTATGCAAGTAGATCATGAAAAGAATGCTTTAGGTACTGGTTATATTGTTGAATTCATTCATGATGCTACTGAAAATTATTATGAGGGAGGAATAGATGCTTGTAGGAATTGCAATAATAGCAAGTTTCCTCTCTATGTGCTTAAAGTTTTAAAGTTATGCTTGCTTTGCCTTCCTATGCTAGTTGATTATTGTCCCCATAAGTTGTTTGCTCACAAAATCCCTATGCATAGGAAGTGGGTTAGACTTAAATGTGCTAGTCATATTCTTCATGATGCTCTCTTTATGTTTCAATTCTTATCTTTTATGCGAGCATCATTGAAATCATCATGCCTAGCTAGGGGCGTTAAACGATAGCACTTGTTGGGAAGCAACCCAACTTTATTTTAGTTTCTTGTTTTTTGGTTATGTTTAGGAATAAATAATCCATCTAGCTTATGTTTAGATGTGGTTTTGTGTTTTAATTAGTGTTTGTGCCAAGTAAAACCTTTCGGAAGACTTAGGTGAAGTCTTTATGATCACACTGAAAAAAAAACAGAAACTTTAGCGCTCACGAGATTTGCTTCAACTTTTGACTGGAGAGTGCTATTTATTTGATTCTTTTGAAAGATGATTAGTAGACAAATTCCTCAGGTCCACCAATTTATTCTATAATATTTGGAGTTCCAGAAGTATACGTTTGATATAGATTACTACAGACTGTTCTGTTTTTGACAGATTCTGTTTTCATTGTGTTGTTTGCTTATTTTGATGACTCTATGGCTAGTAAAATATTTTATAAACCATAGAGAAGTTGTAATACAGTAGGTTTAACACCAATATAAATAAAGAATGAGTTCATTACAGTACCTTGAAGTGGTGTTTTGTTTTCTTTTGCTAACGGAGCTCACGAGATTTTCTGTTAAGTTTTGTGTTGTGAAGTTTTCAAGTTTTGGATAAAGATTCGATGACTATGGAATAAGGAGTGGCAAGAGCCTAAGCTTGGGGATGCCCAAGGCACGCCAAGGTAATATTCAAGGATAACCAAGAGCCTAAGATTGGGGATGCCCCGGAAGGCATCCCCTCTTTTGTCTACTTCCATCGGTAAGTTTACTTGGAGCTATATTTTTATTCACCACATGATATGTGTTTTGCTTGGAGCGTCATTTTATTTTCTTTAGCTTTGCTTGCTGTTTGAATAAAATACCAAGATCTGAAATTCTTAAATGAGAGAGAGTCTTCACATAGCTACACAATTATTTAACTACTCATTGATCTTCACTTATATCTTTTTGGAGTAGTTTGTCATTTACTCGTGTGCTTCACTTATATCCTATGAGTAAATGGTTGAATGATTTGAATGTCATAAATCTGAAATTATATACGTTTCATATGCCTTTCCCATGGGGAGTAATGCCTTCACATATAAGAAGTAGAGGTGGTAAATTTATTGAAGGTTAGCAAACATTGTATTGGTCACTTGAACAATTCATGAAAGAATATAGAAGGAAGGGAGGTTTCACATATAATACTATCTTGGACATCTTCTATGATTGTGATCCCCATTAACTATTTTCAAACCTGAGCAAATTAGTTGAAGTTGGACAAGGAAGACGACATAATGAGTTATGCTTGGGTATATTTGTATAAGTTATATTGTTATGGATCCTCTAACATGTGGTGCTTGCTATTTAGAATCCTTTGCTAGCGAAAATATCTGTACTAAGCGGGAATACTGCTTGTGCATCCAAATTCCTTGAACCAAGTTTCTTCCATGAGTGTCCACCATATCTACCTATATGCGGTATTTACCTGCTGTTCCAAGTAAATTTGCATGTGCCAAACTCTAAACCTTCAAATAATAATCTGTTTTGTATGCCCGAATCGCTCATGTAGCGACTACGGGTTAGCGATATCTTCCATGCTAGGTGGGTTATTCTCACGATGAGTGGACTCCGCTCATCATTCACGAGAAAATGGTTGGTAATCGGGATGCCCAGTCCCATGATCAAAAGGTCGAAATCAAATCAATAATTATTGCAAACAAAACTCCCCCAGGCTTGATGTTAGTTGGAGGCACCCGTTGTTTCGGGCAAGCCATGGATTGATGATTGTTGGTGGAGGGGGAGTAAAAATCTTTACCTTTCTGTTTGGGAACCGCCTATAATGTATGTAGTATGGAAGATATTGGGAACTCTTAATCGTTATGTTGAAAATGAAAGCATACATCTCAAAATTATTTTCATCTCTGTTTTTGCTTCGAGCTCTGGCACCTCTGCAAATCCCTGCTTCCCTCTTATGAAGGGCCTATCTTTTACTTTTATGCAAGAGTCAGTAGTATTCCTTCTCATTCCAACCTACTCTTTAGTTGGCAAGCATCATGTGATGGAAAGATCTAGGCATATATGGCCATTCAAATATATTTGAGCATGAATTATTACTGTTGACATTACCCTTGAGGTAAAAGGTTGGGAGGCGAAACATTAAGACCCTATCTTTCTCTGTGTTCGATGAATACTATTTGTTCTAAAAATATGCTTTGAGTGGTAGCAATCATGGAATACTAAATGATAGTTGAGTATGTGAAGTTTGCTGAATCAAAGCTCTGATATAGATTCTTCCTGAAAATAAGATGAATTGCAATTGTTTGATGACTGAGAACATAGTTTGTTAGTTTTCAAGAAAGTTTATGATCTATACTTTAACATGTGAATAGTTTGTTACTTGATCATGAAAAGTTCTATGAGTTGAGCTACTGTTATGACATATAATGATGCTAGAAAAGGTGATTGAAATTATCATTGATCAAACTTAATGCACCTGCTAGCATTCACACTTCATAAATTATTTCTTTTATCATTTCTTTTATCATTTACCTATTTCTTTTATCATTTACCTACTCCAACGTATCTATAATTTATGAAGTATTCATGCTATTATATTATTCATCTTGGATGTTTTATGGGCTTTACTATGCACTTTTATATTACTTTTGGGAATAACCTATTCACCCAGAGCCCAGTGCCAGTTCCTGTTTTTTCCCTTGTTTGAATGTTTCGAAGAAAAGGAATATCAAACGGAGTCGAAACGGAATGAAACCTTCTAGAGAAGTTATTTTTTGAAGGAAAGCTAACCGATGGACTTGGAGTGCACATGAGGAAAGAAACGAGGGAGCCATGAGGTAGGGGGGCGCGCCCTCCACCCTCGTGGGCCCCTCATGGCTCCCGTGACATACTTCTCCATCCTATATATACTTATGTACCCTAAAAACTTCGGGGAATAGAATAGATCTGGAGTTCCGCCGCCGCAAGCCTCTGTAGCCACCAAAAACCTCCCGGGACAATGTTTCGGCACCCTGCCGGAGGGGGGGAACCGTCACCGGTGGCCATCTTCATCATCCCGGCGCTCTCCATGACGAGGATGGAGTAATTCACCCTCTGGGCTGAGGGTATGTACCAGTAGCTATGTGTTTGATCTCTCTCTCTCTCGTGTTCTTTATTTGGCACGATCTTGATGTATCGCGAGCTTTGCTATTATAGTTGGATCTTATGTTTCTTCTCCCCCTCTACTCTCTTGTAATGGATTGAGTTTTCCCTTTGAAGTAATCTTTTTGGATTGAGTCTTTAATGATTTGAGAACACTTGATGTATGTCTTGCCTTGCGTATCTGTGGTGACAATGGGATATCACGTGATTCACTTGATGTATGTTTTAGTGATCAAATTGCGGGTTCCGCCCATGAACTTATCCATAGGGGTTGGCACACGTTTTCGTCTTGATTCTCCGGTAGAAACTTTGGGGCACTCTTTGAAGTACTTTGTGTTCGTTTGAATAGATGAATCTGAGATTGTGTGATGCATATCGTATAATCATACCCACGGATACTTGAGGTGACATTGGAGTATCTAGGTGACATTAGGGCTTTGGTTGATTTGTGTCTTAAGGTGTTATTCTAGTACGAACTCTAGGGCTGTTTGTGACACTTATAGGAATAGCCCAATGGATTGATTGGAAAGAATAACTTTGAGGTGGTTTCGTACCCTACCATAATCTCTTCGTTTGTTCTCCGCTATTAGTGTATTTGGAGTGACTCTTTGTTGCATGTTGAGGGATAGTTATATGATCCAATTATGTTATTGTTGTTGAGAGAACTTGCACTACTGAAAGTATGAACCCTAAGCCTTGTTTCCTAGTATTGCAATACCGTTTACACTCACTTTTATCGCTTGCTACCTTGCTGTTTTTATATTTTCAGATTACAAAAACCTATATCTACCATCCATATTGCACTTGTATCACCATCTCTTCTTGAACTAGTGCACCTATAGAATTTACCACTGTATTGGGTGTGTTGGGGACACAAGAGACTCTTTGTTATTTGGTTGCAGGGTTGTTTGAGAGAGACCATCTTCATCCTACGCCTCCCACGGATTGATAAACCTTAGGTCATCCACTTGAGGGAAATTTGCTACTGTCCTACAAACCTCTGCACTTGGAGGCCCAACAACGTCTACAAGAAGAAGGTTGCGTAGTAGACATCAACCTCCTAGAATGGAAATGAAAATTTCGCACAAAGGTATTGGTGAGTAAGAGATACTCTTCGCGTTGGTCGCGGAGGAAGTCGGTGAGACCTGCATTCTCAGCTTACAAAACTAACTCGATTACATGATAGATCTTATCCAACCCATCATCGTCCAGCAAGCCTACGATGGAATTACTCACGCACGGCGGTGAGCATCATGAAATTGGTGATGGAGGATGGTTGATGATGACGACGGCGACGAATCCCTTTCTCCGGAGCCCCGAACGGACTCCAGATCAGCCCTCCCGAGAGGTTTTAGGGCTTGGCGGCGCCTCCGTATCGTAAAACGCGATGAATCCTTCTCTCTAATTTTTTTCTCCCTGAAAGTGAATATATGGAGTTGGAGTTGAGGTCAGTTGAGCGTCTGGGTGCCCACGAGGTAGGGGGCGCGCCCAAGGGGGGCAGGCGCCTCCACCACCCTCGTGGACAAGGTGTGGGCCCCTTGACGTGGATTTTTCTTCCAGTATTTTTAATATTTTCGAAAAAGATGTTCCGTGGAGTTTCAAGTCATTCCGAGAACTTTTGTTTCTGCACATAAATAACACCATGGAAAGTCTGCTGAAAACAGCGTCAATCCGGGTCTGTTCCATTCAAATCATGCAAGTTAGAGTCCAAAACAAGGGCAAAAGTGTTTGGAAAAGTAGATACAACGGAGACGTATCATATACACATGCGGTTCACTCGGCCCTTGTCGTCAGTGTGTGACCTCTATGGCAACCGTTCGCTCCCACTACAAAAAAAATACACTTCCGTGATGATACGTGTTTGTCACAGTAGGTCACGTTTTCTGTCATGCATGTACATCCATGACAATTTTATGACAGAATCAAGATAGTCATACATGTGCTGTCATAGAAGTGTTCCATGACATTACCAAAATTATCATCACGGAAGTGTCCACTTCCATGACGATAAATCACGTGTCACAGAAGTGCTTTCGTCAAGGGTGACCGACACGTGGCATCCACCGTAACGGAACGCCATTAAGTTATCGGGTCCGGTTTTGGATCCGATAACCCATTAACAGCCCGGACCAATGGGGATTTTCCACGTGTATAATTCTGATTGGCTGATGGAAACACATGTCAGCTCCGCATTGGCACAGGTGTCACTCATCCAATGGGCGAGATGCGCCAATGCTATTTTGACACGTGGACCGGCCAAAAAGTGGCCCATAAAGTTTAAATGGGCCGGCCAAACTAAATGCCCGCAAGATTTTGTGGGCCATAATGGGCCGGCCCAGCTAAAGGCGACGAGATTTTGCGGACCATAATGGGCCGGCCCAGCTAAAGGCCCGCAAGATTTTGCGGGCCATAATGGGCCGGCCTAGGTAAAGGTCCACAAGATTTTTGCGGGCCATAACGGGCCGACCCAGGTGAAGGCCCACAAGATTTTTTTGGAACATAATGGGCCGGCCCAGCTAAAGGCCCACGAGATTTCACCGACATTAATGTGTCGGCCCAGCTATCGGCCCATTAACTGGCTGCCATGTTTTGGGCCAAATGCCGGCCCATATTTGATCCGGTCCATTAATGGCCTGCCATGTTCCGGGCCTAACAATGGCCCATATGAGATCCGGCCCGTTAAAAGCCTACCACGTTCTGGGCCAAATTACGGCCCAGATCAGGTCCGGCCCTTTAAGAGGCTTTGGGCTAAATTATGGCCCATATCAGATTCGGCCCGTCAACTGGACGCTATGCTTTTGGGCCCACTTGCTAAAGGCCCATTTAGTAATTCAGCCTGATATTAGTTTCGGCCTGTTAAGAGCCAGTTTAATATTTCGGCCCTATATTAATTTCGGCCTGTTAAAAGCCCATCATATAGTTGGGTACGGCCCGGTTTGCATCCGGCCTGCTCGCAGCCGATAATCTGATTGGGCCAAACAAGGACCGAGACAATTTTGGCCTGTTAAAAGTCCATGATTTGATTGGCACAATCATGGGCCGGGGTCCATTTCGGGCTTCTGCCGGCCCGTGAGCTGTGCGGCACCTTTCAGGCCCAACCTACTTTTCAGCCTCCTAAAAGCCCATTGAGTTTTCTTGCGAAAAGAGGGTCGGCGGTTTACTCGGCCTATTAAAGGTCCGACTCTACTAGTGGGCCAGTTTACATTTAGGCCTTCTAACGGACCAAGATGACGGGGCCCATGATGCGGATCATACATAGTGATTGCATGATGGCCCGATTATGTACCGTAATTTTACGATTTGGCCAGTTTACTGCGAAGACAAGATATATATATAGTAAAATAACTGCAGCATCGTGAATAAGAAAAAACCTAGACTATACAATAAAGAAATTACGGCATACTACATCCACTGGGCATCAAAATTTGCCACTATGATAATAAAGCACAAGCAGACAGCAGATTACATACACGGGGCATCAAAGATCGTCACCGGTCCAACTAAACACGCCGACAAAATAATATACAAAACTGACAGCACTTCAATAGAGCTCAAGAAAGGTCAGCCCTGTTGGGGAGCTGCGGTATAGCAGTGAGCAAGTCGATGAGGCTAACGCTTGTTTAACACTTATATCCTCCTCACTCTGAAAGATAAACAAGCAGACAGATGACATGTTTTGCACATAAAAGTATCAGTGCTGACAATTCATCACATTTCTTACTGACGAATAAAGTGACACAGTTTAAAATTTGCATTAACACAATATGGTATTGTTCAGGTCAAGACATGACAGGAAATGACATTGTGAAGGAGTTGGCAGTTTCACGACACCACTCGATTACAGATCAAGAACTCATAAGTATCAATGATTAGTGTGGTGTCAATTTATCCCATTTCAGATTAGCAAATAAAGAGACGGTTTAAATAATAGTAGGATGATATGACATTGTTCATAGTTAAGACATTGCAGAATATGACATTGTGTTGTAGTGGGTAGGTTAACCACACCACTGGATTACGGATCAAGAATGAAGCATACATGCGTGCCAAAGAAGATCACTTGCTCAGTATAGTTTAATTTACATGGTATGAAGAAGGAACTTGGTTGTACAACTGAAAACTTAAATTGAGAAGGACAAACTTTTGTTTATGAACTACATAATAAACTTTAAACATGCAATTTGATGCAAACACCAAAAATAAACAGTTGTTGCAGTCATGCCTAACCAAATATACACAACAAAGTTTGAAGGCTCGAGAAGAAAAAACTTACATTATTGGTGAAAGCAGGCTCTATAAAGCCCTTGTCCATGCTGATTGGGGGGGGGGGGCACTTCAAGAAGTTTAACACAGAATCTTCTTCATAAGCATTTCCTTTATTCTACATTTTGTTAAAAGTAAATATAGATGTGACAATATAAGAAAAAGTGGAGAATATTTAAGATAAGATGAAGAGTGATGCTACATAACCAAGAAGCTATAAATGTAAGTACAGCGATACAGGCAAAAGGTACAGCCAAGAGCAATGCAGAGCTAAACTTCTTCAGTACCATCGGTGTTATCCAACCTTATGGTAAGAGTAAATATAGATCTTATGTATAGAAAATGGAGGGCAAAGGAAAATAAGCTGCAGAGTGATGGTAGATGAACTAGCTAAAGAGCGTAAAAATAAATGCAAGTAAGACTAACAAAAGTGGTTTCTTAATTTCTTTCGACATGAAAGTAAAATATTACGCTGAACCAGCAGATTAATTAAGAAACAAGCTAACTGTAAGTAGGTATATGCGCAGATATTATACATACATACATACCGGATATTGTCTTTGGAGGCCGAGCTCCATGGAGCTCGGTTTTGAAAATTTTGAATTTTGTTGAATTTCATATTTTCTACATTTCAAAAAATTCTGAAAAAAACACACATATACATGAAGGCGTAACACACATGTGTGTAAATTTTCAGGGCAAAATAAGTTGAAATAAGGGCTGTGCAAAAAAGACAAATCTGGGGCTTTTTAACACATGATACTATTCATCCTCCCAGGCCATGAATTTGTCTTTTTTGTACAGGTCACATTTCAACGTTTTTCATTCTAAAATTTTACACACATAGACATAACATACTTGTTTACTTGCACAATTTTTTTTCAGATTTTTTTGGAACTAAAAAGTTTGAATTTTGATTTGTTTTCAAAAAAGGCCTCCATGGCTCCCGGGAGCCAAACGTCCGCTCTCCATACATACATACATACATACATACATACATACATACAAAGGAAGAATGGATTCAACCGATGACTAAACTAATCGAAATCAAAGTGTGTTTCTTTATACGTACTACATACATTGAGATTGAGAAAATAAACAAATTCCTTGGGCTTACCAAAGAGATGGACGGCACTACTACAAAAAGGGCTATAGATGGAATGGCCACTAATGGCGCACCTGTGATGTGGTGCGCTATTACTATATTCTAATGGCGCACCATGTCTCGGTGCGCCATTAGTAATATATTACTAATGGCGCACCTGGTGTGTGGTGCGCCATTAGTAGTTTTGAAAAAAAACATAAAAATAAATTTTGTTACTAATGGCGCACCGTTGCATAGTGCGCCATTACTAATTGACATAGTAATGGCGCACCACATCCGTCGTGCGCCATTAGTAGTTTTGAAAAGAAAGTAAAAAATAAAAAAAAATTGTTACTAATGGCGCACCATGTCTCGGTGCGCCATTACTAGTTTTAACTAGTAATGGCGCACTTTTCACTGATGCGCCATTACTAAGTTTTTTTCAAAAAAAATCAAAAAAAAATATCAATTTTTTTTTTAAAATTTCGTCAAAACTACTAATGGCGCACCGTGGTAGTGGTGCACCATTACTAGTTGAACTAGTAATGGCGCACCATGCCACGGTGCGCCATTAGTAACTTGGCCACCACTTCCACCGAATGCACCCCCCTAGTGGATCGCCTTTTCAGTTTTAAAAATAATAAAAGAAAATGATGGAAATGTCAAAAAATAAAAGAAAATATGTTTCCCATGTGATATGTGCTCTAGTTTTTGGGAAAAATTACAAATATGAATTTCGACTTTATTTGCAAAATGTCTACGAAAATTTGTAAATGGGCATAACTTTTGCATACGAACTTCGGATGAAAAAGTTTTTATATGAAAAATCATCTACTCGAAAAGTTACATCAAAATTTAACTGGGGGAACCCCGTTAAACATTTTCAAAATCCCCAAAAACCTAACAGAAAAAAAGTTACGGGGCTTTCAAGATCTAGCGGCAAAAAATTTCAAAAAATTTCAAATTTACTAGTGGCGCACCGTTGGATGTGGTGCGCCACTAGTAACAGAAAAAATATTGGTTTTGAATTTTTTTTTTGAATTTTTTTCAATAAATGATACGTAATATGACCGGGAAGTTTGAAATATTTTTCAAAATTTCATCATAGTCATGAACATGAACAAAGTCCTAGACATCAACAAGGTATAACAGGATTGATATGCTAGATATATCGCCAAGTGCCCGTGAAGTGACATTCTTTGAGGTTGGATAGAACTCTGAAGTTAAGCGTGCTTGGGCTGGAGTAGTGTGAGGATGGGTGACCTGAGATTAAGCATATTGACTTGAGATTAAGCCATAGTGAAATGAGATTAAGAAAAATTTGAAAAAAAAATAAAAAAAAATTTGAAAAAATTTTGAAAAAATTTGAAAAAAAATTTAAAAAAAATGTTACTAATGGCGCACTTCTATGTGGTGCGCCATTAGTATACCAGATACTAATGGCGCACCATGGGCTATACTAATGGCGCACTACGGGGTGCGCCATTAGTATAACAGATACTAATGGCGCACCAGTGGTGCGCCATTAGTAAAATTACTAATGGCGTGCTATTAATGGCGCACCACAGATGCGCCATTAATAGCCATATTAGATGCGCCATTAGTAGGGGTTTTTCTAGTAGTGCGGAGTTCTTGGAGGGGAGCTAGCTAGCGTCAATCGAGCGAATCTTCTCTTCTTTTTTGGGATCTCAACAAGGTAACAGCTGCTACCAGGAGATTGGGGCGGCGGCTAGTGTTAGGGTTAGGGATGGAGATGGAGCCAGAGCCAGAGAGAGAGAGAGAGAGAGAGAGAGAGAGAGAGAGAGAGAGAGAGAGAGAGAGAGAGAGAGAGAGAGACCGGTGGCGGGATGTGGACGAATACCAGAGGGGCAGGATCTCCGCTCCGGTCGACAAGAGGCGGCGGTGACGGGGCGCCCCTATGCCTCGCCTAACGCGATGTTGGAGGCGCCGCGAATGGACCGGCCCACGTAAGTACGTCTTCTCTCCTATTTTTCTCGTCAGTTCGTTTTTTTTCTTATTTTCCAAATATTGTAAATACTACATACGTGTGTTTCAAATCACAGAAGACAAATAAAAGTTTCAAATCATGAATTTGAATTTTTTTAACACAATGTAAACCAATTGTTAGCTTAATTCAAACAAAATGTTGATAGCATGTTAAAAAGATGTTGGTGGAATTTTAAAAACGTTCACGTGTTTCACAAAATGTATGTGACTTTAGAAAAAAATGTTGATCATGTATTTGGAAAAATGGTAAAAGTATATCAAATAAATGTTTCAGATACATATGAGAAATGTACAATGTTTAAGAAAAAGCCAGCATCAAACATATATTTAAAAATGATAATCATGTATTAAAAATGTTAAACCTGTATAAAATAATTCTTGATATATACGAAAAAAATGTAGGCATTAAAAAATTGCAAAAAATAATTGTGTATTCTCAAAACATTTAACATGTATAAAGTAATGTTGCACATTTACATGAAAAATGAACGTAAAACACTGAGGAAAAATGAGACAAACGACAAATAGAGAGCAAAGAAAAAGTAAATTTAGAAGGTTCTAAAACTAAAGAAAAAATAAAAATCATAAATTAAAACACACATAAGAAAAAAAAGGAAAATGATGAAAATAGAAAATGGAAAAAGTTGAAAAATAAAGGGAAAATGAAGGAAACCAAAGATAATTACTATGGCCAACATCCAGGTTAAAGATAGCCTCACTTCTTCGAGACTGAAGGCTCTCAACATTCTTTTAATGAACTTGCACTTAACAATAATATGGCCACCATCCTCGTCCATCCAAAGGTGAACAGACCGAGCACCTGGTATTGAAACTCAACATGCATCTCATGCATGTTACTATCCATTCGCAAAGGCAGACTATTATGTGCCAATCTCCATAGAAGTATGCACACCTTCGACGACAGTTTGACGTCCCAAAGTCTCCTCCAAGACAATTGCAGCGCAGATACCGCTTTAGAGGAACTCAAATCGCAGTGAGTACTAGCATCTCGGATCCAGACCCCAAACTGATAGGTTCATTTGATTGGAAATACCCCCTTAACGGTGTCCTGGACTAGGGGTGTTAACCACGTCGGACCATTTGTAGTAGGTCGGGCCGAGGACCTCTTGATCATCAACGAATGGGCCAAGACTGCCATGCCCTCTGGCGTGGTCAAGATGGAATCCCCAAAAGACATGGCGCTGCATACTCCATTTAAATCTCTGGCATGTTTGTCCCTAGATGTAACCGGCCTCATGTAAACCCTAGGTACCCCCGGTCCCAATATAAGCCGATGGGTTTTAGCCTGTAGGGTAGAGAATAATACATTCGCATACGATCTCGAGGTAGATCACCATGTACTATGTACTCCAACACAATCAATACTACACAAGCAAAACATAGGGGTTTATCACATCGAGCGGGCCCGAACCTAGGTAAACATCATGCCCCTTATTTATCACATTATCATCTAGCTAGCTAACATCACTAGCTCGTGACCCCCTATATGAGACCTGCCGGATTTAACCCCGACACTCCTTACTATCATAATGTCATGCAACATGATCTTTCATACCGCGTATAAGAGGAATTGCCAGAATATGTGTCGCATCATCCAAGCCGTAAATGTCAAGAACAAGTTCTCCGTCCCAATTTTCAAACATAGGTGAATCAAATCCCCGACCTTGTTGTGAATAGTCCGGCCTTGGTTCCTTGAAGGACGTCTCATACTTCCCCCTTGAATCCATGTACCCTTGACCCTTCTAGGCATGAATCCAAGTACCAGTGCCCACCTTACATACAATACCCGCCTTTAGAAGCTCGAGTCAGCAAAATACTATTTCGGGTATACGACAAGCCAGGTTTCGCTTCAGCTTGAAGGACCGATATGTTTGGAATTTATTTTGCTTTCGAAACCTGGCCGCACAAGGATTTCGAAAACTGCAGGAACCGCCAACTTTGCCGAGACAACATGGTCATATTAAACAGATGTAAATATTTAAAACCATGCCCCCTTCACTTGTCGACCTTGTCATTCTCTCCCATCTAATCTAGTGGCATTTGTGTTCGTTGGATTGCCGACTCCACCAACATCATGTCCCTTAATAAAATTCTCTTACCCCTCCTTTGGGCAACAACTTGTGACTCTACCAACCGGGTGGTGAGCTATTTCAAAAAACAACTCGTGCTTCCCGGACTCACTTGGAATACCCAAGCCTCCCAGAGCTGCGGATTCTGTAATTCAATTAGTACCCTTGTTGAACATTAATGAGGATTTATCTCTATTGACCATCTGGTCCGAGTGTAGCTCATAAAAAGTTAGGATTTATCACTAGAATCACGAGAGCCTAGTATGTAGCAAATTATTAACTGGGCTGATGTGCAAGTTACAAATCCTGATCCAATTGACAATAACGATCAGGATATGCCGGACATGGTTAATGTTGGAGAACATGCAAAAACATGTCAAATTGGGAGGTGCCACCGGACAAGCAAGATCATATACGTCATATCAGCTAGGAAGTGCCCCGAAACACTCTAAATATCAATCTATTTTTTAAACGCCAACTGGGAGCCTTTCTTCGGCATTGCATGATCATATACGTCAAAAAAAATTAGCTGTTAAGTTCTCTTCATTATTAATCTTTTGTCATCATATTTGCAATGGTAGAGGTAGATTCAAACTCATACAACTGTATCCATGTCGCATATTACGGTATGATGATAGTTATCTTTTTGGTCTAGAAAAAAAGTTATGAACTTGACTTGGCCTCCCCTATACCAAAATCCTGGCTCCGCCCCTGGTCCAATCCTGAGAGCATTTCCAATAGCCGCCCAACGCGTTGTGCACTAAAAAGTACTTTGCAGCTCGCCCATCGCCTGAAAAAGCGCGGCGGGCAGCGCTGACTCCAGCAGCCGCGCTAAAATTTAGCGCACGCGCTTAGCTCCAGCAGGCGCGCTAAAATGCAGCATGCGCGCTATCGCACGAACATTGCATACATATTTTTTTAATAAAAACAGTACATAAAAATTCATATAAAAATAATACATAGATATTTTACATAGTTCATAGCCTAGATAGATAAACGATACATAGATAGATAAAACTATGATGCAACTACATTGAGAACTACAATGCAACTACATACTACGGTGCAACTAGATGAACTATGTAATTACAACCTACGCCGAGTCGTCCTCATCCTCGTCCGGACTAGTGTTGTCCGAGGTATCGATCCACATGTCATCCCAACGAGGATCATTATCGCCAAAGATTGACTCCCCATCTGCTTCAACAATATCGTACTGTGATATCGCCAGGGCCTTCCGCCGACGCCTGTCCAACTGGTCCGCGCGGCCCTTTGCCATCCTTTCCTCCCAGAAGGCGAGCTCCGCCACGACGTCCTCCGGGTGGCGCCGGCGCCACTCCGCCATAGCTCGCTCATCCTCCTCGGCGATGAGGAGGCGGCGTTGCCGCCGATGGTGCTCCGCACGGTCCTCGTCCGAGATAAGACGAGGCGGAGGGGCGACGGACTATGCCTGCTCGCGCGTGAAGACGTCGCAGAAAATCATCTGCGCCGGCGGCCTCTCTAGGCGCCACGCCGCCGCGTCGTACGCGCGGGCGGCCTCGTGCGCGGTCCCAAACGTGCCGAGGCCGAGCCGCACGTCACCGGACCGGATCTCGGCATAGTAGGTGCCGTCGGGGCGTTCGCGGACGCCGCGGTAGCCAGACAATCCTTGGTGCCGCGGCGGAATGGTGGCGGGGGCGAGGAAGCGGCGCGCAAGCAGCGAGAGAGAGAGCGGGGAGAGCACGCGTGGCAATGTAGAGGCCGTGTGACGAACGTCGCAATTTATAGGCGTGCTCGAAGCGGTACGCCAAATCTAGGGCGCGAGCTCCCGCCATTCCCTTCCCCCCCCCCCCCCTGGCCCGCCAGCGCGCAATCATTTTCCGCGCGCTACTTTCCCGCCGCCGCTGGAGCGCGCCAAAAGGTCCCGCACGCGCTAAACTGAAAGTTTACCCCGCGCGCGTCTTTTGGCGTCGCAGTTGGAGATGCTCTGAGCCATGTTCACCTAGACCTAGCTAGTACGTACGCGCGTGTACAGGAGAGGAGAGACCCACGAGGCCACGACACACGCGTGGCTAGGACTTACGAACCGTTCGCCTCGCCGCCATCTCATCTCTCCTCTCCGCTCTCAAGAAGAAGAAGATCGCCTCCGATCTGTGGTGCGCCGGCGATCGATCATGGCGGCGGAGACGGAGTGGAAGCTGGCGCGTGAGTCCGAGATCCGTCTCGGCAATTGCGAGTGCAGCTGGACACGTTTCTGCTGCCCCCAGATCCCCATCGTCGCCCGCGGGAGGGACTACTCCTCCATCCCCGCCGGCGCCGACCACCGCCCCGCCTGGTCGCTGCTCGTCGGCCTCAAGGACGGCGCCGTCCTACGTCTAAAACGCCTCCGCGTGGCGCGGAGGCGTGCGGATCATCGGCCGGAGCGACGACGCGCTCGAGGCTTTCCACAACATCAAGACGCCGACTGGTCCCAGGTTCGACGCCAGCGCCGCCCTGGCTCCCGAAGGCTGCTCGCTCTGTGTCCTGCGCCAGGAGGACGACGGTGCCGGTGAGCAACCCCATGCCCTGCACCTGACTCTGCCGCAGCCGGAGACGGACGACACCATCTCCGGAGCTGCTGCATCTTCCTCTGCCGAAGATTCAAGGTCGGAGGCGTAACTGCATGCCCATCTCCGCCGCCGGCCACATCTGGGCTCTGTGCCCCATCGTGGAATACGGCGTCAAGGTGAGCCTCCTCATGCGACCCCTGCATCTGCTCCCCGGAGGCGGGGGCCAATGGGAGCAGGTCGGCGACAGCTGCCCACTCAAACACGACGAGGACGAGTACCCGTGGTTGGCTGTGTTAGACTGTATATGTATACATAGATTTGTTTATACACTTTGTATTTGTATCTTTGGTACTTATATACAATGAGATAGCCGCACCCCGTTAAGGTGCCGAGCAGTTGCCTAAAATCCACGTTTAACATGGTATCAGACTAGGTTTTCAATGTCTTCCGCTGCACCTCCCGCCGCCGCACCGATCGCCCTGTCGTCGCCCTTCCTCGCCTCTCGCCCGCTCGCTACCGCCTGGCGGCAGCCTCAGCCGCCTGGTGGACCCCCCGCGGGCTCTCTGGTCGGCTCGGGCGGGCAGTGCGATCTGCCCCGCTGATCGCCTCCGGCGGCGCTGCTCCCTCGACCACTGTTTCGGCGCCCCTGTCCTCCCGCGGCCCTGCGCCCGTGTATGGGGCGGTTCCCCCCAGCCCTACCGTGCCCCGTGGTACGGCGCCCCTGCACCAATCTACGGTGTTGTGCCATCGCCGCCCCCTGCCTGGCCGGCGCCACTCTACGGTCCGCCGCCTGCGTCCCCCTATGCGGCCCAGCCGCACCCGCACTCCTACGGGGCGGCTTACGGTGCTGCGTCCGCCGTGTCCTTGGGGGACCCAATCGGTTCGGCTGATGCCTTAGCTACCCCTGGCTACGAGACATCCTTGGCGCTCGCCCCTCATGCCGATGCTGACCAGATGATGGGTTTTCATGCGCCACCGACACAGGCTCTTGCGGGCTATGCTGCGGCGCCATCGCCGTTTTATTTGTCGCACCTCCTTCCGGTGAAGCTTACCCCGGACAACTACTTGTCGTGGCGGGCTCAGGTGCTACCTCTTCTCCGGAGTCGCTACTTGGAGGGATATGTTGATGGCTCCATCCCGTGTCCGCCGCCGTACCATCCGGCTTATCACGTGTGGGTGGCTAAAGAGCAGGCGATACTCTCTGCCATTCAGTCGTCGCTCACTCCGAGCGTGTCGTCGCCTGTCATCTTTACCGCGACGTCTCAGGATGCTTGGTCTGCGCTTCACAGCAGCCTTGCCTCCCAAACTCAGGCGCATGCTCACTCGATACACACTGACTTGGGGGAGACCAAGCTCGATGGCCTCATCATCAAGGAGTACTTCAACAAGATGTCCGGTCTCGCCGACACTTTGGCCTCGATTGGCCAGCCGCTTGGAGATGAGGACTTCACCACCCATGCGCTCAATGGCCTCGATGATGATTATGATAATCTCATTGAGAATATCCATGGTCACGAGGCACCTCTTCTGCCATGGGAACTTTATGCGTGTCTTCTTGGTCGCGAACAGCACACCAAAGCGTGCCATGCCCCCCCCCCCCCCGAGTTTCGCCTCTGCTAATGCCGCAACCCGCGGCAAACCACAGAAGCCGTCGCTGCCCAAGCCGGTGGCTTCATCTCAGCAGCCTTCACGGGGCGCCGCACCATCCATCACTGGCGGGTCTCGGACAGTGGCTTGCTTCCCCTGCTGTGGCGCTCAGCAGGCCTGCCAACTGTGTGGCATTGAGCGTCACATCGCCTCCCGTTGTCATTGCTGCTACAAACAAGACTTCCTTGGCCTAGGCAACAATGGCAAAGGGAATAAAAAATAGGCGACTGCTGCGGTGACAGTCATGAGCACGGACGCACTCCATCCTACTCTATTGATCCTACATGGTACATGGACACGGGAGCTACGAACCACCTCACAAACGACATGGGCAAGCTCTCCACTCAGGAGCCATATCGCGGTCATGATCAGGTGCACACCGCCAATGGAGCAGGTATGGGCATCTCCCATGTTGGTCAGGCATCACTTCTTGCACACAATTCCCGAAAACTGCAACTTTCAAATGTTCTTCGTATTCCCACTGCTTCGCGTAGTTTGTTGTCTGTTCCACAACTTACTCGTGATAATAATGTCCTTGCTGAGTTTCACCCTTTTCGTTTCTTTATCAAGGATCGGGACACGAGGGTCGTTCTACTTAGCGGCCGTCTTCGCCATGGCTTGTATGCACTTGACGCGCCGACCGCACCTCCTATGCAGTTTTCTCCTCAGGCGTTCAGCGGTGTTCGTTTGTTGCTACCTCTTGAGCTTGCGTTGGATTTCCCCGAAGAGGTGAGGATGATGCAGCAAAGAAGCGTAAGTATTTCCGTCAGTTTTGGAGAACCAAGGTGTCAATCCAGTAGGAGGCTATGCGTGAGTCCCTCGTACCTACACAAAAACAATAGCTCAACGCAACCAACGCGATTAGGGGTTGTCAATCCCTTCACGGTCACTTACGAGAGTGAGATCTGATACAGATGATAGATAATATTTTTGGTATTTTTTGGTATAAAGATGCAAGGTAAAATAAAAGGCAAAGTAAAAAGCAAAGCAATAATAAAGTGATTGGAGATTGATATGATGAGAGTAGACCTGGGGGCCATAGGTTTCACTAGTGGCTTCTCTCAAGAGCATAAGTATTTCTATGGTGGGTGAACAAATTATTGTTGAGCAATTGATAGAATTGAGCATAGTTATGAGAATATCTAGGTATGATCATGTATATAGGCATCACATCCGAGACAAGTAGACCGACTCTTGCCTTCATCTACTACTATTACTCCACTCATCAACCGCTATCCAGCATGCATCTAGAGTATTAAGTTCAAGAAAACATAGTAACGCCTTAAGCAAGATGACATGATGTAGAGGAATAAATTCATGCAATATGATAAATACCCCCATCTTGTTATCCTCGATGGCAACAATACAATACTTGTCTTGCTGCCTCTTCTGTCACTGGGTAAGGACACCACAAGATTGAACCCAAAGCTAAGCACTTCTCCCATTGCAAGACAAACCAGTCTAGTAGGCCAAACCAAACTGATAATTCGATGAGACTTGCAAAAATAACCAATCATACGTAAAAGAATTCAGAGAAGATTCAAATATTGTTCATAGATAATCTTGATCATAAACCCACAATTCATCGGTCTCAACAAACTCACCGCAAAAAGAAGATTACATCGAATAGATCTCCACGAGAGAGGGGGAGAACTTTGTATTGAGATCCAAAAAGAGAGAAGAGGCCATTTAGCTACTAACTATGGACCCGAAGGTCTGAGGTAAACTACTCACACTTCATCGGAGAGGCTATGATGAAGATGTAGAAGCCCTCCGTGATGGATGCCCCCTCCGGCGGAGCTCCGGAACAGGCCCCAAGATGGGATCTCATGGGTACAGGAGGTTGCGGTGGTGGAATTAGGTTTTCGGCTCCGTATCTGATCGTTTGGGGTACGTAGGTATATATAGGAGGAAGAATGCGTTGGTGGAGCTTCGAGGGGCCCACGAGGCAGGGGGCGCGCCCTAGGGGGGGGCGCCCTCCACCCTCGTGACCGCCTCGTGGCTTTCTTGACGGAGGGTCCACATCTCCTGGATCATATCTGATGAGAAAATCACGTTCCCGAAGGTTTCATTCCGTTTGAACTCCGTTTGATATTCCGTTTCTTCGAAACACTGAAATAGGCAAAAAAACAGCAATTCTGGGCTGGGCCTCCGGTTAATAGGTTAGTCCCAAAAGTAATATAAAAGTGGAAAATAAAGCCGAATATAGTCCAAAATAGTAGATAATATAGCATGGAGCAATAAAAAATTATAGATACGTTGGAGACGTATCATGTGTCATCTACATACTGGCATGCGCGCCTTGGTCATCCTGCTGCTCCTATAGTTCGTCATGTGTTGCATCGTCATGAACTACCGGTTGTGTCAAATAAACCTGCTGAAAGTATTTGTGATGCCTGTCAGCAAGGCAAGAGTCATCAAGTTCAGTTTTCAGAGTCTAGTCGTGTTGTGAAACATCCTCTTGAGCTTGTGTTTTCTGATGTATGGCGTCATGCCCAAACATCTGTCAGTGGCCACAATTATTATGTCAGTTTCATTGATGCTTATAGTCGGTTTACTTGGCTTTATCTTATTAAGAAAAAGTCTAATGTGTTTGATGTTTTTATACAGTTTCAAGCACATGTTGAGCGTCTCCTTAGCCAGAAAATTATTCATGTTGAAACCGACTGGGGGTGAATATCACAACCTCAACTCGTTTTTTTAACAAACTTGGGATCACACATCGTGTGTCTTGCCCTCATACACATCAGCAGAATGGGACCGTTGAACGTAAGCATTATCATCTTGTAGAAACTGGCATTACTTTATTAGCTCATGCCTCCGTTCCTTTTAGGTTCTGGAGTGATGCCTTCTCCACTACCTGTTCTTGATAAATAGGCTTCCCTCACGACTCTTGAATATGAAAACTCCGCTTGAACTCTTGCTCAATGAAATCCCAGACTACACTTTTCTTAAAGTCTTCGGGTGTGCGTGTTGGCCTCATTTGCATCCGTATAACAAACATAAGCTAGAGTTTCAGTCGAAAAAGTGTGTTTTCCTTGGGTATAGTTCCCTTCACAAAGGGTACAAATGCCTACATGTTCCCACCAATCGCATCTACATTTCTCGTGACGTTGTATTTGATGAGAATGTGTTCCCCTTTCATGCACTTCCAAACAACTCTATCACTCCTATGCCAGACGTTCATTCTACCACACCTTCGCCCGATCAATTTTGTGGATGTTGCAAATGCTCCTGTGTTGCTTCCTAACGATGCTGCTGGTGTTGGACGTGGTGCTCGTCTTGAGCTCCTTGAGGAA
Organism: Aegilops bicornis; assembly: GCA_021605145.1. Classification (NCBI taxonomy): domain Eukaryota; kingdom Viridiplantae; phylum Streptophyta; class Magnoliopsida; order Poales; family Poaceae; genus Aegilops; species Aegilops bicornis. The sequence continues at coordinate 56,304,188 of CM038673.1, read as the reverse complement.
CATGCATCGATGGATGCCTCGGATCCAGACGTCGATCTCATGCATGGGACATGCATAGCGGGCGGCACCTATCAACCTGCGGGAGCTGCACCCGCAGCCACCTCACGGGAATCGCCCTCGCCTACCCCTCGGGCGTCGCCTGCGCCTGCCTTGGTGGTGGCTTCGCCTGGGCCGGATACTTCCTTGCCTGGCCCAGGGACTACCTCGCCTACGCCAGCCTGCTACCTCTTGAACACTGCATTGGGTTTCCCCGAAGAGGAGAGGATGATGCAGCAAAGTAGCATAAGTATTTCCCTCAGTTTTTGAGAACCAAGGTATCAATCCAGTAGGAGACCACGCACAAGTCCCTCGTACCTGCACAAGACGATAGCTACTCGCAACGAACGCGATTAGGAGTTGTCAATCCCTTATCATGTGGTGAATAAAAATACAGCTCCAAGTAAATTACCGATGGAAGTAGACGAAAGAGGGGATGCCTTCCGGGGCATCCCCAAGCTTTGACTTTTTGGTGTCCTTGGATTGGCTTGAGGGTGCCATGGGCATCCCCAAGCTTAGGCCCTTGCCACTCCTTGTTCCATAATCCATCAAAAGAATTCACCCAAAACTTGAAAACTTCACAACACAAAACTCAATAGAAATCTCGTGAGCTCCGTTAGAGAAAGAAAACAAAAGACTACTTTAAGGTACTGTAATAAACTCATTCTTTATTTATATTGGTGTTAAACCTACTGTATTCCAACTTCTCTATGGATTATAAACTATTTTAGTAGACATAGATTCATCAAAATAAGAAAACAACACACGAAAAACAGAATCTGTCAAAAACAGAACAGTCTGTAGTAATCTGTAACTAACGCAAGCTTCTGGAACTCAAAAAATTCTACCAAACTTAGACGGCCTAGACAATTTGTTTATTGATCAGCAGAAATTGGAATAAGTATTTTATCACGTTCTGGTGATTTTTAATAATTCGGGCACTGAGCGCAAAGTTTCTGGAAATTACAGCAAGATCAAATAACTATCATCCAAGAAGATCCAATAGGTCTAGCTTGGCACAAACACTAAATAAAAGATAAAACCACATCTAAACAGAGGCTAGATGTATTATTTATTCCTAAACAGAAGCAAAAACAAAAAACTAAAAATAAAATTGGGTTGCCTCCCAACCAGCGCTATCATGTAACGCCCCTAGCTAGGCATAAAAGCGAGGATAGATCTAGGTATTGCCATCTTTGGCACTCAGAGAGGGGGATTTCCTCTCTATAGCATTCATTCTTTTATTTAAAGTAAGCACATGGCCATTAATGGAATAATTAAGATTAAGCACATCACGGAAGTTTGCCTCAAAACTAGACTTCATCTCTTTAATAATTTCATTTTGATAGAAGCACAAGAGAGTAGTTGATTCAACCTTATCATTCATAGGGTGCCCAAATATGGTTTTCATTTTTTCATAAGTATCTATAGCATCCCCTTCAAGAAAACCTTCTTCAAAGATAGAATCTAAAACTTTTTTGAAGGAAGCGGGCAAGCCAACATAAAAACTTCTCAAGTAAATTTCAATTTGATATTGTGGCACATAGCTAGCCCGAATCCTTAATAACCTATCCCAAGCATCTTTTAAAGAATCATCAAGTAAATAGCGAAAAATTCCAGAGTTGTCCTCATCAAAATTATTCGACCTCTCATTAGAGACCCCGGTGGGTCATTCTATAGCATCATTATTCATGAGCTTAGAGAGGATAGAGGGGTCATCCAAGGTACTAGAACCTAGGAAAGGGCCCTTAGTTCTTTTTGATTCGGCCATGGCAACGAGAAAGCAAACTGAAAGAAGAGGAGGAGATTGGGAAAGAGACGTCGAATAAAACGACAAGGGTGAAGTGGGGGAGAGGAAAACGAGATGCAAATGGCAAATAATGTAATGCGAGAGATAGGGATTGTGATGGGTACTTGGTATGCTTGACTTGCTCTTGCGTGAGCCTCCCCGACAACGGCGCCAGAAGTTCTTCTTGCTACCTCTTGAGCACTGTGTTGGATTTCCCCGAAGAGGAGAGGATGATGCAGCAAAGTAGCATAAGTATTTCCCTCAGTTTTTGAGAACCAAGGTATCAATCCAGTAGGAGACCATGCACAAGTCCCTCGTACCTGCACAAAACGATAGCTACTCGCAACCAACGCGATTAGGGCTTGTCAATCCCTTCACGGTCACTTACGAGAGTGAGATCTGATAGAGATGATAAATAATATTTTTGGTATTTTTGGTATAGAGATGCAAAGTAAAAAGTAAAAGGCAAAGTAAAAACAAAGCAAGTATAAAAGTGATGGAGATTGATATGATGAGAATATACCCGGGGGCCATAGGTTTCACTAGTGGCTTTTCTCAAGAGCATAAGTATTCTACGGTGGGTGAACAAATTACTGTTGAGCAATTGACAGAATTGAGCATAGTTATGATTATATCTAGGTATGATCATGTATATAGGCATCACGTCCACGAAAAGTAGACCAAAACGATTCTGCATCTACTACAATTACTCCACTCATCGACCGCTATCCAGCATGCATCTAGAGTATTAAGTTAAAAACAGAGTAACTCTTTAAGCAAGATGACATGATGTAGAGGGATAAATTCATGCAATATGATAAAAAACCTCATCTTGTTATCCTCGATGGCAACAATACAATACGTGCCTTGCTGCCCCTTCTGTCACTAGGAAAGGACACCGCAAGATTGAACCCAAAGCTAAGCACTTCTCCCATTGCAAGAACTACCAATCTAGTTGGCCAAACCAAACGGATAATTCGAAGAGACTTGCAAAGATAACTCAATCATACATAAAAGAATTCAGAGAAGATCCAAATATTATTCATAGATAAGCTGGATCATAAACCCACAATTCATCGGTCTCAACAAACACACCGCAAAAAGAAGATTACATCGAATAGATCTCCACGAGAGAGGGGGAGAACATTGTATTGAGATCCAAAAAGAGATAAGAAGCCATCTAGCTACTAGCTATGGACCCGTAGGTCTGAAGTAAACTACTCACACTTCATCGGAGAGGCTTTGATGATGATGTAGAAACCCTCCATGGCGAATGCCCCCTCCGGCGGAGCTCCGGAATAGGCCCCAAGATGGGATCTCGTGGATACAGGAAGTTGCGGCGGTGGAATTAGGTTTTGGCTCCTGTTCTGATCGTTTGGGGGTATGTAGGTATATATAGGAGGAAGGAGTACGTCGGTGGAGCAACAGGGGGCCCACGAGGCAGGGGGCTCTTTTGTTCCTTGGAGTAGGGTCCAAGTCTCCAGGATCACGTTCGGTGAGAAAATCACGTTTCCGAAGGTTTCATTCCGTTTGGACTCCATTTGATAATTCGTTTCTTCGAAACACTGAAATAGGCAAAAAACAACAATTCTAGGCTGGGCCTCTGGTTAATAGGTTAGTCCCAAAAATAATATAAAAGTGGAAAATAAAGCCCAATATAGTCCAAAACAGTAGATAAAGTAGCATGGAGCAATAAAAAATTATAGATACGTTGGAGATGTATCACAGCCCCGGCTCCTGATGGGCCGGCCTCGCAGGGCCCAACACCGCCGGCCTCTCCGGTACCAGCAGGCTCTGGCGCGAGGCCGGGTGGCTCGGCCTCGCCTCTGCCATCGCCCGCGTCGAGACAGGTGTTGCAGCCACAGCCTGCTGCAGCTCCTCGACCTCGCACACGCAGCCAGACAGGGGTTTTCCAACCAAAGGTCCGTACCGATGGGACTGTCGCGTGGCTCGCCGCTTGCATGGCTCATGCTGCTGAGGATCCTACTGCTGAGCCTCGCCACTTCCAGGCTACGCTGAGCATTCCTCACTGGCGTGTCACGATGGAACAGGAATTTCAGGCGGTGCTGAAGAATGACACTTGGCAGCTTGTTCCTCCAGTATCTATAATCAACATCATTGATTCTAAGTGGGTTTTCAAAGTCAAGAGACATGCTGATGGTTCCATTGAACGCTACAAAGCAAGGCTAGTTGCTAAGGGTTTCAAACAGAGGTATGGTCTTGATTATGAAGACACATTCAGAACAGTTATCAAGGCCACTACCATTCGTTTGTTGTTGTCCCTTGCTGTTACTCGAGGAGGGTTTCTTTGTCAACTTGATGTGCATAACACTTTCTTACATGGAGTCCTGGAGGAGGAAGTTTATATGCGTCAGCCGCCAGGGTTTGTGGATCCTGCACGTCCTCACCATCTTTGTCGTCTTGTTAAGGCGCTCTATGGGCTAAAGCAGTCTCCCCGTGCATGGCATGCATGCCATGGCTCTGTTCTGCGGGCGCTTGGGTTTATTCCCTCTACTGCTGACACATCGCTATTTCTTCTTCAGCGTCCTGAGGTTATGATGTATATATTGGTCTATGTTGATGATATCATACTCATTAGTTCCTCAGATGCTGCTACAGATCGTCTTGTGGCTTCTTTGAGTGGTGATTTTGTTGTCAACGATCTAGGTGCTCTCCACTTCTTCCTTGGACTGGAGGTTTCACGGTCTTCTGCTGGGCTAACTCTTACTCAGAAGAAGTATTCTCTGGACTTGTTGCGTCGTGCTGGCATGTAACACCCACGATGCGGCTATATCTCCCACGTGTCGAGGAACGACTTGGAGGCATAACCGCATGGTGGTTTTGTCGCAAGAAGTGTCATCTTCACACAATCCAATGTAATGAACAAGAATGGGATAAAGTGTTGGCTTACAATCGCCACTTCACACAAATAACAAGTTAAACATACATCACCCAGAATACAATGAAGGTCCGACTATGGAACCAAAATAAAAGAAGACAACCCCAAATGCTAGATCCCCGATCGTCCCAACTGGGCTCCATTACGGATCACCAGGAAATGAAACATAGTAACGACCAAGTTCATCGTCGAACTCCCACTTGAGTTCGGTAGCATCTCCTGCACTGGCATCATCGGCACCTGCAACTGTTTTGGTAGTACTTGTGAGTCACGAGGACTCAGCAATCTAAAAACCCACGAGATCAAGACTATTTAAGCTTATGGGTAGAAAAGGGGTAATGGGGTGGAGCTGCAGCAAGCACTAAGCATATATGGTGGCTAACATACGCAAATAAGAGCGAGAAGAGAAGCAACGCCAAAAAAAAGCGGTCGAGAAGCTAGAAGTGATCAAGATGTGATCCTGAAACTACTTACATTCATACATAACCCAAACCGTGTTCACTTCCTGGACTCCGCCGAAAAGAGACCATCACGGCTACACACGCGGTTGATGCATTTTAATTGAGTCAAGTGTCATGTTCTCTACAATCGGACATTAACAAATTCCCATCTGCCACATAACCACGAGCACGGCTTTCGAAAGTTTATACCCTGCAAGGGTGTCCCAACTTAGCCCATTACAACCTCTCACGACCAACGAAGGATATTCCTTCTCCCGGAAAGACCCGATCAGCCTCGGAATCCAGGTTACAAGACATTTCGACAATGGTAAAACAAGACCAGCAAGACCACCCACTGTGCCGACAAATCCCAATAGGAGCTGCACATATCTCGTTCTCAGGGCACACCGGATAAGCTAAACGTACAGGTACCAACATAACCCAAGTTGCCAAGGGACGGTCCCGCACGGTGCTCTACTTTGGACCAACACTTAGAGGAGCACTGGCCTGGGGGGTAAAATAAAGATGACCCTTGAGTCTACAGAACCCAAGGGAAAAAGGCTTAGGTGGCAAATGTTAAAACCAAGGTTGGGCCTTGCTGGAGGAGTTTTATTCAAAGCAAACTGTCAAGGGGGTCCCATAGCCCCAACCGCGTTAGGAACGCAAAATCAAGGAACATAACACCGGTATGATGGAAACTAGGGCGGCAAGAGTGGAACAAAACACCAGGCATAAGGCCGAGCCTTCCACCCTTTACCAAGTATATAGATGTATTAATTAAATAAGAGATATATTGTGATATCACAAAATCATCAAGTTCCAACATGGAGCAATCTTCAACTTCACCTGCAACTAACAACGCTACAAGAGGGGCTGAGCAAAAGCGGTAACATAGCCAAACAACGGTTTGCTAGGAAGGTGGGTTGGGGGCTTGACATGGCAAAATGGGAGACATGATAAACAAGTGATAGATAGGGCAACATAGCGGTAGAGCGAACAACTAGCAAGCAAAGACAGAAGTGATATCGAGGGTAATGGTCATCTTGCCTGAGATCCCGCAAGGAAGAAGAACAAGTCCATGAAGAAGACAAATGGACGTAGTCGAACGAATCCTCACAACCCCGGAACGAAACCGAAGCTAACGAGAGAAGCAAACCGAAAAGAGGCAAACAACATGGTAAACAACCATCACATCAACATGGCATGATGAACAATCAAGTATGATGCATGTCCATTTAAATAAGGCATGGCAGGGCAAGTGCACAAACAAAACTACAAGTTAAGTGGAGCTCAATATGCAACGAGTTGCATATTGACGAAACACCACATTCAAGTCATTTAGTTCGCTCTCGTTTATGTACCCAACAATATTAAATGTTATTAAACATGGAAAAAGGGTGAATCATAAATAAACTAACTATTTAGGCAAGTTTAAATGAGGCCGGAACAACCAACAACAATTCCGGAAAATCCTCATATGCATATTTCGAATTTTCTACTGTTCTGCCCTAAACACAATTTTAATGTTGTTAAACAGCAAAATGAAGTGCACCATGTTAAACTAGGCATTATTCTACCCCATTTAGATATAAAGTTTATTTAAAATGGAGCTACGATTATTTAGTTATGAAATAAATCATTTTAACATGGAAATATGCAAATTAAATGCAAACAACATTTTAAACATTTTAAACATGGATGAAAGTTGCCTATTATGAAACTAGATGAAATTCTAAGCACTTTACATGTTGAATTTTTTTTAATATGATGCATGGTTCTGGAATTATTATATGCATGTTGTTTAGGGTTTTTCTGTAAAACTGCACTCTCTGGATAAATAGCTAAATTCGCAGATGCTAAAAAAACATAACCGGGCCGAAACTGGCTGGCCCGATAGTGTACAGGAGAGGGGCTGGAGGGGCTGCTCACCCATGGGCTTCGCCCCAAGACGGTGAAGCAGGTCGGCCAAGACTCTTGGGTGGCCGGGTCTTGGAGACGAGGCCGGTGGAGGCAGATCTGGGCCTTAGGGAGGGGCTGGCCCACGCGGAAGGTTGAAATGGTCAACAGGTGTAGGCGGGATCGAGCGGCGCTCGATGTAGAGAAGATGCAGCGGCTGCTGCTCGTTGCAGGGGAGGCAGAGGCCGGCGATGGTGGACTTGGCGAAGGACGGCGCGACAAGGGAGTTGGCGGGGCGAAGGTGCACAGGAACCGACCGGATCCGAGGCCACGACGGCGGAGCAGAGGAGATCCGGTCCAAATCGGGGCCGGACGCGATCTTGGACGGCGGCTGGGCAAAACAGCGACGAGGCGTCGCAGAAACCTGACGAAAGAGACAGAGTGAACTGAGAGAGAGAACATGAGGAAGTAAGAGAGAGACGGGAGGAAGGGCGCGGTCCTGCTGGTCTTGCGGGGGCAGAGGAGGCCTCGCACGGACGAGTGGCTCGGTCAACGGCGGGACTGATGCGTTCGCTTGTCTCTTGGACGAGGCTGAGGCGAAGGCAGGGAGGAGGAGCTCGGCATGGGGCTCCTCGGGCACGATGTTCAGGCGGGCATGGACACCGGCGACGCGGACGAGTCGAAGGCCTCCGGCCAAGAAGCTCCAGGCGGCGGCGCTGCAAGATCGTGGACGCGAGCGTCCATGGCGTCGGGTCCCTGCTAGAGAAGGGAGAGGCGAGAGAGATTAGCGAGGTTGAGAGAGAGGAGCACGGGGAGCAAATGAAGAGAAGGCAACTGTCGGTGTCAAAACCGGCGGATCTTGGGTAGGGGGTCCCAAACTGTGCGTCTAGGCTGATGGTAACAGGAGACAAGGGACACGATGTTTTTACCCAGGTTCGGGCCCTCTCGATGGAGGTAAAACCCTACTCTTTCTTGATTAATATTGATGATATGGGTAGTAGAAGACTGGATCTACCACGAGATCAGAGAGGCTAAACCCTAGAATTTAGCCCATGGTATGATTGTTATTCGTCCTACGGACTAAAAACCCTCCGGTTTATATAGACACCGGATAGGGTTAGGGTTACACAGAGTCGATTACAATGGTAGGAGATCTACATATCCGTATCACCAAGCTTGCCTTCCACGCCAAGGAAAGTCCCATCCGGACATGGGACGAAGTCTTCAATCTTGTATCTTCATAGTCCAGGAGTCCGGCCACCGGTGATAGTTCGGCTATCCGGACACCCCTAATCCAGGACTCCTCGGTAGTCTCTGAACCAGGGTTCAATGACGACGAGTCCGGCGCGCATATTGTCTTCGGCATTGCAAGGCGGGTTCCTCCTCGGAATACTTCATAGAAGATTTTGAACATAAGGATTGTGTCCGGCTCTACAAAACAAGTTCCACATACCACCGTAGAGAGAAAAACCTTTGCACAGATCTGCTGACGTATTCCGCGGCGTGACATCACACCACGGCCAGGCCTTTATAGGAATCGTTTTACTATTCCACCTCAGCGCGTTTAGCGAGGCGGTTTCCTTGGCACGTCTTATCAGAGCGGAGATCGTGCCCCCTTATTCCGGGATTCCCATCAATACGGGCGTGGGTAACCCAACCGCGCCATTGATTACGGCGCTTGGGAGATAAGCGAGTTTTACCAGGCTGGCGGGGGACGCATAGCTTCGTCCGTCCACATAGGGGTATAAGGATCCACCTTTTCACCTACGCCTTCTTCCTCCTTTGCTCATCCATTTCCTTTTCGAGCTCCAGCGCCCAAGTCTGCACATCCCTCCTCAACCTCCTCCAGCCATGTCCGGAGGCGGGAGGCAAGTGGATGGTCTCCTCCGTCATGGAGGGACAAGTCAAAAGCTGCGAAGGCCGGATACTTGTCCGGCAACATCGCGCACTGGCTCCCCAATGAGGGGCAGCTCATTCCCACCCCCAGGCCCCATGAGAGGGTGGTGTTCCTCACCCACTTCCTCCGCGGACTAGGTTTTCCACTTCACCCATTTGTCCAGGGGCTCATGTTCTACTACGGCCTGGACTTCCATGATCTGGCCCCGAATTTCATCCTCAACATCTCGGCGTTCATCGTCGTGTGCGAGGCCTTCCTCTGGATCCAGCGCCACTTCGGGTTATGGCTCAAGACCTTCAATGTCAAGCCGAAGGTAGTGGGGGGCCGCCAAGCGGAGTGCGGAGGTGCCATGGTTGCAAGATGGCCAAAGTCCTATGGCTCGAGGGCTCCTTTGTGGAGACCATAAAGGGGTGGCAATCGGGGTGGTTCTACATCACCGAGCCGCGCGACCCTCAATGGGCGGCGGCCCCCGAATTCCGATCCGGCTTCCCCACACGGCTCACATCATGGAAAGAGACGGGCCTGACATGGGGTGATTCAGAAGAGCTGTCCGGACTCCAAACCTGCGTCCGAACCCTAGTGGACAAGAATCTCAGGCTTGTCAATGTAGTCCAGGTTATGCTCATCCGCCGGATCCTCCCATGCCAACAACTTGCCTTCAAATTGTGGGAGTTTGATCCGGCACAGCACCAAACTCTGAAAAGGCTCTTCGACACTACGTACGAAGACGCCTGGAAGGTGCTGTTCAAGGGCGCCGACGCTCCCACATCCGCTAACGAAGATCGCGGATTCAGCTCGCAGCGCCAAGCTACCGAGGTAAGCTATTTTGCCCTTTACGGGACTCTTGTTTTTCATAGTTTGACTCTATGTGGGATCTAAACTCCCTTACCTTTGACAGGACTGGCGTAACACGTCCGGGCAGGTTAACTGTCCGGCTCCCTTGCCAGAAGACCCAGTGGACGCCCGCTTGACGGGGCTGCTGGCTCCGACACCTCACGTGATGCCGGAGAAGAAGGCCAAGAATAAGGCCACGGGGACTCGAAGGAGCGCCCTCGCCGGTGTTGTCGGAATCATCGTCAAGCGACTCTAAGCGGAATCCTCCCGAAGACGGGGAGGAGGAAGGAAGCCTCTCCCCAGCAGAGAGAAGAAAAGGAAGGCCGCCCGACTGGGGAGGCCGGAGGGTCCAAGAAAGGAAGGATCCTTCCTCTGGACTTCTCCACCAACGCCGACAACGACGAGGAGGAGTGGCCACCAAGGGCCAAGCCCCTGGCGAGATCGTAAGTGTCCGGACTCCGGAATAGCTCATGACTTTTTATTTGTCGCATAGTGTCTTCTAATGCCGAATATAACCATGTAGCCCGCCCAAGGACGAGCTCGCCGCTTCGTCGAGCGGCTCCCTGGATTCGTCGGATGTGAATAGCACTTCACTTCCGACCACCTCCTCTCTTCGTGGCCTTGAGCGACACATGGTGGAGTCCCAAAGGGCCCAGCTAGGAGGAGGTGGTCTGGAGGCGCCGCATAAGGCAACCTCCAGACTGCACAGGCGCAAAGGGGGCGAGACCCGAGAGGGCTCTAAGTCCGGCCTTGTGCCGGACTCCGTACCGGAACCTTCAGTGGTTCCGAAGTCCGGCAAGCGGCCCCTTCGTAAGAAGGGCAAGACTGTGATGCCGGTGACCTCCGTCCATCCGGAGGCACCGGATAGCTTGCTGGAGGCGCTTAACGGCGCCTCCATCGACGAGGAGCACCGCCTTTATTATGAGTGTGGTGATCCAGAAAGTTCAGTCCACCAAGAGCGGGCTGACTGAAGCCTGTACCAGCCTTCTAACAGGCTTTGAGGTAAGTGTAGAATATGTAAAAATATTACCGCATAGACAGTAGGCCCTGATGCTTAGTTCGGTGTTTGGAAAGAAAAACTAGACTGAGGATCTAAAAAGATATACGCAGGAGTCTAACATAAGTATGTGAATATGGGAATGTAGGTTGCGCTGCTGACCTCTGTCGCACTTACTGCGGAGGTCAGTGCATTGAAGCAGAGCCTCGAGCGGTCCGAGAACGAGCTCGGCCTTACCAAGAAGCAGCTCGAGGACAAGGAAGGTAAGTAATACCTTATTAAAGTAATACCTTATAGAAAGGATTTGGTTGCAAAAATGACAGGACTAACGTGGGTATTGTAGGGGCTACGAACGAGGTGGCGACCCTGAAGGAAGCGGTGTCCACGGCCGAAAGCAAAGCGGCCCGGAGCGCACCGAGCGAGAGAAGCAGGAGGCGCGGGTGGCGGAGGTGCGGCAAGAGCTCCAGGCTCTCGTGAAAAAACACGAGAGTTTGGAGCGTGACTCAAAGACTCGAGAGTCCGAGCTCGCCTCGGCTCTTGAGAGTGCCAAAGCCGCTAAGGCCGAAGCCCAAAAAGCCCTCCAGGAAATTGAATCATTAAAGAAGATAGCGGCGGGTAAGGCATTCTTTATGCAAAGAAAGCATGTGAAAGTGGATTATCTATTACTTACCCGAATCCGGAGCTCTCTAGGAGCATTCGCAGATCTGCCCCTTAGTGTAGTGATGTCGATGCTGCGTTCTACCGCGCCAAGGAGGAGCTCGACGGAAAAGGTGTTCTGGTCTCGGTATCGAGGCGGATATCTAGTGCCCTGAGCGACCAGCTGAAGCAGCTGGTCGAGCTCCACAAGGTCGCCGAACAGGCCATGAAAGGCCTCATAATTGGCTGTGGCCATTGGAAGCCATGCACAGGAGCTATCGGGCTAGTCTGGCGGTTGGTGGGCCTTTGTCCATGGATTGAAGTCATCAAGCGCTCCGTCTGCATTGAAGGTGCCCGTCGGGCCCTTGCCCGTGCTAAAGTGCACTAGGGCAAGCTGGATGCTGAGAAGCTTGTGACGGACGGGCCACCGAAGGGCAAGGAGCATCACAAGCCCGAAATGTACTATGAGGGCGTCCTGAAGGGTGCCCGCCTTATAGCGGGTGAATGCTCCAAAGATGTAATTTTTGAATAGACTCGCATTTGTTATCCTGTACGCTGAAACTTATTCATATGTGCTAAGCAACGCTTGTGAATTTAAAATATTACCTTCTGTGCGGTTGTTTATCAAATTTGAGAGATGGCAAGTCGTTGGCATCAGCCCCCATGCCACGAGTGCTGGGGTGTTCGGGATAAATTTGTGCGCTCTTGTTCCCATTCTTGGGTCCTTCGAGGGAGGCGCTCAACGCCACGAACAAGACAAGCGGACTATAGTGCTTGAACACTCTCACTTAGCGATAGAATTCTGTATTTTAAATTTCGGCGAAGCCCCTAGTATTCGGAATACCGAGTTTGGGGCACTATCCATGCCTTGGCCGGACAATGCAGACTCCTCGCTCTAAGCAGCATAAGTCTTTAGGGACCCGGAAAAAACCTCTCTAACAGCGACTGGCTCTCGCCCTATCATGACGGTCATTTTTAGCTTTCTCCACTGAGGTGCTCAACCCAGCTCAACCGGGCACAATCGCAGTGGTTCTCCCAGCTACCTTAGCCGATATAATGTGAGCGTAAGGTACCAAAACATGGGAGCAGGGCAAACCCAACTATTGTCCCAAGACATGATTCGGAGCCGATGCATATAATGCTATAAGTTCGGGGTGCCGCACTTGTGAAAGTGTTCGGACTTATCACACCATACTTTGGGGGTACTTAAGCCCCTGGTGTATTGGCCGTACCAAAGTGTACGGGTGCAACATGTCATGAATGAACATATATATAGATAAAGAAAGGAGTGCAATAATAGGCAAAAGCTATGTATTCTTTATTCAAAAAGGTACTGCAATGAAAGCGAGCGATACAAATAGTCACGATAAGCAAGGGATGGGACTATTTAACATGTCCCCTCCGAGGGTAAGCTGCGGGATGGTATGTAAAACAGGTATAATGCTCGTAGTAGAGACCACCTGGACACTCGACGTAGCTTTCTGCTTCCCTGGCTGTTGCATCGTGAGTTCAGCAATTCTAGTGCCGGACAGGACTTATGGAAAACGGAGTCCTGAAAGTAAGAGAAAAGAAGAAAGAAAAAGAATGACACATTGAGGGCCCACAGTGCGGTTGAGCCGCATTACGGGCATGCCGTGGTCGTGCCCCTCCCTTATGCCCATGGTATCTCGGGCGTAGTTATGTACGCATAGTAATCGGGCTTCGCCAATTTCACGAGGGCTGGGGTTGGGGCGGATTACTACTGGCGATGCTCGGATCGTGCCAGGCGGCCTTGTTGTAGGTTACTCCGTGGCGCTTGACTATGTCCGGACGTTTAATAGCGGACTCGAGAATTGCTGTGAGGCTGCTTTGTACCCTTGCCGCGAGGGCCGCCGTGTGCTCCTCCGTTACGAGAGGCGTTCGGTGTTTCCATTCACCGTGATTACTCCTCGAGGGCCTGGCATCTTGAGCTTGAAATGCAGCGTAGTGCGGCACCGCATTGAACTTTACCGTCACGGTTCGTCCAAGCGATGCGTGATAGCCATCTTGAACGGGACTATGTCGAAGTTTAACTCTTCGCTTCGGAAGTTATCTGGGGATCCAAAGACCACTTCGAGTGTAACTGAGCCTATACAATTGGCCTCTACAGCTGGTATGACGCCTTTAAAGGTCGTCTTTGTGGGTTTAATCCTTGAGGGGTCTATGCCCATTTTGCACACTGTATCTTGATAGAGCAGGTTTAGGCTGCTACCGCCGTCCAACAGGACTCTAGTGAGGTGGAATCCGTCGATGATTGGGTCAAGAACCAATGCGGCGAATCGGCCGTGGCGGATGCTAGTGGGGTGGTCCCTTCGATCAAAGGTGATCGGGCAGGAGGACCATGGGTTGAACTTTGGGGCGAGTGGCTCCATCGCATATACGTCCCTTAGTGCACGGTTCCGCTCCCTTTTGGGTATGTGGGTTGCGTATATCATGTTCACCGTCCGCACTTGTGGGGGTAAGCCCTTCTGTCCTCTATTGTACGGCGGCTGGGGCTCCTCCTCGTCATCGCTATGCAGCCCCTTGTCATTGAGTTCGGCATTTAACTTGCCTGCCTGTTTGAAGACCCAACAATCCTTGTTGGTGTGGTTGGCTGGTTTTTCGGGGGTGCCATGTATTTGGCACGAGCGATCGAGTATTTGGTCCAGATTGGACGGGCCCTGAGTATTTCTTTTGAATGGCTTTTTCCGCTGACCGGTTTTAGAGCCTCTGAATCAGGCATTGACTACCGTATCTTCAGCATTATCGCCGTTAATGCGGCGCTTGTGCTTGTTGCGACGCGACCTGCCATTGCTGTCCTTGGTATCCGAACTACCAGGGTTTTTGGTCAAGTTGTTACTATGAGCTAGCCAGCTGTCCTCTCCCGCGCAAAAGCGGGTCATGAGCGTTGTGAGGGCTGCCATGGATTTTGGCTTTTCCTGTCCTAGGTGCCGGGCAAGCCACTCGTCGCGGATGTTATATTTGAAGGCTGCAAGGGCCTCTGCATCCGGACAGTCAACGATTTGATTTTTCTTGGTTAGGAACCGTGTCCAGAATTGTCTGGCCGATTCTTCTGGCTGCTGAATTATGTGGCTGAGGTCATCGGCGTCTGGTGGTCGCACGTATGTGCCCTGGAAGTTATCAAGGAATGCGGCTTCCAGGTCCTCCCAACAACCAATTGATTTTGCTGGCAAGCTGTTAAGCCAATGCTAAGCTGGTCCTTTAAGCTTGAGTGGGAGGTATTTGATGGCGTGTAGATCATCGCCGCGGTCCATGTGGATATGGAGGGGGTAGTCCTCGATCCAAACTGCAGGATCTGTTGTGCCATCGTATGATTCGATGTTTACGGTTTGAAACCCTCGGGGATGATGATCCATCACTTCATCTGTGAAGCATAGTGGGTGTGCGGTGCCTATGTATTGAGCTATATCACGACGCAACTCAAATGAGCTTTGTCTACTGTGTTCGGCCCGGCCAGAATTGCTGTATCTGGCATGACGGTTATCATCACGTGTCGTGGGGCGCTCACGCGATCCGTAGATCGATCTTGTTTGCCTTGCCTTGTCCTCCAATATGTCTCGTAGGTCTGGCGCGTTTCCCTGTGCCTTGATACTTTTCGAGCGACGCCGGAGTGCGGCTTGAATGGAGGGTCTAGAGGCCTCTCTGTCGCGACCACGGTGTGGCCGGTCGGCCGCATCATGTGGTGGTGATGTAGGTTTGGGTGTTGCTTCCTCTAATTGGGGTAGCAGCCTGCATTTTGGGTATCTCTTGGAGGGGTGTTCGAGTTTGTACTCTTCGGCTGCAAGGACTTCAGTCCATCTGTCAGCTAGCAGGTCTTGGTCAGCTCTAAGCTGCTTCTGCTTTTTCTTGAGGCTGCTTGCCGTGGCCATAAGCCTGCGTTTGAAAGCGCTCATGTTCGGCGGGATCCTCGAGCACGACAAATTAAATTGGTCGTCGAGGCGTGCCTCATCTTCGGAGGGACGCATATAATTATTGTCCTCCACCTCCCTGTCTGCCGCTCTATCATGAGGGCTGGCTTCTCCCTCCTCCTGTGCTAAATCCTGCTGGAGGGGGTTGTCTTCGGCACTGTCCGGGGTGTTATTATCTCCTGTGCCGGAATCACCGTTTTTGCTGTGGCGGGATTTAGAGCGCTTGTCCAGTGCTTGGGCTGTTTGTTGGAGGGGTCATCCTCCGCTGTTCCATCGCTGTTCCCATCTTTTGGGATGTCCACCATGTATATGTCGTATGACGAGGTGGCCTTCCAGTGCCCTGTAGGCGCTGGTTCTTGGTCGTCTCCAGCATAAATCGTCCCATACCGTCGATGTCTTCATAGTCGAAGTCGAGCATGTCGGTTAAATCATCAACAGTGGCTACAAGGTGGGTGGTGGGTGGGCGTTGAATTTCTTCGTCGTCCGCATCCCAACCTTCCTGACCGTAGTCCGGCCAGGGCTCTCCAGATAAAGAGAGAGACTTTAGTGAATTCAGGATGTCGCCAAAGGGCGAGTGCTTTGAAAGATGTCATGACGATGAACTCCATAACCGACACCCAATTGGATTCGATTGGCAGGGGCGCGGAGGGTTCATAGTCCGGAGAGGAGTCCGGCACCTTGGAGTCACGGTCTTCACAAAGGACAGGGATGGAGTTCGGCTCAATCGCCGTAGAGATCGTAGCCCCCGAGGCGGTGTCCAACCACTCGTCCTCGATCGGCGGAGTCGGCTCCGAGCTAAGGGTCGGAGCGGACACTGGTGCGGCCTCCAGGGCACTGTTCGGCGGCAGAGCTAGATCGTGCCCATCGAGACAGTGCGGCGCGCTTGGCTGTGGCTCGAATCCGTCGAAGATCAAGTCTCCGCGGATGTCGGCCGTGTAGTTCAAACTCCCAAATCTGACCTGATGGCCAGGGGCGTAGCTTTCGATCTGCTCCAGATGGCCAAGTGAATTGGCCCTTGATGCAAAGCCGCGAATACGAAGATCTGTCCGGGGAGAAAAGTCTCACCCTGGACCGCGTCATTGTTGATGATTGAAGGAGCCATCGGGCCTAAGGATGACGACACAGAGGAACTCTTAATGAAAGCACCAATGTCGGTGTCAAAATCGGCGGATCTCGGGTAGGGGGTCCCGAACTGTGCGTCTAGGCGGATGGTAACAGGAGACAAGGGACACGATGTTTTTACCCAGGTTCGGGCCCTCTCGATGGAGGTAAAACCCTACTCCTACTTGATTAATATTGATGATATGGGTAGTACAAGAGTGGATCTACCACCAGATCAGAGAGGCTAAACCCTAGAAGCTAGCCCATGGTATGATTGTTGTTCGTTCTATGGACTAAAAACCCTCCGGTTTATATAGACAACGGATAGGGTTAGGGTTACACATAGTCGGTTACAATGGTAGGAGATCTACATATTCGTATCGCCAAGCTTGCTTTCCACGCCAAGGAAAGTCCCATCCGGACACGGGACGAAGTCTTCAATCTTGTATCTTCATAGTCCAGGAGTCCGGCCACCGGTGATAGTTCGGCTATCCGGACACCCCCTAATCTAGGACTCCCTCAGCAGGGAAGAAAAGGAGCGGAATGAGGCCGGAGGCATGACCTGCTGTTGCTGTTATCGCCAGCGGTGTGGACGCGTAGGCGGCGGGGAGGTGCTGGTGCTCACGATCCACTCGGGATCGAGCAGAGGAGGGAAGAGGAGGCACGCTGCGAGGGGATTTGGGCAGGTGGATGGCTGCTGCGATCTGGTTGGGTGGAGGTGGATCGGGAGGGATCCCGAGGTGGAAGAGGACTGGCGGCGGCGGCTGGGAGGATGGGACAAGGTCCCTAGGAATTAGGGTTTGGATTAGACAGATTTGGATAGGGGGTGGTCTATATATATGGAAAGGATGGAAGTTTGGATCTTCCGATCGAAATTCGACGGACAAGAATAAATATGCTAGGGAGTTCAATAAATAAAACGATGATATTTTGGGGATGTTTGGGGATGATCCGGACCCAACGACGACGACTGCTTGGGTCGGGTTCGGGGAAGTTCGGACGCGCACGAGAGGGGGTCTGAGAGAGGTTGACAAAGACGACGAAGAAGCGGCAACTGCGGACGACTACGGGTTTTATGAAAACAATGGCAGTAGACTACCATGTAATGCAAGTGATGACATGATGAATGCAGCAAACAAATAAATAACATGGCTGACTCGCAAAACAAGGAAGGCAATTGGAGCGTCGGTCTTGGGGCGTTACATGGCATGCTGAAGTGTAAACCTGCCGGTACTTCGATGTCTGCCACTGATCAGTTGTCTGCTCTTGATGGAGACCCTCTCTCACCTAATGATGCTACCGAGTACCACAGTCTTGTTGGACGTCTGCATTATCTTACTATCACCAGACCAGATGTCTCTTATGCAGTCAACCGTGTCTGTCAGTTTCTCCATGCACCCAGGACATCTCATTGGTCAGCTGTGAAACGTATCCTGCGTTATATTTGTCTCACTGCTTCTTATGGTTTGCTCCTCCAGCCTGCGCCGTCTTATGAGATCTCAGCCTTTTCAGATGCAGACTAGGCTGGTAGTCCTGATTACCGGCGATCCACAGGGGGGGGGGGTATGCAGTGTTTCTTGGTTCTAACTTGATTGCTTGGAATGCTCACAAGCAGGCTACGGTGTCTCGCAGCAGTACGGAAGCTGAGTACAAAGCAGTTGCTGATGCGACGGCGAGATCATTTGGGTTCAGTCTTTGTTGAGAGAGTTGAGAGTCTCTGCAGCTCATCCTCCTGTACTTTGGTGTGATAACATTGGTGCTACATATCTTTCATCTAATCCGGTGTTTCATGCTCGGACGAAACACATTGAGATTGACTATCACTTCGTTCGTGAACGTGTTGCACATAAGCTACTTAGCATCAAGTTCATCTCGTCAAAGGATCAACTTGCTGACATCTTCACGAAACCTCTTCCACAACCATAGTTTGTAGGCTTCAGGCACAATCTTAACTTAGTTTGTACTTCAGGCCACAGTTAAGATTGAGGGAGGGTGTTAAACTGTATATGTATATGTAGACTTGTTTATACGTAGACTTGTTTATACACCTTGTATTTGTACCCTTTGGTACTTATATATAATGAGATAGCCGCACCCCGTTAGGGTGTCGAGCAGTTTCCTAAAATCCATGTTTAATAGGCTGGCGGGTTCCTCCAGCGCTACGCCGTGCTCCCCGGCCCCCTCATCCTCGTCTCTTTCAAACAAGACGGCCTCTTCTTCACCTTGGCCCCTGGCTCCGGTGACTGGACCCCCGGTGCTCACTGACGAAACAAGGCTGCCGCTAGACTACGTCCCTATCCAGAGCACCAGGAATTCTGCTTTCTACAGTAATTAAGCACCATACTCTAGCTAGCTAGAGTTTACTTTTTCCACAGATTATTTGATCGAGCACTTATTTCTTTATTTACTTATTTGGTCACCTTGCTTACATATTTTTGGTATGCTGTCAACTAATCATGGATCCATCAAATTATGGAGTACGAGGACAGGGACTCCCCGGTGCTGATGCAACGCCAACAAGGGCAAAATGAGGATCTAACCAGCAGTGTGGAGCAGCACGTCGAGGAACCCTCCATGATGCTTGATTGTTGCAGGTCTTGCTTGATCCAAATTTAGCTTCATGTTTAACCTAGCTTTCTCTTGGTGAGTGGAGTGATGACACGTTTAATTTGGTTCTTGCATGCAGAGAGTTTCTTGAAATGGAAGACTGTCCACGCCTTTGCTTCCGTTGCGGCATCAACGGTCACTTTGCCCGCGAGTGCCCTCTCCCGCCATAGGAGCCCTTGTCGATGTTGCCTCCCTGCACGCTAGTTGGCCGTGCTTCAATGCGACTATGGCGTCTCCCACCTCTCCTCTCCCACCTCTCCTATCCCTCTCCTCCCCCACCTTCTCCACCAAAAATCATGGCGCTTTCTAGATTGATTCAAGATGGAAGGACTCCTGCATTGGGATTTTGCTCCTGGCTTAGCCCTTGCAGATCAGGTGAGAAGAATGTTTGGTTCTATGGTGCATTTATCCCCTTCTCGAGACTCCAAGGACTTCTTCCTTGTAGTCACGTTCTCTTCGGCTTCCTTCCCACTCATTGAAGAATCCGTGAGTATTGCGCTCCAATGTTGCATTGGAAGGTTTAGGGTTGGCCTCAATGTGCTTCAGATTAATCCTCGAGCCTTTCGTTTCTCGGTTGCCAATAATAAGGTTGGACATTTTATTTATGGGCTTAAGGATCGTATTTGGCTGGATTTCATTTGCCACTTCCATCTGTTCAATGGCCGGTTCAATCGTGTGCCCTCGAATACTTTGAGTTGGCACGCGGATGAAGAGTTACCAGAGATCTCTGTTCGTCGTCCCATGGCTATTAAATCGAACTTGGGGTTTTTACGTTCTGATTCTTTGTCTCAAGATTCATCCATGAAGGAACTAAGTAAATTTACCCTCAAACCCATTGATCACATGGTTTTCTCCAACATGCATGCTCTGGAGGCGTCGTCATCCTCAGGCCCAAAGAACAGTCAGGGAATTCAAATTCAATTTGGGTCATTTCCGGCAGCGAATCATTTGCCAACGGTAATTGAGGAGTCATCGACGGTCTCACTACTTGTGAAATATCGTCGTCAAGCGCAATCTGAGGGCTCTGATGACATTAAGTATCTATGTTTGGGCAGTTTTAATTGTCCCATTAATGTGTCTTATCCTAGCCCGCCACAATGCTTTCTTTCCTCGGCTTTCAAATATGCCCCAGCCCATACGATCTGGCCACCCTGCCTGTCGGCCCATTACAAATTGGATTGGGCTCAGGCTGGATATTCTGAAGTTGAGATCGATCTGATTACTACTAATTGGGCGGTTTTGTGTGCTCGTTGCCTTCAATGGGGGCACCGGAAGATTGATTGCCCTGCTAGACTGATTTGCATTAATTGCTCCACACCTGATCACAAGGCAAGCAAATGCCCATCCCGGATTCCTCTACAGCAGCTTAGACCAAATTTGGTAATGAATCCACCCAGTATCAATCAGTCTAGTCTCCCCTCGGCCTCTGCTCTCATAAAAAATAAACCCAAGACCAAATCAGCCGTTTGATGTGATGTTTGTGGCCATTATGGACACGCGGCGCAATCCTGTAGAAGGAAGCGTTGGCTGGAGCGCTTATGTGCCTCTGCATCGCCGAGCTGCGGTTCGTCAAGCTGTTCATGCTCTGCTTCAAGAAGCCCAATTGTTCACCACTGAAGTAAGTGACCACCCTTTTGGGATTGGAATCTTTGGTTTTGTCGATTCCTTCATCCGTGATACCGCCGTTGCAACACCATTAGAGCTTGAGGATGAAGATCCGCTTGTCACATTTGTCCCACACAATGAAGCACTCAATCGTCGCTCCACCACTTTTGGACCTGAGATCTAGTTGATGTTTTTTGGTTTTCCTTATGACTATCAGACTGACTACTATATCAATAAATCTTGGGGTGGTTTCGGTTCACTTGTTTCTTGGTACAATCCTCGCCAGGACCGTCGTCTCATGTTCATCAGGGCGAGAGTTCTGAATCTGCGATTGGTGCCAAAGAGTTTTGTGGTTTGGCAGCTTGGTGGCGCAAGGGATTGTTGGACTGTCCAGATCACCATTCTCAGGAGCAATGACTGGAACGGGCTACTTCCAGAAGTCCAGCCCGCCGGAGAAGAACCACCGCCTCCTGATGGAAATCCTCATCCTCAGTTTGGCCCTGATCTGACTGCCGAGCAACTGTATCAGCAACAGGTTCACAATTGGCTCGTACAGAATGCGGCACCCCCCAATGGTGCGCCTGTTGGTCATGTGGCTCCACCTCACCATGATCATGTTGGATGGGGAGAATGGCCTGCTCCGCCAGCCCCACCGCTACCACAATTGCCACCATATCTCATGAACTTTCAGGCCTGGCTCGCAGCTCAGGGTTTACAGGTGCAAGATGGCATTATCCTAGAGAACAATGTCTCTGACAATGCTCTTCAGGCTTGCCATGACTCGCTCACGAGCTCTGAAGATTCCGAATCCACCCACTCTGCTGATCTGCTCCTACTCGATGAAGTTAATGCTCTGGAGGTCCAGAGCCACAATGAGGTGCTTACTGTATCTGTTGATGTTCATCCTCAGGGTCTGCGCTTTGGTCTGTCTGCGTAGGGTGATGTGCTCATGGATCTTCTGCTTTCCAACCCTATCCCTCGTCAGCAGCTGAATGCAGCTCTCTTCTCGGCGATGCGCCCGCTTGTTTCTTCATTTGGCCCCTGGCGCTCGGGCCTTGGCTTTCGTCAAGATTCAGTTCAAGTGGTGGTGCATGTGTCTCTTTCTGGTGAAGACATTCAGTTCTCTCCGGTCCAGACGGTGATCTCTCCTGCTCAAGTTAGTTTGTCTGCTCCGTCTGCTCCCATGCTCCTCACCATGGAGCAGTCTGAATCCATGATCGCTGGCACTGTTGAGATACACTCGATGGGTGAGATACCACAACGTGCTCAGTTTGTTGCTGATGCTCCGGAGCCACTGATGCCATCTCTCTCACTGCCCGAGGAAGGATCGCCCAGCTCCTTGCCCCCTCCTGCACAAGCACTAAAACAGAGGAAAGGCAAGATGTTAGCCCCAATTGACACTGCAACTTTGCGCAGAAGCACAAGAAACAACAAGTACGATGGCTTCCGGGTCACTCTTGCCTCGTATTCTCGTCAGACCAATTCCAGAGTCAAGCCTCGTGTCATCCCCTCTGCTCTGGAGGATACTGAAGATACTCATGTGGATTCCACTGCTGCTGATGCCCCCGGAGTCGATGATCCTGCTTCGATCCCACCACCAACACCCATCCCCACCATGCAGGCTATTGGCGTCAACCTTTGCGCGGTGCCCGTAGAAGAGCTCACTACCTCGGCCCTGTCCGACGAATAGGTGGGTTTCTCTTTTATCTTCTGCAGTTATCTGAACTTTTCGTACCTGAATGCTTTTGTGCAACTGTAATGTACTCTGCTTGAATGTGCGTGGTCTTAATGCACCTGAGAAACATTTAGCGCTTAGTAATGCGATCCAGACTAGTGGTTGTGCTGTGATTTGCCTACAAGAATCTAAGATGCCTTCTTTTGACGCTGCCATTCTCAAATCATTATGCCCGCGACGTTTTGATCAATTTGTGTATATTTCCTCACACGGCGCTTAGGGTGGCATAATTACAATCTGGAACAGTAGTGTTTTCACGGGCAGGGTTTTCGTGTCTGAGCAATTTGCGTTAGGAGTTGAGTTTACCTCAACGCAATCTAATCACCGTTGGAAACTTGTCAATGTGTACGGCCCCAGTCAAGGTGATCTTCGTACGTCTTTCACTAGGTGGTTATTTGATTTGGATATCCCTGCGACTGAAGACTGGCTTATCCTTGGCGACTTTAATTACATTCGTTCGCCTGATAACCGCAACAAACCTGGTGGGAATGTCCAGGATATGTTCACTTTTCATGACTTTATTCGTGAACAAAACCTCACTGAAATACCCATTAAGGGCAGAGCTTATACATGGTCCAATATGTAGCAACAACCGCTCCTGGAAAAACTAGATTTCCTTTTTACCACACTAAATTGGACCATATCGTTCCCTAACACTTTGGTGAATCCTTAGGGGAAGCCAGTCTCCGACCATACTCCTTGCTCTGTGGTCATCCAAACAACTATTCCAAGAAGTAAGCTCTTCAGGTTGGAAACATACTGGATTGCCCATCCAGGATTTATGGAGGTTGTGGCACAAGCTTGGAATAAACCCATCAAATACAACAGACAGTCCAACATGGCCGCCAGGATTGGTCAAAAACTCAAGGCTGTGCGATATGCTCTCAAGAAATGGAGTAAGAAGATTTCCCGTTTGAACATTGCTATTGAAAATACTAATAAAACGCTTTTGGAGCTAGATAATATTGAAGATCGCCGACCACTTACTACTCCTGAGCGAAATTTTCGCAATATACTCAAAAAACATCTATTGAGGCTTCTCCAACATCAGGAAGATTATTGGAAAAAACGATGCACCATTAGATGGATCCAATTCGGGCATGAGAATTCATTTTTTTCAAACTGTGGCTACTGAATGTTACAGAAGGAATTACATCAGTTCTCTGAAAACTGTTGATGGCAGTATTGTTGAGGATCATGTAGGTAAGGAATCTGTCCTCTTTGAGGATTTCAAAACTCGGATGGGGCAAGCCAACCCCTCACCTATGAAATTCAATCTAGATAATCTTCACAAGGATGAGGAGTTGTTCACCACTCTTGTGGCTCCATTTACAAACAAAGAGATTGATGCTGTGGTTGCGGCAATGCCGCCTGATCGGGCCCCTGGCCCCGATGGTTTCAATGGCGCCTTTTTGAAAGCTTGCTGGCCTATCCTAAAAGAAGACTTCTATCTCCTCTTCCATGAATTTCATCAGGGTGGTCTCAGTCTGGACAGTATCAATGCGGGCTATATCACGTTGATTCCAAAAAATAACTCGCCTCATAATGTGAATGACTACAGGCCCATCACCCTTCTCAGCTGTTGTCTGAAGTTAATCACTAAAATCCTAGCTAATCGCCTGCAACGCATTATTCTTCAGCTAGTACATAAAAATCAGTACGGCTTTCTTCGGGGTAGGTCCATCCATGACTGCCTAGCTTGGGCCTTCGAATACATGCATCAGTGTCAAGCCTCCAAGAAAGAAATCATTCTCCTCAAGCTGGACTTTGCCAAGGCATTCGATACCATTGAGCATTCTGCTATGCTCCTCATCATGAAGAAAATGGGTTTCCCACCTGCGTGGCTAGGTTGGATGCACAATATCTTCTCTTCTGGCAAGTCTTCAGTGCTTCTCGACGGTGTTCCTGGTCGACAATTTCACTGCAAGTGCGGGGTCCGCCAAGGTGATCCTACGTCACCTCTCATTTTTGTAATTGCGGCCGACCTCCTTCAAACTGCCATCAATGATGCACTTGCGCAAGGCTTGCTCAGTCACCCGATTCCTCCTAAAGGTGATGCTAAGCACCCTGTCATCCAATATGCCGACGATACTATCGTGGTATTGCCTGCATGCCTTCTCCAAGCGGCCAAGTTGAAACAAATCCTTGAGGACTATGCCACGTCGATCGGGCTCAAAATCAACTTTCATAAATCCACGATCGTCCCTATCAACACCCCAGCCGACAAGTGCAATGCCCTGGCCAATCTCTTTGGTTGCACCCAAGAAACTATGTCGTTCACTTACCTTGGGCTGCCCCTAGGGACCACAAGTCCAACGTCTTGGATTTGACACCGTTTGTGTGCAAAGAAGAAAGAAAAATCACGGCTGCCATGTCTCTCATGTCTCATGCTGGCAGATTAGCGTTGATCAATTCACTCATTACCTATCTGGCCATATATCCGATGGGCACGTTGAGACTGCCACAGACAATTATTGCCCAGCTGGACAAGATTCGTAGGCATTGCCTCTGGTTAAAAAAGACAGCCGATGGTGATAAACACAACTCTCTTGCTGCTTGGCCCATGGTCTGCCGTCCCAAATCCAGCGGTGGCCTCGGTATTCTTGACTTGAGGGTTCAAAATGATGGCCTGCTTCTGAAATTCCTCCATAAATTCTTCAATAAACTTGACATTCCTTGGGTGCAGTTGATTTGGGATACGTACTACTTGGACTCAATCCCGCATGCAACTGAGATTTGCTGCTCCTTTTGGTGGCGAGATTTCGTTCACCTCATGCCAATATACCGTGGTAGCTCCCATGTTCAAGTCAACAATGGTAAATCTGCATTGTTTTGGAAGGACAGTTGGAATAAGGAGGTCTATGCTAACAAGTATCCTAGGGCATTCTCGTACATCCATCATGAATATCTTTCGGTCCGGGATTTTCTGACGACCGCCACCCTACATGAAACCTTTCAGCTCCCACTGTCTGTACAAGCCCATGATGAGCTAAAGCTTCTGCAGCTTGACGATGCGGAAATTACACTTGATGAACAACAGGATGTGTGGGCCTACTGCTGGGGGGCCACTGTTTTCAAAACTGCTGCATATTACAAATTTTTCTTTCGGGACGTGGTGGCTCATGTGGCGTACAAGTGGCTTTGGTGGACCAAATGTACCCCGAAAATCAAAGTCTTCGGTTGGTTTTTGCTCTCTGACCGCCTCAACACACGCAACATGCTGAAACACCGACATTATAACAGTGGGACCAACCTTGATTGCCTGCTGTGTGGTCGTCACATCGAAGAAACGGTGGAGCACCTTTTCTTCCACTGCACCTTCAACAATGTTTGTTGGCAACGTCTGAACATTGTGTGGGGGACGGTTGGCAACCGGCTGGATCTTATTGAACAAATGATGAATCAGCACCCGCGCAAGATGATCATGGAAATCTTTCTGATTGCTGCTTGGAGTCTCTGGAAAGAGCGTAACAACAATTATTTTAGACATGTGGTGCCTTCCGTTGACTCATGGTGGACCAGGTTCAAGATTGACTTTGGTAACCTTCTTTATAGACTGCCAGAACACAAGAGACATGTTGTCTCTTCCATTTTGCAAACTCTAAACCAAGGCTTTCATTAACTTTAGGGCTTGTTGCTTAGTAGTGTTTAACTCCCCCCCCCCCACTTTGTAAATATCACCATGTAACCACTTTTCTTTTATACTTAATATATATGCAGTAGGAGCCTTTCCTACTGTCCCAACCCTAAAAAAAACGCAACTCTCAAACACAAGAAGCAATCCTCTCATGGTTCTGGATAGATGCAACATGACTGAGTTTCCTCGTCTCAGACCAATATACCAAGATCAGATAGCAATGGTCTCATGAAAATTTATAAGTCAAAGAATGGACAGCTCTTGCCCCAGAAAATTTAGAAGGTGCTCAAGTACAGCTTCCCCGACAATGACAACATGTCATGAACTGGTAATGATGTCATCCGGACCGAGGGTCTTGCAAATTTTCTTTGATCTTTGGCATCTAAACATTAGGTGCTTGACGTCCTTCGCTCGGTGATCAAACCTTGGACATTGTGGATTCGACTTGATATGTCTATTTGCAAGGACAAATTGGCATAGTAGTGCACCATGACTGGTACACCAAAGAATAATTTCAACTTTAGTCAGACACCTAAGATCCCATAGTTTGTTCCAGATTGGATTTGCACTAATGGTTCCCATTCCATCAATTCTAAGGAGCTTTCTGTCATGTTGATGATGCTATATCATATGTTATGCTAATCACTCCCTTAGGGTTCTGGAAATATTGGGGTATTTATAGAGCAAAGAGGCGGTGGGTTGTGCCTCCCTCGACGCACCCCCAGGTGCAGCCAGGGCCCATTACGTTCCTTCAGGTCCAAAAAAAATCTTCATAAAGTTTTGTTGTATTTGGACTCCGTCTGATATTGATTTCCTGCGATGTAAAAAACATGCAGAAAACAACAACTAGCACTTGGCACTATGTCAATAGGTTAGTACCAAAAAATAATATAAAATGGCTACAAAATGATTATAAAACATCCAAGATTGATAATATAACAGCATGGAACAAGCAAAAATTATAGATACGTTGGAGACGTATCAATTGAAAACCCCTTTAACACGTCGAGTTGCGAGGATTTGTTATCTGTGTGCAGGCCCTGTTTAAGTTGTTTTGCTTGGTTCTCCTACTGGTTCGATAACCTTGGTTTCATATCTGAGGGAAATACCTACCGCTGTTGTGCAACATCATCCCTTCCTCTTTGGGGAAATACTGACGTAGCTTCAAGCGACATCATGCCCGTCGGCGAGAGGAGGGGGAGCGGACGGAGTAACCCCCTCACCCGTAACTTGTGAAGCATGGCTGTCAGGGCATTTCTGATGTTGTTCTCCTCTGATGTATCTCGCTCATGCGTCGGTTGCAGGAGAAATGGTGACGGTGTTGCCTGCTATGACCACATCCCCAGCAGCGTCCACGTCCTCGCGTGCCTCCGCATCCCCCGCAACATTAGAGGTTGCGGGCGGCGGAGCCTTCGAGGTGGATGGATGAACCGAAGCACCGGATTTCTTCTTGGGCGCCATGGTCGACGCGCTGTTGATGGTGAAGACAATGATGAAGATGACGCGCTGCACACGCCTTCAGGTTCGCACAAGCGAGTTCCCCTATCTGGCGCCCCAAAGATGTCGTGGTAAACCACGGCCACCTATGGGACCGGAGGGCCCCTTGCTGGTTCGGAAGGGGGACATCGCGTTGCACAAAGAGCAGACGAGTGTGGGGAAGCACGGCAGAGATCACACAGGTAATTTTACCATGGTCGGGCCGCTGTGAGGCGCAAAACTCTACTCCTGATTTGGTGGATTGATGGTGGAAGAGTGGTTGTGGAGCATAGTACACTTTCCCGGCAGGGGCGATAGTTGCTACGCGCGTATGGGGGTGTGAGTTATCCAATCTTCTAACCCTTTCTACGGTTACCATGGGCCTCCTTTTATATATTAAGGGGTCACCACAATGGCAAAGTAGTCGTTATGCACTGATAAGATAGCAAAAAGTGCTATTATACCTTACTCTGCAGGCTGACAGGGCGCATTAAATGCGCCGCTCAATGTCATGTCGTTGGTTGCCTGGCAAGCCTTCAGGCTATTTTGCTAGCTCGACGCCTGCTCGCTTGACATGTCGCAGGATGGGTGTCATCAATAGGCATTTCCTGTAGAAAGAGGCCGCCATGTGGCGAATAGCTGCCACTTAGTTACCTTGCGGCTTGACACCGCACTGATTGACAACGTGGGTCGTGGCAGAGAAGTTGGTGAGGTAGTTTTGCCTCCATGAGCCCAGGCAAGCCCTGCTGGGACGTCTTGGACATCTTCTTCCGGGGGTGACCCCGTCCTTGCCGGGCTCGCTTGCTGATAACCCATAAGTATAGGGGATCGCAACAGTTTTCGAGGGTAGAGTATTCAACCCAAATTTATAGATTCGACACAAGGTGAGCCGAAGAATATTTTAAGGTTTTAGAAGCTGAGTTGTCAATTCAACCACACCTAGGGATTAATTATCTCCAGCAACGTGATCAGTAGCAAAGAATTTTGATAGTTTTGATAATAGTAGCAGCAACAATGGTAACGGTAACAGTGATAGCGGTGGTTTTGTAACAAGTGCAAAAGTAACGATAGCAGCAGTAACTTAGCAAGAACAATATAAGATATATTCGTAGGCATTGGTTCAGTGACTTGTTGGATGATATTCATCATGAGACAGTTATAACCTAGGGTGATACGGCACTAGCTCTAGTTCATCAATATAATGTAGGCATGTATTCCATAAATAGTCATATGTGCTTATGGAGAGAACTTGCATGACATCTTTTTTCCTACCCTCCCGTGGCAGCGGGGTCCTATTGGAAACTAAGGGATATTAAGGCCTCCTTTTAATAAAGAACCGGAACAAAGCATTAACACATAGTGAATACATGAAGTCCTCAAACTACGGTCATCACCGGGAGTGGTCCTGATTATTGTCACTCCGGGGTTGCCAGATCATAACATGTCGTAGGTGACTATAACTTGCAAGATTGGATGTAGAACATGGATATAATGATGATAACATAAATGGTTAAGATCTGAGTTCATGGCACCCAGGCCCAAAGTGACATGCATTAAGCATGGAAAAGTCATAACAACATCAATCTTAGAACATAGTGGATACTAGGGATCAAGCCCTAAAAAAACTAACTTGATTACATGATGAATCTCATCCAACTCCTCACCGACCAGCGAGGCTACGAAGGAATTACTCACTCCTGGTGGGGAGCATCATGGAAATGGCGATGGAGAAGGGTTGGTGATGATGAAGAACGAAGATCCCCCTCTCCGGAGCCCCAAACGGACTCCAGATATGTCCTCTCAATGAAGAATAGGAGGTGACGGCTGCTCCGTCTCGTGGATCATGATAATTCTTTCTCCCTGATTTTTTGT
Organism: Aegilops bicornis; assembly: GCA_021605145.1. NCBI lineage: Eukaryota > Viridiplantae > Streptophyta > Magnoliopsida > Poales > Poaceae > Aegilops > Aegilops bicornis. The sequence goes on along the minus strand of CM038673.1, from coordinate 56,274,805 downwards.
GGAAAAAATGGATTTTATAGCATCGGTTTCAGGGTCTGCGGGGCCACCAGGTGGGGACAACCCACCTGGGCGCGCTAGGAGGTGGGTGTGCCCTGGTGGGTTGTGCCCACCCAGGTGCCCCCCTACGGTGGATCTTGGCTCCAGAAATTCTTATTTATTGAATACAAAATCCTCGCAAAGTTATGTTCCATTCGGAGAACTTCTGTTTCTGCACAAAAAAACACCATGGTAGTTCTGCAGAAAACAGCGTCAGTCCTGTAAGTGCATCTAGTGCCCCTTAGTGATTTTGGTGTATTGAAGACTTATAGGTTAAGGAACTAATGCGTTTGTGAGTGTACACAGGTCTATAAGTCTATGAGGAGTTTGATATTTAGAGAGAAAGTCGACCCCTAAAAATGAAGTTCTTCGACTGAAGACTTTGATATTCTGAAGACTTTCTGAAGACTTTGAAAGTGAAGAAATTGGTGTGACCTTGAAGACTTGGTATTCATTTGAGGAACATGAAGTGTGAAGACTTTTGTTTTCCTAGTTTCGTTTTTCTCTTTCTTGAGTCATAGGAAACACCATACTGTTAAAGGGGTCGAGGAAATACTAAGAACAAATTTCCATGTGATGCTCAACTCAAAATCCTACACCTACCAATCCCTTCGAGTGAAGCCTTTGGAAATCTCATAAAGTTCAGTCAATTTCTTGGATGTGAGACGAAGTTCTTCTGTCACGAGGAATTTGTCCCGACCGAGGAGTTAGGAATTCGCCAAAGGCGGATTGCCTACGATGAGGAACATGATAGCCACGAGGAATTTGAGATTCAAATTTCCGACCGTTCTTGTCTTCTTGGCATGGCTGTCCCAAAATATCTTATCCACCTAACGGTCATATCATTGAAGGGCGTTTATGTCTTATCATGTCGGGCTGCTCCCTAGGCTATAAATAGCCGCCCCTACAAACACTAGCTGGTTGGCTGCTCCGAGAGAAACTGGACACTTGCCATTTGAGAGCAACCCATCCTCCGAGGACTTTGAGCGAAAATCATCGAGTGAGGAAAAACCCCAAAACCAAACCCCTACAAACCCAAAGTGATTGAGCATCATCAAGAGATTGATCCTGCGTGGATCTGACGCTTGTTACCTTTGAAGACTGTGCTTCTTCCAGACGGTTAGGCGTCATGGTCTAGAGCATCCAAGAGGAATTGTGGATCGCCGAGTGACCAAGTCTGTGAAGGTTTGGAAGTCGCTGAAGACTTACCACAGTGATTGGACGAGGTCTGTGTGACCTTAGTTCAAGGAGAATACGGTGAGGACTTGGTGTCCTGAGCTGCGTGCTCAGCGACTGGGTGTCCGGGACTGTGTGTCCTCGAGTTTAAATACTCAGCCTCTCCAACCAGACGTACAACTGACACCGCAGTTGGAACTGGTCTACCAAATCATTCTCTTCACCAACCTAACTGGTTCTATTTCCTCAACCCTTTCATTTCCTCATTATTGTGTTGAGTGTTTGTTCATATCTGTGTTTGAAGACTTTGATCAAGACTTTCTCAATTTCCTCGGTTCAATTTCTTGATCTGTTTGTCTTCATCTTGTGCTATCCTGTGTTTACGCTTTCCGTACTCTTTGTTTGTCTTCATTTCATCATGATGACCATGCCCGCATTCTGCTATGCTTACTTCTGAGTACTTATTCAGCTGCAAGTAGTTCTTCGCTAAGGAATTTCCTCACCGGCAAATTCCTCAGTGAAGAATTCATAAAATCGCCTATTCACCCCCTCTAGTCGATATAACGCACTTTCAATTGGTATCGAGCAAGGTACTCCTTGTTACGTGTGATTTTGGTTTAACCACCTGGAGTTTTAGTTATGTCGACCGCAGGTATGATCAAGGTCTCAGCAGGGTGTCCTACCTTTGATGGGACGGACTACCCCTACTGGAAGAACAAGATGCGAATGCATCTTGAAGCAATTGATAACGATCTCTGGTATGTTGTGGAAAATGGTGTTCCCTCAGTCACACCTTCTCTGAATGCTGCTGATGTGAAGAGATTCAAGCAACTCGATTCTCAAGCGAAGAATATCATATGTGGCCATCTGAGCAAAGGTCAATATGGAAGAGTGAGTGCTTTGGAAACTGCCAAGCTCATCTGGGACAGGCTGTCCAAAGTGAATGAAGGAGTCTCAACTCAAGCGTGACTCTCGAGTTGATGTTCTTCGAATCTCTTCAACCGCTTCAAAAGACTCGACAACGAAAATGTTCAACAAACCTTCGATCGCCTCACCGACATCTCAAATGAGCTTCAAGCACTTGGCGCCACCGATATCACCGACCATGAGGTGGTGAAGAAATTGTTAAGATCGCTGATTCCTCATTTGATACTCCGCACTGATGATACAAGAGCGTCTTGACTACAAGTCACTTGATCCTGCTGATATCCTCGAGAGGCTAAATACTCATGAGTTCGACTTGCTGAAAATAGAGATCTCTATGGTTCTATCTATGGAAAATCACGTGCCACGAAGGCCAAGGCTGTATGCGAATCTGAGTGTGAAGACTGGTAGTAGCCTTGGAGATCCTGAAGAATTAGGCCAGGAGCTAGCACTGCTCGTGAAGATATTCTAGAAGTTCTCAAGACGTGGTCGATTTGGAAAATCCTCAAGGAGCAGTGATTCCTCATCCAGTAACTATAAGAGAAGACTTTGTCACAAATGCAAGAAACCTGGTCACTACATCCAAGATTGTCCTCAGTGGGAAAAGGAATTAAAGAAGAAGAAACACAAGGATTACAGTTCTGATGACGTTCAGAAGAAGAAGAAATCATCGAAATCTTCATCATCAAAATCCTCAAAGCCTTCTTCTCACAAGAAGAGCAGCTCCAAAAAGGCTCGGGCATTCATTGGCAAGGAAATGGACTCTGAAGCTGAATCTGAGGAACATGAGGAAGAGGAGGCATCAGAAGAATCTGAGTCTGGTGTGGCGAGTCTACCTCTCTCTACTGCTTTCGTCAGCAAGTCCATCTTCAACTCTGAAGAAAATGACCTCACCAACAATGCTGATGAAGATAGTGATGACTACACTCCCACCTATTGCTTCATGGCAAAGGGTGCCAAGGTACTCAAATATACCTCCTATGAATCTAGTGAAAATGAATCTGATGAAGATCTAAAGCCCGATTACTCAAAACTTGCTAAAATTGCTGTAAAACAACAAAGGGCTTTGGAAAAGGTTCAAAACATGCTAGATAAGAGTGATGATATGTTAGGTGAAGAAATGGATCGCACTAAAGCCCTGGCTGAAAATCTTCATAGACTTCAGTCTAGGTTTGACAGCCTTCAAGGTCATCATAACACTCTCTTATTTGATCATCAGAAACTTTCTTATGAATTTCTTCAAAGAAAGCAAGATCTTGAGAAGCTAAGAGTGAGTTATGAAGATCTTCAGAAGGAGCGCGATTCATTACTTGCTCAACAAATCAGCACTTCTCAGGGAGAATTTGTTCCTCCATGCTTAAAGTGCATTGAACGTGAATCTGCTAATTCTTCACCTGAATGTTCAAATGCTTCAAGCATTACAAATTCTTCACTTGCCTCTGCTATCACTAATTCCTCATCTGAGGACATTGCTAGTATCATTGACGATGCAGGGCTGAAGGAATTGTATATGACAGGCATGTACAAAAGCCTCAAAGGGCATCAGACTCTTTGTGATGTGCTTAAAAAGCAGATCCTCAACAGGAACCCTAGGAAAGAGGGTATTGCATTTGAGAGGAAACTCAATGCTGATGGAACATATTGGAAGCCTGAGCAGTATCCCAAAACCTCATGGGTTGCTGCAAAGGGACCTCCAGTTGATCCATCTAACTTATCGTGCTTTACATGCCAATCTCCTCATTCTTCGGATGAGTCATTTGACTCAACTATAAACTGTTCAAAAATCAGAATGGTGAAGTATTTGCTAGATATGTTGGCACTAATCGCAAGAACGGTTCCCCTATGAAGAAAATCTGGGTTCCCAAGAAGTGCCTTGAAAGTCTTGGTGAATGTCCTCATGACACCACACTGTGAAGAATAGGAACCCCAGATCAAATTCTTCATATGGACCAAATTCTTCATATGGATCCAAGTCCTCATACGGACCAAATTCCTCACGTGGATCAAATTCCTCAAAAGGATCAAAGTCCTCATATGATTATCATCGTGCTAACAACTCTGTTTCGTAGGGTAGAGCTAAGGGCTATGAATATGTGCATTATTCTTCAAACCAATATGTTCATAAGTCCTCGAAGAATTTTTCTGCTTATTCATATGCTTACCCTAACCCCTCTTATGTGAAACGAAATGGTTTGGCTTCTATGCCACCATTCTCGTATGGTGCTCGCAGAGTGATGAACTCTTTGCCACCCCTTCAGATGTGGGTGGTGAAGAAAAAGAACTAATCTCTTCTGCAGGGTCAGGTCTCGGGCGTGCCTTAACGTCTGAAAGAATTTTCTGGGGACGACAAAATGCACGAAAGGACGCAGCTAATCATGATGAAATGAACTTTCATTTCACACGTCCTCATCTTGCTTATACATTATCTTGGTGATGAAATTCATCTCGATGAACTTGATATCATATTCTTCACTAATGAAGTATATGAGATCGTAAGTTGTACTAATTCATCTGCAGGATGATCAACCCAAAGCCACTGAGTGGGTTCTCGATAGTGGATGTACAAATCACATGACTGGTGACAAGAATCTATTGATGGATGCTCCCTTATCACCGTCACATCTGAAGCATATCATCTTTGCTGACAAAGGCAAAAGTCAGGTATTGGGTCTTGGTAAGGTTGCGATCTCTAAGGATAAACACATGGACAAAGTCATGCTTGTTGAGTCCTTAGGATACAACCTCATGTCGATCTCAATGCTTTGTGATCTTGATATGGTTGTCATCTTTGGCAAGTATCGTTGTGTTGTGATTATGGAAGCTGACAATTCCAAAGTCTTCGAAGGCTTTAGGAGAGGAGACTTGTATATTGTTGATTTCTCTACAGGACCACAACCAGCCGTGTGTCTACTTGCAAAAGCTTCAGAAGGCTGGCTATGGCATCGGCGACTTGGTCACACAGGCATGAGGAATTTGCACACGCTTGCGAAGAAGAAGCATGTCATTGGCATTGAGAATGTCAAATTCCTCAAGGATCACTTATGCGAACTGTGAAGCTGGAAAAATGACCAAGGCCAAGCATCCAGCAAAGACTATCATGACCACTACTCGTCCCTTCGAATTGCTTCACATGGACCTCTTTGGTCTCAATCATTACTCAGCTGTCGTTAATGATGCATCTCTATATGGCTTTGTTATTGTTGATGATTACTCTCTTTACACATGGGTACACATTGTTACTTACAAAAATCAAGTGCAGGAAGTCTTCAAACGATTTTCCTCGAGGGCTTCAACCAACTTTGGTGTGAAGATCAAGCACATCAAGAGTGACATTGGAACTGAGTTCAAGAATTCCGGTCTTGATGACTATCTTGATGAACTTGGAATTACTCATGAGTTATCTGCTCCTTATACTCCTCAGCAAAATGGCGTCGTGGAGCGCAAGAACAGAACTCTTGTTGAGATGGCTCGCACTATGCTTGATGAATACAAAACTCCTAGTCGTTTTTGGATTGATGCAATTGATACGGCGTGCCACATCATCAACAGAGTATATCTTCACAAATTCTTCAAGAAGACTGCCTATGAACTCCTCAACGACAAGAAACCCAATGTAAGTTATTTCAAAGTCTTGATTGCTAAATGCTGGATTAGAGATCCTCATCACAATTCTAAATTTGCACCGAAAGCACATGAAGGTTTTATGCTTGGTTACGGAAAGGACTCGCACACCTCTGAGTCTTCAACATCGCCCTTCACAAGATTGTTGACCTTTGTAGATGTGCGGTTCGATGAAACTAATGGCTCGCAAAGAGAACACCTACCTTCTGTGTTAGATGAACCAGCACCTGAGGAATCTATCAAGTTCAAGGCAACTGAGGATGTCATTCCTACTGAAGAAACCGCTGAAGAATTTATTCCTGTATGCGAAGAACATCGAGCTGGTGCACCTGAAGATAATGCTGAAGACAATGGTGCTGAGGAAAATGATCGAATTCCTCGACAACAACCAGCTCATCCTCGCGTTGCAAAAGAAGTGCAAGTGAAGAAGATCATCGATGACATTAAAGCGCCAGGTCCTCTCACACGCTCAAAAGCTTCACATTTATCTAACTTTTGTGGGCACTATGCTTTCGTCTCTATCACAGAGCCCACTAAGGTAGATGAAGCATTTCTGAGCCGAGTGGATTCAGGGCTATGCAAGAAGAATTACATCAGTTCGAGCTCAACAATGTCAGGAACTGGTCAAACGTCCAGATCCTCGCATAAGCATAATATCATTGGCACAAAGTGGATCTACCGCAACAAGCAAGATGAAAATGGCCTTGTGGTGAGGAATAAGGCACGACTAGTAGCTCAAGGCTACACACAGGTTGAAGGAATTGATTTCGATGAAACTTTTGCACCTGTTGCTAGACTTGAGTCTATTCGCATATTACTCGCCTATACTAACCATCACAATATCACTTTATATGAAATGGATGTGAAAAGTGCATTCCTCAATGGTAGGTTTGAGGAAGAAGTATATGTTGCTCAACCCCCAGGTTTTGAAGATCCAAAGAATCCCGACAAAGTCTTCAGACTCAACAAGGCCCTTTATGGTCTCAAACAGGCCCCACGGGCGTGGTATGATACATTGAAGGAATTCTTCGTGAAGAATGGCTTCACACCAGTTCACTCGACCCTACTCTCTTTACTAAATCTTATGATGGTGAACTATTTGTGTGCCAAATATATGTTGATGATATTATCTTTGGCTGTACTGACCAACGTTAGAGTGATGAATTTGCCTATATGATGAGTGAAGAATATCAAATGTCTATGATGGGAGAGTTGAAATTCTTCTTAGGTCTTCAAATTCGTCAGCAACACAATGGCATATTCATATCTCAGGAGAAATACCTCAAAGATGTCACGAAGAAATTCGGCATGCAAGATTGCAAAGGCGTCAAAATTCCTATGCCCACAAATGGCCATCTATGCAATCGATGAAAATGGTATTGACTTCGATCACAAGGTATACCGCTCCATGATTGGTTCTTTATTGTACTTATGTGCATCTAGTCCAGATATAATGCTTAGTGTTTGCATGTGTGCCCGATTTCAAGCTACACCGAAGGAATCACACCATAAGGCTGTGAAGCATATTCTTCGATATCTAGCTCTCACACCAACACTAGGATTATGGTACCCCAAGGGCTCTGCTTTTGATCTCATTGGATATTACGACTCGACTATGCTTTGGTGATCGTGTGGACCTCAAGTCAACTTCGGCACTTGTCATTTCCTCGGACGATCTTTGGTCCGTTGGTCCTCGAAGAAACAAAACTGCGTATCACCGCTTCATCTGCGGAAGCTGAATACATTGCTGCTGGCTCGTGTTGTGCTCAATTGCTGTGGATGAAGCAAACTCTCAAGGACTACGGCATCAACGTGAAGAATGTGCCTCTCTACTGCGACAATGAGAGTGCAATCAAGATTGCTCACAACCCAGTTCAGCACTCGAAGACAAAGCACATTCAGATTCGTCATCATTTTCTTCGTGATCATGTGTTGAAGGGCTTACATCTCCATCGAGCACGTGAAGACTGAAGAACAGCTAGCCGATATCTTCACTAAGCCCTTGGATGAGAAGAGATTTAGCAAGTTGCGGTGTGAGCTAAATATCTTAGAATCTTGAACGTTCTTTAAAAGGAGACACATCCGACACTTATGCAAAATTGATGACTTAGATGTGCAACACATGAAGAAACGTTTTCTTCAATCAATGAAGAATAACACTCTAAGTGTGAAGAAATTAATGAAGAATTTGATTCTCGTAACCCTCGACAATTATGCTGTGTCTGAAATCATCATTCTTATACGGTGGGTCACACCACCACCAAATCTGAAAATCTTCAATTTGAGTTTTTCCTCAGTTTTGAAATTCTTCAGTTTTTCAAATTCTTCAACTTTGCAAAATCTTCACTATTTGTGTCGTCTTTCTTCATTGGCTATATATATATATGGGTTTATGTCCTCTACATCATTCACTTATAGTTATTTCTTCAAGTCGTCTTTTTTGCTAAGTGAATGCGATCGGACCCTTCCCCCTCTATGCTATACTCAACCCAATCTATTCACAAATTCTTCATGTGCGTTCTATTTGAAACTCGTTCAAAATCTTCACTGAGTCCTTGTCAGCTGAAGAAATTGCGAACGAAACTTTAAAACTGATCTTATCCAAATTTTCGGTTTTGCCGCTCAAACCGTTCTGCATCCCATGATGCATTATTTTACTCACCCACGATCGTACACAATCTCCACTACACAGTACGTGGGTGACACATGTCGCGTGAAGGAGAAAGGGCAGGGGCACGTTTGTCCGAAATCTTCGGGCGAACAATTTTTCACCGTGTCTATAAATACCCCTCTCCCCTTCCTCACTTCTTTTACCCGCTCGACCTCTCTCTCCCGCTCGAGCTCCTCAAACCCTAGCGCCGCCGCTACTCCATCGTCGCCGGTGAGGAAGAGCTTCACTGCCTCGACCTCGTCGCCGTCGTACCCACGCTGACCGCGGAAGTCCTCACTCCGCCGCCGACGTAGCTGTCTTCCTCCGCCAAGTCAGCGCGTGGAAGATCTGAACAGACGAGCTTCACATCTACAACACCCAGTTATCGTGTTCTTCATTTAGGGTAAATAAAAGTTACTTTAACTACCCTCGTTGATCCAAATCTTATACTACAAAATCTTCAAAGGTGTTTTATTCTTCAAATCCTCACACACAAACACCTCACTAGTTATATGCTCTTGATTCGTTTCTCTAAGCAATCATTTTTCTTCAAGATTCCTCAATTGTGTGGATCCTCGATCTGTACAACTCTGGAACCTAAGACAAAGAACGCTTAGTGAAATTCTTCAAGGCTCATCTGGTCAAAATCCTCAAACTTGTTCTTTTTGAAAAACCTTCTGAGAACGCATATGACCTCTCCAAATTCCTCGCAACTATACTCTGTTCACAGGTACTCATGTCCGCTACTGAATCACTAGGTTCTCATCAACTTAACTCATTTGCAGCGTTCCTCGAAGAAAAACTGCACACTTCTTCAGAGAACTCAATTGTTCAAATTCCTCAACTGAAGAATATGGCAGATGGTAAGAAGCCACAGAAAGGAGGAAAGAAACCTGAGGTTATGACTGCTTTTGAGATCCCTGAGGAAATTTATGTTGACTATTGCACACCTGATGAAGCAAAATTTGGCAAAGAAAGCAAAAATCAGCGCAAGGTGCGCATTCAGAAGATTGAACGGAGATGGACAAGGGAATGGAGGGAATACAGATATGTGACTCCAAAGTACATGAAGAAATTCGCTCTCAATCCTCCATGCCCAAGAGCTCCATTGGCACCTGGCCAAGTAGCTGACCCCACCAGCATCAAGCGTGGTGAGGACTTTCCTGAAGAATAGGCTAAGCGCCAAGCTAAATTGGCAAGACAAGCCAAGGAGGCAGTGAAGAAATTCAATGATGATTCTGCCACTGCTACAGCTACTGAGGCCTCGGTCAAACCGAGGAAATCCATTCCAAAGAAGCCTGCTCATAAGCCAAGTGCTTCACCATCAGCGCCATCACGGCCAAGTTCCTCAGCAGCGCCCTCAAGGCAAATTCCTCACACTGCTACAGCTCCACCAAAGTCCTCAACAGCTCCTTCAAAGTCCTCAGTTCCTGTGCATCTGGCTACATGTCAAAGGACTGCTGGTTTCTCGATTGCCTCTGGTGTTTCAGCAAGTTCCTCAGCAGCACCAATTTCATCATCTGGCCCAACTCTGCTGAAGACCAAAGCAACAGCTGGACGAGGTCCTCGGCCAAGTCCAAAGAAGAAACAGGTTGCATTCCATGTGCCTTCTGATGATGAAGCTTCTGATGATGAACTTGCGGAAATCATCAGAGATCGCCAAGAAAGGGCCGCTAGAGCCAAAGGCACATTTGTGTCACTGCTGTTGGATCTGAGGAAAATCCTCGATTATATTGATCTACGCACAAGGATCCAAACACCCCTATGCCTGACTTTCATCGACCCACTGGACAAAGTCATATGTTGACCCATTTCATCGCTGAAGAGAAATGGAAGTTTGAAAAGGCAAGAGAGATCAAGAAGGCTCAATACGAGAAGGAGAAGTTCTGAAGAAAACGTTGTCAAAATGACACCGAGGAACTTCTCAAGGTCCAGACTGAAATTCAAGACCTCAGCAAAAACTTCGATTCTTATTATGCTGATTGGCAAGGAGCCAAGGTCGATTAAATCAACTGACGAAGAAATTCGCCAATGTTGCTGCCCCAACGCAACATGAAATTCCTCAGTGAAGCCTCGGCTCAGCCCGGTGAAGAACTTGCCCGGCACCACTGATGAAGTTCAGCGGCTGATGAAAATGCTAGTTCCAGGGCTGATGACCCCATTCCAGCCGAAGAAATTGCTGTGGCATCCACTAGTGGTGCGCTCAAGAAATCGAACAAGACAGGCAATCGCATCGGGCCATACCAAGAAATTCAACCATATTCCTCGGCTCCTCCTGTGCCAACACCAACTCCAATTCTTCCATCGCCTCGATGTGAAGAAAACCAAGGCTGCGAGCGAGCTGCAGTGAAGAAAAGGAAGGCATCGGTTGTGTCACATTCTTCGGTGTGAAGAAAATGAAGCCAATGACCAGCTCATTCGAAAATCCAATTGATGCTGTTCGATTTCCTCCATGCCATCAAAGGACCTTGTTCCTTTTGAGAAGACTATGAGATCCCAATCGGATCGATGAAGAACATCATTCCGCCGCTTCGTCGAGCAGATTGATGAAGAAATTGAAGTGGACGCAATCCCTTCAACCCAGTCACTTCCTCACCTATGCCTCGGTTCACGGTGAAGAGGCTGGTGTTGAGGAAATTGAAGATGTAGATGTGGATATTGGGTGCACCACACGGTGATGAATGATGACTTTTGGGAAAGTCTGCATCCCAATACTCCTCTCTTCACCCCGCTCCAAAAGATTCCTCGGTCCCTGCACCAACAGTCCAAATGGACTCAAGAAACTCAACCCACCTGCCTGCATGCATGAAGAAATTCCAGCCACTAGTGCCGATGAACCTGCCACGATCCACAGATCGCACTGTTGAGGAACAAGAAATTCCTCGGCTGAAGAACCTGAACTTGCGATTCACGAGGTGGTGATGCAACTCACTGACACCCCTCTGCCCAAGCAAAAGAATCCGTTCTCAAGCAAACAAAAGTTCAAGGCTGATGATTTCTTTGCCGAGCACGTATTCTTCACTAACTATAATCCATATGATTCTGCTCGCATAAGGAAGAGGCGTTTCTGGACTGCCAGCCAAGCCAACTTCTATTCCTCGGTGCTCTTCAACAAAGACAAAGTCTTCGATCATGCTCACATTCCTCATGTGGACATGGAGTCTCTGCCAGGCTTTGAGCCAGTCCTCAGTGTTCTTCACGACGCAGGACTTCTGAATTTCTGCACTGATATCTGTGACTGGAATGAAGAACTCATTCTTCAATTCTATGCAACGCTGCACATCACCGAGACGCTGAAGACGTGAACTCATGGGTATTAGACTGGATGTCCGAAAATACTCAATACAAGGCACCAAAGAATCGAATTGCTTCGTGCTCTACCACTCAGTCCTCCACTTGATGGTGCACGTTGTATCTACAACGAACCAGAACTTTAAGATCACTATATGCAAGTGTTGATGAAGCCTTTGAAGCCAAGGCAGGCCCCAAGAACCAAATTCCTCATCAAGGAATTATTGTATGTGCCTCGGACTGTCTATCGGATTCTGACGAAGACAATGAGTCCTATCAAAGGCCACGACTTGAATGATGAAGAAGTCGTTGGCATCATGAAGAATATGCTTTTCAACATCATCCATGGCGTTCCCGTCAACTTCCATGATTTCTTCATGAGGACTCTGGCAAACATTGCTATGTCACCATTTGAGCTGAAGCCTTATGCGCCTTGGATAATGAGATTCATCAGGACAAGGTCTTCACTCAATTACAAGGCTGATACTACGAACCACTGCAGCTACTTGCCCTCGATTGAAGTCCTCAAGCGGACATTTACCTCGAGATGATGACAAGGGCAAGGCTACTGCTGTGATCGATGAAGGCATTCGTCCATTGGATGGACAGTTTCGCAAAGCAGCATCCTACTCCACCAATGATGACTCTGCCACCCATGACTCTGCCGCAAATACCTCAGTCAAGCAAAGTCCTCAAGCCACTGCACCCAGGGTGATGACTGATCGTGAGTTACTCCTCAGTCTTCATCAGAAGGTTGATCGCAATCATAAATGGGTCAAGCGTCAGTTTGGTTTAATTCTTCACAACATGACCTCAACACACAATGCAGTGAAGAAAAACCACTACTACCTCCATGAAACCATCAAATGCACCTGGGCTGTTCTTTCACATGTCTATAGTGCGGAAGAACTGACGACTATGGGACTCGAGGAAGAATTTGACTGGTCTGCACCTCCTCCGAAGAAATACAAGAAGGTCAAAGTTCCTTCCTTGGTGGCCAGCTCCTATTCTTCATCGTGCGACACTGATGAAAATGAAGACTTGGACGACACCGCGGCAGGTCCTACTACAACAACCGACCCCAACAACGCTGGCGCTCCTTCTTCAACTTGAAATTCTTCAGGTGCATTAGTCCTCAGTTTCAATCCTTTTGGTCATTCGATGACAAAGGTTGAGAAATTTGAGTTAGTCTTCAAGCGGGTCTATTTTATTGCCCATATACAACAATTCATTAAGTTACAACTCTCGTTCTTCTGAAACTTTTATTGGATCGAGTTGTAATCTTAAACCCGATGGTGCTTTGATACTTTTGATGCACTATGCTCTGATTCTCTTGAGTTTTTTTTTGTGCTCTGATACTCTTGATGCGTTATTTTGCATGCTTGTTCCTCATCAATGTTATCATACGCATGCTGAATTACATCAAGCACCATATTTCATCATGCATTTCAAATTCTTCATATTATATGTCAAATGCGTGTATGAATTATAAGATATATGCCAGGACCCCGATTCCAAGTCACATCGATCTAGCCGGTAACACCTCATATCACTTTGCGGCCTCACGCACGGTATTCCCATGGGTGTCGCCTTACCATGGCCCGAGACCGTTTGCGCCTTTTGGCTCACGTATATGATAGTGTCGCTAGCATCCATATGATGAAGAACCGGGCCGACATGGCTAGTCGTGAACCCAAAGCGGCACTAACCCATGGCGACAGGCATACATGAATCACATCGAGCATGTCGGTCATCAACGTATGAATCCGGGCTGTAGCACTGGGCTAACAGGACTCCGGTAACCCGGGCTATAGCAGGCTAGGCAGGACTCCGAATATCACCGCGTGACATTTCCCCGAAGGATGGACATAGGAACGAAGTGAAACACATGCCGGCCAGTCAAGTGTCCAAGCAGTAGTGCTGGGCTAGCAGGACTCCGATGAACCGGGCTGTAGCGGACTACTATCGCTCAGGAAGCACTAGATTACATTTCCCCATATGAGAGGCTGCCAAGGATAAACAACTAGATTGTCGGATCCCACACATACCAAGCATTTCAAACATACAAACAATATGCTCAATATGTGTAAATACAACATGGCATCACAACATAACTCTACGACTCAAATATTTATTCATTAGGCTCCGAGGAGCGCGATATTACAAACATGGGTCTCATGACCCAACACTCGAAACATACAAGTCAAAGCACAAGCGGAAGCTAAACATGTCTGAGTACAGATAACTATAAATGAAAAAGGCTGAGAAGCCTGACTATCTACCAGATCCTGCCGAGGGCACAAGATCGTAGCTGAGGTAACAAGCTAAACGTCGAAGTCCAAGCGGAACTACTAAGCGAGACCAGCGTCTCTCGCAAAACATAAAATAAGCAAGCGTGAGTACAAATGTACTCAGCAAGACTTACATCGTAACTAACTACATATGCATCATTATCAATAAAGGGGTGGTGGAGTTTGACTGCAGCAAGCCAGCTTTGACTCGGTGGCTATCACGAACTACATTTGCAAGTAACTCTTTTGAGGTGGCGCTACGAGTCCACATATTCACCATATCAATACACCACTATGGACCCGCTCCCGTCTCCCTCACGAGAACGCCATCCATAGCACTCACGCTTATCTTGCGCATTTTAGAGTATCCACTTTCACTTGTCTATGAACCGATATAGGCAACCCGAAGTCCTTTTCATGGACACGGCTATTCGAATAGATCATATTAACCTGCAGGGTGTACTTCTTCACACACGCTCTCACCACTTATCGCCGTTTACACGACATGTACTCGGCAACCTTCAAGCGGAAGCCCAGCGAGGGTGTCGGCCACGGCCTACCTAAAAACTCAAGTACCTAGTCCAGGTTTATCGCCTATTCGGATTCCATCCGCAGGGAGTCCGGCCGAGGTTTCCACTAACGGCCCGAACAATGTGTGCAGGGTTCCCGAGATACCAAACGGGCATTGATTGCAGACCACAGATGTATCTACCGCATCATAGCCCACCCCTAGGGTTAGCGCTACGCACGGCCTCCAACACTTATCCTACAAACACCAGAAACTAGTTGCAACTCCTGGACAGAGGACAAGGGTGGTTAAGAAGCCGAGAGAGTCAATTAAGGATCCCAATGTGTGGTAGTAACTGTTCATGGATCATACACACATAACTCAGTTCCTGAGGACGGTTTCAATGAGACAACCCACCATGTACTCCTACATGGCCTCTCACCGCTACCTTTACCAAATCGTGTTCACACACTTAGCTCACACACGATGGGACATGTTTACACACCTCCGATTCATCACGATGAATCAGACCTGACTCAACTCTAAGCAGTAGCAGGCATGACAAACAAGCATGAATGAGCGAGCACAGCAGGGCTCAAACAACTCCTACTCATGCTAGTGGGTTTCATCTAATTCTTGTGGAATGACAGGTCATGCAGAGGATAAAGGGGTTCAGCTACATGACAAGTAACAGATGATGAATCGTTGTTGTCCTAATGCAGTAAAAAGAGAGCAGGAGCGAGAGAGTGGGATTGTATCGAAATGAACAAGGGGTTTTGCTTGCACGGCACTTCCGAAGATAATACAGCTCTTCATCGGTGTCATCGATCTCATCGTCGAAACCACGTCTATCGAGAGGGAACAACCACCGACAAACAAGAAGAAACACAATCAATGCAATGCACAAACAAATGAATGACATGTCATGTTAAGGAACTGAATTGACCTAATGCAGCAGTAATCCAAATTAATTGAAGTGGAATTCAAACAAGGTTAAACTCCAACTTCAAATACTAGTTCATAAATTACCCTAATCATGATTCATCCTATTCAGTGAGGTTAACTTGTTCAATCATGCATGATCATGGCATAAACAGATTCTTCATATTTTTCTGATCATTTTTCATATATAATTTATTTGATTTGGAGTTACGGTTGATTTTATATGATTTTTAGAAGTTTGGGGTATTTCCTGAAATTTAAAAATCATTTCCTGATTTATTTTAATTCCAGAAATACTTTACTGCGTCAGCATGACGCCTATGTGACGTCAGCAAGTCAACAGGGTTGACCAGAGTCAAACCTGTGGCGCGGGACCCACGGGTCAGAGTCATTAGACTAACTAATTTTAGTTAGTCCTAATCCTAGGTTTAATTAGCAGGGCGGGCCCACACGTCAGTGACCCAGGGGGGTCAAATCCCTGGTCAACCGGGGCTAATCCACCGGCGTCTAGCCGCCGGCAACGACCAGACGCGGCGGAGGCTCGGGAATCGCCCACAGGGCACGATTCGAGCTGCGGCTAGGCGCGTCGGAGTGCCCTCGCCGGCGCGCGTCGTTAGGTGGTGCTAGCCGGGCCTGTGGTGGCCGGGCGAAGGCTACAAGCTTCGGCGTGGCGGCGGAGCTTAGCTAAGTGCGGGCGCAGTGCTGCAGCTCGTGGCGAGTGAACGGAGGTGCTAGGGAAGCACCTAAAGGGCAGCAGGAGCATGTCGGAGCTACTATGCGAGGCGAGAGGTGCTCGGGGCACGAGCTCGCCCGGCCATGGCGGACGGCGGCTTCGGGTGCTCGCGGGGCGGCGGCTACAGGGCGCGCGCGAGAGAGAGAGGTGAGGGGAAACGACGGCAAGCTCACAGGGAGGCAGCAGGGTGGCTCAGTGGGCTCGGGGACGACCTCCAGCGCGCGAACGACGGCGACGGCCGGCGAGTAGATGCGGCAATGGCGAGCTCGAAGACGACGGTGTGGTGATCCTTGGCTTGTGTGGCTCGGCGAAGAGGGAGATGGAGTCGTGCCGGACCTTCCAGACACGGGGAAGGGGCGAGGAGGTGGCTGTGGCCGCGGTGGTGGCGATCGGCGGCGACGGGCGTGTTCAGTGGCGTCGTGGGGAGAGAGAGCGGAGGAGGGAGAAAGCGTTCGGGAGAGAGGAGAGGGGCCGGGGGGTCCAGAGCGGTGCTGGGGAGGGGCTTCGAGGCGCCTCGGTGAGGCAAAGTAGCAGGGAGGAGGCGTGGCGAGGTCGGGCGCCAGGCGCCGTGTCCCTCCTCTCGCCTCTTGGCAGAGGTAGGCGGCGACCGGCAAGGTGAGTTGGTGGGCTGGGCCAAGCTGGGCCAGCTCGGAGTAAGTGGCTGGGCTTCTCTCTCTCTGTCCTTTTCTAATATATTATGTTTTCTATTATTCTGTAGTTTTAGGGCTTTATTAAAAATACCTAGACACTTCCAAGAATCATGAAACTACTCATGATCACTGTTGGGAGTAGATCCTACAGTGAACATTTTAGTTTGTGATTATTTGAGCATTTAAAATATTATTTAGCAATTAAATGCCCAAATGCAAATACCATATGATTTAATTCAAAAATCCAGAATGGCCTAGAAATATGTGCTCCATTTTTGGCAGAGGTTTTAAACCAATCCAAAAATGCTAAATTTTTCTGAAGGGCATTTTGGGTTCATTGAGAATATTTTTATTTGAACCTAGTTGATTTGGTTTGGTGCTAGGGTTTGAGCAATCCCCATTTCAACTTTCATAAAATTTAAACATGATGCATGGATGCTAAAGCAAAAACAAGCAAGGCCTAAACTGGGGATGTGACAACTCACCCCCACTAAACAAGAATCTCGCCCCGAGATTCAAGACGTGAGGTAAGAGGAAAAGGGGAGTCACAAAACTATCACAATCTTCATGATCCATTTGCCCTTCTCAAAGATGTTGATTCATTCCATCATCTTGGTCTTGACGTCTTTGCTTTCGAGATCTTCACTCGACACGACAACAGAAAGAGGGGGAAACCCTACAGGATTTAATCTTCTTGAAGATCGAGCAACTCAAGATCAGTTCATGGGGTGAGACGTAAGAACATCTCTTGAGTTGAGACACCAAACACACATTAGGAATGATGGAAAAGAAACGGATGACGAAGGTTCAAATTGGTAGGCAACCATTCCACGCTTAGGTAAAATGGTGCATGGTTTCAAAGTAACAAGGAGATGATTGCCATGATTCCATAATGGGAGACCTTAGGAAAGGTGACTCGTAGAATTATTCCCTTAAGTGGAAAAAAGAATTACTTTTGATACCAGCCTAAGGCAATCACAAACGATCGTTTGGTGGAGTGCAAAGGAATGGCATACCCAGACTAGAATGGATGATGTGGACTACCTTGTTGAAGACAACGCAATGGATGATTTTTGCTTATCACCGGGAATGGATGGGACCCATGGTAGGACCGCTTTTGAAGATGATCCTGGGCAACAATTGCTGGGGTGCAAGCTGGAAACATAACGCAAATGCTGGGAATGTTTCAACCATCATATCTGCCTGAGATTCAGATCTGGTTGGTAACGGGACATTTCAGACAGCATGTCTGAAAAGGAAAGGTTGCAACACAAATCGACAAGATGACGTTGCGAGATTCTCAGGATATGAACTACGATAGCAAGCTCCAAAACATGAGCCGGTTCTTCTACATACATGTGAGCATGTTGTCCAAGACAAGAATGACCACATAGTAGTCTTACAATAAAATACTATCAAATTCTGGTTGGGAACCATCGTCGAAGATATCAAAGTCCTTGCATAAGGCATGCTCTTAAGAAGGAACTTCTTCTCCTTGAACAATTCAATCAGTGGCTTGGTGTGCTAGGAATACATATGGAATGAAGGTTGCAAGTCTCCAGACCACAGAATACTTCGCACATATGCATGACTAATTTGGGATGATTCCAAAGGAAACAAAACAAACATTTCTCATAATCATGGCGGCAACTTGCATCAAATGCACATGAACTAGAGGAAGTCACTTCTTCCATCCAAGCATAAGCTTCATGAACGGCACACGAAGGCATTGCTTACAAAGTTTCCAACACTAGGTTGATGTTCAACATGAATCATGGGGGAGACAAAATGCTGCTGATGGGCTCAACAACAACTCATCGGAATTTCTATATCACTGGACTTCCACCATCATGTGAACACGGTGATAGCATTGTTCAGACCAAAAGATGTAATGGTATATGCTCGAGGGATCAACCATGAGTACGACAACATTACGAGCATCGTTGGTACTGATTTGATTTGACGATAGCCCACACTCAAATCAAAGGATTGATAAGACAATAGGTCCAGCAACTGATCACAGGGACCAATCGATGAAGATATCATCTTTCTTCAACACACACTACACAAGAATATCCCTTTGGAACGAACTAAGTCAGGCAAGCTTTTATCTTCCAACTCTCCAAGTTGTTGTTTGGCTTAACCAACTAGCTCGGGGTATCCAACACAGATTCACGGAGAAAGGGTGGTTCACAGGAAACCAACTTGATCACGAGCTCAACATAACAGTCGGGGACAACCTGGTAATACTTCCGAGAAGATATTCGGAAAATCACGAACCACCGGTATGTTACTAAGCTCGGGAACAATCTTGCTTTTGAGGCAAGACGACATGATCAAATGAGTGAGGACTTGACAAGATCCTAACTCATCAATCGAAGTGTGCACCAGAAATAAGGACTAGGTAGCATAATCAATCTTAGGATGATGATCTAATAACCAACACGCTAAGAATGAGGATATTGTCCATTAGCTGCCAAGCAACGAGTTGCTCGGAGTATTGATTTCACGCATCACAATTCACTTGTCGGCATTCCGGTTACAACAACTCGGGACCGAGTAATGAATAATGATGGCGAGAAGTATCACTGCGTCAAGAATTCATAAGAGAAGGTGCAATTCTCATGATGTTCCGGACATAAAGTGGGTAATACCTCAGGATAGAACAGAATCAAAAGCTTGATTGCATTTGATCTGCGGATTAAAACTGCTTTGACCCAATCCTAGATATGGATGAGGCTCTGGAGTTTGTTTCTCCTAGTCATTCCAGAACAGAATGGCTTGACGGACCACAAGGATAATAGACATCGATAAACAAATGCACACATACTCTTGGTTATCAACTGATAGAGGATGGTCGGGATACAACTAAAGAGAGCAACTCAAAGGAACATATAATTTTCTGAGTTGTGGATGCATAGATTAGTATGTCGAGCAAAGCTCAGCATTTCTTCCGGATAACCCATGCGGAGAAGGTAGAACTGGCAGAGTCACAATTATGAATGGAGAACTCCTCAAGAGTACTCTGATTGTGATCTTTTAATTCAAAGAATTTCTGCCTTAACTAGTTCATGGTATTTGGAAGAAGGAAATACCAGGACCTCGAGGACTATCGCAAAAGTTACTAATATCCTAAAGGAACTAGCAAATACTAACAACATGAAGTAGGGTGAATCTCGGGTTCAAGAACCCAGGAATAGAATGCCTACTAACTAATAACATCACGGGATGCTTTCAAGAATAATGGACAGAATCATCGCACTGGGGAACACAAAACATGGCTAGTTTACTAGGTGACTTCCTAAACACCTAGGGTCATAATAATATCTCCAACATCGACGTCGAGGCAACGAAGTACCTCAACTTACTGATTAGTGTGCTTATTCTGACCAAAAGGACATCGGGAACGGAAGGAAAGGATTTGCAAATGCATCAGACTATTTAGAGACCTGGGATGACTCGGACAGCATAACGGCTGTAAATGCTCAAAATGATTTGAGACATCCTGCAAAAATGGTGGCATAACCACTCTACAACATCATATCAAGGTTCCGAGATCAACAGTTAACATATAGAAATAGTAGGAACTGAATCGAGGCTTAAAACCAACAATCTTAAAGGTCTATGGATTAGTAACACGTCATCACGATAGATAGATGAGAAGCCTAGTTCTTAAACCCGTAGAAGAGAAGAGGCTGACTCAGATCAGAAGGCCATGAGGTATAAGGAGTAAAAAGAGCCTTACGTTCCCTTCCACAATCAATTCCCTTACATAACTAAAGCATTTCTAGACACAACTTCGACCAGTATGGCTTGGTAATCCTGCAGGCAGTCAGGCTCTGATACCAACGCTGTCAGGACCCCGATTCCAAGTCACATCGATCTAGCAAGTAACACCTCATATCACTTTGCGGCCTCACGCACGGTATTCCATGGTGTTGCCTTACCATGGCCCGGGACCGTTTGCACCTTTTGGCTCACGTATATGATAGTGTCGCTAGCATCCATATGACAGAGAACCCGGGCCGACATGGCTAGTCATGAACCCAAAGCGGCACTAACCCATGGGGACAGGCATACATGAATCACATCGAGCATGTCGGTCATCAACGTATGAATCCGGGCTGTAGCACTGGGCTAACAGGACTCCGGTAACCCGGGCTGTAGCAGGCTAGGCAGGACTCCGAATATCACCGCGTGACATTTCCCCGAAGGGACAGACATAGGAACGAAGTGAAACACATGTCGTCCAGTCAAGTGTCCAAGCAGTAGTGCTGGGCTAGCAGGTCTCCGGTGAACCGGGCTGTAGCGGACTGCTATCGCTCAGGAAGCACTAGACTACATTTCCCCATATGAGAGGCTGCCAAGGATAAACAAGTAGATTGTATGATCCCACACATACCAAGCATTTCAAACATACACACAATATGCTCAATACGTGTAAATACAACATGGCATCACAACATAACTCTACGACTCAAATATTTATTCATTAGGCTCCAAGGAGCGCGATATTACAAACATGGGTCTCATGACCCAACACTCAGAGCATACAAGTCAAAGCACAAGCGGAAGCTAAACATGTCTAAGTACAGACAACTATAAATGAAAAAGGCTGAGAAGCCTGACTATCTACCACATCCTGCCGAGGGCACAAGATCGTAGCTGAGGTAACAAGCTAAACGTCAAGTCCAAGCGGAACTACTAGCGAGACCGACGTCTCTCGCAAAACATAAAATAAGCAAACGTGAGTACAAATGTACTCAGCAAGACTTACATCAGAACTAACTACATATGCATCATTATCAATAAAGGGGGTGGTGGAGTTTGACTGCAGCAAGCCAGCTTTGACTCGGTGGCTATCCTGAACTATGACTGCAAGTAACACTTTTGAGGTGGCGCACAGGAGTCCACATATTCACCATATCAATACACCACTATGGACCCGCTCCCGTCTCCCTACGAGAACGCCATCCATAGCACTCACGCTTATCTTGCGCATTTTAGAGTATCCACTTTCACTTGTCCATGAACTAATATAGGCAACCCAGAAGTCCTTTTCCGCGGACACGGCTATTGGAATAGATCATATTAACCCTGCAGGGGTGTACTTCTTCACACACGCTCTCACCACTTATCGCCGTTTACATGACATGTACTCGGCAACCTTCAAGCGGAAGCCCAGCGAGGGTGTCGGCCACGGCCTACCTAAACACTCAAGTCCCTAGTCCAGGTTTATCGCCTATTCGGGTTCCATCCGCAGGGAGTCCGGCCGAGGTTTCCACTAACGTCCCCGAACGATGTGTGCAGGGTTCCCGAGGTACCAAACGGGCATTCGGTACACCGGGCCACGGTGTATCTACCGCATCATAGCCCACCACTAGGGTCAGCGCTACGCACGACCTCCAACACATAACCTACAAACACTAGAAACTAGTTGCAACTCCTGGACAGAGGACAAGGGTGGTTAAGAAGCCGAGAGAGTCAATTAAGGATCCCAATGTGTGGTAGTAACTGTTCATGGATCACAAACACAGAACTCAGTTCCTGAGGACAGTTTCAATGAGACAACCCACCATGTACTCCTACATGGCCTCTCACCGCTACCTTTACCAAATCGTGTTCACACACTTAGCTCACACACCGTAGGACATGTTTACACACCTCCGATTCATCCCCGATGAATCAGACCTGACTCAACTCTAAGGAGTAGCAGGCATGACAAACAAGCATGAATGAGTAGGCACAACAGGGCTCAAACAACTCCTACTCATGCTAGTGGGTTTCATCTAATTATTGTGGAATGACAGGTCATGCAGAGGATAAAGGGGTTCAGCTACCGCAGCAAGTAACAGATGAATCGTTGTTGTCCTAATGCAGTAAAAGAGAGCAGGAGCGAGAGAGTGGGATTGTATCGGAATGAACAAGGGGTTTTGCTTGCCTGGCACTTCCGAAGATAATATAGCACTTCATCAGTGTCATCGATCTCATCGTCGAAACCACGTCTATCGAGAGGGAACAACCACCGACAAACAAGAAGAAACACAGTCAATGCAATGCACAAACAAATGAATGACATGCCATGTTAAGGAACTGAATTGACCTAATGCAGGAGTAAGCCAAATTAATTGAAGTGGAATTCAAACAAGGTTAAACTCCAACTTCAAATACTAGTTCATAAATTACCCTAATCATGGTTCATCCTATTCAGTGAGGTTAACTTGTTCAATCATGCATGATCATGGCATAAACAGATTCTTCATATTTTTCTGATCATTTTTCATATATAATTTATTTGATTTGGAGTTACGGTTGATTTTATATGATTTTTAGAAGTTTGTGGTATTTTCTGAAATTTATAAATCATTTCCTGATTTATTTTAATTCCAGAAATACTTTATCGCATCGACATGACGCCTTTGTGTGACGTCAAGAAGTCAACAGGGTTGACCAGAGTCAAACCTGTGGCGCTTGGGACCCACGGGTCGAGTCATTAGACTAACTAATTTTAGTTAGTCCTAATCCTAGGTTTAATTAGCGTATGGCCCACACGCCGCTGCCCTGTGGGGTCAAATCCTGGTCAACCGGGCTAATCCACGGTGTTCAGTCAGCCGGCAACGACTGACGCGGCGGAGGCTCGGGAATCGCCCACAGGGCACGATTCGAGCTGCGGCTAGGCGCGTCGGAGTGCCCTCGCCGGCGCGCGTCGTTAGGTGGTGCTAGCCGGGCCTGTGGTGGCCGGAGGCGACGGCTACGAGCTCGGCAGCGGCGGCCGGAGCTCGGCTAAGTGCGGGCGCGGTGCTGCAGCTCGTAGGCGAGTGAACGGAGGTGCTAGGCAGCACCTAAAGGGCAGCAGGAGCATGTCGGACCTACTATGCGAGGCAGAGGTGCTCGAGACCTGAGCTCGCCCGGCCATGGCGGACGGCGGCCGGGTGCTTCATGGGCGGCGGCTACAGCGTCAAGAGAGAGAGAGGTGAGGGGAAACGACGGCAAGCTCTGGGGAGGCAGCGAGGTGGCTCGGTGGGCTCATGGACGACCTCCAGCACAGCGAGCAGCAGCGGCGGCAGCGAGTAGATGCGGCAATGGCGAGCTCGAAGACGACGGTGTGGTGATCCTTGGCTTGTGTGGCTCGGCGAAGAGGGAGATGGAGTCGCGCCGGACCTTCCAGACACGGGGGAGGGGCGAGGAGGTGGTTGTGGCCGCGGTGGTGGCGAGCGGCGGCGACGGTCGTGTTCGGTGGCGTCGTGGGGAGAGAGAGCAGAGGAGGCAGAAAGGTCCAGGGAGAGAGGAGAGGGGCCAGGGGGTCCAGAGCGGCGCCGAGGAGGGGCTTGAGGCGCCTCGGTGAGGCAAAGCGAAAGGTGGAGGAGGCGTGGCGAGGTCGGGCGCGTCAGGTGTCCCTCCTCTCGCCTCTTGGCAGAGGTAGGCGATGGCAGCAAGGTGAGTTGGTGGGCTGGGCCAACCGGGCCAGCTCGAGTAAGTGGCTGGGCTTCTCTCTCTCTGTCCTTTTCTAATATATTCTGTTTTCTATTATTCTGTAGTTTTAGGGCTTTATTAAAAATACCTAGACACTTCCAAAAATCATGAAACTACTCATGATCACTTTTGGGAGTATATCCTACAGTGAACATTTTAGTTTGTGATTATTTGAGCATTTAAAATATTATTTAGCAATTAAATGCCCAAATGCAAATACCATATGATTTAATTCAAAAATCCAGAATGGCCTAGAAATATGTGCACCATTTTTGGCAGAGGTTTTAAACCAATCCAAAAATGCTAAACTTTTCTGAAGGGCATTTTGGGTTCATTGAGAATATTTTTATTTGAACCTAGTTGATTTGGTTTGCTGCTAGGGTTTGAGCAATCCCCATTTCAACTTTCATAAAATTTAAACATGATGCATGGATGCTAAAGCAAAAACAAGCAAGGCCTGAACTGGGGATGTGACAATATAGGGGGAGATCTCCATGATTCAACTCTTCAAATGTGCATTGCCTCAAAAGCAAATTCCTCACTATGCACATCTTCAGGGGGAGTTCTTCTATATCTTGCAATCAAATTCCCCAATATCAGTATTTACACTTCATATGTTTATCCCGTTGAAAACTTAACCTATATTGTCATCAATCACCAAAAGGGGAGATTGTAAGTGCATCTAGTGCCCTTAGTGATTTTGGTGTATTGAAGACTTATAGGTTAAGGAACTAATGCATTTGTGAGTGTACACAGATCTATAAGTCTATGAGGAGTTTGATATTTAGAGAGAAAGTCGACCCTAAAATGAAGTTCTTCGTTGAAGACTTTGATATTACGAAGACTTTCAAGACTTTGAAAGTGAAGAAATTGGTGTGACCTTGAAGACTTGGTATTCATTTGAGGAACATGAAGCGTGAAGTCTTTTGTTTTCCTAGTTTCGTTTTCTCTTTCTTGAGTCATAGGAAACTCCGTACTGTTAAAGCGGCTCGAGGAAATAATAAGGAAAAATTTCCATGTGATGCTCAACTCAAAATACAACACCAACCAATCCCATCGAGTGAATCCTTTGGAAATCTCATACGATTCAGTCAATTTCTTCAAAGGATGTAGACGAAGTTCTTACAGTCGTTGAGGAATTTGTCTGGCCGAGGAATTAGGAATTCGCCTGGCGAATTGCCTACGATGAGGAACATGATAGCCCCGAGGAATTTGAGATTCAAATTTCTGACCGTTTACTATCTTTGCGCCAGCTGTCCCAAAATATCTTATCCACCTAACGGTCATATCATTGAAGGGCATTTATGTCTTATCATGTCGGGGTGCTACCTAGGCTATAAATAGCCGCCTCCTACAACCACTAGCTGGTTGGCTGCTCCGAGAGAAACTTGACACTTGTCATTTGAGAGAAACCCATCCTCTGAGGACTTTGAGCGAAAATCATCGAGTGAGGAAAAACCCCAAAATCCAAACCCCTACAAACCCAAAGTGATTGAGCATCACGAAGAGATTGATCCTCGTGGATCCGACGCTTGTTACCTTTGAAGACTGTGCTTCTTCCAGACGGTTAGGCGTCATGGTCTAGAGCATCCAAGAGGAATTGTGGATCGCCGAGTGACCAAGTCTGTGAAGGTTTGGAAGTCGCTGAAGACTTACCACAGTGATTGGACGAGGTCATGTGACCTTAGTTCAAGGAGAATACGGTGAGGACTTGGTTTCCTGAGCTGCATGCTCAGCGACTGGGTGTCCGGGACTGTGTGTCCTCGAGTTTAAATACTCAGCCGCTCCAACCAGACGTACAACTGAGACAGCAGTTGGAACTCGTCTACCAAATCATTGTCTTCACCAACCTAACTGGTTCTATTTCCTCAACCCTTTAATTTCCTCATTATTGTGTTGAGTGTTTGTTCATATCTGTGTTTGAAGACTTTGACTGAAGACTTTCTCAATTTCCTCAGTTCAATTTCTTCAGTCTGTTTGTCTTCATCCTGTGCTATCCTGTGTTTACGCTTTCCGTACTCTTTGTTTGTCTTCATTTCATCATGATGACCATGCCCGCATTCTGTTATGCTTACTTCTGAGTACTTATTATGCTGCAAGTAGTTCTTCGCTAAGGAATTTCCTCACCGGCAAATTCCTCAGTGAAGAATTCATAAAAATCGCCTATTCACCCCCCCTCTAGTCGATATAACGCACTTTCAAGTCCGGGGTTAGTTTCATTCAAATCATGCAAATTAGAGTCCAAAACAAGAGGAAAAGTAGATACGTTGGAGATGTATCAACTCGCCCAAGCTTAAACCTTTGCTTGTCCTCAAGCAATTCAGTTGATAAACTGAAAGTGAAAAAGAAAAACTTTTACGAACTCTTTTGCTCTTGTTTACATAAATAAGCTTAAACAACACTCAGGTTTCAGCCAACATTATAACTAACCATGCCGATAATAACTTTTAAAGATTATATTAACTCATATCAATGACATAATTAGCTAGTGAGCAATAATAAGGTATCTCAAACAGCAACACATTATCAAAACAACCATGATATAATATGATAATAGTGGTATCTCGCTAGCCCTTTCTGA
Organism: Aegilops bicornis; assembly: GCA_021605145.1. Lineage (NCBI taxonomy): Eukaryota > Viridiplantae > Streptophyta > Magnoliopsida > Poales > Poaceae > Aegilops > Aegilops bicornis. The sequence goes on along the minus strand of CM038673.1, from coordinate 56,247,929 downwards.
GACCGCAAAACATAAATGCAGAGCACCTCCAAAGTTCAAGCAACGACTAAACATTGTAATTCATGGTAGAAAAGATCCAGTCATGATACACCCAACATTAGCTACACACAATACATAAGTCATGACAGCAATGCTCTCAGGTTCTAGCGCTTGTTTTAGAAGGTGATGACACAACATAGAAGTAAATTGATAGTCCCTTCGCAGAGGGAGGCAGTGATTTGCGGAGGTGCCAGAGCTCAAGTTTTTAAAAACAGAGGTAAATGATATTTTGAGACATGCACCCTTCTCATTTACTTTACGACCATCATTATCAATATCCTCCATGCTAAGCATGCTAGTGGCAGTTCCCAAACAATAAAAGTAAAGGTTTACTCCCCCTCCACCAACTATCACATTCCACGGCTTGTCCGAAACAACGGGTGTCATCCAAACCAACAACAGTCCCGCGGGGGGGGGGGGGGTGTTTAATTATTTGCATTTCTGAGTTCGGGACTGGGAATCCCTATTACCGCCCTTTTCTTGTGCGATGGTGAGTGAATAAACGCTCGACCTCAGAATAACCTGCTTAGCATGGAAGATACCGACCACCTCATGTCATTCCATGAACGATCCAGACACACAAAAAGGAATATTTATTAGAAGTTTTTGGAAGTGGCACATGCAAATTTACTTAGGACGGCAGGGTAATACCGCATATAGGTAGGTATGATGGACTCATCTGGAATAACTTGGGTTCAAGGTTTTTGATGTACAAGCAGAATTCCCACTTAGTACAGGCGAAGGCTAGCAATTAGGTTGAGAAGCGGCCAGCTAGAGAGCAACAATTGTCATGAACATGCATTATGCATAAGGAACATTGGACACTAGCATGAGTAGGATATGAACACCATGAACATAAATATCATAGAGGCTATGTTGGTTTTGATTCAACTACATGCATGAACATGTGCCAAGTCAAGCCAATCAAACATTTAGAGGAGGATACAATATCATTATACTACATCACAATCATTTTAATGCAATGTTGATATCCAAGATAAATCATTATCCACTCCTAGATACTTATGCATGGCATGAGAAACTATAATCTCTAATTGTCATTGCAAACATGTTTAATCATAATGGGTTGAATCATGGCTACTAGGTTAAACATATTTACACAAACAGAACAAGTTGAGTTCATACTCGTTTCTCTCTGCCACGGCCAATTCATCGAATATCGTCATTATTGCCTTTCACTTGCACGACCAAACGATATGAAAATAATAATAGTGCAAGAGTGCTGTGGACTAAGCTGGAATCTGTAAACATTTTATTCAACAGGAGAAGACAAGGTAAAATGTGCTCTTTATTAGATCAATAGTTATTCATATGAGAGCCACTCAATATTTTCATCATGGTCTTCTCCTCGGTACAACTCGAATAAAAAAGAAAATAAATTCAGAGAAACACACTAAAATATTTTTGGAGTTTTTGGTTTTCTTGAACAAGCAAAGAAAAGGGAAAAGAAAAAACGAGAAAAACTATTTACACGGGAAAGCTCCCAACAAGCAAAAAGAAGAACAAGGAAATGTTTTTGGGTTTTCTTTTAGTGCTACAACTAGACACGCATAGAAAGTAAATTAGCTACAACTATTTTTTTTGGTTTTTCTAAAAAATTTCAAACACACAGGAAGAAAGGAAGAAAAATAAATCTAAACATGGATGATACAATGAAGAAATGTGAACACCGACAAATGGATTAAGTGAACATGGATGTAATGTCGGTGAGAACTAGTACTCCCCCAAGCTTAGGATTTTGGCCTAGCTTGGTAATCGATCAGTAGCCTGGGTAGTTGTTGGCGTGGTAGCTCACGGAGGCTCTCGGTGCGGATGCCTCGGCCTGCGGTGCTACCTCTAGTGTTGTGTTGTGAGCTCGGGCCTCGCTCTCAAGAACAAAATATCTTCCTTTGTTGTGATAGTCAAAAAGAGCAGGCGCATGCAAATATGTGTGCACAACAGATGTTTGGTTAAACAATAAATTGTAAGTGAAGTTGTGAATCGTTCCTTTAAGGATCTTATGATCTTTTAAGGTGTCAAAATATAAATATTGCATGGGTAGGATACGATCAAAGGGCAAAGGTGAAACACCCAGCCCTCATGCTAAACGCGTGGCATATATTCCACCATAGAAATAGCCATTGTTAGCATTGTGTTGAAGTCTGCGTGCAACAATCGCTCCAAGGTTATAATTCCTTTCACTGGTGAGAGCAGTGCTTATGAGGCTCAAGTCTGGAGCACACAGTGTACTACAGTCTTGTTTGCCTACTATACGTTTCCCGTTAAATAATGCTAAGTACTGAACTGCGGGAAAATGAATGCTCTTTATTCTACCTTGGGTGACTCCCCTCGTCTCACCATAGCAAAGACTAGTCAAGAATGATTGGTACTCAGCCTTTGGTGGTTTGTCAAGCGAACCCCAGAACGGGAGTTTGCAGTGGTGAGAAAAATTCTCTAGTGCAATGGTAAATGGATTATCATAAAGCATAAATGACACCCTAGACTCACGGGGATGGAATTTAAATCCTTTGACAAATGATTCAGTGAGAATGTGGCGTTGTTCGCACTTATCTGACATGTAGGGACCGAGACCGGCATTGTGAACAGATTGCTCAATTTCCTCCTTAATGCCCACAAGCATCATATAGTCGTCGCAAGGCCATAAACATAAGACCGGCAAGTGGAGCTGTCACTAGAAGATGCCCCTGAGGATCGTCTCCTCGAAAACTCCTTCCAAAAAGGTTCATCGTGTTCACATACATTTTTCTGAAAAAATTTGAGTGACAACAATTTATCAAAAAAACCTTACAAAACTAGTAGCAACTACTCATAGGGATATATAGAGGCCATAGCAAGCATTCAAACTACTTAGAACTCTAGGAATTCAACATGCAAGCTCATCTACAGCAGCACCAAGAGTAGCTAATTATTCAAAATATAAACCACTAAAACAAAAACTAATTGGACAAACAGTGGAGTCACATACCAAGAAACAATCCCCAGAACAGTTTCGGAAACGGAGCTTCGAGCAAAGAGATCGAAATCCGCGGGTTTGAGAGCAAGAACATGAGAGAGAGAGAGAGAGAGAGCAATGGAGAATTTTTTTCTGGAGGTAAGTGATGATGTGGTGTGAAGAGATAAGTGAGGGGCCCCACATGGGGACCACAACCCACCACGGCGCGCCTGGGGGTCCTGGCGGGCCCAGGTGGGTTGTGCCCACCTGGTGCACCTACCTGTGATATTATTTGCACCAGAAATTCAGAAATATTGAGAAAAAATCGTATTAAATTTCCAGGGCATTCTGGGAACTTTTATTTTTGGGTCTTTTTTTATTGCACGGGAAATTCAGACAAAACAAGGCATTTTATTTTATTTAACTAATAAAAATAGAAAACAAAAGGTAGAGTCAGAAGGTAGTGCTTACTAAATTCATCAACTGCATACCTCTAAAAAATGATCCATTAATAAGGTTGATCAAGTCTTATTAACAACCACTTCCGATTAGCATGAAACCGAAGAACTTTCATAAATCACTAAGTTACCTCAATGGGGATATGAATGTCCCCAACAATAAGCATTTCATATTTCTTTTTGACAGTAGGTAGAGGTATTTGAAATTGTTTCAATAACATTAATACCATTCACATGGAAATTGTTTCTTCGGCAAGTGCACCGTATGGTTATTACCATTGATATGAAAAGTGAACTTTCTTTTATTGCATTCAAGAAGGGTCTACCAAGGATAATCGATATGTTGTCGTCCTCGGGCATCTCAAGTATAACAAAGTCAGTCAAAATAGTAACATTAGCAACAACAACGGGCACATCCTCATAGATACCGATAGGTATGGCAGTTGATTTGTCAGCCATTTGCAAAGATATTTCAGTAGGTGTGAGTTTATTCAAATCAAGTATTTTATCTAAAGAGAAAGGCATAACACTAACACCAGCTCCTAAATCACACAAGGAAGTTTTCACACAATCCTTTTTGATGGAGCAAGGTATAGTTGGTATTCCCGGATCTCCAAGTTTTTTAGGTACTCCATCTTTAAAAGTGTAATTAGCAAGCCTAGTGGAGATTTCAGCTTCCAGTATTTTTCTCTTATTTGTGATGATGTCTTTCATATACTTTGCATAAGGAGGCATTTTCAAGATATCAGTCAAGCGAGTACACAAAAATACTAGCCTCAACATTTCAGCAAAGCGTTCAAATTCTTCTTCATCTTTCTTTTTAGTTGACTTACGTGGAAAGGGCATTGGTTTTTGAACCCACAGTTCTCTTTCTTTACCGTGTTTTCTAGCAATGAAATCTCTTTTCTCATATCTATTATTCTTAGGTCATGGGTTATCAAGATCAACAGGTGGTTATATCTCAACATCATTGTCTAGTTCTTTATTATTTGGCTGAGAGTCTTCATGAACCTCGTCATTATCTTTTTCATTATCACTAGGTGAATTTTCATTACCAGACTGAGTTTCAGCATCAGAGATAGAAGTTTCGTTATCATTGTCAGGAGGTTTTTCTATTTCAGGTTCACTAGAAGTATGCAAAGTCCTTTCATTTTTCTTCTTCTTTTTCTTTCTTGAAGGACTAGGTGCATCAGTGTTAATTCTTTGTGAATCTTGTTCAGTTCTTTTTGGGTGTCCCTCGGGATAAAGTGGTTCCTGAGTTATTTTACCTGCTCTAGTTGCAACTCTAACAGCAAAGTCATGTATATTATGATTCATTTCATCAAGCAACTCTCTTTGTGATTTAGCAACTTGTTCTAACTGAGTTTGAACCATAGAAGCATGCTTTCCAACACCTCTAAAATCATTTGAGATTCTAAATAACAAGTCACTCAGGTGAGCAATCATATCAGAATTGTATTTAAATTGTTTCATAACATTTGCATTGAAGTGATCTTGTTTTCTAATATAGTTTTCAAACTCATAAAGGCATTGGTTAGGATGCATATTGTGAGGATTGTCATTGTCATTGAAATTCATTAGAGAATTACCTCTACCACCTTAGGCAGTGGTGGTGTATTAAGCCCATGTATTTCTTCAATAGGAGGTAAATTTTGAACATCCTCAGCTTTAATACCTTTTTCCTTCATAGATTTCTTTGCCTCTTGCATATCTTCAGGACTAAGATATAATATACCCCTCTTCTTCGGAGTGGGTTTGGGCGGTGGTTCAGCAACAGTCTAATTATCATAATTTTTCAATATATTATTCAATAATTCTTCAGCTTGTCCAACAGTTCATTCCCTGAAAACACAGCCAGCACAACTATCTAGCAAATCCCTAGAAGCATAGGTAAGTCCATTATAGAAGGTATCAAGTACTTCATTATTCTTAAGAGGATGATCAGGCAAAGAATTAAGCAATTGGAAAAGCCTTCCCCAAGCTTGTGGGAGACTCTCTTCTTTAATTTGCGCAAAGTAAAATGTTTCATGTAAAGCAGCTTGTTTCTTATGAGCAGGGAAATGTTTTTCAGAGAAGTAATAAATCATATCCTGGTGACTACGCACACAACCAGGAGCAAGAGTGTTGTACCAAGCTTTAGCATCACCCTTTAATGAGAATGAAAATAATTTGAGAATAAAGTAATAGCAAGTTTCCTCATCATGAGTAAAAAGGGTGGCTATGTCATTCAACTTAGTAAGATGTGCCACAATAGTTTCAGTTTCATAACCATGGAAAGGATCAAATTCAACCAAAGTAATTAACTTTGGGTCGATAGAGAATTCATAATCCTTATCATCAATAAAAATAGGTGAAGTAGCAAACTTAGGATCACATTTCATTCTAGAATTCCGAGATTTTTCTTTATACTTGGTTAATAATTTCTCTAGATCATCTCTATCTCTGAAAGCAAGAATATCTCTAGTTGTCTCCTCATTGATAACATAACCTTTTGGTACCTTAGACAATTCATATCTAGGAAGGCTAGTTCTAGCAGGTGTTTCAGGAGTTTCAGTTTCAAGCTCATCATCAGATTCAACAACATCATGTTGTATTACTCTAGCAATTTGTTCATCAAGAAAGTCACCAAGTGGCACATCATCATTATCAAGCAAGGTACTAGCATCATCATAAGTATTATCCATAGCAGAGTAGCATCATCAATAACTTGCGACATATTAGAATTGATAGCATGTGGTGGTGTTGCATGTTTACTTATAACAGAAGGTGAATCTAAAGCAAAACTGGATGGCAGTTCCCTACCTCCCCTCGTCTTTGAGGGACAAATCTTAGTCCTAGCATCCTTCAGATTCTTCATAGTGATAATATGATAATAATCCCAAGTGACTCAACAGATATAGCTATGATCCCCGGCAACGGCGCCAGAAAAAGGGGATCGCAACAATTTTCGAGGGTAGAGTATTCAACCAAATTTATAGATTTGACACAAGGGGAGCCAAAGAATATTTGAAGGTATTAGCAGCTGAGTTTTCAATTCAACCACACCTGGAGATTAATTATCTGCAGCAATGTGATCAGTAGCAAAGTAGTTTGATAGTTTTGATAATAGTAGAAGCAACAATGGTAACGGTAACAGTGATAGCATTGGTTTTGTAATAAGTGCAATAGTAACGATAGCAGTAGTAACTTAGCAAGAACAATATAAGATAAATTCGTAGGGGATGTCTACTACACAACCTTATTCTTGTAGACTTTGTTGGGCCTCAAAGTGCAGAGGTTTGTAGGATAGTAGAAAATTTCCCTCAAGTGGATGACCTAAGGTTTATCAATCCGTGGGAGGCGTAGGATGAGGATGGTCTCTCTCAAACAACCTTGCAACCAAATAAAAAAGAGTCTCTCGTGTCCCCAACACACCCAATACAATGGTAAATTGTATAGGTGCACTAGTTAATGAAGAGATGGTGATACAAGTGCAATATGGATGGTAGATATAGGTTTTTGCAATCTGAAGTTATAAAAACAGCAAAGTAACAAGTGATAAAAGTGAGCGTAAACGGTATTGCAATGCTAGGAAACAAGGCCTAGGGTTCATACTTTCACTAGTGCAAGTTCTCTCAACAATAATAACATAATTGGATCATATAACTATCCCTCAACATGCAACATAGAGTCACTCCAAAGTCACTAATAGCAGAGAACAAACGAAGAGATTATTGTAGGGTACGACACCACCTCAAAGTTATTCTTTTTGATCGATCTATTCAAGAGTCTGTAGTAAAATAACATGAAGCTATTCTTTCCATTTGATCTATCCTAGAGTTCATACTAGAATAACACCTTAAGACACAAATCAACCAAAACCCTAATGTCACCTAGATACTCCAATGTCACCTCAAGTATCCATGGGTATGATTATACGATATGCATCACACAATCTCAGATTCATCTATTCAACCAACACAAAGAACTTCAAAGAGTGCCCCAAAGTTTCTACCGGAGAGTCAAGACGAAAACATGTGCGAACCCCTATGCATAAGTTCACAAGGTCACTGAACCCGCAAGTTGATCACAAAAACATACATCAAGTAGATCACGTGAATATCCCATTGTCACCATAGATAAGCACATGCAAGACATACATCAAGTGTTCTCAAATCCTTAAAGTCTCAATCTGAATAGATAACTTAAAAGGGAAAACTCAATCCATTACAAGAGAGTAGAGGGGGAGAGACATATAAGATCCAACTATAATAGCAAAGCTCGCGGTACATCAAGATCGTGCCACATAAAGAACACGAGAGAGAGAGAGAGAGAGAGAGAGAGAGATCAAACACATAGCTAATGGTACATACCCTCAGACCCGAGGGTAAACTACTCCCTCCTCGTCATGGAGTGCGCCGGGATGATGAAGATGGCCACCGGTGATGGATCCCTCCTCCGGCAAGGTGCCGGAACAGGGTCCCGATCCATTTTTGGTGGCTACAGAGGCTTGCGGCGGCGGAACTCCCGATCTAGGTTATGTTCTGGAAGTTTGGGGATATATAAGAGGTGTTGGCGTCGGGAGCAAGTCAGGAGGGTCCACGAGGTGGCCATGAGGTAGGGGGCGCGCCCAGGGGGGTAGGGTGCGCCCACCACCCTCGTGGTGCCCTCGGGACTCTTCTGGTCCATCTCTGGTACTCCGTGGGCTTCTTCTGGTCCAGAAACAATGTCCATGAATTTTCAGGTCAATTGGACTCCGTTTGGTATTTCCTTTTCTATGATACTCGAAAACAAGGAAAAAACTGAAACTGGCACTGGGCTCTAGGTTAATAGGTTAGTCCCAAAAATCATATAAAATAGCATATAAATGCATATAAAACATCCTAGATGGATAATATAATAGCATGGAACAATCAAAATTATAGATACGTTGGATACGTATAAAGCATCACCAAGCTTAATTCCTGCTCGTTCTCAAGTAGGTAAATGATAAAACAGAATTTTTGATGTGGAATGCTACCTAACATAACTTTCAATGTAATTTTCTTTATTGTGGCATGAATGTTTAGATCCGAAATATTCATGAAAAAAGTTTAATATTGACATAACACTACTAGGGAAAACCCTAGTAGTAGCGCGGGTTTAATGCCCACTAGTAGCGCGGGACACCGTGCAACTAGTAAGGCATGATACGTCTCCAACGTATCTATAATTTTTGATTGCTCCATGCTATTATATATTCTGTTTTGGATGTTTAATGTGCTTTATTATACACTTTTATATTATTTTTGGGACTAACCTATTAACTCAAGGCCCAGTGCAAATTGCTGTTTTTTGCCTATTTCAGTGTTTCGCAGAAAAGGAATATCAAACGGAGTCTCAACGGAATGAAACCTTCGGGAGCATTATTTTTGGAACAAACGTGATCCAGGAGACTTGGAGTGGACGTTAAGAAATGAATGAGGAGACCACGAGGCAGGGGGCGCGCCTAACCCCCTGGGCGCGCCCTCCACCGTCATGGGCTCCTCATGGCTCCACTGACCTACTTCTTCCTCCTATATATAGCTACGTACCCCGAAACCATCGAGGAGCACCACGAAACCCTATTTCCACCGCCGCAACCTTCTGTACCCGTGAGATCCCATCTCTGGGCCTTTTCAGCCTTCCATGGAGGGGCATCGATCACGGAGGGCTTCTACATCAACACCATAGCCTCTCCGATGATGTGTGAGTAGTTTACCTCAGACCTTCGGGTCCATAGTTACTAGCTAGATGGCTTCTTCTCTCTCTTTGGATCTCAATACAAAGTTCTCCGCGATCTTCTTGGAGATCTATTCGATGTCACTCTTTTTGTGGTGTGTTTGTCGAGATCCGATGAATTGTGGGTTTATGATCAAGATTATCTATGAACAATATTTGAATCTTCTCTGAATTCTTTTATGTATGATTGATTATCTTTCCAGGTCACTTCGAATTATCAGTTTGGTCTGGCCTACTAGATTGATCTTTCTTGCAATGGGTGAAGTGCTTAGCTTTGGGTTCAATCATGCGATGCTTGATCCCGGTGACAGAAGGGGAAACGACACGTATTGTATTTGGCCATCGAGAATAAAAACATGGGGCTAATATCATATTGCTTGAGTTTATCCCTCTACATCATTTCATCTTGCTTAATGTGTTACTCTGTTCTTATGAACTTAATACTCTAGATGCATGCTGGATAGCGGTTGATGTGTGGAGTAATAGTAGTAGATGCAGGAAGGAGTAGGTCTACTTGTCGTGGGCATGATGCCTATATACATGATCATGCCTAGATGTTCTCATAATTATGCACTTTTCTATCAATTGCTCGACAGTAATTTGTTCACCCACTGTAATACTTATGCTATCTTGAGAGAAGCCACTAGTGAAACCGTTGGCCCCCGGGTCTATCTTCCATCATATTAATCTCCCGGCAACAAGCTATTTTTGGCGTCGTTTATTTTGCAATCTTCACTTTCAATCTTTATCATAAAAATACCAAAAATATTATCTTATCATCTCTATCAGATCTCACTTTTGCAAGTGGCCGTGATGGGGTTGACAACCCCTTCATCGTGATGGTTGCAAGGTTCTTATTTTTTGTGTAGGTACGATGGACTTGCGTGTGGCCTCCTACTAGATTGATACCTTGGTTCTCAAAACTTGATGGAAATGCTTACGCTACTTTGCTGCATCACCCTTTCCTCTTCAAGGGAAAATTAAATGCATGCTCAAGAGATAGCAAGAAGGATTTCTGGCGCCGTTGCCGGGGAGTATACGCACAAGTCAAGACATACCAAGTACCCATCACGAACTCTTATCCCTCACATTACATTATTTACCATTTGCCTCTCGTTTTCCTCTCCCCCACTTCACCCTTGCCGTTTTATTCGCCCTTCTTTTGTTCGTCTTTTCGTTTGCCTTGATGTCTTACTTGGCTCGTTTGCTCGTTTGGTTGGAATAATTTTGTATTTATTGCTAAATAGAGAACCTAAGATATATGGATCCTCATCCGCTTGCTAATCTTTTTAAGAGATACAATTAGGATGAACCAATTGCTAGTGAGTTTTGTGCACTAGATTATCTTTATGAGATTTTGCTTGAAATTCGTGAAGTTGAAAATTGTGATGAAGTAATTTATGAAAAGATTCACGATAGCTCCCTGAATAAAAAGCATGATTGCAATGATTTTATTATAAATTCTCTTGATGTGAATTGTGTTAATAATATGCAAAACCCTAAGCTTGGGGATGCTAGTTTTGCTATGTCTACTACTTGTTGCATATGATCTTGTGTCGTGGTATTCTCACGGGGGGTGTTGTAAGACGACATCTGCCACAAGGGCTTAGTGTGAGGGTAAGACTGCTGCTGATAGGACCGGGAGCGGGTATGCGACTAGCACGCGGTGGTTTACCCAGCTTCGGAGCTCTCCTGAGAGATAATACTCCTACTGCTGCATGTCTGAGTGTATCTGGTATGTATATCTCACAGTGCAGTGCTCCTGGAGTACATGTCGAGGTCGATGCCATAGGCATCTGGCATCTGGCTTCATATGTGCATGCTAGTGGCCGGCCGTGCTCATGGCCGTGAGCATGTAGATGCTCATGCGTGAGAGTGTGTGAGTCCATGGGTGTCCATCCCCTGGATGGATGGATGTGTGTCTTTATATAGGCAAGGCTAGCTTACTTCCTAAGCTATGTAGGCATGGTAGCTAGCTAGCTAGTGGAATGGTGGGGTGTCATCCTTGTCCCCTGGGTCACTTCATAAATAGTGCCACGGGACAAGTGACACTGTACATGATGGCTGGGGTGTCACGTGAACAGTGCCGGGTACGGTCGTCACGTCGGGCTGCGATCGGCCGATCGGCTGGTTGGCGTGGTCGGCACGGCTGGTTAACCCGATCGGCAGCCATCGATCGGCAGCCAGTGATCGGCTGGTGGCGCGATCGGCAATAACGGTCGGCCTGACGGAGCAGTCGGCAACCAACAATCGACCTGGGCGGCCGGGGAGTCGGCAGCCAGCAGTCGGCCTGGTGGTGCAGTCAGCAGCCTGCAGTCGGCCTGGTGGTGCAGTCAGCAGCCTGCAGTCAGCAGCTAGCAGCTGGCCGGGTAGTTGGACTGAGGGGCTTTGCTAGCCCCTATGTCTTGAATAATTGTCTTGCTGTCTTCGGGGTATCCATGTCTAATTACTCCGACAGTAGCCCCCAAGCCTCCGGGCAACTTGGCAAAGTTGGGCGGAGGTTTTTTGGCGATTGTTCATGGAAATGGTCATGAAAAAAGACAAAGTTAGTCCATGCAGGTATATCAAATGTTTTCTTTTGGTATTGCAAGTTTTATGCGGAGGGTGCCGACTCGGTTTTGTCCGAGCCCCCTTCAATCTTTTTCATGTTCCCTCCTCTCTTTAGCTTGTGCTCTTGCTAGCCGGACAGCCGCTCTGATGCGTGGCTGAGAGTGGGCATGGAGTGGAGCGTACAATACTCAGACTCTGGGAGCGAATTTAACCGAGTAGATACTCATAAAGGAAACGGTCGGGTCGCCCGAAGCGTTTTTCTTCCCGGACGTTTTTCGCGTGGGTGGCCTCCAGCGTTCACTCTTGCCAGTCGGACAGCCGCTCTGCGGTCTGTGACTGAGAGTGGGCCTTTGGTACCGCGCACGCTACTAAGCCGTCTGCGGGAACTAACGTCTCAGGCCAAGCGGCCAGCCCCCGGGCCAACTCTGGCTGGCGCCGGGGTGAACAGTAGTGCAACTATAATAAAATGTGGAGATAGCCCCTGAGCATCGCTCGAGGTTATCCGTGCTTTCGCGGTGCAAAAAATATGCGGGTGAGGAGCTCACATTGATTTTTGTCTAGTCAGGGTCGTCGAAGACAGCTGGCGCGACTCGGCACTCGCAGAACGCGCCGGCGCACCCGCTGGGTGTAGCCCTCGAGCCCCCGGGTGCTCGAAGGGGGTTCCCGGCCGGTCAGGCTCGACCGGCCAAGCGGCGAAGTAACTTGTAGCGCCCGTTTCTTCTTTCTTCTCTTCTACCGGCTGCTGGCAGCCGGACAAAAACTCTTCTCTTGTCTCTTGTTTTGTTTCTTGCAATCTTCGTGAGGCGCGCCTCCCTGGTGTAACCTCGAGATTCGGGCCGGCTGAGCGATCGGGCCGGATCTCTGTCGACTACTTTGTCTTCTCTCGGGCGTGGTGCACCAGTGGTGTAACCCGAGATTCGGGCCAACTGCTGAGCAGTCGGGCCGGATCTCCCGGCAACTACTTTGTCTTCTCTCTGGCGGGGGCGCGCCAGCGCACCCGCTAGGTGTAGCCCCCGAGATTCCGGCCGACTGCTGAGCTGTCGGGCCGGATCTCCCGGCAACTACTTTGTCCTCTCTCTGGTGGGGGCACGTCAGCGCACCCGCTGGGTGTAGCCCCCGAGATTCGGGCCGACTGCTGAGCAGTTGGGCCGGATCTCCCGACAACTACTTTGTCTTCTCTCTTTTTCTCTTGATGGCTATCTTGTGATCGGACCGGCTCGTTTCTTTTTTCTCAGCACCTGGCCACTTTCTCAGCCGGACGCGATGCTCCTTCTTTATTTTTTCTTTTGCAGCTGGAGCCATATCCAGCCGGCATCTTTTTTTTTACAGTCAGCCGGCTGGGAACTAGGCCTGACTTTTCGGGCGGCCGGCTGGGCACCCGGCCACGCGAGCAGTCGGCCACCAGGCAATCGGCCTCCTCTTTATCCCTCTCTTTTTTTTCAGTCGGCTTCAGCAACTCTTTTTTTATTCTTTGGGGTGCAAGTCGGCCCCCTGACTCTTCTTTCTTTCTTTCACTGGCTGATCAGTTGGCAGGAGCGCGACCGGGACGGCAGCAGCCGGCGTCCGGGTCCCAGCCGAAGCCGGCAGGCCGGGAAGCGGGCGGAAGCCGGCAGCGCAAGCCGGGCGGTCGCGGGGCCGGACCCGACACGGAGGTCGGCAGCGGAGGCGGACTTGGCGCTGGAGGCCAGCCGGCGCGAGCACGGGAGGCCGGACGCGCTGCGTGAGGCTTAGTAGCCGGCGAGCGGGAGGCCGGACCCGCGCTGCGTGAGGCTAGTAGCCATGGCTGAGGCCGGACCGGCGCTGCGTGAGGCTAGTAGCAGTGGGGGCGCACGAGCAGGCTGGCGCAACACGGGCGCAGGGGCGATGCGGAGCCGGGGAGCTCAGGCGCTCAGGTGCAGAGCGAGGCACGGAGAGCGATACGAGCAGCCGATCGTCGGGCTGGAGGCGCGAGGCGCCGGTGGTACCCGGAGCCGCCGGAGCGGGGGGGCAATCGCCGCCGCGGGGAGAGGCGGGGCACACCCGGCCGTTGGCGGAGGTGGCCCGGCGGGGCACAGCCGGCAAGCGGGTGCCTCGGGAGGTCGACGAGCAGGCGAGGCCAGACGTCTGTGGCAGAGCAGTGCGGAGGCGGAGGTCGGCAGGCACGGCGATGAGTGCCGTGGCGGGTGCGTCTGGAGGAGCATGGGACCGATGCGGCCCGAGGCGAGGGAGCCGAACGGCAGGCCAGCAGGTGCGGGCGGGCGGCCAGCCAGCGCGGGCGGAGGTGCGTCGGGACGATGCGGGAGCCAGCCCGGGCCAGCCGGAGGTGACCAGGCGAGGAGGCCACGGGATGCAGCGCGGTTGCCGGTCGTAGCGGGAGCCGGCCCGGAGCTGCTACGCGAGGTGCGCGGGGCGAAGTGCTGGGGCGGCCCGAGGCGGCCCGGACAGCTACGCAAAGCTCGATGCGGCGGTGGAGCAGAGTACGGCCGCGGGCGAGAGTCGCGCGTGAAGAAGTACGTACGCAAGTACTCCCTCCGTTTGGAATTACTTGTCTCGGAAATGGATGTATCTAGAACTAAAATATGTCTAGATACATCCATTTCTGCGACAAGTAATTCCGAATGGAGGGAGTAGCTAACTAGCTACAAAATCCATCGAGCTGCCAGGGTGTTTGCTTGCTTGCTAGCGTATGGGATGTAGTTTGACCATGGTTGACTAGCATCTGGCTAGCTTGCAAAGATGGAGTATGGAGGAGCGAGCACTCCTGTGTCGGCCAAGGCAAGGCGCAACACGGAGGGAAGCAAACGCAAGCGGCGCATGGATGGCCATGGTCGACCGAAACGAGGCATCGCGTGCGGCGCGCGCGGACGGATAGCCGGCGTCGCAACGGTGGCGGTGAAGAAGGCGCAACCGACGGCGATGATGCGCCACCCCTCGCGGCCGCTCCGGGGGCGTGTCGGCATCGAGCCCCCGAGCGCTACCGGAGAGACGGCACGACGTCGCGGTGACGATGAAGACGGCGAGGACGCGCCGCCTTTCGCGGCCACTCCGGGGGCGAGTCGATGTCGAGCCCCCGACCGCTACGGGAGAGACGGCGCGACGCCACGGCGGTGAGGACAAAAAATGGTCCCACCCGGACTGCGAAACCAGCAACAGCGTGGTAGCAAAGTACCACACCACGGTGGGCGCCAAATGTCGTCGTATTCTCACGGGGGGTGTTGTAAGACGACATATGCCACAAGGGCTTAGTGTGAGAGTAAGACTGCTGCTGATAGGACCGGGAGCGGGTATGCGAGTAGCACGCGGTGGTTTACCCAGCTTCGGAGCTCTCCGGAGAGATAATACTCCTACTGTTGCATGTCTGAGTGTATCTGGTATGTATATCTGGTACAGAGTGCTCCTGGAGCTGTATCTGAGGTCAGTGCCATAGGCATCTGGCATCTGGCTTCGTATGTGGCAATGCTAGTGGCCGGCCGTGCTCATGGCCGTGAGCATCTAGGTGCTCATGCCTGAGAGTGTGTGAGTCCATGGGTGTCCATCCCCTGGATGGATGGATGTGTGTCTTTATATAGGCAAGGCTAGATTACTTCCTAAGCTATGTAGGCATGGTAGCTAGCTAGCTAGTGGCATGGTGGGTTGTTATCCTTGTCCCCTAGGTCACTTCATAAATAGTGCCAGGGGACAAGTGACACTGTACATGATGGCTGGGGTGTCATGTGAACAGTGTCGGGTACGGTCGTCACGTCGGGCTGCAGTCGGCAGTCGGCTGGTTGGCGTAGTCGGCAGCCGGCTGGTTAGCGATCGGCAGCCATCGATCGGCAGCCAGTGATCAACTGGTGGCGCGATCGGCAACCAGCGATCGGCTGACGGATCGGCAACCAACGGTCGACACAGGCGGCGAGTCGGCAGCCAGTGATCGGCTTGGTGGTGCGATCGGACTTCTGATCGGCCGGTGGTGCGATCGGCAACTGCGGTCGGCAGCTAGCAGTCGCCCGGGTAGTTGGACTGAGGGGCTTTGCTAGCCCCTATGTCTTGAATAATTGTCTTGCCGTCTTCGGGGTATCCGTGTCCAATTACTCTGACATCTTGAAAATTTATTTAAGCCCCATGATGAATATGAGATTGATAATAATGTTTGCAATAGTATTGAAAGTGGGTTTGGAAGAGTGTCAACTTTAGATCCCACATATTTGGATTTTGATCAATCTTATGAAGTTTTTGATAAAAGTGGGTTTGGAGAGGTCATGACTTTAGTTTATGTTATTCCCACTATATTGGAAGAGTGTCAACTTTGCATGCATGTGGATCATCTAGAGAATATGTTATGTGATGGCAATATTGTTGAATTTGAATATGATCTTACATGTAACTATTATGAGAGAGGAAAATATGGTTGTAGAAGTTTTCATGTTACTAAATTACCTCTCTTCATGTTGAGGTTGCTATCTTCACTTTCTTCTTCCTCGCATATGATAGTTGTTGCTTGCCTTGAAAATTTGTTTGCTTATAATATGCCTATGCATAGGAAGTATCTTAGACTTAGATGTGTTTGTCACGTGTTTTATGATGCTCTCTTTGCGCTTCAATTCTTGTCTTTCATGTAAGCATCATTAAAATTATCAATGCCTAGCTAAAAGGCTTCAAAAAAGCGCTTGTTGGGAGACAACCCAATATTATTACTTGTTGTTATTCAATAAATATTTCATCTAGCTTCTTGTTAGATGTGGTTTTATGTTTTAATTAGTGTTTGTGCCAAGTAAAACCTATAGGATCTTCTTGGATGATAGTTATTTGATCTTGCTGAAAAACTCAGAAACTTTCTGCTCACGAAAACAATTGTTAAAAATAACCAAAACGTGATAAAATACTGATTGCAATTCCAGTAGATCAATAAACAAATTATCTAGGTCGTCCTGTTTTGGTATATTTTCTTAGTTCCAGAAGTTTGCGTTTGATACAGATTACTACAGACTGTTCTTTTTTGATAGATTCTTTTTTTCGTGTGTTGTTTGCTTATTTTGATGAATCTGTGGCTAGTATCTGAGTTTTTGAACCATAGATAAGTTGGAATACAGTAGGTTTAACACCAATATAAATAAAGAATGAGTTCATTAAAGTACCTTGAAGTGGTGTTTTGTTTTCTTTCGCTAACGGAGCTCATGATATTTTCTGTTGAGTTTTGTGTTGTGAAGTTTTCAAGTTTTGGGTAAAGATTTGATGGATTATGGAACAAGGAGTGGCAAGAGCCTAAGCTTGGGGATGCCCCGGAAGGCATCCCCTCTTTTGTCTTCATCCATCGGTAACTTTACGTGGACATATATTTTTATTCACCACATGATATGTGTTTTGCTTGGAGCGTCGTGTATGATTCGAGTCTTTGATTTTTAGTTCACTACAATCATCCTTGATGTACACACCTTTTGGGAGAGACACACATTAATTGGAATTTATTAGAATACTCTTTATGCCTCACTTATATCTTTTGAGCTAAACAATTTTGCACTAGTGCTTCACTTATATATTTTAGAGCACGTCGGTGATTCTATTTTATAGAAATAATTGATCTCTCATGCTTCACTTATATTATTTTGAGAGTCCTTTAGAATAGCATGGTAATTTGTTATGGTTATAAAATTAGTCCTAATATGATAGGCATCCAAGATAAAAACTTGAAAGTGCATTGAATACTAAAAGAAGATTGATACTTGATGATTGTTTTGAGATATGGAGATAGTGATATTAAAGTTTTGCTAGTTAAGTAGTTGTGAATTTGAGAAATACTTGTGTTGAAGTTTGCAAGTCCCGTAGCATCCACGTATGGTAAACGTTGTGTAACAAATTTGAAACATGAGGTGTTCTTTGATTATCATCCTTATGAGTGGCGGTCGGGGACGAGCGATGGTCTTTTCCTACCAATCTATCCCCTAGGAGCATGCTGGCGTAGTGCTTGGTTTTTGATGACTTGTAGATTTTTGCAATAAGTATGTGAGTTCTTTATGACTAATGTTGAGTCCATGGATTATACTCACTTTCACCTTTCCATCATTGCTAGCCTCTTCGGTACCGTGCATTGCCCTTTCTCACCTTGAGAGTTGGTGCAAACTTCACCGGTGCATCCAAACTCTGTGATACGATACGCTCTATCACACATAAACCTCCTTATATCTTCCTCAAAACAGCCACCATACCTAGTTATTATGGCTTTTCATAGCCATTCCGAGATATATTGCCATGCAACTTCCCACCGTTCCGTTATTATGACACGCTTCATCATTGTCATATTGCCTTGCATGATCATGTAGTTGACATCGTATTTGTGGCAAAGCCACCATGCATATTATATCATAAATGTCACTCTTGATTCATTGCCCACCACGCATTCATATAGAGTCGTATTTTTTTCTAGTATCGAGTTGTAATCATTGAGTTTTAAATGAATAGAAGTGTGATGATCATCATTAATAGAGCATTGTCCCAAATAAAAAAGGGGGGAAAGGCCAAAAAAAGGTCCAAAAAATAGAGAAATAAAAAGGGGGAATGCTACTATCCTTTTTTTCCACACTTGTGCTTCAATGTAGCACCATGATCTTTATGATAGAGAGTCTCTTGTTTTGTCACTTTCATATACTAGTGGGAATTTTTCATTATAGAACTTAGCCTGTATATTCCAACAATGGGCTTCCTCAAATGCCCTAGGTCTTCGTGAGCAAGCAAGTTGGATGCACACCCACTTAGTTTCTTTTGTTGAGCTTTCATATATTTATAGCTCTACTGCATCCGTTGCATGGCAATCCCTACTCCTTGCATTGACATCAATTGAGGGGCATCTCCCTAGCCCGTTGATTAGCCACGTCAATGTGAGACTTTCTCCTTTTTTGTCTTCTCCACACAACCCCCATCATTATATTCTATTCCATCCATAGTGCTATATCAAGGCTCATGCTCATGTATTGCGTGAAAGTTGAAAAAAGTTTGAGATTACTAAAGTATGAAACAATTGTTCGGCTTGTCATCGGGGTTGCGCAAGATGAGAGCATTCTTGTGTGACGAAAATGGAGCATGACCAAACTATACGATTTTGTAGGGATGAACTTTCTTTGGCCATGTTATTTTGAGAAGACATGATTGCTTAGTTAGTATGCTTGAAGTATTATTATTTTTATCTCAATATTAAACTTTTATATTGAATCTTTCGATCTCAACATTCATGCCACAATAAAGAAAATTACATTGAATAATATGCTAAGTAGCATTCCACATTAAAAATTCTGTTTTTATCATATACCTACTCGAGGACGAGCAGGAATTAAGCTTGGGGATGCTTGATACGTCTCCAACGTATCTATAATTTCTTATTGCTCCATGCTATTATATATTCTGTTTTGGATTTTTAATGGGTTTTATTATACACTTTTATATTATTTTTAGGACTAACCTATTAACCCAAGGCCCAGTACAAATTGCTGTTTTTTTTGCCTATTTCAGTGTTTTGCAGAAAAGGAATATCAAACGGAGTCCAAACGGAATGGAACCTTCGGGAGCGTGATTTTTGGAACAAACATGATCCATGATAGTTGGAGTGGACGTCAAGAAACGAACAAGGAGGCCAAGAGGTAGGGGGGCGCGCCCTCCACCCTCGTGGGCCCCTCGTGGCTCCACCGACCTACTTCTTCCTCCTATATATACCTACGTACCCCGAAACCATCAAGGAGCACCACCAAACCCTATTTCCACCGCCACAACCTTCTGTACCTCTGAGAACCCATCTTGGGGCCTTTTCCGGCGCTCCGCCGGAGGGGGCATCGATCACGGAGGGCTTCTATATCAACACCATAGCCTCTCCGATGATGTGTGAGTAGTTTACCTCAGACCTTCGGGTCCATAGTTATTAGCTAGATGGCTTCTTCTCTCTCTTTGGATCTCAATACAAAGTTCTCCTCGATCTTCTTGGAGATCTATTCGATGTAACTCTTTTTGCGGTGTGTTTGTCGAGATCCGATGAATTGTGGGTTTATGATCAAGATTATCTATGAACAATATTTGAATCTTCTCTGAATTCTTTTATGTATGATTGGTTATCTTTGCAAGTCCCTTCGAATTATTAGTTTGGTTTGGCCTACTATATTGATCTTTCTTGCAATGGGATAAGTGCTTAGCTTTGGGTTCAATCATGCGGTGCTCGATCCCAATGACCGAAGGGGAAACGACACATATTGTATTATTGCCATCGAGGATAAAAATATGGGGTTTATATCATATTGCTTGAGTTTATCCCTTTACATCATGTCATCTTGCTTAATGTGTTACTCTGTTCTTATGAATTTAATACTCTAGATGCATGTTGTATAGCGGTCGATGTGTGGAGTAATAGTAGTAGATGCAGGCAGGAGTCGGTCTACTTGTCGCGGACGTGATGCCTATATACATGATCATGCCTCGATATTCTCATAATTATGCACTTTTCTATCAATTGCTCGATAGTAATTTGTTCACCCACCGTAATACTTATGCTATCTCAAGAGAAGCCACTAGTGAAACCTATGGCCCCCGGGTCTATCTTCCATCATATTCATCTCGCGACAACAAGCTATTTTTGGCGCCGTTTATTTTGTAATCTTTATTTCAATCTTTATCATAAAAATACCAAAAATATTATCTTATCATCTCCATCAGATCTCACTTTTGCAAGTGGCCGTGAATGGATTGACAACCCCTTTATCGCGTTGGTTGCAAGGTTCTTATTTGTTTGTGTAGGTATGAGGGACTTGCATGTGGCCTCCTACTAGATTGATACCTTGGTTCTCAAAAACTGAGGTTTATACTTATGCTACTTTGCTGCATCACCCTTTCCTCTTCAAGGGAAAACCAACGCATGCTCAAGAGGTAGCATAGGGTGAAACAGAACTAGCTCCAGTTCATCAATGTAATGTAGGCATGTATTCTGAATATAGTCATACGTGCTTAGGGAAATACTTACGCTACTTTGCTGCATCACCCTTTCCTCTTCAAGGGAAAAACCAACATAGGCTCAAGGTTCTTATTTTTTATGTCCAGGAAAATAAATTTTCTTGACATTATGAAGATCCTCAAGCCATGAAACATAATGACCTATCTCTTCGCAGTTTAGTTCAGCCCCGATACAGTGGAAGGTCATATCTACCAAGCGCCGAACATGTTTGATTGAATGGAAATAAGCTTTCAATACAAATTAGTTGTCAACTATTTTTGAGTAAACAATATCAAAGACATAAATATGGTTGAGAAACTCACATAATGTTATAACTAGAGGCGTCTGCACATCCACCCAGATGTCTCTATTACCTTCAATATCATCTTCGGGACGAATGTCAAAGGCGATAAACATATCAGGCTCAAATGCATAATCGTTGCATAGTGCTTGCCATGTTTTGCATTCAAAATAGGTGTAGGTGTCTGCGTTGTATAATTTTGCGTGGAAAGTATAACCATGCTTGGTCTTCAAGTAAACTCTCTTTACATCCATAGTAGTTTTCACAGGACTGAAACCTATCTTATCCAGGACAAAAACTCTTGCACGGCAGGGGATACGTCTAGTAGAATAGTAAAAGATTTAAATTATAAGTTGAAGAAAATGAAGCAGATATCATGCTTAATTACGAAAAAAGACTTGTCATTGTGACTTACTGTATCCACTTCGAAGTTCTCGTCCAGCTTGTTGCTGAAGCGCCTATCATCATCTAGGAAGATTCTGTCACACAGGTCGGGCTCGTCTTCGTAGTATTCTCAAATACCGAAATCCTTTTCGTCGTCACACATTTCCTATGTTCATAGTTGAAAAATTAATTGAAAAACGATCGAAGGCAACTACGAGGATGCTCAACACACAAATCCGGGGCACTCGATATTTCCTACATATTCTGGCACAATTCATGCCAAAATTCACGGAAAAATCCGGCATGACCTTTGCTAAAATCGGACATATCGAGCGCCTGAAATTTGCCGGAACAGAAATGGATCAACACTCCGGCAAAACATAGGCCACTCGAAGGTACAACCTGCAAACATGACCGGCCACTTGGGCAAGCACATATCCTATTTGAGCAACACAAGGTATACATTTCAAAATATCTTTTAGGACTCGTATTGACATGAGCATTCAATAAGAAAAACCAAATCATAAAATAAATAAGTATTCAAATTAGCATGCATTCAATAAGAAAAAATAAATCATCTCATGTGTACGTACATTGTCGAATATTATCACTAATACATCCTGAATAGTATCATATATATAACATCACTAATACAACTAAAACCCTAGCATACGAAGGGTATCGACGCGTGCGGTGGACACCCAAAGAGAAGGAACCATCACAGGAACATAGCTCTAGTGAGATCCCTGGAGAACCTGCCAGGTATTGGAGAACCTATGCTCCAACGCAAATAAGTAGCGACGGACGTGCGCGTCCTCCTCCCTAACATGGTGACATACGACCTCCGCGGGGTCCTCGAGCCTCTGGACCGTCACTGGCCCACGCGACCGCCACCAAAGAAGGTTCGGGTCAACGACGGGCTGACTCCTCACCAAGCTGCCCCCCCCGGTAGGTAGCGCCTCCCAGTACCAGCCCGGCGGAGCCCAGTCCCAGACATGGCCCATATGGTCAAGCAGGTGTCCTCCGCCGAGTCGACGACGAAGAGGATGCGAGATACGCATCGTCGACGTTGATGCGGGAATAATTTCTTTAACTAAAAAATAACAACAAATGTGACATGTTCAACTAGTTCTATTAATTCAACTAGTTCTTACTAAAAAATAAACTTATTATAAATAAAATAAACTAGTACCTAGTTCTTACTAACTAATTAGTACCTAGGACCAACTGCCCTAATTACCATCTAATTTGATGAACCTAGGGGTGGAAAGTGGTAGCGGATAATCCGAAATATCTGATATTCGTATTCGATCGGATATTCCAATTATCCAACTTAAAAGTCAAATAAGTGGTCAGATTTTATTCGTTTTATGATTAATCTTAGAAATTATTATGCATTACAATAGTATTTATTCATAAACCTATTTATCATTGACTTATTGTATGTCTCAAGTTGAATACTTCATGTCACATAGCTATTGACTAATACACTTAAGCAATATGTCGCTATTATTTGTATTCGTGCCGAATCAAGAAAACATCCGAGCCGCATCCGTATCCGATACCATCCGTATTCGCATTCGTATTCGTTTTGTAAATATGAAAATGGAAGTGGTAAGAGCACTATCCGACCCGCAACCGATTCATTTCCACCCCTAGATGAACCCTAACTAATTTGATGCAATTAAAATTTGAAGAACCCTAGGCAGAGGTAGGGGAGGGGGAGGAGCAGGCGTGCTCACCTCGGGTGCCTGCAGCGAGGGAGGGGCAGGCAGCGTCGAGGTCGGGGTTGGGGCTCGGGCGCGCGACGGATGGCGGCGTCGAGGTCGGGGTCGGGGGCGGCGTCGAATCCGGGGTCAGGGGCGGCGTCGAGGGTGTGCGGAGAGCGATGGGGATGGCGGCGGCAACAGCCGAGGAGTTTGGATTTGGGGGAAGTGGTCGTGGGGAGGAACGAACCGCGCGGTTAAGTCATAAGTAGCAGTAGCGCGTTTCGGGAAGTGCGCTACTACTAAGTTAGCTATAGCGCATTTCTGGATATGCGCTACTGCTATTCCATTCTCTTTTTTCCCTTTTTTAATTTATTTTTATTTACATTTTATTCTTTTCCTTTCTCCTTTTTCTATTTCTTTCATTTTCATTTACTTTTCTATTTGCTTTCCATTTAATTTTATTTCCTTTAGCAGTAGCGCCTTTCTGCGTAAACGCGCTGCTACAAACCAACTAGCAGTAGCGCTGTTCGCAGTAGATCGCTACTACTATGTGTAGCCTATCGGCTTAGCAGTGGAAATTTTAGTAGTAGCGCTTTTATCTTCAGGCGCGCTACTGCTACAATTGTATCTGTAGCGCGGTTTACGCCAACCCGCTACTGCTACTTAGCATTAGCATGCTTTTTTAACACGCGCTACTACTAAAGTTCTGTGTATAAGGTTTTCCCTAGTAGTGTAAAAATAATAATACTTCAAGCATACTAACCAAGCAATTATGTCTTCTCAAAATAACATAGCCAAAGAAAGCTCATCCCTACAAAATCATATAGTTTGGCCATGCTACATTTTCATCACACAAAATGCTCTCGTCATGCACAACCCTGATGACAAGCCAAGCAAATGTTTCATACTTTAGCATTCTCAAACTTTTTCAACTTTCACGCAATATATGAGCGCGAGCCATGGACATAGCACTATAGGTGGAACAGAATTTGATGATGGATTTTGTGTGGCGAAGACAAAAAGGGAGAAAGTCTCACATCGACGTGGCTAATCAACGGGCTATGGAGATGCCCATCAATTGATGTCAATGCGAGGAGTAGGGATTGTCATGCAACGGATGCACTAGAGATATAAATGTATGAAAGCTCAACAAAAGAAACTAAGTGGGTGCGCATCCAACTTCCTTGCTCACAAAGACCTAGGCAATTTTGAGAAAGCCCATCATTGGAATATACAAGCCAAGTTCTATAATGAAAAATTCCCAGTAGTATATGAAAGTGACTACATAGGAGACTCTCTATCATGAAGATCATGGTGCTACTTTGAAGCACAAGTTTGGTAAAAGGATAGTAGCATTGCCCCTTCTCTCTTTTTCTCTCATTTTTTCATTTTTTTGTTTTTTATTTGGGCCTTTTCTCTTTTTTTATGGCCTCTCTTTTTTTTGTCCGGAGTCTCATCCCGACTTGTGGGGGAATCATAGTCTCCATCATCCTTTCCTCACTGGGACAATGCTGTAATGAAGATCATCACACTTTTATTTATTTACAACTCAAGAATTACAACTCAATACTTAGAACAAAAATATGACTATGTGAATGCCTCCGGCGGTGTACCGAGATGTGCAATGAATCAAGAGTGACATGTATGAAAAATTATGAATGGTGGCCTTGCCACAAATACGATGTCAACGACATGATAATGCAAGGCAATATGACAATGATGAAGCATGTCATAATAAACGGGACGGTGGAAAGTTGCATGGCAATATATCTCGGAATGGCTTTGGAAATGCCATAATAGGTAGGTATGTTGGCTGTTTTGAGGAAGACATAAGGAGGCTTATGTGTGATAGAGCGTATCATATCACGGGGTTTGGATGCACCGACGAAGTTTGCTCCAACTCTCGAGGTGACAAAGGGCAATGCACGGCACCGAAGAGGCTAGCAATGATGGAAGGGTGAGAGTGCGTATAATCCATGGACTCAACATTAGTCATCAAGAACTCACATGCTTATTGAAAAAATCTACAAGTCGTCAAAACCAAGCACTACGCGCATGCTGCTAGAGGGATAGACTGGTAGGAAAAGACCATCGGTCGTCCCCGACCGCCACTCATAAGGAAGGCAATCAAAGAAACACCTCATGCTTGAAATTTGTCACTCAACGGTTACCATACGTGCATGCTACGGGACTTGCAAACCTCACATAAGTAATTATCAATTTCACAATTACTCAATTAGCACTACTCTAATATCACATCTTTATAACTCAAAACAATTATCAAGTATCAAACTTCTCATAGTATTAAATGCACTTTATATGAAAGTTTTTATTATACCCATCTTGGATGCCTATCATATTAGGACTAGTTTCATAACCAAAGCAAATTACCATGCTGTTTAGGACTCCCAAAATAATATAAGTGAAGCATGATAGTTCATATATTTCTTCAAAATAAAACCACCACCATGCTCTAAAAGGATATAACTGAAGCACTTGAGCAAATGACAAACTACTCCGAAAGATATAAGTGAAGATCAATGAGTAGTCGAATAATTATGCAACTATGTGAAGACTCTCTCATATTTAAGAATTTATGATCTTGGTATATTATTCAAACAGCAAGCAAAACAAAATAAAATAAAATGACGCTCCAAGCAAAACACATATCATGTGGTGAATAAAAATATATCTTCAAGTAAGGTTACAGATGAAGGAAGACGAAAGAGGGGATGCCATCCAGGGCATCTCCCAAGCTTAGGCTCTTGGTTGTCCTTGAATATTAACTTGTGGTGCCTTGGGCATCCCCAAGCTTAGGCTCTTGCCACTCCTTATTCCATAGTCCATCGAATCTTTACCCAAAACTTGAAAACTTCACAACACAAAACTTAATAGAAAACTTGCGAGCTCCGTTAGTATAAGAAAATAAATCACAACTTAGGTACTGTTGTGAACTCATTCTAAATTCATATTGATGTAATATCTACTGTATTCCAACTTCTCTATGGTTCATACCCTTCGATACTACTCATAGATTCATCAAAATAAGCAAACAACACATAGAAAACAGAATTTGTCAAAAACAGAACAGCCTGTAGTAAACTGTATCATTCGAATACTTATGTAACTCCAAAAATTCTTAAATAAATTGGTGGGCCTGAGTAATTTGTCTATTAATCTTCTTCAAAACGAATCAACTTAAAAGCACTCTTCTGTAAAAAATGACAACTAATCTCGTGAGCGCAAAGTTTCTGTTTTTCATAGCAAGATCACATTAACTTTCACCCGAGTCTTCCCAAAGGTTCTACTTGGCACTTTATTGAAACAAAAGATATAAAACATTATTACTATAGTAGCTTAATCATGTGAACACATAAAAATAGTAGGGGTATGATACATCCATTTTGCATCATGCTTTTATATCGATATTTATTGCATTATGGGCTGTTATTACACATTATGTCACAATACTTATGCCTATTCTCTCTTATTTTACAAGGTTTACATGAAGAGGGAGAATGCCGGCAGCTAGAATTCTGGGCTGGAAAAGGAGCAAATATTAGAGACCTATTCTGCACAACTCCAAAAGTCCTGAAACTTCACGGGAGTCTTTTTTGGAATTAAGAAAAAATACTGAGCGGAGAAACTACCAGAGGAGCCCCACACCCTGGCCACGAGGGTGGGGGGCGTGCTCTACCCCCTGGGCATGCCCCCCTGCCTCGTGGGCCCCGTGGCAGGCCTCCGGTGCCCATCTTCTGCTATATGAGGTCTTTTACCCTGGAAAAAATCATAAGCAAGCTTTCGGGGAGAAACTCCACCGCCACGAGGCAGAACCTGGGTGTAACCATAGTCATCACCATCGTCATCACCAAAAATCCTCTCATCAGGAGGGGGCAATCTCCATCAACATCTTCACCAGCACCATCTCCTCTCAAACCATAGTTCATCTCTTGTATCCAATCTTTGTCCCAAAGCCTCAGATTGGTACGTGTGGGTCGCTAGTAGTGTTGATTACTCCTTATAGTTGATGCTAGTTGGTTTATTTGGTGGACGATCATATGTTCAGATCCTTTATGCATATTAATACCCCTCTGATTATGAACAAGAATATGATTTGTGAGTAGTTACGTTTGTTCCTGAGGACATGGGAGAAGTCTTGCTATAAGTGATCATGTGAATTTTGTATTCGTTCGATATTTTGATGAGATGTATGTTGTCTTTCCTCTAGTGGTGTTATGTGAATGTCGACTACATGACACTTCACCATTGTTTGGGCCTAGAGGAAGGCATTGGGAAGTAATAAGTAGATGATGGGTTGCTAGAGTGACAGAAGCTTAAACCCAAGTTTATGCGTTGCTTCGTAAGGGGCTGATTTGAATCCATATGTTTCATGATATGGTTAGGTTTACCTTAATACTTCTTTTGTAGTTGCTGATGCTTGCAATAGGGGTTAATCATTAGTGGGATGCTTGTCCAAGAAAGGACATCACCCAATCACCGGTTCACCCACATACCAAATTATCAAAGTAACGAACGCGAATCATATGAACATGATGAAAACTAGCTTGACGATTATTCCCATGTGTCCTCGGGAGAGCTTTTCTCTATATAAGAGTTTGTCCAGGCTTGTCCTTTGCTACAAAAAGGATTGGGCCATCTTGCTGCACCTTATTTACTTTCATTACTTGTTACCCTTGACAAATTACCTTATCACAAACTATCTGTTACCGATAATTTCAGTGCTTGCAGAGAATACCTTACTGAAATTTGCTTGTCATTTCCTTATGCTCCTCACTGGGTTCGACACTCTTACTTATTGAAAGGACTACGATAGATTCCCCACATTTGTGGGTCATCAAGACTCTTTTCTGGCGCCGTTGCCGGGGAGTGAAGCGCCTTTGGTAGGTGGAATTTGGTAAGGAAAAATTTATATAGTGTGCTGAAATTTACTGTCACTTGTTACTATGGAAAGTAATCCTTTGAGGGGCTTGTTCAGGGTATCTTCACCCCGACCAGTAGAGCAAAGAGTTGCTCCTCAACCTACTGAACCTACTGAAAATGTTTACTTTGAAATTCCTTCGGGTATGATAAAGAAACTGCTAGCTAATCCTTTCACAGGTGATGCAACATTGCATCCCGATTTACACCTAATCTATGTGGATGAACTTTGTGGATTATTTAATCTTGCAGGTATGCCTGAGGATGTTATCAAGAAGAAGGTCTTCCCTTTATATTTGAAGGGAGATGCATTGACATGGTTTAGGCTATGTGATGATATGGGATCATGGAACTACAACCGATTGAAATTGGAATTTCATCAAAGTTTTATCCTATGCATCTTATTCATCGTGATCGTAATTATATATATAATTTTTGGCCTCGCGAAGGAGAAAGCATCGCTGAAGCTTGGGGTAGGCTTAAGTCAATGTTATATTCATGCCCCAATCATGAGCTCCCAAGGGAAATGATTATTCAAAAAATTTATGCTCGGCTTTCTCTCAATAATCGCTCCATGCTCGATACTTCTTGTACTGGCTCTTTTATGATGAAGACTACTGAATTCAAATGGGATTTATTGGAAATAATTAAATGCAACTCTAAAGATTGGGATCTCAACGAAGGTAAGGATTCAGGTATAACACCTAAGTTTGATTGTGTTAAATCTTTTATGGATACCGATGGTTTCCGTGAATTTAGCACTAAATATGGACTTGACTCTGAGATAGTAGCTTCTTTCTGTGAATCCTTTGCTACTCATGTTGATCTCCCTAAGGAGAACTGGTTTAAATATAATCCTCCCATTGAAGTAAAATTAGTTGCACCTATTAAAGTTGAAGAAAAGACTATCACTTATGACGATCCTGTTGTTCCTACTGCTTATATTGAGAAACCACCTTTCCCTGTTAGAGTAAAGGATCATGCTAAAGCTTCAACTGTGGTCAACAAAAGTAATATTAAGACACCCAAACCCCCTGAGCAAATTAAAGTTGAACCTAGTATTGTTATGGTTAAAGATCTCTTGGCTAACAATATTGATGGGCATGTCATTTACTTCTGCGAAGAAGTTGCTAGAATTGCTAGACCTGATATTAAAAATAAACATAGACCTGTGGTAGGCATGCCTGTTATATCTGTTAAAATAGGATATCATTGTTATCATGGTATGTGTGATATGGGTGCCAGTGTCAGTGCAATACCTTACACTCTATATACATAAATTATGCATGATATTGCACCTCCCGAGATAGAAGAAATTAATGTTACAATTAAGCATGCCAATAGAGATACTATTTCACCAGTTGGGATTGTTAGAGACGTTGAAGTCTTGTGTGGGAGGTTAAATATCCGGCTGATTTTCTTGTTCTTGGTTCCCCACAAGATAGCTTTTGTCCCATCATATTTGGTAGACCCCTCTTGAATACTGTTAATGCCAGGATAGACTGTGAAAAGGATGTTGTTACTATTGGTCGGGCTGATATATCTCATGAGTTTAGTTTTGATAAATTTCGTAGACAACCTCGTGATGAGGAATTGCCTAGTAAAGATGAAATTATTGGTCTTGCTTCTATTGCTGTGCCTCCTAATGATCCTTCAGAATAATATTTGCTAGACCATGAGAATGATATGTTTATGAATGAAAGAAGAGAAATATATGAAGTATTCTTTAAACAGGGACCTATTTTGAAACACAATTTGCCTGTTGAAATCCTAGGGGATCCTCCTCCACCCAAGGGTGATCCCGTGTTTGAGCTTAAACCATTACCTGATACTCTTAAATGTTCTTTCTTGATGAGAAGAAGATATATCCTGTTATTATTAGTGCTAACCTTTCAGAGCATGAAGAAAAGAAATTATTGAAAATTCTGAAGAAGCACCGTGCTGCTATTGCATATACTCTTGATGATCTTAAGGGCATTAGTCCACTTTATGCCAGCACAAAATTAAATTGGAGAAGGACGCTAAACCGGTTGTTGATCACCAACGACAGTTAAATTCTAAGATGAAACAAGTGGTAAGAAAAGAAATACTAAAGCTTCTGGAGGCAGGTATAATCTATCCCGTTGGTGATAGTCAGTGGGTAAGTCATGTCCATTGTGTCCCTGAGAAGGGAGGTATTACTGTTGTTCCTAATGATATAGATTAATTGATCCCACAAAGAATTTTTATAGGTTATAGAATGGTAATTGATTTCCGCAAATTAAATAAAGCTACTAAAAAGGATCATTACCCTTCACCTTTTATTAATCAAATGCTAGAAATATTATCCAAACATACACAGTTTAGCTTTCTAGATGGCTATTCTGGTTACTCTCAAATACCTGTTTCAAAAGAGGATCAAGGAAAGACCACTTTTACTATTCCTTTCGGTACCTTTGCTTATAGACGTATGCCTTTTGGTTTATGTAATGCACCTGCTACCTTTCAAAGATGCATGATGAATATATTCTCTGATTTTTGTGAAAAGATTGTTGAGGTTTTCATGGATGATTTCTTCGTTTATGGAACTTCTTTTGATGATTGCTTGAGAAACCTTGATCGAGTATTGCAGACATGTGAAGAAACTAACCTTGTCTTGAATTGGGTGAAGTGCCAATTTATGGTTAATGAAGGTATAGTCTTGGGGCATAAAATTTCTAAAAGAGGTATTGAAGTTGGCAAAGCTAAAGTTGATGCTATTGAAAAGATGTCGTGTCCCAAGGACATTAAAGGTATAAGAAGTTTCCTTGGTCATGCCGGTTTTTATAGGAGGTTCATTAAGGACTTCTCTAAAATCTCCAGGCCTCTAACTAATCTCTTACAAAAAGATATTCCTTTTGTCTTTGATAATTATTGTGTAGAAGCATTTGAAATACTTAAGAAAGCATTGATTTCTGCACCTATTGTTCAGCCACCAGATTGGAATTTACCCTTTGAAATCATGTGTGATGCTAGTGATTATGTTGTATGTGTTTTTCTAGGACAAAGAGTTGATAAGAAATTAAATGTTATCCAATATGCTAGTAAAACTCTAGACAATGCTCAGAGAAATTATGCTACTACTGAAAAAGAATTTTTAGCGGTTGTATTTGCTTGTGATAAGTTTAGGCCTTATATCGTTGATTCTAAAGTAACTGTTCACACTGATCCTGCTGCTATTAAATACCTTATGGAAAAGGAAGATGCTAAACCTAGTGTCGGGGAGGCTGATCGTACCCACGGACACCTATGGGGCCGGCGGAGCAGGCCCCTTGTGGTTCGGAGGGGGGCGGAGGTCGCACGAAGAGCGGATCGAGGCGATGCACACGGGCGGTTTACCCAGCTTCGGAGCTCTCCGGAGAGATAAAACTCCTACTGCTGCTTGTTTGATCTATTGTGTTCTTGCTAGGGAGCAACGAGAGCTACAAAACCTAGCGTGAGTCTATCTGGTCTCGAGTGGGTCGAATGAACCCAACGAGACGAACCTGGCCAACTGAACTGAACGGAACCCGAACCCTCTCTACGTTGCACTCGGGCCTCCTTTTATATGCTCAAGGGGTCTCCGACCGGTGGCAACGTAGGCGGGGGTACAAATGTAAAAACAGGTGTTGGTACACCTACTTGAACAGTGTATAGTGCAAAATACCTAACTCTGACGGCAAGGGACAAAAGCAATAAATGCCCGTCGTTGTCGCCCAAACAGTGTAACAGAGACCGTCAGGTGCGCCTCCGCTCGCCACGATGGCGAGCCTGTCAGCGCCGCTTATCGCTGCTCTCCGCTGGCTGCATAGCCGCTCGACACGCGCCCATGGAACGGTCCCATGGCGACACGTCGCTGGGTGAGCTGGAGTGGAGACGGAGAGAAGTTGCATGCCGCGGCAAGCGCCTTGCCGCGGCCGAATCATTGTCGCGTTCGGAGACTTGTCGCACCCCGAGCCTTCCCGGCAAGCTCCTCTTGCCGGGGTCTTATCTTCTGCGTGCCTGGAGTGGCCTTCCCGACAAGCTCCTCTTGTCGGGGCCTTGTCTGTGCCTAGAGAGGCCTTCCCGGCAAGCTCCTCTTGTCGGGGCCTTGTCTGTGCCTAGAGAGGCCTTCCCGGCAAGCTCCTCTTGTCGGGGTCTTGTCTTCAGAATGGCTGCGGAGGGTCTTGGCGGACGCCCGGTGAGGCTTGCCACGGGGACGCTGCGACTGCCCGTGCACAAGTTCGGGGTACTAAGGTACCCCTACTTTAGTACACCGACAGGAGCCCCCGGGGGCCATACACGGTGCCGAAAGTGCTGTTGGGCCAGGCCCAAAACAGGGCACGGGCACGCGCGGCCTAGGTCCAAACCAAACCCACTCCGTATCCGCCGCGTCCCCCCGTAACGGCACGCGTCAATTGCGGCGTCGTGGGGGAAGTGGGCGGCGTGCGGGGTCGCTCCACCCGTCGCCTCAGTTCTGCATCCCCGCCACGTGGTTCCCATGCTCTTGGGGTCGCGGACGGTGGAAGTGGAAAACTGGGCCGTTATGAGCAGAGGCAGCAGGTCGGCCCGATTCCCGCTCTTCCTATGCCCTGATTTGTCGGCGGGCGGTCGAGCCCCACCTTGCTTCCTTAAAAAAGCGGAAGGGGAGCCTTGAAGCCGCACTCTCCCACCTCCTCCTTTCCTCGGTTTACGCTACCCTTTCTCTCATTCGTCATGGAGAAAAGGAACCTTGGTTCTTCATCGGTGGCGGCGAGGGTCGCCGCTAGACAGCGCTCCCCTCCCAACCCCACGCCCGGGATGGCAGAGCCAGCCACAAGAGGAAGAGGGGCAGGCGAGGTCGTGGGCAGGTCGGCGCTCGGGAAGAGGCGGACGGGCGGCGCACCGTCTCCGCTTCCGCCGGCGGTTCCCCTCCTGCGGCGGTCCATACGAGGGACGACCCTTGCGAGTTCTTCGTCAGGCTGCGCCGGGCGCCTCGTCGTCGCCTCCGGCTTCCAGCTCCGTTCGCGAGCGCGGTGGAGTCGGATCCGCCCGAGACGCTGAGACTGCACATGAGGGGCTGTGGAATCAGCGGCATGCGAGTCCGTGTTGTGTTCCCAGCCCCTAATGTGATGTATCTCGATCGTGGGTGGAAGACGTTCACTCGCATCCACAGCCTGAGGGCGGGGTTTACCCTCCATTTTAAGTTAATGGAGGGTGATCTCCTCTCCGTCAAGGTCTTCGGGGATTTTGGTACTCGGGCGAAGTGCTGCGTGGATAGCTCCTCCGACAACGAAGATTCCCCCTCGAGCAAGAGTGACGAGGAGGAGAGCGACAGCGGCAGCGAGGGTGGCGGGCCTGATTAGTTGTCGAGCGCCGCCGTGCGTCTGGCGACCCCATCATCCGCGTCGCCGACTCCTTGAACTCCCGGGAGTGCGTCTCCTTGGGCGTGGCGTAGGGAGGCTGCGGAGGAAGAGGGATGGCGACAAGGCCGTCAAGTCGAGATGCGAGGCGTAGTGCCCTCGACAGCGTCGGGACGTCCTGCCGCCCGTCTTCAAGCCCGCTTCGGCGCTGCCATCTCCGTCAAGCCCTCGGGAGCTCCGGGATGTTCCCTTGGTGCCTTCTGGCATCCGTAGCTCGTCTAGGCGTTTCTTTTGCCCTTCTCGCCTCCTTGACCTAACTCCTGAAAAGAGGGACAGGAAAGGGATTACGGGCATCTTATCTTTTTAATTTGTAAGCCTTCGGGCCTTATCCGCATTTAAAGCTTGTAATCCTCTCTTTCATGTTTTTCATTCCCCACGGATTGTATCCTAGTAGAATGTTTTTAATGACAAAGGGATGCTTGAAAAGGGACGAAAGGCTTATCTGATATCGCAGCCCCCGGCAACTCTGGCTTGCCGCGGCCCCCGGCAACTCCGGCTTGCCGCAGCCCCCGGCAACTCTGGCTTGCCGCGGCCCCCCCCCCCCCTCTTCGCTGTTATTTCAGTTCTGAGAACGATTTAGCCAGTGCCGCAATAAGTTATTTTTGCAATATAACTTTATTCTGGGCAACGTTCGCTACGTTACTTCCTTTACTCGACTCTTGGCTTTGTATGTTATTGCCCTACGCTTTTCAGGGAAACTTGCCGGTGCAGGCACCCTTGCCGCGAGCGCCGAGTGCGGAACTTCAGCAGCCTGCTGGCGGGGTCGCTACCGACAAGCAACCTTGTCGCAGACTAGCCGCAGCTCACCTAAGTTATTGAGCGGACTCGAAACAAAGTAAGGGCGCGACCAGTCACGATTTGGTTCCTCCGCACGGGTTTTTCATACAAAGCGCGGTCGTTCAAGGAAGATAACTTTAAAAATTTATTACTGATCTGAATCGATCGATGCAATGTTATTTCCTCTACTTGATTCCTTCCTTTATGCGTTATAGCCCTCGCTTTTCGGAAACATGCGGTGCAGGCACCCTTGCCATGGCGCCGAAGTGCGGAACTTCAGCAGCCTTTGGCGAAGTCGCTACCGACAAGCAACCTTGTCGCGGACTAGCCGCAGCTCACTTAAGTTGTTGAGCGGACTCGAAACAAAGTAAGGGCGCGACCGATCCACGATTTGGTTCCTCTGCGCACATGTTTTCCATACAAAGTACTATCGTTCGAGGAAGATAACAAAATTTAAAAATTGATTGCTCAAACTTTGGCAACTTAGCTTTTACATTTCTTGCTTCCCGATGAGGTGAAACTTCCTCGGCGGTGCCTGGTCCATAGTATTATCTCCTCCTCCCCTGGTTAACTTGTGCGAGGGAGCCTTCCTTTCTTTGAGAGAAGAAAAGAAGAGGAAATAACGTTATGGAGCCTAGCGGCTCGATTCTGCTTACGGGTGTGGTTGCTGCACAAAGTGTTAGCCAAAGCATGCAATAAATTGATGAAAGCATGAACTTGGCAAGTAAATGCGCATAACACGAGATTCTTGATGCACGGGGTCTGCGCCCGGCTTTGTACGAAGGATTACATGCAACAACGGCAAGACTCTTACAAAAGGTGGTTGCCGGAACGGATTCCGGCAACCGTGCCCTATGGGTAAAACTTACGAAGATGCTCAATGTTCCAGGAGTTGCTCACTGGAATGCCATCTTCGGTCTCAAGGCGGACAGCGCCAGGCCTAGTGACTCGTTTCACCGATAAGGGCCTTCCCACTTCAAGCGTCAACTTGTTTGAAATCTTGGCGGACTGAGCAGCGCGAAGAACAAGGTCGCCTTCCTCGAGACTTACGGGACTAACCCTGCGGCTATGGTAGCGACCACGGGGCTTCTTTGGTAGCGAGTGGCTCGCCGCAGTGACTGAAGACGATCCTCCTCAAGGAGCGGTGGCGTCATCTTGTCGCAGCTGCTCTTGCTCAAGCTCATCATAAGCGAGTACTCGAGGCGATCCGTATCTGAGTTCCGTGGGGAGAATTGCCTCTGCTCCATAGACTAGAGCAAAGGGTGCACGGCGATGGCTCGATTTGGCGTCGTCTGATCGACCAAAGAACCACCGGCAGCTCCTCGATCCAGTTTCTTCCGCACTTGTGCAGCACTGTCGAAAGTTCTGGTCTTGAGCCCGCGCAACACTTCAGCGTTGCCCTCTTTGCTTGACCGTTGCTTCTCGGGTGAGCAGCAGGCGAAGCAGAACCTTGGCGCCAAGGTCTTGGGCGTCTTGCATGAAGGTGCGACTTCGTAAATTGTGTGCCGTTGTCGGTGATGATCCTGTTAGGGATTCGAAGCGACAAACAATCGACCTGAAAGAACTTGGCTGGTATTTGTGCTGTCACCTTCCTCACTGCTTGCACTTCCGACCACTTTGTGAACTTGTCGAGGCGGCGTACAAGTACTCAAAGCCCCGACAGCTTCGGGGAAGGGGCCGAGGATGTCGAGCCCCGGACGAAAATGGCGAGGATAAAGGGATCGTCTGGAGAGCTTGAGCTGGCTGGTGTATCTGTTTGGAATGGAACAGCACGCTTCACACTTGGTTACTTGTGCGATTTGCATCTGGAGGGCTGTCGGCGGAAGAAACCTTCTTGGAAAGCTTTGCCGACAAGTGCTCTTGCGCCAATGTGGTGACCACATATGCCTCCATGTATCTCGCCAACAGCTTACATCCATCTTCCTGGAATACACTTCAATTTCACACCGTTGAGTCTTCTTACATGCGGTATCTTTGTCGACAAACTGGTACATACTTGACTGCCGGGCTACTCTTTCCGCTTCTTCCTGCTCTTCGGGAAGTTCTCCTGTCTGAAGGAAATGGACTCGATCACGGGTGTCGCACTTGCCACAGACCCCGTGCATCCCAGGGAAGTTCTCCTGTCTGAAGGAAATGGACTCGGCAAGTCCGGGGCGAGTTACGGCGTGATCGAGGCCCCGTGGAGCTTCAGCGGCAAGTGCCTGGCAATCCGTCGCGGCTGCTGCATCCCGGTAGATCTTGTCGGCACAGATAAGGGCATCCTTCTTGTCGCCATGGACAGAGATGACGCTTATCGGGCCTGGCATCTTGAGTAAGTTGTAGGCGTAGTGAGAGGCTGCCATGAACTTGGCGAGTCTTTGGGCGACCAAGTATCCCATTGTAAGGCAATGGGAAATCGGCAATGTCGAATGTGACCCTCTCAGTCCTAAAGTTCAGCTCATTGTCCAAGCGTTACCGGCAGCGTAATCTTCCCTTCGCTTGCTCCTTCCCGGATTGATTCCTTGGAAGGTGCCGGTCTCTTCGAGCTTCATTGTCGAGGATTTGAAGCTTACGGAGCACCGCGGAGGAGATCAGATTCAAGCGGCCCGCCGTCAACTAGCATCTTGGTGACCTTGAGGTTGCGGATGGTTGGTGAGACCAACATCGGCAAGCACCCGACCGCGATTATGCGATCAGGGTGATCCTCAATATCAAAAGGCGATAGGCGTCTTTGGACCACTTGAGGCTTGCGTGACTCTACGGATGGTTCCGCTGCATTGACCTCTCGCATCCATTGCTTGAGTTGGCGGTGGGAGGTATGCAGGAAGCACCTCCGTCAACGCAGAGGACCTCTCGGCTTTCTGAAACTCCTGCTCATCATAAATGCGTCTTCCATATCTTCGTCGTCGTCATCATCTTCATCCTTGTCGCGACCGCGGGGAGGTCTGTCTCCTTGCTGGTGCTTGGCCTTGCCGCGGCGTCCTCCCCGGCCGGGACGTTTCTTGCGTGCTCACCCAGTACCTTCCTGGGCCTTCTCCTTGTCGCGCCGCTCGTACTCAGCCCTCTGCTGTTCGACAAGCTGCTCGACTCTCTTGCAGCTCTGGAGGTCGTGGCCCTTGTCTTGCAGTATTGCTTGCCGGAGCAGTCCTGCTTGTTGGCGGCCGCCACAGACTGGTGGTTGGCGTCAGCGGCAACCTCCTTGCTGGAGCCACCAGCCTTGGTGTTCTTGTCGCCACCTCCGTTGCCGGACTGCTCAACAGCTAACACTTCTCTGCCTTTCTTCTTCCTGTTGCCTCGCCACCGGCTCTTCTTTGCCGGGGCGGTCTCCTCACTGTCAGATCCTGCTTCTGCATTCTCTCCTGGGAGTCTCCTCCCTTCCTCAGTGCGTGCACACTTGTCGGCCACAGCTCACTGACGTCCTTGACTTTGCACATCGCCATCTCCTCCCTCATCCTTCGGTTCCACACGTTCTGATGAAACGCGCTGATCACCGCGGCGGGGTGGACATCTGGGATGTTGTAGTGCACACGGTTGAATCTCTGGATGAATTTGCAGGACTCTCCTTCCTGGGCTAGCGGATGAAGGTCACTCTCTTAGCCATGGGGCTTGTGGCCACCTGTGAAGGCGCCAACAAGCTGATGGCAGATCTGCCCAAGAGGATACGGAGCTGTCCGGCAAGTGCATGAGCCAAGATCGGCGTTGGGCTTGAGCACGGCGGGAAGTAGTTGGCGAGGATCTTGTCGTCCCGTCCCCGCAGCTTGCACCGCGATGGTGTAGATCCGAGGAACTCTGACGGATGCGTCCTGCCATCATTGTTCTCCGTCTCGTCTGGTTTGAAGTGTTTTTGGGTGGGCCACTGGTCTTGCCGATGCTCTCGTTTGAACGCTGGGCAACCTACCGCGTCTGACAAGTCGCTGGCTCCTCCGGGCGGGCGCATGTCAGCGATAGGCCCAGCGGCGCTTGTCGGTGACGTCGGCGCTTCTCTCCGGCGCTTCGATCACGAGTTTGAGCGTCCTCTTGTTGTCGCTCATGAAGAACTTGGCGCTGATCACGGCGAGCTCGCGGATCCGATGACGCGGTGGAGTCGCTGTCGAGGTGGATCCGGTGAGTCGGCGATCTTGGCCTTCGGGGCGGAGAGTGCATGGTAGTTGCACCTCCGACAGTCTCGTCGCCACCGGCTCGTGCCTTGTCGTCTTGCCGCGGCAATGATGGCGTTGGTTGCCGCGGAGCGTCACCGTTGGCAAAGCCGATGAGGCTCTGGATAGTGGCCCTCCACTCGTCGACCTTGTCGGCCGTTGGAGGGTAGTCGAGGCGGCTGAGCTCGCCCGAGCTTCTGCTGGAGTAGTGGGTGGCATTGGCGAGCGGTGCGAGGCGGGATATGCTCGGACTTCTAACTATGTTAGAAGGAGCAGCACCCGTCGAGCGACCGTATCTCACTCGTGCCAGCATGTTGGCGCGCATGCTGGTCTTGAGGGTGTCGATCCAACGAACGTATGGCATTGTGAACGCCATGATGTTGTTGGTCCCGCGCCTCCTGAGATGGGCGCGGGGGATGCGCGGACGCCGATGCTTGCGGGGCCTTGTCCTTGGACTTGGCAACGTCGCGAACACCTTCGTCGGCGCCCGTTCCTCCGCCGGCGTCTGCCCCACCACCCGTTTGCTGCGGTGATGGTGGATACGACGCGGACGGCTCTGCTGCCGCCAAAGCCTTCTTCTTCGGTGGCATGTTGAGGAAGATGTTGAGGACGCTGCTCGTGTGAACGTCGGATCAGATTCACACGGCCTCGACGCCCCTACAGCGCGCCAAAGATGTCGGGAGGCTGATCGTACCCACGAACACCTATGGGGCGGCGGACCAGGCCCCTTGTGGTTTGGAGGCGGAGATCGCCTGAAGAGCGGATCGAGGCGAGGCACACGAGCAGTTTACCCATCTTCGGAGCTCTCCGGAGAGATAAAACTCCTACTGTTGCTTGTCTGATGTATTGTGTTCTTGCTAGGGAGCCATGCGATCTACAAAACCTAGCGTGAGCATATCTGGTATCGAGTGAGTCGAATGAACCGAACCCTTTCTACGTTGTGCATGGGCCTCCTTTTATATGCTCAAGGGGTCTCCGACAGGTGGCAACATA
This sequence comes from Aegilops bicornis, assembly GCA_021605145.1. Lineage (NCBI taxonomy): Eukaryota > Viridiplantae > Streptophyta > Magnoliopsida > Poales > Poaceae > Aegilops > Aegilops bicornis. The sequence continues at coordinate 56,208,672 of CM038673.1, read as the reverse complement.
GGCGAGGGTCCAAATGTAAAAACAGGAGTTGGTACACCTACCGAGCGATGTATGGTGCAAAATACCTAACTCTGACGGCATGGGACAAAAGCAATAAATGCCCGTCTGTGTCGCCCAAACAAAGGCAACAGAGACCGTCAGTGCGCCACCGCTTCGCCACGATGGCAAGCTTGTCGGCGCCGCTTATCGCTGCTCTCCGCTGGCTGCACTGACCTCTTGACACGCAGCGCATGGAAAGGTCCCATGGCGACACGTTGCTTTGGATGAGCTGGAGCGGAGGCGAAGAGAGAGGTTGCTTGCGCGGCAAGCTCCTTGCCATGACCAAATCCTTGTCGCGTCCGGGAGGCTTGTCGCTCGAGCCTTCGGCAAGCTCCTCTTGCCGGGGCCTTGTCTTCTGCATGCCTTGAGTGGCCTTCCGGCAAGCTCCTCTTGCCGGGCCTTCTCTTCTTAGTCAAATACTTTGTTCTTGAATGGCTCCAGAGGAGCCACGGAGGATCTTGGCGGTGACGAGGCAAACCCTGCCGCGAGGTGCTGCAACCCGTCCGTGCTGCAATCACGGGATACTAGGGTACCCCTACTCTAGTACACCGACAGGAGCCCCCGGGCCTGGGCCGTACACGGTGCCGAGCGCTGTCGGGCCAGGCCCAAAACAGTGCACGGTCACACGCGGCCTCGATCACGCCGTAACTCGCCCCGGACCCACCACGACCCCCACTAACGGCACGCGCGAACGTGGCGTCGTGCGAAGATCGTGGGGCGTGGTCGTGGGGGTTTCGTTATTAGGAAAAGCGGGCGTCCGCCTCCCCCTCTTTATAAGCGGAGGAAGCGAGGCAGGCCTTCCACTCCGCCATTCTTGTCTTGTCAAGAAAACGCTGCCGCTCCCCCTTCTTCTCCGGTCACGAAGAGAGCAGCGCCCCGCCCCCTTTCGCCACAAGCGCACTCACCGCCGTCAGCCTCCTCCGCCGCCCTCGCCATGGCTCCGAAAGCCGACAAGGAGAAGGGCTTCAAGTCGGCCGAGGCGTAGCGGCTTGCGGCGCTACGCAAGGAGCGGGCCATCTTCCCCCCTCAGCTCGGCGCAAAGGAGCTGCGGGATGTCTTCTATCTCTTTTGGTCGACGGAGACGCGTGCGCATCCGCGCACGAAGGTACTGCCCGCCTCCGCTTCTGATTTGGCCCCAACTGGGTACCCCTTCTTCGCCCTTTTCTTCTATTGCAGGCTTTGCCCGCCCTTTTCCGAGTTCTTCTGCGATATCATGAACACATATGGCCTCCGCCTCCTTGATTTCACCCCCAACGCCGTCTTCACCATGGCAGTTTTCGCACACCCTTGCGAAAACTTTGTCGGGATCCACCCAAATGTGGCACTCTTCCGCCACTTCTTCGTGCCCAGCGTCGAGAGAGGAGAGCCACTTGCCGGAGGGATAGCTTGGGTCTCGAGGATCGGCAAGAAAGAAGCCTATCTGGAAGGAGAGTTCCGCAACAAGTGGGAGGAGTGGAGAGCCAATTGGTGTTGGGTCATAGAGGAGAACCCGCAGCCCTTCAACTGCCGTCGCCAAACCCCAATAGTCTTGTGGCAGAGATTGGAGTAACTTGGCGCCGGAGGATGCTAGGTTGAAGATAGCTGTGACCCGGATTTTGCGCCTCGGGCTTGCGGACTAACCGTGGCGCGGTTGGCACAGACTTCCTTCACCGCCGCGCCGCTTCCCTTGCAGGAGAGGAGGAGGCCTGCTTGGGAGTTCCAAAATGCGGCAGACATCATGAGGTTGCGCCGGGCTGAACTGGAATTTCACCGTCTTGGAGCTGGATGCGATGCTGCTAGAGCTGTTCAAGAACGACCCGATCACCACTGAGTGGTTTAGGTTGCCGAGGGGGTCGTCCCATTGTGCAACAACTTCGGCGCTCGACCGCATCCGCGCCATGATGCTGTTGTCGCGATTCCCATGGGATCGTTCCAACTGGCAGGAGCCCCAGGAGGTCGTGCAGCGGTTCTTCGACGACTTAGAAGAAGTGCCGATCCGCTCCGGCAGCGAGAAAAAGGCTCACTCGCGACACCACCGACGAGGAGATGGCGCGTGTGCCACCGAGGTGGAGGAGGCGGCAGCAGCCATCGCCGCTTGGAGCCTTCGGGTACACCGTGGAAGAGGCGGACGCTGCAAAGGCGGCAAGCCTTGCCGAGCGAAAGGAGATCGCCGGTGAGGACGAGCTTGTCGAGCCCGAGGCCGAGTCGAGTGGACCCGCCGAGGGCGCTTCTTCTCCACCACCCCGCGACTTGCCGCCAGGAGGAGCCCCGGCTCCGCCGAAGAGGCGTCTCCGCAAGGCGGAGACGAGTCGGGCGGCAGATCGCCCAGCACAGCGAAGGCGCGACGTGCTCTACCGCGGCAAGCGATGTTGCTGGGAGCGCCTCATACTGCTGCGACAAGCGGGCGGGATCTTCCCGAGCCACCGCCGACGCCCGCCAAGCGGCCAAGAGAGCCCACTCCTCCGCCTCGTCGCCGGAGGCGAGCGGAGTTTGACTTCTCGCGCTCAGCTCGAGGAGGAAGATGAAGAGTAAGCTTTGAGATTGTGCTTGTATTTCTTCAATTTTATTGCTTCATCTTGAATCTGATTTGCTTCGTTACGAACTCTTTCCTTTTCGGGCCTTAGCCCGAAGAGCGTCGAAGAGGGCCAAGATCCCGACGGTCGTCGTTGAGGACGATCCACCCGTGGTAACAGAGGAGGCGTCTAAGACCCCCTTGCCGGATCCGGCAACCCTTCCTCAGAGCAGCCCCCAGCACAGCCCCCAGAGTAAGTGTGCGGTTTTTTCCTTACTATTAGGTGTGCAGGGGTGCTCCTTCTTCGTTGATATCTGATTGTTTGCTTGTGTAGGAGCAGAGCAGCCTCATCAGGAGGGCTCGGAAGCCGCCCCCGAAATCCTGTCTGCTGTCACTACGCTGCCAAGAGAGGATTCTCCGGCAAGGGAGCGCCCTCCGACAAGGGAGGCCACTCCGGCAAGGGAGGCTACCCCGGCAAGGGACAGCGCCAGTGACCCTCCAGTGGTCGAGGCCATGGCTGCGGATCCAGCTGCAGGTAATTTCCTTACACGAAAATTTCCCTTGGGCTTGTTTTCTTCTGTTTCTCTTTTTGAACATTCGCTTGACTGCTCCTTCTTCGTCTGACGCAGAGCCGATGGAGGTCGAGGCTGCCGGCAAGGAGGAAGCGCGCGGCAACACCGAGCAGGCCGCTGGCCGTGGAAGAAGAGGTCGTTCTTTGTGGAAGAAGAGGCCGTCGCCGACGCAGCCTTTTGGCGAGAAGGCCACCGAGGCTGCCGACGAAGCTGGCGAGGGATCGGGCGATCGTGACCGACGGCCCCGAGGCCGCGCAGGAGCGCCAGCGCCACACCGACAGCCGACTCCCCGGCCACTGGGCAGCGTCAGGGCCTCGAGGAGCCCCAGCCCGGGCGCCTACCGAAGGCCGGCGAGGGTGTCTCACAAACTCCACAGGAGCCGAGCTCCAGGCGCCGGTCGAAGGAGAGACCTTCGACGTGAGCTACTCGCCTCGGCTGGGTGGCCAGTGGTGGGCGCGCAAGCAGCGACAGGCGAAGTCTGAGAGCATTCTTGAAGAAGCTCTTGTCGCTCTACGCGCCCGACAAGCCAAGTTGGAGTCCCGGGAAGCACTTGTCGCGAGGGCAGGGCGGACATGGAGAAGCGCCAGAAGAGCTCGGAGCGCCAACCAAGAAGCTCTCCGCGATGTAGCGAAGCTGGGGCAACTTGCAGAAGAGCGCACGGCCTTCATCCTTGAGAAGGCCGAAGCTGAGGAGGAGCAGCGGCTGGCTGCCGAGAAGCTCTCCGCGTAGGAAAGCGAGCTGGCGCAGCGGAAGGTCAACCTGGACAGCCACGAAGAAGACCTTGCCGCGCGCGAGGAGTCACTTGGCGGGGCGCTTAAGGAAGCGAAGGATGCTGCTGCAGCCGCCGAGGCCGCCAAGGAAGAGTTGAAGGCGAAGGTGGCACAGCTGGAGGCCATCCTCAAGAAGAGTGGCGAGGAGCTTGCTGCGCTCAAGCCTGGCCTTGAAGGACACCTACACTCTTGGCGAGCTGCAGAGTCATCTCGCTGATAGGGGCAAGGAGCTCACGCCGCCAAGGATTCCAAGGCGGATCTTGAGCTGGTGACCACTCTGGCGCAGAGCGTTGGATGGCGCCAGAGAGCGGAAATGGGCTTGTTGGAGACGATCAAGGCCAAGGAGGAGCTGCTAGCGAATGTTGTCTCCACCAGGCGCCTTGAGGGAGAGTGTGGAGCATTGGGTGAAGGCCTTGTGGACACCGCTGCCGACATCCACAACGAGCTGATGGAGCTGGGGATGGCGGACCTTGCATACTCCTCCGATGAGCATCTCCAACCCAGCGCCAAACTCAGTTTATTCTTCAAAGGCGTGGTGACGGGCCTCCAGCGACTCCGGGAAGAGGTCCCAAAGAAGCTGGCCGAGGAATCACGCCAGATCTGTGCAGGAGCCCGCGAGAAGGTGTTGATAAAGGTGGCCTTCCGCAATCCGGGCCTCAACCTTAACAGCGTCCTCAGATCCTTGCCGCCAGATGCCAACGTGGAGGAGCTCAAAGCCCTTGTCGCACCCATTGTGGACAAGGTGAACAAGATCAAGCGGATTGATGGCGACCGCGTGGACTAGGCCGCCAATTTTATCTTTCCCTTGTCGTTGCTGATCATGTTTAGAACACTTTGTTAGATCAGCGACAAGTTATTTTGTAATATACTCTATCTTAGGCGATCAATGCAGCGTTATTTCCTCTACTTGATTCCTTCTTTTGTATGTTTCTGCCCTACGCATTTGGGGGACCTGTCGGTGCGGGCACCTTTGCCGCGAGCGCTGAGTGCGGAACGTCAGCAGCCTGCTGGTAGTGCCGCCTCCGACAAGCAACCTTGTCGCGACTAGTCGCAGCTCACTTAAGTTGTTGAGTGGACTCGAAACAAAGTAAGGGCGCGACTAGCCTGCGAGTTGGTTCCTCTGCGCACAGGTTTTCCATACAAAGTACTTCTTGTTCAAGGAAGATAACTTAAAAATTTAAAAATTGATTGCTCAAACTTTGGCAACTTAGCTTTTCCGTCTTTTGCTTCCCGATAAGGCGAAACTTCCTCGAGTGATGCCTGGTCCATAGTATTATCTTTATCTTCCCCACTGGTTAACTTGTGCGCGAGGGAGCCTCCCTTTCTTTAAGAAAAGAGAAAGAAGAGAAAATAAAGTTATGGAGCCCAGCTGCTCGATTTTGCTTACCCGGTGTGGTTGCTGCACAAAGTGTTATCCAAAACATGCAATAAAATGATGAAAGCATGAATTTGACAAGTTGTGCGCAACACATGAGCTTCTTCGATGCACGGGTCTGCGCCCGGCTTTGTACAAAGGATTACATGCAACAGCTGCAAGACTTCTACAAAAGGTGGTTGCGGAACAGGTTAAACAACCGCGCCTATGGGTAAAACTTACAAAGATGCTCAATGTTCCAGGAGTTGCTCACCGGGATGCCATCTTCGGTCTCAAGGCGGACAGCACCAGGCCTAGTGACTCGTTTCACCCGATAAGGGCCTTCCCACTTTGGCATCAACTTGTTTGAATTCTTGGCGGACTGAACACGCCGAAGAACAAGGTCGCCTTCCTCGAGACTTCTGGCACTAACTTTGTGGCTATGGTAGCGACGCAAAGCTTGCTGGTAGCGAGTAGCTCGCCGCAATGACTGAAGGCGATCCTCCTCAAGGAGCAGCGCGTCATCTTGTCGCAGCTGCTCTTGCTCAAGCTCATCGTGGCGAGCACTCGAGGCGATCCGTATACGAGTTCCGTGGGGAGAACTGCCTCTGCTCCATAGACTAGAGCAAAAGGTGTCTAGCCGGTGGCTCGATTTGGCGTCGTCCTGATCGACCAAAGAACCATTGGCAGCTCCTCGATCCAGTTTCCTCCGCACTTGTGCAGCCTGTCGAAAGTTCTGGTCTTGAGCCCGCGCAGCACTTCAGCATTTGCCCTTTCTGCTTGACCGTTGCTTCTCGGGTGAGCAACAGAAGCAAAGCAGACCTTGGCGCCAAGATCTTGGACGTATTGCATGAAGGTGCGACTACGTAAATTGTGTGCCGTTGTCGGTAATGATCCTGTTAGGGATTCAAAGCGGCGGACAATCGACACGAAGAACTTGATCTTGTTGTCTTTGTCACGTTCCTCATCGCTTCCACTTACGGCCACTTTGTGAACTTGTCGATGGCGACGTACAAGTACTCAAAGCCCCCGACAGCTCGGGGGAAAGGGCCGAGGATGTCGAGCCCCCAGACCGAAAAGGGCCAGGATAAAGGGATCGTCTGGAGAGCTTGAGCTGGCTGGTGTATCTGTTTGGAATGGAACTGGCACGCTTCACACTTGGTTACTTGTGCAGTTGCATCCTGGAGGGCTGTCGGCGGAAGAAACCTTCTTGGGAAAGCTTTGCGGCAAGTGCTCTTGCGCCAATGTGGTGACCATATATGCCTCCGTGTATCTCGCCAACAGCTTACATCCATCTTCCACAGGAATACACTTCAATTTCACCTTTGTTGAGTCTTCTTACATGCAGTATCTGTCGACAAACTGGTACATACTTGACTGCCGGGCTACACTTTCCGCTTCTTCTTGTTCTTGGGAAGTTCTCTGTCTGAAGGAAAAGGACAATCGGCTGCGCCCATCTTTGGAGCTTGTGGCTCGACAACAAGGACTAAAGGCACATATGCTGCTGGGAACATCAGCTTCTCACGGCAAGAACCTGCGGCTCAGCCGAGCTTGATGCTCCCGGCAAGCTTGCCGGAGCAAGACTTGTCGGGCGTGCTTCAACGAAACAAACCCTGGGGCTTGTCGGAGCAGACTGCCCCTCAGCACTGTTGGAGTTGATCTTGGGGACCTTCGCAACGACGACTTCGGGAAGCTCTACCGGAAAGTAGTCACCGGAGATCAACTTCCTCTTCTTGCTTTGTCCGGTTGATGGTGTTACGGTTGGTTGAGTCAGCTTGAGCACGAAAATCACTGGTTCCACAGGCAACTTAAGTGCAGCGCACTTTGACAGGCCGTCAGCAATATCATTCTGAGCTCTTGGAACATGTTCCATTTGCAGGCCGTCAAAGTGTTCTTCTAGCTTCCTCTCTTCATCGACGTAGGCTTCCATCAACAGACTCTGATAATCTTTGTTCACTTGGCGGACGACAAGCTGCGAGTCACCTCTGACAATAAGCTTTTTGATCCCAAGGTCCACTGCGATCCTAAGACCGGCAAGCAAACCTTCGTACTCTGCAGTATTGTTTGTTGCTTGCTCCTTGGGAAAGTGCATCTGGACTACGTACTTGAGGTGCTCTCCAGTGAGTGCAACAAGTAGCACGCCTGCACCGGCGCCTTGCACTGAGAAGGCACCATCAAAGTACATTAGCCACTCTCTGCTTGCTTCCTTGACGGGAATGCTCGTCTCCGGAATCTCTTCATCTGGCGTTGGCGTCCATTCTGCTATGAATTCTGCCAATGCTCTGCTTTGGATAGTTGAAGTGCTTTCAAACTTGAGACCAAAGCTTGACAGTTCCAGTGCCCACTCGACAATCCTGCCTGTTGCCCGGGTTCTGCGGTATCCTCTTGAGCGGAAAGCGAGTGACAAGCTGTGATCTCATGTGCTTGGAAGTAATGGCGCAGCTTTCTCGTGGCCATGAGGAGGCCGAAAGCAATTTACGCACACGCAGTACCTTGACCTAGCCCCTGCGGGAGGGCCCGACAAAGTAAACTGGGCGCTGCACCATCCTTTTACGCATCTGTTCATGCGTCTGCTGCGGATTCGTCCTTGTGGGGACCAGAGCTTTTCGTGAAGCCCCACCTTTGTCGTTGGATGTGCTTGCCGTGGTTGCTGGCTCGTCATCCGCCTCCCTCTCCGCTACTAACGCAGCACTAACCACTTGATTGGTTGCTGCTATATATAGCAGCAACTTCTCTTGTGGTTTAGGTGTGACAAGTGTTGGAGTGGAGGACAGGTATCTCTTTAAGTCCTGCAGCGCAGCCTCCGCTTCGGGAGACCATTTCACTTTGGACCTGCCTTTTTCAAAATCTTGAAAAAGCGGCAGGCGCTTCAGCAGACCTAGAAATAAACCTGCCGAGAGCAGCTACATAACCGGCAAGTCTTCGTACATCCTTGGCGTGCTTTGGTGCTTCAATCTGCTCAATGGCCTTGATCTTGTCGGGATTGGCTTCAATCCCTTGAGTTTCTGAAGAACCCGAGAAGCTTGCCGGAAGGGACTCCAAACGCGCACTTCTCGGGGTTGAGCTTGAGGTTGATCTTGCGCAGATTTGCAAAGGTCTCGTCCAAATATTGAACCAGAGGTTCTTTGTCCTTGCTTTTGACCACTATGTCAGCCATGTAGGCTTCTACATTTATGTGCATTTGCGGCTCAAAAGCGTCATGGACTGCCCTTGCAAATGTTGATCCAGCATTCTTCAAACCGAAAGGCATCCGTACGAAACACTATGTGCCACATGGTGTAATTAATGCGGTCTTCTCCTCATCTTCTTCAGCCATGAAGATCTTATGGTATCCTGAGTATGCATCAAGAAACGAAAGCAAATCACATCCAGCCGTGGAGTCAACAATCTGGCCGATGCGCGGTAAGGGAAATGGATCCTTGGGACAAGCTTTATTAACATCCGTGAAGTCAATACAAAGTCTCCATTTTCCATTGGCTTTGCGCACGACTACAGGATTGGCCAACCACGTAGGATGGAGCACTCCTCTGACAAGGCCTGCTGCTTCCAGTTTCTTGATCTCTTCTGCTATGAATTCTTGGCGCTCCACTGCTTGCTTCCTGACTTTTTGCTTGACGGGTCGCGCATGAGGACAAACGGCCAGGCGGTGCTCAAACACTATCATGGGAACACCGGGGATGTCGACGGTTGCCATGCAAACATGTCGACATTCGCTGCGAGAAAGCAACGAGTGCGCCTTCCTATTTAGGGTCGAGAGAGGCAGCGATGGTGAAGGTACCACCGATCTGCCGTCCTCCTTGGCGGGCACCTTCTTAGTCTTTGGTGGAGCTACCATCTTTTTCTTGCACTTGCCGGTGGAGCTCGATGGTGCGTCCTCGACGGTAGCGCAGCACTCCGAAGAGGTGCGCTTGCCGGAGTGGGCATCGAGCTCTTCTTGGGACTTGGACTTTGTCTTCTTCCCCGGGATCTTCAGCGGCAAGTGCACGGCAATCCGTCGCTGACTGCTGCATCGGTAGATCTTGTCGGCACAGATAAGGGCATCCTTCTTGTCGCCATGGATAGAGATGACGCTTATCGGGCCTGGCATCTTGAGTAAGTTGTAGGCGTAGTGAGAGGCTTCCATGAACTTGGCGAGTGCTAGACGGCCAAGTATCCCATTGTAAGGCAATGGGAAATCGGCAACGTCGAATGTGACCCTCTCAGTCCTAAAGTTCAGCTCGCTACCAAACGTTAAGGCAGCGTAATCTTCCCCTTCGGCTTGCTCCTTCCCGGATTGATTCCTTGGAAGGTGCCAGTCTCTTTGAGCTTGATGTCAGGGATTTGAAGCTTCTGGAGCACCGTGGAGGAGATCAGATTCAAGCCGGCCCCGCCGTCAGCTAGCATCTTGGTGACCTTGAGGTTGCGGATGGTTGGTGAGACCAACATCGGCAAGCACCCGACCGCAGTTATGCGATCAGGGTGATCCTCAATATCAAAGACGATAGGCGTGCTGGACCACTTCAGAGGCTTGCGTGACTCTACGGATGGTTCCGCTGCATTGACCTCCCGCATCCATTGCTTGAGTTGGCGGTGGGAGGTATGCAAGGAAGCACCTCCGTCAACGCAGATGACCTCTGTGGCTTTCTGAAACTCCTGCTCATCGGCGTCGTCGTCTTCCATATCTTCGTCGTCGTCATCATATTCATCCTTGTCGCGACCGCGGGGAGGTCTGTCTCCTTGCCGCTGCTTGGCCTTGCCGCGGTGTCCTCCCCGGCCGGGATGTTTCTTGCTTGCTCCCCCAGCACCTTCCTGGGCCTTCTCCTTGTCGCGCCGCTCGTACTCAGCCCTCTGCTGTTCGACAAGCTGCTCGACTCTCTTGCAGCTCTGGAGGTCGTGGCCCTTGGTGCGGTGGATCTTGCAGTATTGCTTGCCGGAGCCGTCCTGCTTGTCGGCAGCCGCCACGGACTGGTGGTTGGCGTCAGCGGCAACCTCCTTGCCGGAGCCACCAGCCTTGGCGTTCTTGTCGCCACCTCCGTTGCCGGACTGCTCAACAGCTAACACTTCTCTGCCTTTCTTCTTCCTGTTGCCTCGCCACCGGCTCTTCTTTGCCGGGGCGGTCTCCTCACTGTCAGATCCTGCTTCTGCATTCTCTCCTGGGAGTCTCCTCCCTTCCTCAGCGCGTGCACACTTGTCGGCCAAGGCGTACAGCTAACTGACGTCCTTGACTTTACACATCGCCATCTCCTCCCTCATCCTGTGGTTCTGCATGTTCTGACGAAACACGCTGATCACCGCGGCGGGGTGGACATCTGGGATGTTGTAGTGCACACGGCTGAATCTCTGAATGAACTTGCGCAGGGACTCTCCTTCCTTCTGGGCTAGCAGATGAAGGTCACTCTCTTGGCCATGGGGCTTGTGGCCACCTGTGAAGGCGCCAACAAACTGATGGCACAGATCTGCCCAAGAGGATATGGAGCTGTGCGGCAAGTGCATGAGCCAAGATCTGACGTTGGGCTTGAGCACGAGAGGGAAGTAGTTGGCGAGGATCTTGTCGTCCCGTCCCCCCGCAGCTTGCACAGCGATGGTGTAGATGCTGAGGAACTCTGACGGATGCGTCCTGCCATCATACTTCTCCGGCACGTCTGGTTTGAAGTTTTTCTGGCTGGGCCACTGGACTTGCCGCAGCTCACGAGTGAACGCAGGGCAACCTACCACGTACGGCAAGTCGCGTGGCTCCTCCGGCGCGCACATGTCAACAGTAGGCCCAGCGCGCTTGTCCGACTGACGTCGCGCTTCTCTCCGGCGCTCAATGCGAGTTTGAGCGTTCTCTTGTTGTCGCTCATGAAGAACTTGGCGCTGATCACGGCGAGCTCGCGGATCCGGCGACAGTGGAGTCGCTGTCGAGGTGGATCCGGTGAGTCGGCGATCTTGGCCTTCGGGGCGGAGAGTGCATGGTAGTTGCACCTCCGACAGTCTCGTCGCCACCGGCTCGTGCCTTGTCGTCTTGCCGCGGCAATGATGGCGTTGGTTGCCGCGGAGCGTCACCGTTGGCAAAGCCGATGAGGCTCTAGATAGTGGCCCTCCACTCGTCGACCTTGTCGGACGTTGGAGGGTAGTCGAGGAGCAGCTGAGCTCTCGCCAAAGCTTCTGCTGGAGTAGTGGGTGGCATTGGTGAACGGTGCGAGGAGCGGGATATGCTCGGACTTCTAACTATGTTAGAAGGAGCAGCACCCCGCCCAGGCGACCGTATCTCACTCGTGCCAACATGTTGGCGCGCATGCTGGTCTTGAGGGTCTCGATCCAACGAACGTATGGCATTGTGAACGCCATGACGTTGTTGGTCCCGCGCCTCCTGAGATGGGCGCGGCGGATGCGCGGACGCCGATGCTTGCCGGGCCTTATCCTTGGACTTGGCAACGTCGCGAACACCTTCGTCGGCGCCCGTTCCTCCGCCGGCGCCTGCCCCACCACCCGTTTGCTGCGGTGATGGTGGATACGACGCGGACGGCTCTGCTGCCGCCAAGCCTTCTTCTTCGGTGGCATGTTGAGGAAGATGTTGAGGGCGCTGCTTTCGTGTGAGCGGCGGATCAGATTCACACTGCCTCGAAGCCACCTACCTGGCGCGCCAAAGATGTCGGGTATGCTTATCGTACCCTCGAACTCCTATGGGGCCGGCGTACCAGGCCCCTTGTGGTTCGGAGGGGGGCGGAGATCGCACGAAGAGCGGATCGAGGCGAGTCACACGAGCAGTTTACCCAGCTTCGGAGCTCTCCGGAGAGATAAAACTCCTACTGCTGCTTGTCTGATGTATTGTGTTCTTGCTAGGGAGCCATGCGAGCTACAAAACCTAGCGTGAGCATATCTGGTCTCGAGTGAGTCGAATGAACCGAACCCTTTCTACGTTGCGCATGGGCCTCCTTTTATATGCTCAAGGGGTCTCTGACAGGTGGCAACATAGGCGAGGGTACAAATGTAAAAACAGGAGTTGGCACACCAACTCAAAAAGTGTACAGTGCAAAATACCTAACTCTGACGGCAAGGGACAAAAGCAATAAATGCCCGTCAGTGTCGCCCAAACGGTGCAACAGAGACCGTCAGTGCGCCACCGCCGCCACGATGGCAAGCTTGTCAGCCGCTTATCGCTGCTCTCCGCTGGCTGCACTGACCTCTTGACATCTTGGCGCATGGAATGGTCCCATGGCGACACGTTGCTGGATGAGCTGGAGTGGAGACGGAGAGAGAGGTTGCTTGCCGCAAGCGCCTTTGCCGGCCGAATCCTTGTCGCGTCCGGAGGCTTGTCGCGCTCCGAGCCTTCCCGGCAAGCTCCTCTTGCCGGGGCCTTGCCTTCTGCATGCCTTGAGTGGCCTTCCCGGCAAGCTCCTCTTGCCGGGGCCTTGTCTTCTTAGTCAAATACTTTGTTCTTGAATGGCTCCAGAGGAGCCACGGAGGATCTTGGCGGTGACCAGGCAAACCCTGCCGCAGGGTGCTGCAACCGTCCGTGCACGAGTACGGGATACTAGGGTACCCCTACTCTAGTACACCGACAATTTTATTCATGGTGCCTTTCGTAAAATGCTTGCTAAGTATGATGTTAATCATAGAATTGCATCTCCGTATCACCCGCAGTCTAGTGGTCAAGTAGAATTGAGTAATAGAGAGCTCAAATTAATTTTGCAAAAGATTGTTAATAGATCAAGAAATAATTGGTCCAAGAAACTTGATGATGCATTATGGGCCTATAGAACTACATATAAAAATCCTATGGGTAAGTCTCCATACAAAATGGTTTATGGAAAAGCATGTCACTTACCTCTCGAACTAGAAAACAAGGCATATTGGGCCATTAGAGAGCTCAATTATGATTTCAAACTTGCCGGTGAGAAGAGGCTATTTGACATTAGCGCACTTGATGAATGGAGAACTCAAGCCTATGAGAATGCCAAACTATTTAAAGAAAAAGTCAAAAGATGGCATGACAAAAGGATACAAGAGCGTGAGTTTAATGTAGGTGATTATGTGTTGCAATTCAACTCTCGTTTAGGATTTTTTTGCAGGAAAACTTCTGTCTAAATGGGAAGGTCCTTACGTTATCGAGGAGGTCTATCGTTCCGGTGCCATAAAAATCAACAACTTCGAAGGCACAAATCCAAATTTGGTGAACGGTCAAAGAATCAAACATTATATCTCAGGTAATCAAATAAACGTTGAAACTAATGTTATTGATACCATAACCGCGGAGGAATACATAAGGGACACTTTCCAGAACGTTTAAGACTCCGAAAAGGAATATGTATGTGGTACGGTAAGTAAACCGACTCCAAAACAGTTCTAATGGTAATTTTTCTCCGTTTTGGAATATTTAAGAAAATAGGAAAATAAGAAGTAGTCCGGGAAGGACACGAGGTTTGCACGAGGGTGGAGGGCGCGCCCTACCCCCCTGGGCACGCCCCCTGCCTCGTGGGCACCTCGTGTGCCGTTCGGACTGTTTTCTTGCACGATACTTCTTTTGGTCGGTAAAAAATCATTACATAAACTCCCGAAGGTTTTAACCACCGTACCATGCAAATATCCTCTATTTTTGTTTCGAGCTGTTTCTATAGCAGATTAGGAGCAAGATGTCATCTCAGGATTTCGACGGAGAGAGCTATGTCTCACACCTCATTGCTGACCCAAAGACCTGTGGGGATCTATCTCCTTGTGGTCAAACTACGGATGAAGAGGAGGATGCTCATTTGATGAGGATCAATTATTCAAGTTCAGAGGAGGAGGATGTCCCTCTACCTCAACCTGGGGATATGCACGTGAAGTTCAAGAAGTCTAGTCTCCCAAAGAGGGGTAAACTGTCTAACAACCGATCTATTCCTTCTCGTTTTCGGCAAAAAAGCAAAGGAGATTTATGTGACAAGATCTTGAAGCTGGAATAGGAGGTCGATGATTTAAAGGAGGAAATTGCTCTTCTCAATTACAATATGAAGAAGCTGAAAGCCCAATTTACATCATCAGCAACTCCATCATCACCACCTCCGAAGGAGACATAATCACATGGATATGGGCACTCCCCTTGGCAACTGCCAAGCTTGGGGGAGGTGCCCTGGTATCGTATCACCATCACACTCCTATATTTACCTTTTTTCTTAGTTTGATCCTTTTAGTAATATCTTGATCTAGTAGAATAAAGTTTTAGTATGAGTTAGTTTTGAGTTTTGTTTTATGATCCTTCTATGTAATCGAGTCCATGAGCTATATATAATAAAGATTAGTGTTGAGTCAAGGGCTTGATTATCTTGCTATGATCATGAGGGAATAAAAGAAAAAGAAAGAACAACAGAAATAAAGAGATCATATTGATCTTATGGAGAGTAATGACTCCACATATAAAGAGTATGATGAATAAAAGTTGTTGAGAGTTGACAAACATAGTTTTGGTCATCGTTGCAAATAATAGGAAGTAATAAAGAAAGAGAGGTTCTCACATATAAATATACTATCTTGGACATCTTTTATGATTGTGAGCACTCATTAAAGTATGACATGCTAAAGAGTTGATGTTGGACAAGGAAGACAACGTAATGAGTTATGTTTTCTTATATCTGAAAAAAGTATATTGTTATGGATCATCCAACATGTTGAGCTTGCCTTCCCTCTCATGCTAGCCAAATTCTTTGCACCAAGTAGGGATACTACTTGTGCGTCCGAATATCTTTAAACCAAGTATTCCCATGAGAGTCCACCATATCTACCTATGGATTGAGTAAGATCCTTCAAGTAAGTTGTCATGTTGCATGCAATAAAAATTTCTCTCTAAATATGTATGGTTTATTAGTGTGGAGAAAATAAACTTTATACGATCTTGTGATATGGAAGTAATAAAAGCGACGGACTACATAATAAAGGTCTATATCACAAGTGGCAATATAAAGTGACGTTCTTTGGCATTAAGATTTCATGCTTCCAACCATAAAAGCACATGAGAACCTATGCTTCCCTCTGCGAAGGGCCTATCTTTTACTTTTATCCTCTACCTTATGCAAGAGTCATGGTGATCTTCACCTTTCCTTTTTACATTTTATCCTTTGGCAAGCACCTTGTGTTGGAAAGATCCTGATATATATATCCAATTGGATGTAAGTTGGCATGAATGATTATTGTTGACATTACCCTTGAGGTAAAATGTTGGGAGGCAACATTATAAGCCCCTATCTTTCTCTGTGTCCGATTAAAACTCCATACCCATAGTTATTGCATGAGTGTTAGCAATTGTGAAAGACTAAATGATAGTTAAGTATGTGGACTTGCTGAAAAGCTCTTATATTGACTCTTTCCGATGTTATGATAAATTGTAATTGCTTCAATGACCGAGATTTTAGTTTGTTAGTTTTCAACGAAGTTTCCGATTCATACTTGACATTGTGAATAGATTATTACTCGAGCATAAGAAATCATATGACAATATCCATATATATTGTTGTTATAAGAATGATCATGATGCCCTCATGTCCGTATTTTATTTTATCGACGCCTCTATCTCTAAACATGTGGACATTTTTATCATTATCGGCTTCCGCTTGAGGACAAGCGAGGTCTAAGCTTGGGGGAGTTGATACGTCCATTTTGCATCATGCTTTTATATCGATATTTATTGCATTATGGGCTGTTATTACACATTATGTAACAATACTTATGCCTATTCTCTCTTATTTTATAAGGTTCGCATGAAGAGGGAGAATGCCGGCAGCTGGAATTCTGGGCTGGAAAAGGAGCAAATATTAGAGACCTATGCTGCACAACTCCAAAAGTTCTGAAACTTCACAGAAGTCATTTTATAAAAAATACTGAGCGGAGAAAGTACCAGAGGGGGCCCACACCCTGGCCATGAGGGTGGGGGCGCGCCTACCCCCCTGGGCGTGCCCCCTGCCTCGTGAGCCCCCAGGTAGGCCTCCGGTGCCCATCTTCTGCTATATGAGGTCTTTTACCCTGGAAAAAATCATAAGCAAGCTTTCGGGAAGGAACTCTGCCGCCACGAGGCGGAACCTTGGCGGAACCTTGGCGGAACCAATCTAGGGCTCCGGCAGAGCTGTTCTGCCGGGGAAACTTCCCTCCGGGAGGGGGAAATCATCTCCATCGTCATCACCAACGATCCTCTCATCGGGAGGGGGTCAGTCGCCATCAACATCTTCACCAGCACCATCTCCTCTCAAACCCTAGTTCATCTCTTGTATCCAATATTTGTCCCAAAGCCTCAGATTGGTACATGTGGGTTGGTAGTAGTGTTGATTACTCCTTGTAGTTGATGCTAGTTGGTTTATTTGGTGGAAGATCATATGTTCAGATCCTTTATGCATATTAATACCCCTCTGATTATGAACATGAATATGATTTGTGAGTAGTTACGTTTGTTCCTGAGGGCATGGGAGAAGTCTTGCTATAAGTAGTCATGTGAATTTGGTATTCGTTCAATATTTTGATGAGATGTATGTTGTCTTTCCTCTAGTGGTGTTATGTGAACGTCGACTACATGACACTTCACCATTGTTTGGTCCTAGAGGAAGGCATTGGGAAGTAATAAGTAGATGATGGGTTGCTAGAGTGACAGAAGCTTAAACCCTAGTTTATGTGTTGCTTCGTAAGGGGCTGATTTGGATCCATATGTTTCCTGCTATGGTTAGGTTTAACTTAGTACTTCTTTAGTAGTTGCGGATGCTTGCAATAGGGGTTAATCATAAGTGGGATGCTTGTCCAAGAAAGGACAGCACCCAAGCACCGGTTCACCCACATACCAAATTATCAAAGTAACGAACGTGAATCATATGAACGTGATGAAAACTAGCTTGACGATAATTCCCATGTGTCCTCAGGAGCGCTTTTCTCTATATAAGAGTTTGTCCAGGCTTGTCCTTTGCTACAAAAAGGATAGGGCCATCTTTCTGCACCTTATTTACTTTCATTACTTGTTACCCTTTACAAATTACCTTATCACAAAACTATCTGTTACCGATAATTTCAGTGCTTGCAGATAATACCTTACTGAAAACTGCTTGTTGGGTTCGACACTCTTACTTATTTCTGCTCCTCGTTGGGTTCGACACTCTTACTTATTGAAAGGACTACGATAGATCCCCTATGCTTGTTAGTCATCAGGGTAAATATTGGGTTGTCTCCCAACAAGTGATTTTCTTTAATGCCTTTTAGCCAGGCATGCTGATTTCAATGCTGCTCACATAAAAGATAAGAATTGAAACGCAAAGAGAGCATCATGAAGAATATGACTAGCACATTTAAGTCTAACCCACTTCCTATGCATAGGGATTTTGTGAGCAAACAACTTATGGGAACAATAATCAACTAGCATAGGAAGGCAAAACAAGCATAACTTCATGATTTTCAACGCATAGAAAGGAAACTTGATATTATTGCAACTCCTACAAGTATATATTCCTCCCTCATAATAATTTTCAGTAGCATCATGAATGAATTCAACAATATAACTATCACATAAAGCATTCTTTTCATGATCCACAGGCATGGAAATTTTATTACTCTCCACATAAGCAAATTTGTTCTCATGAATAGTAGTGGGAGCAAACTCAACAAAATAACTATCATGTGAAACAAAATAACTATCTTTATTGTTAAATCACTAGGTGAAAGTACCGTGGATTAGTTTGAAGTGGATATGGATCGTCCTAATAAATGATCAAGTAATATGGATATGGAATATTACTTGATCACTTAGCTAGGTCCATATCCAGTTGAAACTAATCCGCAGTTTCTTTCATAAATGATATAACAAATCATCATAATCATCATCATATTAATATAAAAACTCTTGTATCATATCATCACAAAGAACACTAGCTAGCTAATAATCATCATAGTCGTGGTCATGAGATTATAAGCGTTCAACATGCATGGTTGTGACGCCCCCGATTCAATCGTACACTAATCATGCACGCAAATGTGTACAATCAAGATCAGGGACTCACGGGGAAGATATCACAACACAACTCTAAAACATAAATAAGTCATACAAGCATCATAATACAAGCCAGGGGCCTCGAGGGCTCGAATACAAGTGCTCGATCATAGACGAGTCAGCGAAGCAACAATATCTGAAAGTACAGACATAAGTTAACAAGTTGCCTTAAGAAGGCTAGCACAAACCGGGATACAGATCGAAAGAGGCGCAGGCCTCCTGCTCGGGATCCTCCTAAACTACTCATGGTCGTAAATGCCGGTGATGCACTTGCGTAGTAGTAGGCACATCCAGTGTAGTAGGAGTCATCGTCAACGGTGGCGTCGGCTTCGGCTCCAAAGATCTGGTTGCGACAACCAGGTAGAAGGGAAAGGGGAAAAGGGGAGAAAAGCAACCGTGAGTACTCATCCAAAGTACTGCAAGCAAGGAGCTACACTACATATGCATGGGTATATGTGTAAAGGGCCATATCGGTGGACTGAACTGCAGAATGCCGTAATAAGAGGGGATAACTAATCTCGTCGAAGACTACGCTCGGCAGCCTCCGCCTTGCAGCATGTAGAAGAGAGTAGACTGAAGTCCTCCAAGTAGCATCGCATAGCATAATCCTACCCGGCGATCCTCTCCTCGTAGCCCTGCTAG
Source organism: Aegilops bicornis (assembly GCA_021605145.1). Classification (NCBI taxonomy): domain Eukaryota; kingdom Viridiplantae; phylum Streptophyta; class Magnoliopsida; order Poales; family Poaceae; genus Aegilops; species Aegilops bicornis. The sequence continues at coordinate 56,189,852 of CM038673.1, read as the reverse complement.
AGAGCGACCACCGGGTTGTATCTGGCACTTGGAAGGGTGTGTTTTATTAAGTATCCGGTTCTAGTTGTCATAAGGTCAAGGTACAACTCCAAGTCGTCCTGTTATCAAGATCACGGCTATTCGAATAGATTAACTTCCCTGCAGGGGTGCACCACATTACCCGACACGCTCGATCCCATTTGGCCGGACAAACTTTTCTGGGTCATGCCCGGCCGCGGAAGATCAACATGTCGCAGCCCCACCTAGGCACAATAGAGAGGTTAGCACACCGGTCTAAACCTAAGCGCACAGGGGTCTGGGCCCATCGCCCTTAGCACACCTGCACGTTGCGAACGCGGCCGGAAGCAGACCTAGCTTAGCAGGCGTTCCAGTCCAATCTGGCGCGCGTCGCTCAGTCGCTGACGTCACGAAGTGCTTCGGCTGATACCACGACGCTGGTTGCCCATATCTTGTCCCACGTGGCGGTTAGTGCGTATAAGGTCAACGGCCCAACTCAGATCAAATAGCAAGATCTCGTTAAGCATGTTAAGTATCCGCGAACGCCGAATAGGGCCAGGCCCACCTCTCACCCAGGTAGTCTCAACCTGCCCTGCCGCTCCGCCACAAAGATCCACACAGAGGGCCGTTGGGACAAAGGTCCTTTCAGCCCCCAATCCGTGAATCACTCGCGGGTGCTCTACAAGCCGACCCGACTTTAGTCACCACATGTATCATGTATAAAGTATATAATATATACCCGTGATCACCTCCCGAGTGATCACAGCCCGATAGTATAGCACAGCAGACGGACAAGAATGTAGGGCCACTGATGGAATACTAGCATCCTATATACTAAGCATGTAGGATTGCAGGTGAAGGTATCAACAGTAGTAACAAGGACAGGCTATGCATCAGGATAGGAATAACGGAAAGCGGTAACATGCTACACTATTCTAATGCAAGCAGTATACAAGAGAATAGGCGATATCTAGTGATCAAGGGGGGGGGGGCTTGCCTAGTTGCTCTGGCAAGAGAGAGGGGTCGCCAACTCCGTAGTCGTACTGGGTAGCAGCAGCGTTGGTCTCGGTGTCTAGCGGAAGAAGAGGGGGAAGAAAAAATGTATACAATGCAAACAGATGCATGATGATGCATGACAAAGCAAAGTGTGATGCTAGGCGTGCCCTAACGCGGTATGAGGTGATGCCGGTGAAGGGGGGAAACATCCTGGAAAGTATCCCCGGTGTTTCGTGTTTTTGGGCAGAGGAGCCAGAGGGGGAAAGTTGCGAGTTCTATAGGTTAGGGATACGTGGCGGACGAACGGGCTGCGTTTACGGGTTCGTATCGTCGTTCTGAGCAACTTTCATGTTGAAAATAATTTAATCCGAGTTACGATTTAAAAGATATGATTTTCTAAAGATTTTATTAATTTCTGGAATTTAATTAATTATTTAATTTAATTCGAAAATGGATTTATGACGTCAGCATGATGTCATGCTGACGTCAGTAGTCAACAGGGTTGACTGGTCAACCTGACCAGTGGGACCCACTGGTCAGTGACACATTTTAATTAGTCATCTTATTTAACCTAACTAGTATTAATTGGGGGGGCCCCACTGTTCTTGACTAATTAATTAACTAATTATTAGATCAGGTTAATTAGGTAGCTAATGTGTAATTAGTTTAATTAGTTGTTTAATTTAATTAATAAAAATTAATTAAGTTTATTATTTCTTTAATTAATTAATTAATTAGTTATTTTTTTATTTTTATTTTTATTTTTATTTTTATTTTTATTTTTAACGTGTTCGGGTGGGCCCCGTTGTCCAATGGCCTGTGGCCTTAACGAGCAGGGGGAAGCGGGCGCTAAGCCTTGATTCTTGGGCGCACCCGAAGCGGGCACTCGCCTGAGGCGGGACGAGGCACGGGCAACGACGGCGGGCACGCTGGCGAGCCAGCCGGGGCTACGGCGGAGGCGAGGGTGGCGCTGGTGCGGTCAGTGGTATGGTGGCGCGGCCGTGCGACGAGGAAAGGGTGGAGACAAGGCGCGGCGAGGCACGGGGCCATGGGGCGCCGGCCGAGCAGCAGGGGGCGGGCAGTGACCGAAGTCGGCGCAGAGGGGCGAGGCCACCGGCGACGGGGCGCTGCAGTGGTGGTGGCCGCACCGCCGCAGCATAGCAGCAGCTGCTGCACCTCGTGGCGGGGAACGGCACGGCCAAGAATGGTAAGGGGGGGCGACGGTGTGGCCAACGCGGTGGTGCGCGTGCGCACGGTCGGCCTCGAGCAGAGGCAGGGAAGGAGGACCAGGTGCAGTGAGCGCGGTCACGGGCGCGACCAGGGGCGGTGATCAGAGGCATGCGCCGGTGTGGTGAGCCTGTTCGGGGCCCGGTCGGCGAGTGTGCACGGCGACGGAGGAGAAGAGGAGGAGGGGGAAGGCCCGGGGCTTCACCGGGGTTCGCAGGGTCAAGGCAGCGGTGGTCGAGGTGGGGGGACGGGGACGACGTGGACGGCGTGGAGGCAGACCGGTGGGGAGGAGGGAGCAGGCCGTCGAGGGAGCTCCGGCGTCGTGGCCTCCGGTGAGGTCCTCGGTGGTGGCGATGGCGCAGTCGGTCCAGGCGGCGGGGATGGAGTCGGGCCGTGCCCCGATTAAGTTCTGGATCGGGAAGGGGGCGAGGACGGGAGGCGGCGGCAGGCGGCGGCGATGGCGGGAGGGCATCACGGCGAGGGCGGCTCCGGCGTAGTGGCCGCAGGGATCAGGGGCGGCGTTCGTGCCCCGATCCAGATCGGATCGGGTGGGGAGAGGGAGAGGGCGAACGAGTGGGGGAAGTGGGGGTGTCGGTTAGGGTTTGTGGGAGTGGGGGGAGGCCCATGTATGCCAGAGGCGTGGGCCGGCCTGGCTGGGCCATGGCCCAGTTAGGCCAAGGGGTCCAGTGGGGAGGGGGGTATTTGTCTCCCCACATTTTATTTAATTTTTGGATTTTGTTTTATTTCTTTTCTTTTTTGTTTTAATTTTAAATTTTAAATACATTGGTTTTATAAAATACATTAGTTGTACCTAAATTAGTGTTAACAATTATGCCAACACCACAATTAACTTGGCACCTAAATTAAGTTAGTTTGTAATTGTTTATTATTTTAATAGCATTTAAATAATTGTTCTCGCCGCGTTTTATTCATTTTAGAGTATATAAACAATTTATAAAAGTGTGGTTTCTCCACCATAGTTACCTATGCATTATTTGGCACAACCCGAACATTTTAGTTTTAATGTTTGAAAACTTTTACCGTTTGACTTGATTTTGAATTTAAATTTGAATCGGTTTCGATCTAACGCGAGATTAGAAACAGTAACTGTGGTGACGTGGCATCAATAACAGAGGTTTACTGTAGTTTAATTATCCAGGCATCACAATTCTCCTCCACTACAAGAAATCTCATCCCGAGATTTAAGAGGGGGACTAAGGGGAAAAGGTCTTGTTACGAAATTTCTAACGAATCTTCTCAGTCTTGGTTGCTCTTCTCGAAGAGGTCGATCCGTTATATTGGTGTCTTCAGTCCTCTGCTTCAACGCATCATGATGAAATTATCGTCCTTTCTTCAGGATCTCCATCGTTCTTACGAAAGAATAAAGGGTGGTTATTCCGAAAGAACAGACCTCTAATAGGTTGACTAACTGGTCTATAACATCGGGGAAGGTGGCAGAAAGTAGCTCTCGAATTGAAACTGAAGAAAATATCGAGAGCAAGGTAAGAAGGTGCAATAAGAAGTTTCAAGTGGATAGGCAATCATTTGTTGCCTGATACGAAATGTGAAAGGGGTTCAGAGCAATGGGAATAAGTATTGCGTCTGATACCATAATAGATCTCTAGGCAGGTAGCCCGTGAATTACATACGAAGTCAAGCGTGAGGAATAACTTTGAAAACAGGGTGTACAGGAGAGTCAGGTTTGGATCATGTGGAACTGTGTGTTATGGGCCCACCATGTGGGTTAAAGGTAGGAAGGGGGATCACGTCTTGCATGATCATGTAAGCAAGGCATGTCAGAGAATAACCTGTCAGTTATGTCGGCAACATCGGTACCAAGGGTGAGGGACGAACATAACCAATTCATGTTGAAAATCGGAGTACCATAGACATGCTTTAGGATAGCATTGACATGGTATTCAAGCAAAAGGTCAGACTCTGGATACACGAAGGATTCATCGGGAACAACTTATCGAATACGTCTTACCCCTCATGGAAGAATAGATAACCTTGCTAAAAGGAAACTATAACAATAGGTCCTCCGGCCAGGTGTACTAGGCATGACACCACCTTACCGGGTCATATAACGACCAATGTTATAACTTTTGGAAATATGTCCCAACCATCATATCTGACCGAGATTCAGATTTGATTGGTGTCAAACTACCTCAGACTCAGGATGCCTAAGAGGAAAAAGGTGCAATACAAATTGACGAGATGACATTGTAAGATTCTCGGGAAATTTACTACGGAAGCGAGTTCCAAAACAAAAGCTCATCATTAAACCAATGAAGGGATAAGGAGGTAGCTGATGAACTCAGCGACAATTCATCGAGACTTCCAAAAGATGGGTTTCCACAATTAAGTGAACACGGAGATAACATTAGTCAGACCAAATGGTATAATGATGTATGCTCGAGGGAAACATACACAATTAAACATTGGTTGAAAGGTGCACCCGAAATATGGGCTGGGTTGCACAACCAATGTCGGAATGGTGATTCAATAATCAATAGTCTAAGAATGAATGGCCGACCAATAACTTCAAAGCAATAGGGTTGCTAGAAGTTTTGGAATTACACATCACAGTCCATTTGTCGGTGGTTAGAAATAACACGGTGACCAGGAAAAGAATGGTGATGGTGATAAGTATCACTTGTATCAAGAATTCTCCAGAGGTGGTGAAATTCTCACAACATTGAGGACATAAGAGATTTTAATGTTCCAAGGTAAAGAAGAACAATTACTGGATAGCAAGGAACTCAAGGTATAACACCGAACATGAACAAGCTTGTGTTGGTGGGAAGGCAATAAAGTGGTCGATGATGACACAGATCATCAAGGGCAAGGATGGTATTTCTCATCATGAACTCAATTGATATCCTGGAAGAGCTCATAAGGTTGATGATGATCACGACACATTTGTCGAGAGATTTCATTAAGATGTAATCAATCAGCGACGACATCAAGTCAAAGGAATGAGGTAGCGGAAGGTTATTGGAACCATGGGTAGGACACAAACTTAAAATCAAGATTGTTGTTCAAGGCAAACTGATAGGACGAGGAAGATCGACGTAAGCTTAGCTCATTGTCGAAAATTTTGTGCTCCGGGAAGAATGACCAGGTAGCACAGTTAGAAGTTTGCACGATAATGATGTAGCCGATAAGGCTAGGAATGACTTGAAGGATTATTAAACTCGTAAGCAACAAGGATTACTTAGAGTTATTGAATCGGAGTGCGGAATCGATTCACTTATCGGTGTTCTCGAGTGACTAATAACTCAGAACCTGGGGGGAATCCGAGATCGGTGAGAAGCAATACTAGATGAAGACTCGCAGGAAGCAACATAGTTCTCGAGATACCAGAGGTTAATACTCGAGGAAGATCAAAATAGAGGTTGGGCTAGCGTATTTATCTGCAAAAGGCAAGTACTTTAACTTGTCCGAGAAATGGAATCAAGGAGAAAATGTGGTCAGGACCACGACTGCAAATGATCAATACATAGATACCAGCTGATCTCATATCAAGGAAATCTATACCTACTAATAAAGCAAGGTGTGTTTCACCAATTTTTTCATCCGTTCACCTATATTATTTTTTGAGATTTTTCTTTTATCCGAGGTGGTACTATTATTTTGCGCAGTGTACCACAACAAAAAAGTCCATCTTGAAAGTACACGGGCCACGCATAGGGTCCACTGCATGGGCCGGGCATCCTCTGTCTTTTTCGGCAACAAAAAATATATGTGCTCAAAGCGAATCGAACTCTAGACCTCCACCTCCTTGCCGACGGTTTGCCTTTCAAGGCAGGGTTGCTATCAAATTTGATAGTATAGTCCAACCTTGCTCTTCTATAGAGAATTCTCTTGGTTTTTAGAGCAAATTCCACTCGAGACGACGAGTGGAGCAAAGGGGCCGACAGAGGCGTTGGAGTTCAAGGTGCGGCGACAGGGCAGAGAGATCCGCAGGTTGGCAAGCGGGAGACGGGGAAGCTCGCCAGAGGACGCGCGCGTCGGCACAGTCGCATGTGAGGTGGACGGCTATAGGGCGTGCAGGTGGCGCTCGGGCAGTGGCGACGCCATGCCCGTCCGGCGAGGGGCCGCGAGCAACATGATGGCCGTGGGGCAGCTCGGGTTTATGCAGGAGGCCGAAGGAGCTCGAGGGGAACAGAGCTGTTGGTGTGTGGCTGGAACAACATATGGGGTGCCGTTGTGTGGCTGGGGGCTGGGGCTGGATCTGGGGGCTTGCCGGAGGACGCACGTGGGGGCGCGGTCGCGTGTGAGGCCGCCGCGGCTACAGGAGCATGCAGACGGCGCTCAGTAGCAACGACACCGCGACGGCATGGTCGTCCTGCGAGGGGGTGGCGAATAAACATGACCGGCGTGGGCGAGACCAGCAGGAGTGAGGCACCGGAGGTGTGGCGGTCATCGGCTGTGGCGAGGGCGCCGCAGCTGCCGTGGCCGCTTGGGTCGATGCAGGAGCACGATGAGGAGGAGCTGGAGCCCGTTGGTGTGCGGCTTGTAACATGGCGTGGCCATCGTGCCTGGGGTGGAGCTAGGTGCGGGGCAGGTCATTGACGCTGGGTGGTGTCCTAAGGTCGCATGAGGAGGAAGAGGAACATGGAGGCGGACTGGCGGAGCGATGGCGAGCTTGTGGATAAGATAGCATGACTTCTGTTGGGGCGGCAGCGGCACCGATTCGAAGCCGCTAGATGTCGCTCTACGTGCCGAGTACAATTTCCTTTTTTTATGGACCGAGTATAATTACTTGGCTGGGTATGGCCATGGTTTAATGTTCATGCCTTCGATGCGGTACAGGGGAGAGCTTGGCGGCGAGTAGTTGGGAGCCAGCGAGGGCCTTCGGAGCAGGAACTTGTAGCAGAATCTCGATCCCCTCCCGGCGACCTTCAGGTCGGTTGAGGCGAGGGCCTGACGATGACCACCGAGGTATGACACCCTCCTTCATGTGGCCGCTGCCGCGACCTCGACGACCTGGGGCTCGACGCCGACACGCTCTGCCTTTTGGTACACCTCTTTGCTATGTTCGACAACCAAGGCGCGGCAAGGTACTCCGGGATGGACACGGGATGAGGCATTGAATCACCACAAATTGAGATGAGGCATTGACGCAGGATGGACACACTTATGACAGTCGAGCAGTAGGATCCCTTGAACTGAAGAAACGAATAGCAAGATACATGCAATTTAAGGTAGGTGCACACTAACGTCTCATTATCAGCACCATAATTTGTGTGTGTGTGTGTGTGTGTATGAATTTTTTAGTTTGTCTCATGATTGATGCATTCACCTTAGTACAGTATATCTTCTGTTTCATGTGTTTTCTGTGTAAAAGTTGATGACCAATAAGCAAAGAACAACCTTCTCCAACTGACGGTGTTATTCTCCTAAACAATTTGCTATTTTGGTATTTGAATGGGGAATAAAGAAGAATATTCATCATTAGTACTTGGAAGAGACTTGCCTGGTTGGGGCAGAACAGGATTTGCTATAGTGCATGTTACTTGACTGCTCACTGTACGACTGCAATAAAATCAATGTCTTCTCCTGATGCAAGAAAATGTTTTCATGCTGGAATGGTAAGCTATTCTGAAGAACGATGATATAAAGGCCAGATGATAGGGGATTACTCAATAAGTATGCGGAGCTGCTATAAAGTTTCCTCCTTTCTGTATAGTTATTTCACTATCCACCAAAATATCATCCCATGTATATGTAGGAAACTAATTTTGTGTTGCTAAATTTTCTGTATATATTTAATATTATTCAGTGTTAAACTAATAATGATCGAAACGGTGCTAGACTTACATGTTGATTCATCATTTGTAGACTTTTGGTTACAACGGATAGATATGAGCAGTTTAGCATTAACTTACTTATATATCAAAATATATTATGATCAGCAGGCTAAATCTACCACATGGGTCGTTAGCTTTGTTACCGTAACATTGCACCATCCTAACACGCGAGGAAAATAAGTTCACAAGATTCTCATATTAAGTATCTATTCAAAGAGGTGTATCTGACAATGTCTATGTGCAGGAAGGAGAAATTCACTCAGTAACAACTCCGATGCTACGGCTTGCATGTTGAGAGTTGAGACCTGCTGAGCTTACTCGTACTATTGTGTGATGTGTTAACTTACTTTTGTAGTTTCTATGTGCCAACATATATCATGCTGTTTTATGGTTAGTAGTATTTCAACATAATTTTCCTATTCATGCATTAAAGCAAAACTGCAGTTAGTTGCTACAGAGCTAGGAGATCTTGGTATATAATAAAATATATTAATATGGAGGGATTCCTTTGTCACCTCATTTGATAAGGTATATAGTACGGAAGTTTTTTTATTTCATAATCATATTCTTGATGCACTGTTTAACGTATTTTCTTTTCAGAGATTTGCCCTTCAAATTTTCTTGTGATAGCTAATTGCCTTTCAGTGAAAATCTTTGTGTGGATTAGTTGATATGATCAATGGTCAAACTATTTGAGTTCCAAAATCGTTTTAACATTTCAAATTTGCGGGTTGTATATATACATCCGGATATCATGTGTATCATGCATAGCGATCTACTTAGTTCTGTCTGTTAGCATTAATTAATGTCTACTTCTTGATTATATTTGATATACTTCAGATGGTGAGCATGATTGTGGGGATGGTGCGTATGAGGATTTTTTTAACCTTCTCCCATTGGAACACACAGGTATATTTGGGTTTATAATATGGGTTGTTGCCCCAGTTGTTGGTTGGCGATAATGGCAATGCAGTTATCACCATGTTTGCACCGTTCTTCACATGGACATCCCTATGCTCCTTATGTTACTGGTCACCATCACTGTTGATTATTTCTCATTCTATTCTGTTATCCAATAGGTATTTTCTTACTACATATAAATTTGGAGGACAAAGGAGCATGCCATCCCTGATTAAGCATTTATTCCGTTGATAGATTAAACCCCAAATTGCTGAGATGTAACGTCTTGTATCTGAATTTCGTTTCATAAAATTAAACATTGGTTTAGTTTCAGAGATTAAACCCAAATTAGTTTATGGACTGAACTAGAAATAATACAATGACATATTAGTTTTCTTTTAAATTTCAAAGTAGAGATTTAGCCGCCGATGACCCACTACACGTGGATGCCTCATCCTTTCTTCCTCACCTATAGGGCGAGATTCCAAAGCCGGTCCACTGCGATCAGGGTGCTGGAGGCTCTTGGGGTAGCAGCTCGCATGCTTGGAGATAAGTTTTGTAGCCTCCCATTGCAACGCACGGGCATTTGTGGTAGTAGTTATTATTACAAGAAGCTTATATGTTAGGATCTACATCGTGTCATGGGCATGAACACAAAGTTCAAGGTCGACTCCCACTTCTTTAATGCATAACCTTTCATTCACTTCTCGCCATCAACGAAATTGTGTGTTGAAATTTTATCTGACATAACACTAGTAGAGTATGACCCGTAGTAGTTTTCGGGGTCACACAGTTTAGAGAAGGCATATGTCCAACCCATCGGGGCCTCTTAGGAACATATACCACAAACTTCAGGAGTAAATAACACAAGCTCGATAGCAGAGTATGGTTGACAAAGCAGAGGATACAATTTACCAAAGGCGGTATATATCCTAGGATGAGGCATTGACGCGGGATGGACACACTTATGACACTCGAGCAGTAGGATCCCTTGAACTGAAGAAACGAATAGCAAGATACATGGAATTTAAGGTAGGCGCACACTAACGTCTCAGTATCAACACCATAATTTTTGTGTGTGTGTGTGTGTATGAATTTTTTAGTTTGTCTCATGATTGATGCATTCACCTTAGTACAGTATATCTTCTGTTTCATGTGTTTTCTGTGTAAAAGTTGATGACCAATAAGCAAAGAACAACCTTCTCCAACTGACGGTGTTCTTCTCCTAAACAATTTGCTATTTTGGTATTTGAATGGGGAATAAAGAAGAATATTCATCATTAGTACTTGGAAGAGACTTGCCTGGTGGGGGCAGAACAGGATCTGCTATAGTGCATGTTACTTGACTGCTCACTGTACGACTGAAATAAAATCAAGGTCTTTTCCTGATGCAAGAAAATGTTTTCATGCTGGAATGGTAAGCTATTCTGAAGGACGATGATTTAAAGGCCAGATGATAGGGGATTACTCAATAAGTATGCGGAGCTGCTATAAAGTTTCCTCCTTTCTGTATAGTTATTTCACTATCCACCAAAATATCATCCCATGTATATGTAGGAAACTAATTTTGTGTTGCTAAATTTTCTGTATATATTTAATATTATTCAGTGTTAAACTAATAATGATCGAAACGGTGCTAGACTTACATGTTGATTCATAATTTGTAGACTTTTGGTTACAATGGATAGATATGAGCAGTTTAGCACTATTCTTACTTATATATCAAAATATATTATGATCAGCAGGCTAAATCTACCACATGGGTCGTTAGCTTTGTTACCATAACATTGCACCATCCTAACACGCGAGGAAAATAATTTCACAAGATTCTCATATTAAGTATCTATTCAAAGAGGTGTATGTGACAATGTCTATGTGCAGGAAGGAGAAATTCACTCAGTAACAACTCCGATGCTACGGCTTGCATGTTGAGAGTTGAGACCTGCTGATCTTACTCGTACTATTGTGTGATGTGTTAACTTACTTTTGTAGTTTCTATGTGCCAACATATATCATGTTGTTTTATGGTTAGTAGTATTTCAACATAATTTTCCTATTCATGCATTAAAGCAAAACTGCAGTTAGTTGCTACAGAGCTAGGAGATCTTGGTGTATAATAAAATATATTAATATGGAGGGATTCCTTTGTCACCTCATTTGATAAGGTATATAGTATGGAAGTTTTTTTATTTCATAATCATATTCTTGATGCACTGTTTAACGTATTTTCTTTTCAGAGATTTGCCCTTCAAATTTGCTTGTGATAGCTAATTGCCTTTCAGTGAAAATCTTTGTGTGGATTAGTTGATATGATCAATGGTCAAACTATTTGAGTTTCAAAATCGTTTTAACATTTCAAATTCGCGGGTTGTATATATACATCCGGATATCATGTGTATCATGCATAGCGATCTACTTAGTTCTGTACATTAGCATTAATTAATGTCTACTTCTTGATTATATTTGATATACTTCAGATGGTGAGCATGATTGTGGGGATGGTGCGTATGAGGATTTTTTTAACCTTCTCCCATTGGAACACACAGGTATATTTGGGTTTATAATATGGGTTGTTGCCCCAGTTGTTGGTTGGCGATAATGGCAATGCAGTTATCACCATGTTTGCACCGTTCTTCACATGGACATCCCTATGCTCCTTATGTTACTGGTCACCATCACTGTTGATTATTTCTCATTCTATTCTGTTATCCAATAGGTATTTTCTTACTACATATAAATTTGGAGGACAAAGGAGCATGCCATCCCTGATTAAGCATTTATTCCGTTGATAGATTAAACCCCAAATTGCTGAGATGTAACGTCTTGTATCTGAATTTCGTTTCATAAAATTAAACATTGGTTTAGTTTCAGAGATTAAACCCAAATTAGTTTATGGACTGAACTAGAAATAATACAATCACATATTAGTTTTCTTTTAAATTTCAAAGTAGAGATTTAGCCGCCGATGACCCACTACACGTGGATGCCTCATCCTTTCTTCCTCACCTATAGGGCGAGATTCCAAAGCTGGTTCACTGCGATCAGGGTGCTGGAGGCTCTTGGGGTTGCAGCTCGCATGCTTGGGGATAAGTTTTGTAGCCTCCCGTTGCAACGCACGGGCATTTGTGCTAGTAGTTATTATTACAAGAAGCTTCTATGTTAGGATCTACATCGTGTCATGGGCATGAACACAAAGTTAAAGGTCGACTCCCACTTCTTTAATGCATAACCTTTCATTCACTTCTCGCCTTCAACGAAATTGTGTGTTGAAATTTTATCTGACATAACACTAGTAGAGTATGACCCGTAGTAGTTTCCGGGGTCACACAGTTTAGAGAAGGCATATGTCCAACCCATCGGGGCCTATTAGGAACATATACCACAAACTTCAGGAGTAAATAACACAAGCTCGATAGCAGAGTATGGTTGACAAAGCAGAGGATACATTTTACCAAAGGCGGTATATATCCTAGGAAAGGCTCAAAATATGAAGAACATTGTCGGATAAAATCCAACAAGGATCTGGGGTGATTATCGGCACACAACCAGAGGAAGAAGCAAGGCAAAGACATTGGATTATAGAAACAACTAAATAACTTAGAGCTCAATTGCTAAGGAATTATGATTAACAAAGCGAAGGATCAGAAGCAGACGCTCTGATCAAGGATGGATAAGTTCAATAGACTTAGGGGCACAATCGACGACAATTTAATTGGCGAGAACCAGCTCATGATTAAAACGATGAATGAGACGGAAGGATGAATTCTAGGATCTGTTTGAGGATTTCGATCATTCGCAACAAATTGAATCAACGGACTCAAAATGTCAATGACAATGGATGTCAACAAGATTACTAGACTTATGGGATTAACCATAATGCAAGCAATCAAGAATTTCAAGAGCAATAGGATGCTCAAGATTTTCGGAAGATCGAATGATATTTCGAGGATTGGTGACATACATGCATCAACTGGGGATGAGTGGATACTCGGTAAGTGCGAGAAATTTTCCGTAGGGGTATTCATGTAGCAAAGAACCGTAAGGCAGTAGGCACAAAGTATTCTCGGAACATTAGAGAGAATTTCGAGGTATCTTGTAAAAACAAGATCGACTGGGTATAAAGTAAGAACGACGGGTGTAAGTATTTATCCATAGGGATATTGCAGTGGTAGGGAATTACAAAAGCAACGGGCACAAGGTCTCGGGAGAATATCAGAAGGTATCTTCGGAATCCTTCGGTGCACAAAGTAATCATCTGGACTGAAGAGGCTCTCCGGGAGAAAGTATTATCGAGAACCTAGAGCCAGAGTTAGTAAAATCTTTTAACACGAATAGAAGAGATATCAGATTCCCAAAGTACATATCGAGGAGTAAAAGATCCTAATACCACCCAATGGTGACCTCGGCCCGTAAGACGCACAACCAAGTTAGTAAAAACTTTTTCAATGACTAGACTCAACTTCGGCCAAGGAGTTGGAAGGGGATTCATCTGAGCAATGGCTCGATACCAACTCTTAGGACGCCTCTGATTTAACCGTACACTAATCATGCACGCAAACGTGTACGATCAAGATCAGGGACTCACGAGAAGATATCACAACACAACTCTAAAACATAAATAAGTCATACAAGCATCATAATACAAGCCAGGGGGCCTCGAGGGCTCCAATAAAAGTGCTCGATCATAGACGAGTCAGCGAAAGCAACAATATCTGAGTACAGACATAAGTTAAACAAGTTTGCCTTAAGAGGCTAGCACAAACTGAGATACAGATCGAAAGAGGCGCAGACCTCCTGCCTGGGATCCTCCTAACTACCCCTGGTCGTCGTCAGCGGGCTGCACGTAGTAGTAGGCACCTCCAGTGTAGTAGCGATTAAATGCGTTGACGGTGGCGTCGCCACAGGCTCCGACATCTGGTTGCGACAACCAGGTAGAAGGGAAAGGTGGAAAATGGGGAGAAAAGCAACCGTGAGTACTCATCCAAAGTACTCGCAAGCAAGGAGCTACACTACATATGCATGGGTATATGTGTAAAGGGCCATATCAGTGGACTGAGCTGCGAGAATGCCAGAATAAGAGGGGAGAACTAATCCTGCCGAAGACTACGCTTCTGGCAGCCTCCGTCTTGCAGCATGTAGAAGAGAGTAGACTGAAGTCCTCCAAGTAGCATCGCATAGCATAATCCTACCCGGCGATCCTCTCCTCGTAGCCCTGTTAGAGAGCGACCACCGGGTTGTATCTGGCACTTGGAAGGGTGTGTTTTATTAAGTATCCGGTTCTAGTTGTCATAAGGTCAAGGTACAACTCCAAGTCGTCCTGTTACCGAACATCACGGCTATTCGAATAGATTAACTTCCCTGCAGGGGTGCACCACATTACCCGACAGGCTAGATCCCATTTGGTCGGACACAATTTTCTAGGTCATGCCCTGCCGCGGAAGATCAACATGTCGCAGCCCCACCTAGGCACAACAGAGAGGTCAGCACGCCGGTCTAAACCTAAGCGCACAGGGGTCTGGGCCCATCGCCCTTAGCACACCTGCACGTTGCGAACGCGGCTGGAAGAAGACCTAGCCTAGCAGGCGTTCCAGTCCAATTCGGCGCGCGCCGCTCAGTCGCTGACGTCACGAAGTGCTTCGGCTGATACCACGACGCTGGTTGCCCATATCTTGTCTCACGTGGCAGTTAGTGCGTATAAGGTCAACGACCCAACTCAGATCAAATACCAAGATCTCATTAAGCGTGTTAAGTATCCACGAACGCGGAACAGGGCCAGGCCCACCTCTCACCCAGGTAGTCTCAACCTACCTTGCCGCTCTGCCACAAAGATCCCCACAGAGGGCCGTCGGGACAAAGGTCCTTTCAGCCCCCAATCCGTGAATCACTCGCGGGTGCTCCACAAGCCGACCCGACTTTAGTCACCACATGTATCATGTATAAAGTATATAGTATATACCCGTTGTCGGTGTCAAAACCGGCGGATCTCGGGTAGGGGGTCCCGAACTGTGCGTCTAGGCGGATGGTAACAGGAGACAAGGGACACGATGTTTTTACCCAGGTTCGGGCCCTCTCGATGGAGGTAATACCCTACTCCTGCTTGATTAATATTGATGATATGGGTAGTACAAGAGTAGATCTACCATGAGATCAAGGAGGCTAAACCCTAGAAGCTAGCCTATGGTCTGATTGTTGTTCGTCCTACGGACTAAAACCCTGCGGTTTATATAGACACCGGATAGGTTAGTGTTACACAGAGTTGGTTACAATGGTAGGAGATCTACATATCGGTATCGCCAAGCTTGCCTTCCACGCCAAGGAAAGTCCCATCCGGACACGGGACGAAGTCTTCAATCTTGTATCTTCATAGTCTTGGAGTCCGCCGTGATGATAATCCGGCTATCCGGACACCCCTAGTCCAGGACTCCTCAAGAGCCTCGAACCAGGCTTCAATGACGATGAGTCCGGCGCGCATATTGTCTTCGGCATTGCAAGGCGGGTTCCTCCTCCGAATACTTCACAGAAGGTTTTGAACACAAGGACAGTGGCCGGCTCTGCAAAACAAGTTCCACATTCGACCGTTGAGAGAATAACTTTTGCACAGATCTGCTGACGTATTCCGTGGCGTGACATCACACTACGGCCAGGCCTTTATATGAATCATTTTTTACCATTCCACCTTAGCGCGTTTAGCGAGGCGGTTTCCCTGGCACGTCTTATCAAAGCATAGATCATGCCCCCCTTATTCCGGGATTCCCATCAATACGGACGTGGGTAACCCATCCGCGCCATTGATTACGACGCTTGGGAGATAAGCGAGTTTTAACAGGCTTGGTGGGGGACGTATAACTCCGTCCGTCCATATAAGGGGATAAGGATCCACCTTTTCACCTACGCCTTCTTCCTCCTTTGCTTATCCATTTCCGCGCACTCGAGCTCCAGCACCCAAGTCGGCACATCCCACCTCAACCTTCTCCAACCATGTCAAGAGCGGGAGGCAGGTGGATGGCCTCCTCCGTCACGGAGGGGCACATCACAAGACTGCGGGAGGCCGGATACTTGTCCGGCGACATTGCGCACAGGCTGCCCGACGCGGGGCAGCTCATTCCGACCCCTAGGCCCCATGAGAGGGTGGTGTTTCTCCCCCACTTCCTCCGCGGACTAGGTTTTCCACTTCACCCATTTATCCGGGGGCTCATGTTCTACTACGGCCTGGACTTCCACGACCTGGCCCCGAATTTCATCCTCAACATCTCGGCGTTTATCGTCGTGTGCGAGGCCTTCCTCTGCATCCAGCCCCACTTCGGCTTATGGCTGAAGATCTTCAACGTCCGGCCGAAGGTAGTGGGCGGTCGTCCAGCGGAGTGCGGAGGCGCCATGGTTGGCAAGATGGCGAAAGTCCCATGGCTCGAAGGCGCCTTCGTGGAGACAATAAAGGGGTGGCAATCGGGGTGGTTCTACAACACCGAGACCCGCGACACCGAATGGGCGGTGGCCCCCGAATTCAGATGTGGCTTCCCCACACGGCTCTCGACATGGAAAGAGACGGGCCTGGCGTGGGGGAATTCGGACGAGACATCCGTACTCCAAACATGCGTCCGAAACCTTGTGGACAAGAATCCAGGTGATGCTCATCCGCCGGATTCTCCCATGCCAACAACGGGCCTTTAATTTGTGGGAGTTCGACCCGGCACAGCACCGAACCTTGAGCCGGCTCTTCGACACTATGTGCGAAGACGCCTGGAAGGTGATGTTCAAGGGCGCTGAAGCCCCAGCATCCGCTAACAAAGATCGCGGATACAGCTCGCGGCATCAAGCCGGCGAGGTAAGTTATTTTACCCTTTACGGGACTCTTTTTTCATATATTGACTCTATGTGGGATATAAAACTCCCTAAACTTTGACAGGACTGGCTGAAGACGTCCGGACAGATTAACTGTCCGGCTACTTTGCCGGAAGACCCATCAGACACCTGATTGACGGGGCTGCTGGCTCCGGCACCCCATGTGGTGCCGGAGAAGAAGGCCAAGAAGGAGGCCACGGGAACTCAAAAGAGCTCCCGACGCCAGGTGCAGTCAGATTCTGAAGCAGAATCTTCTCCTGAGGACGAGGAGGAGGAAAAAGAAGCTTCTCCCAGCGGGGAGGAGAGGAAAAGGAAGGCCGCCTAACTGGGAGGCCGGAGGGTCCAAGAAGGGAAGAACCCTTCCTCCGTACTTCTCTACCAACGTCGACAATGATGAGGAGGATTGGCCAACAAGGGCCAAGCCCCTGACGAGATCGTAAGTGTCCGGATACCCATGGCTTTTTTATTATTACATAGTGTTCTCTAATGTCGAACAATTATGCAGCCCGCCCAAGAGCGAGCAAGCCGCTTCGACGAGCGGGTCCCTGGGTTCGTCAGAAATGTAGAGTACTTCGCTTCCGACCGCCTCATCGCCTCACGCTGCGGACGACGCCGAGGCGGTGCCCCAAGGGGGGCTCGGTCAAGAGGAGGTGGCGCAGGAGGTGCCACAAGGCAACCTCCCGGACTCCAGGCGCGCGGGGGGCAAGACCCCCAGGGGCTCTAAGCCCTACCCTTGTCCGGACTCCTTGCCGGAACCTTCAGCGGTTCCGGAGTCCGGCAAGCGGTCCCTTCGTAAGAAGGGTAAGACGCCGGTGTCCTCCGTCCAACCGGAGGCACCGGATAGCATCGAGGCGCTTAACAGCGCCTCCATCAGGAGGAGCACCGCACTGTTATGAGTGCGGTGATCCGGACGATTCGATCTGCCAAGAGCGGGCCGACCAAGCCTGTTCCAGCCTTCTAACAGGCTTTGAGGTAAGTTTTAGAATATGTAAAAATATTTACCGTGATAGACAGAGTAGCTCGATGCTTAGTTCGGTGTTCGTAAAGAAAAGCCGGACTAAGGATCTAAAAAGATATACGCAGGAGTCTAACATAAGTATGTCAATATGGGAATGCAGGCGCTGCTAACCTCTCACAGACCGATCATGGAGGTCAATGCATTGAAGGTAACCTCGGCGGTCCGAGAACGAGCTCGGACAAGCCAAGAAGCAGCTCGAGGACAAGGAAGGTAAGTAATACCTTATTAAAGAAATACCTTATAGAAAAGGTTTTGGTTGCAAAAAATAACAGGAATAACATGGGTACTGCAGGGGCCACGAACGAGGTGGTGACCCTGAAGGAAGCGGTGTCCATGGCCGAAAACAAAGCAGCCGCGGAGCGCACCGAGCGAGAGAAGGAGGAGGCGCAGCTGGCCAAGGTACGGCAAGAGATCCAAGCTCTCATGAAAAACACGAGAGTTTGGAGCGTGACTCGAAGACTCAAGAGTCCGAGCTCGCCTCGGCTCTTGAGAGTGCCAAAGCTGCTAAGGCCGAGGCTCAAAAAGACCTCCAAGAAATTGAATCATTAAAGAAGATAGCGGCGGGTAAGGCATTCTTTATGCAAAGCAAGCATGTGAAAGTGAATTACCTATTACTTACCCGGATTAGGAGCTCTCCAGGAGCATTCGCAGATCTGCCTCATAGTGTATCGGATGCTGCCGCGTTCTACCGCGCCAAGGAGGGGAGTTCGACGGAGAAGGTGTTCTGGTCTCAGTACGCTTAGGCCGAACGTCCGGTGCCCCTGAGCGACCAGCTGAAACAGCTGGTCGAGCTCCACAAGGTCGCCGAACAGTCCATGAAGAGCCTTATAGTTCGGTTGTGGCCATTGGAAGGCATGCCTGGGAGCTACTGCGGCTTAGTGCAGCGGCTGGTGGACGCCTGTCCACGAATTGAAGTCATCAAGCGCTCCGTCTGCATCGAAGGTGTCTGTCGGGCCCTTGCCCGTGCTAAAGTGCACTGGGGCAAGCTGGATGCGGAGAAGCTTGTGACGGACGGGCCACCGAAGGGCAAGGAGCATCGAACGCCCGAAATGTACTATGAGGGCCTCTTGAAGGGTGCCCGCCGAATAGCGGATGAATGCTCCAAAGATGTAATTTTTTAGTAGACTCGCATTTGTTATCCTGTACGGTGAAAACTTGTTCATATGCGCTAAGCAACGCTTGTTAATTTAAAATATTACATTATGTGCGGCCGTTTATCAAATTTGAGAGATGGCAAGTCGTTGGCTTCAGCCCCCATGCCACGACTGCTGGGGTGTTCGGGATAAACTTGAGCACTCTTGTTCCCATTATTGGGTCCATCTAGGGAGGCTCTCAACACAACGAACAAGGCAACCAAACTTATAATGCTTGAACACTCTCACTTAGCCATAGAATTCTATAATTTTAAATTTCGGCGAAGCCCCTAGTATTCGGAAAACCGTGTTCGGGGCACTATCCATGCCTTGGCCGGACAATTCTGGCTCCTTGCTCTAAGCGGCATAAGTCTTTAGGGACCCGAAAGAACCTCTCGAACAGCGACCGGGTCTCGCCCTATCATGACGGCCAGTTTTAGCTTTCTCCACTGAGGTGCTCGACCCAGCTCAACTGGGGCACAATCGCAGTGGTTCTCCCGGTGCTACCTTAGCCGATATAGCGGAACGTAAGGTACCAAAACACAGGAGCTGGGAAAACCCAACTATTGACCCAAGACATGATTCAGAGCCGATTCATATAATGCTATAAGTTTGGGGTGCCGCACTTGTGAAAGTGTTCGGACTTATCACACCATAATTTTTGGGGTACTTAAGCCCCTGGTGTATTGGCCGTACCAAAGTGTACGGGTGCAACATGTCATGAAATGAACATATATATAGATAAAGAAAGGAGTGCAATAATAGGCAAAAGCTATGTATTGTTTATTCAAAAAGGTACTGCAATGAAAGCGGAACGATACAAATAGTGCGATAAGCAAGGGATGGGACTATCTAACATGTCCCCCTCCAGGGGTAAGCTGCGGGATGGTATGTAAAACAGGTATAATGCTCGTAATAGAGACCACCTGAACACTCGACGGAGCTTTACTGCTTCCCTGGCTGTTGCATCGTGAGTTCGGCGATTCTAGTGCCGGACAGGACTTCTGAAAAACGGAGTCCTGAAAAAAAAAGAAAAAGGATGACACAACCGGGAGCCCCTGGTGCGGTTGAGCCGCATTCTTGGCGTGCCGTGGTCGTGCCACTCCCCATATGCCCATTATCTCCAGGCGTAGTTATGTACGCTGTAATACCGCTTCGCAATTTCGCGAGGGCTGGGGTTGGGGCCGGATTGCTACTCTGGCGATGCTTGAATCATGCCAGGCGGTCTTGTTGTAGGTTACTCCGGGCGCGCTTGGCGGTGTCCGGACGCTTAGTGGCCGGACTCGAGAATTGCCGTGAGAGGCTGCTTTACACCTCCGCCGCGAGGGCCGCCGTGTGATCCTCCATTCGGAGAGAGCGTTCGGTGTTTCCATTGACCGTGATTACTCCTCGAGGTCCTGGCATCTTGATCTTGAGGTATGCGTAGTGCGGCACCGCATTGAACTTTGTAAATGCGGTTCGTCCGAAAGCGATGCATGATAGCCGCTATGAACGGGACTATGTCGAAGATTAACTCTTCGCCCGGAAGTTATCCGGGGATCCGAAGACCACTTCGAGTGTAATCGAGCTCGTACAATTGGCCTCTACACCGGTATGACGCCTTTAAAGGTCGTCTTTGTAGGTTTAATCCTTGAGGGTTCTATGCCCATTTTGCACTGCTGTATCACGATAAAGCAGGTTCAGTTGCTACCGCCGTCCATCGAGGACTCGGTGAGGTGAAATCCGTCAATAATTGGGTCAAGAAGTAATGCGAAAACTGCCGTGGACGGATGCTAGTGGGGTGGTCCCTTCGATCGAAGGTGATCGGGCAGGAAGACCATGGGTTGAACTTTGGGGCGACTAGCTCCATCGCATATACGTCCCGTAGTGCACGCTTCCTCTCCCTTTTGGTTATGTGGGTTGCGTATATCATGTTCACCGTCCGCACTTGTGTGGGAAAACCCTTACATCCTCTATTGTTCGGGCGGCCGGGCTCTTCCTCGTCATCACTATGCAGCCCTTGTCATTGACTTCGCACTTAACTTGCTCGCTCGCTTGAACACCCAACAATCCCTGTTGGTGTGATTGGCTGGTTTTTCCGGGGTGCCATGTATCCGCACATGCGAGTGAGGATGCGGTCCAAGTTGGACGGGCCCTGGGTATTTATTTTGAATGGCTTCTTCCGCTGACCGGGTTTAGAGCCTCTGAATCCGGCATTGACGGCCGTATCTTCAGTATTATCGTCGTTGATGTGGCGCTTGTTCTTGTTGCGACACGACCTGCCATTGTTGTCCTTGGTATCCGAACTATTAGGGTGTTTGGCCAAGTTGTTGCTTCGAGCTAGCCAGCTGTCCTCTCCCACGCAAAAGCGAGTCATGAGGGTTGTGAGGGCTGCCATAGATTTCGGCTTTTCCTGTCCTAGGTGCCGGGCAAGCCACTCGTCGCGGATGTTATGTTTGAAGGCTGCAAGGGCCTCTGCATCCGGACGATCAACGATTTGATTTTTCTTTGTGAGGAACCGTGTCCGTAATTGTCGGCCGATTCTTCCGGCTGCTGAATTATGTGGCTAAGGTCATCGGCGTCCGGTGGTCGCACATATGTGCCTGGAAGTTATCGAGAAATGCGGCTTCAGGTCCTCCCAACAACCAATTGATTCTGGCCGGCAAGCTGTTGAGCCAATGCCGAGCTGGTCCTTTAAGCTTGAGTGGGAGGTATTTGATGGCATGTAGATCATCACCGCGGGCCATGTGGAAATGGAGGAGATAGTCCTCGATCCGGACCGCAGGATCTGTGGGTACCATCGTATGATTCGATGTTTACGGGTTTGAAGCCCTCGGGGATTTGATGATCCATTACTTCATCTGTGAAGCATAGTGGGTGTGCGGCGCCTCTGTATTGGGCTATATCACGACGCATCTCAAATGAGCTTTGACTATTGTGTTCGGCCCTGCCGGAGTTTCTGTATCTGGTGTGACGGTTATCATCACGTGTCGTGGGGCGCCCACGCGATCCGTAGATCGATCTTGTATGTTTTGCCTTATCCTCCAATATATCTCGCAAGTCCGTAGCTTTTCCCGTGCTCGGTACTTTTTGAACGGCGCTGTGGTATGGCTTGAACGGAGGGTCTAGAGGCCTCCCTATCGCGGCCACAAGGTGGCCGGTCTGCCATGTCGTACGCTGGTGACTTGGGTGCTTCCTCTGATCGAGGCAACGGCCTGCATTTGGGGTAGCTTTTGGAGGGGCGTTCGAGTTCATACACTTCGGCTGCGAGGATTTCAGTCCATCTGTCAGCTAGCAGATCTTGGTCAGCTCTAAGCTGTTGCTGATTTTTCTTGAGGCTGCTTGTCGTGGTTATAAGCCTGCGTTTGAAACGCTCCTATTCGGCGGGATCTCGTGCACAGCATTTAACTCGTCGTCGCCGAGGCTTGCCTCATCTTCGGAGGGAGGCGCATAATTATCGCCCTCAACCTCTTTTCTGCGCGACCGTCGCGGCGGACTTGCTTCTCCTTCCTCCGCCGAGCCTGGAGGAGGAGGTTGTCTTTGGCACCTTTGTCCGGTGTTATTATCTCCGTGCCGGAATCTCCGCTTTTGCTGTGGCGGGATTTAGAGCGGCGCCACGACGCCGGGCGCCGGTTGCTTCTTGAGGGGTCATCCTCCGTTGTTCCATCGTCGTTCCCATCTTTTGGGATGTCCACCATGTATATGTCGTATGATGAGGTGGCCTTTCCTGTACTCGCAGCGCTGGGTCTTGGCGTCTCCGGCATCGCCGTCCATACCGTCGATGTCTTCGGAGTCGAAGTCTAGCATGTCGGTAAAATCGCCGATGTGGGCTACAAAGTGGGTGGTGGGTGGGCGTTCAATTTCTTCGTCGTCCGCATCCCAACCTTCCTGTCCGTAGTCCGGCCGGGGCTCTCCGGATAAAGAGAGAGACTTTAGTGAATTCAGGATGTCACCAAAGGGCGAGTGCTGAAAGATGTCCGCGGCCGTGAACTCCATGACCGGCGCCCAATCGGATTCGATTGGCAGGGGCGTGGAGGGTTCGGAGTCCGGAGAGGAGTCCGGCGCCAATGGAGTCCAGGTCTTCGCAAAGGACAGGGATGGAGTTCGGCTCAATTGCCGTAGAGATCGTAGCCCCCGAGGCGGTGTCCAACCACTCGTCCTCGATCGGGGAATTCGGCTCCGGATCAAGGGCCGGAGCGGATGCTGCGGCCTCCGGACACCGCTCGCTGCAGAGCTAGATCATGCCCATCGAGACAAGGCGACACGCTTTGGCTGCTCGAATCCATCGAAGATCAAGTCTCCGCGGATATCGGCTGTATAGTTCAAACTTCCAAATTTGACACGATGGCGGGGCATAGCTTCGATCTGCTCCAGATGGCTGCTTAATTGGCCCGCAGTGCAAAGCCGCCGAATACGAAGATCTGTCCGGGGAGAAAAGTCTCACCCTGGACCGCGTCGTTGTTGATGATCGAAGGAGCCATCGGGCAGATCGGTGACGGCACAGAGGAACTCTCAATGAAAACACCAATGTCGGTGTCAAAACCGGCGGATCTCGGGTAGGGGGTCCCGAACTGTGCGTCTAGGCGGATGGTAACAGGAGACAAGGGACACGATGTTTTTACCTGTGTTCAGGCCCTCTTGATGGAGGTAATACCCTACCCCGCTTGATTAATATTGATGATATGGGCAGTACAAGAGTAGATCTACCACGAGATCAAGGAGGCTAAACCCTAGAAGCTAGCCTATGGTGCGATTGTTGTTCGCCCTCACGGACTAAAACCCTCCGGTTTATATAGACACCGGATAGGTTAGGGTTACACAGAGTCGGTTACAATGGTAGGAGATCTACATATCCGTATCGCCAAGCTTGCCTTCCACGCCAAGGAAAGTCCCATCCGGACACGGGACGAAGTCTTCAATCTTGTATCTTCATAGTCTTGGAGTTCGGCCGTGATGATAGCCCGGCTATCCGGACACCCCCTAGTCCAGGACTCCCTCACCCGTGATCACCTCCCGAGTGATCACAACCTGATAGTATAGCACAGCAGACGGACAAGAATGTAGGACCACTGATGGAATACTAGCATCCTATATACTAAGCATGTAGGATTGCAGGTAAAGGTATCAACAGTAGTAGCAAGGACAGGCTATGCATCAGGATAGGAATAACGAAAAGCAGTAACATGCTACACTACTCTAACGCAAGCAGTATAGAAGAGAATAGGCGATATCTAGTGATAAGTGGTGGGGGCTTGCCTAGTTGCTCTGGCAAGAGAGAGGGGTAGTCAACTCCGAAGTCGTCTTGGGTAGCAATGGCGTCGGTCTCGGTGTCTAGCGGAAGAAGAGGGGGAAGAAGCAATGAATACAATGCAAACAGATGCATGACGATGCATGACAAAGCAAAGCGTGATGCTAGGCGTGCCCTAACGCGGTATGAGGTGATGCCGGTGAAGGGGGGAAACATCCGGGAAAGTATCCCCGGTGTTCTGTGTTTTCGGGCAGAGGAGCCAGAGGTGGAAAGTTGTGAGTTCAATAGGTTAGGGATGCGTGGCGGACGAACGGGCTGCGTTTCCGGGTTCGTCCCGTCGTTCTGAGCAACTTTCATGTTGAAAATAATTTAATCCGAGTTACGGTTTAAAAGATATGATTTTCTAAATATTTGATTAATTTCTGGAATTTAATTAATTATATAATTTAATTTTAAATTGGATTTATGACGTCAACATGATGTCATGCTGACGTCAGCAGTCAACAGGGTTGACTGGTCAACCTGATCAGTGGGACCCTACTGGTCAGTGACATTTTAATTAGTCATCTTATTTAACCTAACTAGTATTAATTAGGGGGGGCATTGTTATTGACTAATTAATTAACTAATTATCAGATCAGGTAAATTAGGTAGTTAATGTGTAATTAGTTTAATTAGTTGTTTAATTTAATTAATCAAAATTAGTTAAGTTAATTATTTCTTTAATTAATTAATTAATTAATTAATTAATTTTTATTTTTATTATTTATTTATTTTTATTTTTAAACGCGTTCTAGGGCCGGGCCCTGTTGTTCAAAGGCCTGTGGCCTTAACGGGCATGGGGAAGCGGCACTGGCGCGTTGGCGCGATCCGAAGCGGCACTCACTGCTAGGGACGAGGCAGCCGGGCACCGACGGCGGGGCACGCCGGCGCGGCCAGCCGGGGCCACGGCGGGCGGAGGCGAGGGTGGCGCTGGTGCGGTCAAGGTGATGGCGCGGCCATGGGAGGAGGAAAGGGCGGAGACGAGGCGCGGCGAGGCACGGGGCCATGGGGCGTCGGCCGGAGCAGCAGGGGGGCGAGGCCACCGGCGACGGGGCGCTGCAGTGGTGGTGGCCGCACCGCCGCAGCACAGCAGCAGCTGCTGCACCTCGTGGCGGGGAACGGCCAAGAACGGCAAGGGGGGGACGGTGTGGCCGTCGCGGTGGTGCGCGTGCGCACGGTCGCCCTCGAGCAGAGGCAGGGAAGGAGGACGAGGTGCGGTGAGCGCGGTCGTGGGCGCGACCACGGGCGGTGGTCAGAGGCATGCGCCGGTGCGGTGAGCACGTTCGGGGCCCGATCGGCGAGTGTGCACGGCGACGGAGGGGAAGAGGAGGAGGGGGAAGGCCCGGGGCCTCACCGGGGTTCGCAGGGTCAAGGCAGCGGTGGTCGAGATGGGGGGACGGGGACGACATGGATGGCGTGGAGGCAGACCGGTGGGGAGGAGGGAGCAGGCCGTCGAGGGAGCTCCGACGTCGTGGCCTCCGGTGAGGTCCTCGGTGGCGGTGATGGCGCAGTCGGTCCGGGCGGCGGGGATGGAGTCGGGCCATGCCCCGATCCAGTTCTGGATCGGGAAGGGGGCGAGGACAGGGAGGCGAGGGACGGGGTCGAGCCGGCAATGGCGGGAGGGCATCACGGCGAGGGCGGCTCCGGCGTACTGGCCGCAGGGATCGGGGGCGGCGTTCGGGCCCCGATCCAGATCGGATCGGGTGGGGAGAGGGAGAGGGCGAACGAGTGGGGGAAGTGGGGGTGTCGGTTAGGGTTTGTGGGAGTGGGGGGAGGCCTATGTATGCCAGAGGCGTGGGCCGGCCTGGCTGGGCCATGGCCCAATTAGGCCAAGGGGTCCAGTGGGGGGGGGGGGTATTTGTCTCCCCCCATTTTATTTATTTTTTGGAGTTTGTTTTATTTCTTTTCTTTTCTGTTTTAATTTTAAATTTTAAATACATTAGTTTTATAAAATACATTAGTTGTACCTAAATTAGTGTTAACAATTATGCCAACACCACAATTAACTTGGCACCTAAATTAAGTTAGTTTTAATTGTTTATTATTTTAAGAGCATTTAAATAATTGTTCTCGCCGTGTTTTATTCATTTTAGAATATTTAAACAATTTTTAAAAGTGTGGTTTCTCCACCTTAGTTACCTATGCATTATTTGTCACAACCCAAACATTTTAGTTTTAATGTTTGAAAACTTATACCGTTTGACTTGATTTTGAATTTAAATTTGAATGGGTTTCGATCTAACGCGAGATTAGCAACAGTAAACGTGGTGACGTGGCATCAATAACAGAGGTTTGCTGTAGTTTAATTATCCGGGCGTCACAATAGGGGTCTGAGCCCATCGCCCTTAGCACACCAAGACGCTATGCAGGGCGGCGGAAGGCACCTAGCCTAGCAGCGTTCGGTCCAATCCGGCGCATGCCGCCAAATACCGACATCACGAAATGCTTGGTGATACCACGACGCCGGTTGCCCATATCTTGTCCCACGTGGCGGTTAGTGCGTATAAGGTCAACGACCCAACTCAGATCAAATACCAAGATCTCGTTAAGCGTGTTAAGTATCTGCGAACGCCAAACAGCGCCAGGCCCACCTCTCTCCTAGGCGGTCTCAACCTGCCCTGTCGCTCTGCCACAAAGATCCACACAGCCCGTTGGGACAAAGGTCCTTTCAGCCCCCAATCCGTGAATCACTCGCGGGTGCTCCTCGAGCCGACCCGACTTTAGTCACCACATGTATCATGTATAAAGTATATAGTATATACCCGTTGTCGGTGTCAAAACCGGCGGATCTCGGGTAGGGGGTCCCGAACTGTGCGTCTAGGCGGATGGTAACAGGAGACAAGGGACACGATGTTTTTACCCAGGTTCAGGCCCTCTCGATGGAGGTAATACCCTACTCCTGCTTGATTAATACCACATGTATCATGTATAAAGTATATAGTATATACCCGTGATCACCTCCCGAGTGATCAGGGCCCGATAGTATAGCATGGCAGACGGACAAGGGTGTAGGGCCACTAATGGAATACTAGCATCCTATACTAAGCTGTAGGATAGCAGGTAAAGGTAACAACTGTAGCAACAATGACATGCTATGCAACAGAATTGGATTAACCGAAAGCAGTAACATGCTACACTACTCTAATGCAAGCAGTATAGAGAAGAATAGGCGATATCTGGTGATCAAGGGGGGCTTGCCTGATTGCTCTGGCAACAAGGGTTCGTCGTCGATGTAGTCGACCACAGGGGTACCGGCAGGGTCTCAGGGTCTACCGGAAAGAAGTAACGGAGGGGGAACACAATAAATAAAAGAGCAATCAAAGCATTACAAAGCGTAGCATGGCAATACGCGGTGCTAGGTGTGCCCTAACGCGGTAGTAGGTGATACCGATGAAGGGGAGAAACATCGGGGAAAGTATCCCCGACGTTTCTCGTTTTTGGACAGATGAACATGAGGTGAAATGTTGCAGGTTTGCTATGCTAGGGATGTGTGGCGGACGACGGGCTGTGTATCCGGATTCGTCTCGTCGTTCTGAGCACTTTCATGTACAAAACATTTTCATCCGAGTTACGGTTTATTTTATATTAATTTTTAAAGATTTAAATCAATTTATAAATTATTATTATTAATTTAATCCGAAAATGGCATTACTGCATCAGCATGACGTCATCAGTCAACAAAGGTGTTGACTAGGTCAAGCTGACGTGTGGGTCCCACATGTCATTGACTCTAGTTAATTAAGTTAATTAGTTAATTAGGTTAATTAATCTTAATTAGTTACTTTAAACAGAATTAATTAAGTTAATTAATTAATTAATATTTAATTTTATCTATTTATTTACTTATTTTTTTATTTTAATTCTCTTTTTAACATTCCAGGGGGCTGGACCCCACATGTCATTGGGCCAGCGGGGCCATAGAGGGAGCAAGGCATACCGAGGCCACCCGACGGGACGGGCTACAAGGCATGGGCACTCGCCTCAGGAGTGCGGGCGGGCGAGGCCAAGATGGAGGCGAAGCGGCGCTGAGCGAGTGAGGCTGGCGGCCGATATGGTGGGGCGGTAGGGGCGGTAGGGGCGGACGGCGCGGTCTGTGAGGCCACGGGGCGCGGGCGGTGGTTGTGGGCGCGGCAAAAGGCCGAGGAGAGGGCGGCACGACCGGGCGCAAGAGCCGTGACCAAGGCTCGATAGATGCGGCGGCGGCCAAGTAGTACGAGCATTGCACAGCCATGGGAGCAGAGGAGAAGGAAGGGAATGGACGGCGGAGCTCAGCGAGCCCCGTAGGTGTGCTTAAGTAGGCTCGCGGAGGAGTCGGGGAGGTCCGGCGACGAAGAGGACGGCGGTGGTGGAGACGATGACGTTCGAGGCGAGCGCGGCGACGGCAGTCCGGCGTCGAGATGGGATTTGAGTGGAACTCCGGGCGGCGTCTTGGCGGCGGCGCGGATCGAGCACCCGATCCAGATCGGATCGGGAGGGGGGAGAGACGTGGGGAGTGGGGGGTGTGCGGTCGAGGGAGTTAGGGTTTGGGCTAGCGGGGGTTTATGGGGGGAGTGGGTGGCCGGTTGGGCCTGGCCTGGTGGCCAGCTGGGCCACAGCCCAGTAGGGGGGGCCTTTTTAGCCCTTGTTTATTTTCTATTTTTGTTCTGTTTTCTTTTGTTTTGTTTATCTTTTTAATCATCCTTTTCTATTTTATTTTAGTTTATTTTAAAATTTAGTTTTACAAAAGTTACTACTAACAGCTAAATTAATACTAACAAATATATTACTGTCGCAATAATTATGTTACCCTAATAAAATAGTTTAATATTTTATTAATTGTAAAATGCATTTAATTAATTGATTTTGCTGCTATTTTATTTATTTTAGTGCATTAATTATTTTATAAAAGTGTGGCTCCTTCACCAAAGTAATGTATGGATTATTTGGCGTCACAATTCTCCTCCACTACAAGAAATCTCGTCCCGAGATTTAAGCGGTGGAGTAAGGGGGAAAGGTGCTTGTAAGGAAGAGGTTGATCCCTTTCGTTGATGTCTTCATTTCTCTGCTTCAAGGCACCACGATCAAGTCGTCATCCTTTCTTCGGGATCTTCACCGTACTGACGAAAAGGTGAGAAGGGAAAACCCTATAAGGTGAGAAGGGAAAACTCTATAAGGACGAATTCTAACAAGATCGAGCATTAGATGGTTAACTCAAGGGAAGAAGCATAAGTATCTCTCGAATTGAAACTTAAGAAGATGTCGAGAGCAAGTAAGAAGGTGCCATGAGAAATTTCAAACAGATAGGCAAGCGTTTGATGCCTAATCAGAAGGTGAAAGGGGTTCAGAGCAACGAGAATAAGTATTGCGTCTGATACCCGAATAGATCACTTGGCAGGTGGCCCGTGAGTTACATAAGAAGTCAAGAGCGAGGAATAACTTTGGAAACCGGGGGTGTACAGGAGAGTCAGGTTTCGATCCTGTGGAACTATGGGTTATGAGCCCACCATGTGGTTAAAAGTAGGAAAAGCGTTGATATCTTGCACGGTCATGATAACAAGACATGTCAGAGGGTAGCCTATCAGTTATGTTGGCAACAATGTTGATACCAAGGGCGAGGGACGAAGAGAACCATTTTCCTGCTCGTTGAACGAGGCGGACCATTAGGCAAAGTTCTCGTCCGTCGGTGGCTACCGAAATGTCATCAATTATAGTAATAGGGTCTTCTTGGCAAGAGTTGTACCACGAGGTGCTTACCTAAGCAGGGATTACCACTTTGCCGATTAAGTAGATTATAAGAAAGTTTGAACAAAACAACGGAAAGGAAAATGTGTTTAAACACATATATCAGGGGTATATCCTTCCCAAGGACAAGCAGAGCATGATATCCATGACAGGATATAATGTAGAAAACTCTTTAGGTACGGGAGGGCATTTTCATGACATTACCCATACAACGATGTTTGGATAATTGATCAGGAAACATTTAACATTGGGCTTCAAATGTTCCTGTCGAAAATCGGAGTACCATAGACATGCTTCGAGATAGCATTGACATGGTCAACAGGTGAAGATCATACTTTGGAAACAAAAAGGATCCATCAGGAACAACTTATAGAATAAGTCTTACCATTTCCTCACGGAAGAATGACTAAACTTGCCAAAAAGCAAACTATAACAATAGGTCCTCTGGCCAGGTGTGCTAGGCATGACATCACCTTACCGGGTCATATAAAGACCAATGTTATAACTCTTTGCAATGTCCCAACCATCATATCTGACCGAGGTGCAGATCCGATTGGTGTCAAGATACCTCTGACTTAGGATGCCAGCGAAGAAAAGGTGCAACACGAATTGACGAGATGACAATGTAATATTCTCGGGAAATGAACTATGGAAGCGATTCTGAAACAAGAGTTCATCATTAAACCAAGGAAAAGGGGCGAGGGGGTAGCTGATGGAGTCAGCAACAATCCTTGAGATTTCCAAAAAGGTGGATTTCCACAGTTATGTGAACAAGGAGATAACATTTGTCGGATCAAATGATATAATTATGTATGCTCAAGGAAAACATACACAATTAAACAATGGCTGAAAAGTGCACCCAAAACATGGGCTTAGGTAGTACGATCAATGTTAGAATGATGATTCGATAACCAATGGTCTAAGAATGAAACATCGACCATTAATTTCAAAGCAATAGGGTTGCTAGAAGTTTTTAAGTCGCACATCATAGTTCAGTTGTCGGTTCTCCGGTTAGAAACAACACAGGTACCAAGGAATGAACGGATAAGGCAAGAAGGATCAATTGTATCAAGAATTCTTAAGAGGTTGTGAAATTCTCACGACATTCTTGACATAAAAGATGGTAACACTCCAAGGTAAAGAAGAACAAATGCTGGATAGCAAGGATCTCAAGGTAAAACACAAAACACGAACAAGTTTGTGTTGAACGGAAGGCAATAAAGTGGTCGATGATAAAACAAATCATCGAGGGCAAGGATGGTATTTCTCATCATGAATTCAATTGATATCCTGGAAGAGCTCAGAATCCTGATGATGATCATGACGCATTCGTCGAGAGATTTCAAGAAGATGTAATCGATCGGCGAAGACATCACATCAAGGGAATGGTGAAGTAAAAGGTTACTATAACCATAGATAAGATGCCATTTAAGAATTCGGAGTTGTCTCTCAAGACAAACAATATGATGCGGAAAGTTTGATGTAAGCTTAGAGCACTGTCGGGATTATGTCCCGGGGATGAAGGACATAGGTAGAATGGTCAAGCAGTCAGCCTGTCAATGATGATGTAGTCAATCCATTGGGAATGACATGATCAAGTGCAAACTCGTAAGCAATGAAGATTACTAAAAGTTTTCGAATCGCAGTGCGGACTTGGTCCACTATTCAGTGTTCTCGGTTGACGTCAACCCAGAACTCGTGGAGTGACTATGACAGGGAAAGGTATTACTCCATTACAAATTCATAAGAAGTAGCGCAATAGCATGATATCCTCGAGATACCAGGTGGATAATACTCGAAGGCATATCCAAATAAAGGTTGAAGTGGGGTGTATTGATCTATAGAAGACAAGCACTTTAACTTGTCTGAGAAATGGAATCAAAGGAAGAAAATATGGTCGGAACCACAATCATAAATGATCAAACCACGGATACAACATGAACTCATAACAAGGGGGTAATTATTTTCACGAGCAGCTTCCATGATAAGTTCTACATCGTGTCCATGGGCATGAACGCAAAGTTCAAGGTCGACTCCCACTTCTCTAATGCATAACCTTTCATTCACTCCTCAAAATAAAAATGATTACAGTGTCAAAACCTACCTGGTGAATTACCATAGGAGTATGGCCCGTGAAACTTTCGGGTTCACACAGATTATGGAAAGCATAGGTTCAACCCATCGGGGCATCTTAGAGCATATACCATGAACTTTAGAGTCAATTAACACGTGCTCGAAGCAGAGCATGGTTGACAAGGCATAGGATATAACTTGCCAAAGGCAGAAGACATAATTTACCAAATGCATTATATATCAGGGGAGAAACTCTCAAGGTTATTGGAAATGAAGGACACGGTCGGATAATAACCAAGCAAATGGTCTAGCGGACCACAAGGAACCTGATGTGAGTATCGGTACTCAATCAGAAGGGATAAGAATGCAAGGTATCAGATCATAGAAACCATTGACTAATTCAAAGCTCAAACGCAAATGATTATGATTTCCAAATCAGGGGATCAGAAGCAATGCTCTGATCTAGGATGGATAAGTTGAGTAGGCTTAGGGGTACAATCGATGGCAATTTGATTGGTTGAGATCCAGCTCATGTTTAAAATGACGTCTGAGCCGAAAGGATGAATTGTAGGATTTGATTAAGGATTGCAATATTCGCAACATATTGAATCAAGGGACCCAAGATGATAAAGGCAAAGGACATCCATGAATATTGC
Source organism: Aegilops bicornis (assembly GCA_021605145.1). Classification (NCBI taxonomy): domain Eukaryota; kingdom Viridiplantae; phylum Streptophyta; class Magnoliopsida; order Poales; family Poaceae; genus Aegilops; species Aegilops bicornis. The sequence goes on along the minus strand of CM038673.1, from coordinate 56,157,207 downwards.
TAGTCATTTGGAATTAACCAAAATGCAGGCAGGCAAGCATTTGAGCCATAGGCTAATGAGGATTCTCGAAAGATCGGATAGTATTTTGAAGAATTTTTTGAAACATACGGACAACTGGGGATGAGTGGATACTTGGTAAGTGCGAGGAATTATCCGTAGGGATATTCATGTGGCAAAGAACTGCATGGCAGTAGGCACAAGATATTCTCGGAACAATAGAAAGGATTTCAAGGTATCTTGTAATAACAAGATCAACTGGGAATAAAAGTAAGAACGACAAGTGTATGAATTTATCCATAGGGATATTTCGGTGGTAGCGAATTACAAAAGCAACGGGCACAAAGTCTCAAAAGAGTATCAGAGAGTAACTTCAAAATCTTCTGGTGCAGCCGGTGATCATCTGGACTGAAGGGGCTCTCCGGGAGAAAGTGTTTTCGAGAACCTAAAGTTAGATTTTAGAAAATAATTTAACCCGAATAGAAGAGAGATTAGAATCCCAGAGTATAGATAAGGAATAAAAGATCCTAATCCCACCCAATGGCGACGTGGGCCCGTAAGGCACACAGCCATGTTAGTAAAAGTTTAGCAATGTCTAGACTCAACTTCGGCCAAGGAGTTTGGAAGGGGGATTCCTACAGGCAGTCGGCTCTGATACCAACTTGTGACGCCCCCGATTCAATCGTACACTAATCATGCACGCAAATGTGTACGGTCAAGATCAGGGACTCAAGGGAAGATATCACAACACAACTCTAAAACATAAATAAGTCATACAAGCATCATAATACAAGCCAGGGGCCTCGAGAGCTCGAATACAAGTGCCCGATCATAGATGAGTCAGCGGAAGCAACAATATCTGAGTACAGACATAAGTTAACAAGTTTCCTTAAGAAGGCTAGCACAAACTGGGATACCGATCGAAAGAGGCGCACGCCTCCTGCCTGGGATCCTCCTAAACTACTCATGGTAAATCGTCGGGCTGCGTAGCGATGAAGCACCTCACGGTGTAGTAGAATTAAATCGTGGGACGGTGGCGTCTGGCTCCTGGGCTCCGGCATCTAATTGCGACAACCAGGTAGAAGGGAAGGGGGAAAAGGGGGAGAAAAGCAACCGTGAGTACTCATCCAAAGTACTCGCGAGCAAGGAGCTGCACTAGATATGCATGGGTATATGTGTAAAGAGCCATATCGGTGGACTGAACTGCAGATGCCAGAATAAGAGGGGGATAGCTAATCCTTTCGAAGACTACGCTTCTGGCAGCCTCCGTCTTGCAGCATGTAGAAGAGAGTAGAAGGAAGTCCTCCAAGTAGCATCGCATAGCATAACCCTACCCGACGGTCCCCTCCTCGTCGCCTTGTTAGAGAGCGATCACCGGGTCGTATCTGGCACTTGGAAGGGTGTGTTTTATTAAGTATCCGGTTCTAGTTGTCATAAGGTCAAGGTACAACTCCAACTTGTCCTGTTACCGAAGATCAAGGCTATTCGAATAGATAAACTTCCCTGCAGGGGTGCACCACATTACCCGACACGCTCGATCCCATTTGGCTAGACACACTTTTCTGGGTCATGCCCGGCCACGGAAGATCAACACGTCGCAGCCCCACCTAGGCACAACAGAGAGGTCAGCACGCCGGTCTAAACCTAAGCGCACAGTGGTGCAGGACCATCGCCCTTAGCACACCAGTATGTTGCGAGGGCGGCCGGAAGCAGACCTAGCCTAGCGTGCTCCATCCAATCCGTGGCAAGGCTTCGCCGCCGACGTCACAAAATGCTTGGCTGATACCACGGCGCGGTTGCCCATATCTTGTCCCACGTGGCGGTTAGTGCGTATAAGGTCAACGACCCAACTCAGATCAAATACCAAGATCTCGTTAAGCGTGTTAAGTATCTGCGAGCGCCCGAGCAGGCCAGGCCCACCTCTCTCCTAGGCGGTCTCAACCTGTCCTGTCGCTCTGCCACAAAGATCCACACAGAGGGCCGTTGGGACAAAGGTCCTTTCAGCCCCCAATCCGTGAATCACTCGCCGTTGGGACAAAGCTCTAGTGCATCTGTTGCATGGCAATCCTACTCCTTGCATTAACATCAATCGATGGGCATCTCCATAGCTCATTGATTAGCCTCGTTGATGTGAGACTTTTTCCTTTTTTGTCTTCTGCACGCAATCCCCGGCATCATATTCTATTCCACCCATAGTGCTATATCCATGGCTCACGCTCATGTATTGCGTGAAGGTTGAAAAGGTTTGAGATTATTAGAGTATGAAACAATTTCTTGGCTTGTCATCGGGGGTATAGAAGTTGGGAACATCTTTGTGTGACGAAAATGAAGCATATCCTAACTATATGATTTTGTAGGGATGAACTTTCTTTTGCCATGCTATTTTGAGAAGACATGATTGCTTTGATTAGTATGCTTGAAGTATTACTATTTCTTATGTCAATATGAACTTTTGTATTGAATCTTATGGATCTGAATATTCATACCACCATTAAGAAGATTTACATTGAAATTATGCCAAGTATCACTCCGCATCAAAAATTCTTTTTTATCGTTTACCTACTCGAGGACGAGCAGGAATTAAGCTTGGGGATGCTTGATACGTCTCCAACGTATCTATAATTTTTGATTGCTCCATGCTACTTTATCTACTGTTTTAGGCAATATTGGGCTTTATTATCCACTTTTATATTATTTTTGGGACTAACCTATTAACCGGAGGCCCAACCCAGATTTGTTGTTTTATGCCTATTTCAGTGTTTCGAGGAAAAGGAATCTCGAGCCGAGTCAAACGGAACGAAATCAAGCTGGAGAAGTTATTTTGGAAGGAAACCCACCTGATGGACTTGGACCCCATGTCGAAGATACGGGAGGTGCTCACGAGGGTGGGGCGCGCCCCCTGCCTCGTGGGGCCCAATAGCTCCACCGACGTTCTCCTTTCACCCATATATACCGCCGTACCCCAAAACTTCCAGAACAGAAGATAGATCGGGAGTTCCCCCGCCGCAAGCCTCAAGAACGACCAAAAACCAATCGGGACCCCTTTCCGGTACCCTGCCGGAGGGGGGATCCATCACCGGTGGCCATCTTTATCATCCCAGCGCTCTCCATGACGAGGAGGGAGAAGTTCACCCTCGGGGCTGAGGGTTTGTACCAGTAGCTATGTGTTTGATCTCTCTCTCTTTCTCTCGTGTTCTTGAGGTGATACGATCTTGATGTATCGCGAGCTTTGCTATTGTAGTTGGATCTTATGATGTTTCTCCCCCTCTACTCTCTTGTGATGAATTGAGTTTCCCCTTTGAAGTTATCTTATCGGATTGAGTCTTTTATGAGAACACTTGATGTATGTCTTGCGATCCACTTGATGTATGTTTTGGTGATCAACTTGCGGGTTTCGTGACATTGGGAACCTATGCATAGGGGTTGGCACACGTTCTTGATTCTTCGGTAGAAACTTTGGGGCACTCTTTGAAGTTCTTTTATGTTTGTTGGATGAATCTGAGATTGTGTGATGCATATCGTATAATCATGCCCACGGATACTTGAGGTGACAATGGAGTATCTAGGTGACATTAGGGTTTTGGTTGATTTGTGTCTTAAGGTGTTATTCTAGTACGAACTCTTTTATAGGTTGATCCGAAAGAATAACTTTGTGGTGGTTTCGTACCCGACCATAATCTCTACGTTTGTTCTCCGCTATTAGTGTCTTTGGTGTGACTCTTTGTGAGGGCTTGTTATATGATCTATCTATGTTATTATTGTTGAGAGAACTTGCACTAGTGAAAATATGAACCCTAGGCCTTGTTTCCTACCATTGCAATACCGTTTACGCTCACTTTTACCGCTTGTTACCTTGCTCTTTTTATATTTTCAGATTAAAAAAACTTATATCTACCATCCATATTGCCCTTGTATCACCATCTCTTCGCCGAACTAGTGCACCTATACAATTTACCATTGTATTGGGTGTGTTGGGGACACAAGAGACTCTTTGTTATTTGGTTGCAGGGTTGCTTGAGAGAGACCATCTTCATCCTACGCCTCCAACGGATTGATAAACCTTAGATCATCCACTTGAGGGAAATTTGCTACTGTCCTACAAACCTGTGCACTTGCAGGCCCAACAATGTCTACAAGAAGAAGGTTGTGTAGTAGACATCAAGCTCTTTTCTGGCGCCGTTGCCGGGGAGGCTAGGTAAGTGAAGGTATATCTTTAGATCTTGCAATCGAATCTTTTTGTTTCTTGTTTTAGCACTAGTCTAGTTTATAAAAGAAAACTACAAAAAAATGGAATTGAGAGTACCTCATATGCTTCATCTTTTTAATGTCTTTCGTGAAAATGATGGGAAGGAAAATTGTACTCAAGTGCTAGAAGAAGAATTACATAGAATGCTTGGCATAAAATATGTGAATGATGAGCATGATTGCAATGTTGTTAGTATGAATTCCTTGAATATCCATGATGCTAATGATATGCAAAGCCACAAGCTTGGGGAAGCTATGTTTGATGAAGATGATAATTTTTGTCCCTCAAGCTTTGATGAGCCAATTTATTATGATGAAAGCATGCCTCCTATCTATGATGATTATTGTGATGACACGTATGCTTTAAAGAATAATGATAACCATGAAACTTGTCATCTTGATCTTAATTCTCAATCACATGATAGTTATTTTGTTGAGTTTGCTCCACTATTATTCATGAGAAGAATTTTGCTTATGTGGAGAGTAGTAAATTTTCTATGCTTGTAGATCATGAAAAGAATGCTTTAGGTGCTGGTTATATTGTTGAATTCATTCATGATGCTACTGAAAATTATTATGAGGGAGGAACATATGCTTGTAGGAATTGCAATAATATCAAGTTTCCTCTCTATGTGCTTAAAGTTCTGAAGTTATGCTTGTTTTATCTTCCTATGCAAGTTGATTATTGTTCCCATAAGTTGTTTGCTCACAAAATCCCTATGCATAGGAAGTGGGTTAGACTTAAATGTGCTAGTCATATTCTTCATTATGCTCTCTTTATGTTTCAATTCTTATCTTTTATGTGAGCATCATTGAAATCATAATGCCTAGCTAGGGGCATTAAACGATAGCGCTTGTTGGGAGGCAACCCAATTATATTTTAGTTTCTTGATTTTTGGTTCTGTTTAGTAATAAATAATACATCTAGCTTCTGTTTAGATGTGGTTTTATGTTTTAATTAGTGTTTGTGCCAAGTAGAACCTTTGGGAAGACTTGGGTGAAGTCTTTATGATCATGCTGTAAAAAACAGAAACTTTAGCACTCACGAGATTAGATTTAACTTTTTAGTGGAGAGTGCTATTTAGGTGATTCTTTTTTCAGATGATTACTAGACAAATTCCTCAGGTCCATCAATTTATTTTAGAATTTTTGGAGTTCCAGAAGTTTGCTTTAGTTACAGATTACTACAGACTGTTCTGTTTTTGACAGATTCTGTTTTCATTGTGTTGTTTGCTTATTTTGATGAATCTATGACTAGTAAAATAGTTTATAAACCATATAGAAGTTGGAATACATTAGGTTTAACACCAATATAAATAAAGAATGGGTTCATTACAGTACCTTGAAGTAGTGTTTTGTTTTCTTTCGCTAACGGAGCTCACGAGTTTTCTGTTAAGTTTTGTGTTGTGAAGTTTTCAAGTTTTAGGTAAAGATTCGATGGACTATGGAATAAGGAGTGGAAAGAGCCTAATCTTGGAGATGCCCAAGGCACCCCAAGGTAATATTCAAGGATAACCAAGAGCCTAAGCTTGGGGATGCCCTGGAAGGCATCCCCTCTTTCGTCTTCGTTCATCGGTAACTTTACTTGGAGCTATATTTTTATTCACCACATGATATGTGTTTTGCTTGGAGCGTCATGTCATTTTGTTTTTTTTATGTTAGTTAGAATAGTGTTTTTCACCTTTAGTTTCAATAAAAAAGTCAAGGATAGCCTTTGCCATGCTTATTTTGCAAGTATGCATGTTGCTGTTTGAAAACAGAAAGTTTACCGCTGTTGCAAAAATTCTCTAGAAAATTCAGAGAGTGTTATAATGATGAATATTTTTGCATTTTGAGCTCTGATAAATTTATTACAGTGGGAATTTTAGTTCATAATTTTTGGAGTTAGGGAAGTATGATGAATCTTGCATTCTTTACAGACTGTACTGTTTTGGCAGATTGTTGTTATGTTTGCATTGTTTGCATATGTCTGCTTATTTAATGACTTTATTTGAGGATAGGAGTATTAAATATGCAGCGGCATTTAGTATGCAATTTGGAATAATAATGTTATTGATTTGTTACAGTAGAAAATGATAAGGTTTTGCATTGGTTTATACTAACCTATCTCACGAGTTCTTGTTGAGTTTGTTGTGAATGAAGCTTTTGCTAAAAAGAGAAACCATGATATGAGAGGAATTAAGGAGACACAAAAGTTCAAGCTTGGGTATGCCCAAGGCACCCCAAGATAATATTTCAAGAAGTCTCAAGCATCTAATCTTGGGGATGCCCCGTTGGCATCCCACCTTTCTTCAACAACTATCGGTTAGTATCAGTTGAACCTGAGTTTTTGCTTCTTCACTTGAGTTGTGCTATCCTTGCAATGTAGTTTTATTTAGCTTTGCTTGCTGTTTGAATATCAAGATCTGAAATTATTAAATGGGAGAGTCTTCACATAGTTGCATAATTATTCGGCTACTCATTGATCTTCACTTATATCTTTTGGAGTAGTTTGTTGTTTGCTCTAGTGCTTCACGTATATCTTTTAGAGCACAATGGTGGTTTTATTTTGAAGAAATATATGAAATCTCATGCTTCACTTATATTATTTTGAGAGTCGTTAATAGCATGGTAATTTGCTTAATGTTAATATACTTGGTGTTCAAGATATGTGAAACTTTCTTTTGAGTGCGTTGAATACTAAGATAAGTTTGATGCTTGATAATTGTTTTGAGATATGGAGGTGATAATATCAAAGTCATGCTAGTTGAGTAGTTGTGAATTTGAGAAATGCTTGTGTTTAAGTTAGTAAATCCCGTAGCATGCACGTATGGTTAAAGTTGTGTAACAAATTTGAAGCATGAAGTGTACCTGGCTTGTGCATCCTTATGAGTGGCGGTCGGGGACGAGCGATGGTATTTTCCTACCAATCTATCCCCCAAGGAGCATGCGTGTAGTACTTGATTTTTGATGACTTCTAAATTTTTGCAACAAGTATATGAGTTCTTTTGACTAATGTTGAGTCCATGGATTATACGCACTCTTACCTTTCCGCCATTGCTAGCCTCTTGATGCCGTGCATTGCCCTTTCTCACATTGAGAGTTGACGCAAACTTCGCCGGTGCATCCAAACCCCGTGATATGATACGCTCTATCACACATAAACCTCCCTATATCTTCCTCAAAACAGCCACCATACCTACCTATTATGGCATTTCCATAGCCATTCCGAGATATATTTGTTGGAAATATGCCCTAGAGGCAATAATAAAAGTATTATTATTATATTTCCTTGTTCATGATAATTGTCTTTTATTCATGCTATAACTGTATTATCCGGAAATCGTAATACACGTGTGAATACATAGACCACAATACGTCCCTAGTGAGCCTCTAGTTGACTAGCTCGTTGGTCGACAGATAGTCATGGTTTCGACTATGGACATCAGATGTCATTGACAAGCGGGATCACGTCATTAGGAGAATGACGTGATGGACAAGACCCAATCCTAAGCATAGCACAAAGATCGTGTAGTTCGTTTTGCTAGAGCTTTTCCAAATGTCAAGTATCTCTTCCTTAGAACGTGAGATCGTGTAACTCCGGATACCGTAGGAATGCTTTGGGTGTACCAAAGCGTCACAACGTAACTGGGTGACTATAAAGGTGCATTACAGGTATCTCCGAAAGTGTACATTGGGTTGACACGGATCGAGACAGGGATTTGTCACTCCGTATGACGGAGAGGTATCACTGGGCCCACTCGGTAATGCATCATCATAATGAGCTCAAAGTGATCAAATGTCTGGTCACGGGATCATGCATTACGGTACGAGTAAAGCGACTTGCCGGTAACGAGACTAAACGAGGTATTGGGATACCGACGATCGAGTCTCGGGCAAGTAACATACCGTATGACAAAGGGAATAGCATACGAGGTTGATTGAACCCTCGACATCGTGGTTCATCCGATGACAACATCGAGGAGCGTGTGGGAACCAACATGGGTATCCAGATCCCGCTGTTGGTTATTGACCGGAGAGCGTCTCGGTCATGTATGCATGTCTCCGAACCCGTAGGGTCTACACTAAGGTTCGGTGACGCTAGGGTTAACAGGAAGACAAGTATGTGATTACGAATGTTGTTGAGTCCGGATGAGATCCCGGACGTCACGAGGAGTTCGAGAATGGTCCGGAGGTAAAGATTTATATATGGAAAGTGGTTAAACGGACTCCGGAAAGTTTGAGGGTATCTTGGTAATGTCTGGGGCCACGGGAGAGTTCCGAGGTCCACGGGAGGGGCCACCCCTCGGGGGGCCACATGGGCTAAGTGGGAGAGGAGCCAGCCCCTGGTGGGCTGGGCGCACCTCCCACCTAGGCCCATGCGGCTAGGGCATGGGGAGGGAAACCCTAAAGGGGCGCCCCCTGGCTTGGGGGCAAGCCACCCTCCCTCCTCCCTTTGGCCGCCGCCCATCTAGGGTTTCCCCTAGATGGCCGGCCCCTGCCCTCTCCTCCTATAAATAGAGGGGTGGGGGAGGGCTGCACACACCATTGAAGGCGCAGCCCTCCCTCCCCAACACCTCTCTTTCTCCACCTTGAGCTTGGCGAAGCCCTGCGGAGAACTGTCGTACCAACCGCACCACGCCGTCGTGCTGCCATTGGAGTTGTCTTCCTCAACCTCTCCTTCATCCTTGCTGGATCAAGACGGAGGAGACGCCATCGTCCCGTACGTGTGTTGAACGCGGAGGTGCTGTCCGTTCAGCACTTGGTCGTCGGTGATCGGAATCACGTTGGGAACGTCTTCATCATCACCACTCCCTCGAACGCTTCCGTACTCCGTTTACAAGTGGTATGTAGATGCAAACTCTCTCTCTTGACTCGTTGCTTAGTAGAACTCATAGATGGATCTTGGTGAAACCGTAGGAAAAATTTTATTTTTCTGCAACGTTCCCCAACAGTGGCATCATGAGCTAGGTCTATGCGTAGTTCTCTATTGCACGAGTAGAACACAATTTAGTTGTGGGCGTGGATCTTGTCAATTTACTTGCCGCTACTAGTCTTATCTTGCTTCCGCGGTATTGTGGGATGAAGCGGCCGGACCAACCTTACGTGACGCTTACGTGAGACCGGTTCCACCGACAAACAAGCACTAGTTGCATAAGGTGGCTGGCGGGTGTCTGTCTCTCCTACTTTAGTTGGAGCGGATTCGATGAAAAGGGTCCTTATGAAGGGTATATAGAAGTTGACAAGATCACGTTGTGGTTATTCGTAGGTAAGAAAACGTTCTTGCTAGAACCCAATTGCAGCCACGTAAAAGATGCAACAACAATTAGAGGACGTCTAACTTGTTTTTGCAGCAATTGTCATGTGATGTGATATGGCCAAGTTGTGATGAATGATGAATGACACATTGTGATGTATGAGATCATGTTCTTGTAATAGGAATCACGACTTGCATGTCGATGAAGTATGACAACGGCAGGAGCCATAGGAGTTGTCTTTATTTTGTATGACCTGCGTGTCATTGAAGAACGCCATGTAACTTACTTTACTTTATTGCTAAACGCGTTAGCCATAGAAGTAGAAGTAGTCGTTGGCGTGACAACTTCATGGAGGCACAATGATGGAGATCATGATGATGGAGATCATGGTGTCATGCCGGTGACAAGATGATCATGAAGCCTCGAAGATGGAGATCAATGGAGCTTTATGATATTGGCCATATCATGCCACTACTATATATAATTGCATGTGATGTTTATTATGTTTATACATCTTGTTTACTTAGAACGACGGTAGTAAATAAGATGATCCCTTACAACAATTTCAAGAAGTGTTTCCCCTAACTGTGCACCATTGCTAAAGTTCGTCGCTTCTAAGCACCACGTGATGATCGGGTGTGATGGATTCTTACGTTCACATACAACGGGTGTAAGACAGATTTACACACGCGACGGGTTTACTTGACGAGCCTAGCATGTACAGACATGGCCTCGGAACACGGAGACCGAAAGGTCGAACACGAGTCATATAGAAGATACGATCAACATGAGAATGTTCACCGATGATGACTAGTCCGTCTCACGTGATGATCGGACACGGCCTAGTCGACTTCGGATCGTGTAACACTTAGATGACTAGAGGGATGTCTAATCTGAGTGGGAGTTCATTGAAATAATTTGATTAGATGAACTTAATTATCATGAACTTAGTCTAAAACTTTTGCATAATATGTCTTGTAGATCAAATGGCCAACGCTCATGTCAACTTGAACTTCAACGCGTTCCTAGAGAAAACCAAGCTGAAAGATGACGGCAGCAACTATACGGACTGGGTCCGGAACCAGAGGATCATCCTCATAGCTGCCAGGAAACAATATGTCCTAGAAGTACCGCTAGGTGACGCCTCCGTCCCAAAGAACCAAGACATTATGAATGCTTGGCAAACTCGCTGATGATTACTCCCTCGTTCGATGCGGCATGCTTCTGACTTAGAACCGGGCTACAAAAGCTTTTTGAGCATCACGGAGCATATGAGATGTTCGAGGAGCTGAAACTTGTTTTCCAAGCTCACGCCCGGGTCGAGAGATATGACATCTCCGACAAGTTCTATAGTTGTAATATGGAGGAAAACAGTTCTCTCAGTGAGCACATACTGAAGATGTCTGGGTTGCACAACCGTATGACCCAGCTGAACATTAACCTCATTGACAGAATCCTCCAGTCGCTCCCACCAAGCTAAAAGAGCTTTGTGATGAACTACAACATGCAGGGGATGGTAAAGACCATTCCTGAAGTGTTCTCTATGCTGAAGTCAGCCGAGGTTGAAATCAAGAAAGAACATCAAGTGTTGATGGTCAATAAGACCACTAAGTTCAAGAAGGGCAAGGGTAAGAAGAACTTCAAGAAGGACGGCAAGGAGGTTGCCGCGATAAGCAAGTTGCCGGGAAGAAGTCAAAGAATGGACCCAAACCCGAGACTGAGTGCTTTTATTGCAAGGGAGGGGTCCTTTGAGCGGAACTGCCCCAAATACTTAGCGGACAAGAAGGCCGGCAACACCAAAGGTATATGTGATATACATGTAATTGATGTGTACTTTGCCGTATCGTAGTAACTCTTGGGTATTTGATACCGGTGCCGTTGCTCATATTTGTAACTCACAGCAGGAGCTGCGGAATAAGTGGAAACTGGCAAAGGACGAGGTGACGATGCGCGTCGGGAATGGTTCCAGATTCGATGTGATCGCCGTCGGCACGCTACCTCTTCATTTACCTACGGGATTAGTTATGAACCTTAATAATTGTTATTTGGTGCCAAGTTTGAGCATGAATATTGTATCTGGATCTCGTTTAATGCGAGATGGCTACTCATTTAAATCCGAGAATAATGGTTGTTCTATTTATATGAGAGATATATTTTATGGTCATGCTCCGATGGTCAATGGTTTATTCTTAATGAATCTCGGCGTAGTATTACACATGTTCATAAGCGTGAACACCAAAAGATGTAAAGTTGATAACGATAGTCCCACATATTTGTGTAATCGCCGCCTTTGGTCACATTGGTGTCAAGCGCATGAAGAAGCTCCATGCGATGGACTTTTGGAGTCTCTAGATTATGAATCATTTGACACATGCGAACCATGCCTTATGGGCAAGATGACCAAGACTCCGTTCTCGGAACAATGGAGCGAGCAACCAACTTATTGGAAATCATACATACCGATGTGTGCGGTCCAATGAGTGTTGAGGCTCATGGAGGATATCGTTATGTTCTCACTCTCACCGATGACTTGAGTAGATATGGGTATGTCTACTTAATGAAACACAAGTCTGAGACCTTTGAAAAGTTCAAGGAATTTCAGAATGAGGTAGAGAATCAACGTGACCGAAAAATAAAATTCCTACGATCAGATCGTGGAGGAGAATATTTAAGTCACGAATTTGGTACACACTTAAGAAAATGTGGAATCGTTTCACAACTCACGCCGCTGGAACACCTCGGTAAACGGTGTGTCCGAACGTCGTAATCGCACTCTATTGGATATGGTGCGATCTATGATGTCTCTTACCGATTTACCGCTATCATTTTGGGGATACGCTCTAGAGACATCTACATTCATTTAAATAGGGCACCGTCTAAGTCCGTTGAGACGACACCGTATGAATTATGGTTTGGAAAGAAACCTAAGCTGTCGTTTCTAAAAGTTTGGGGATGCGAAGCTTATGTCAAGAAACTTCAACCTGAAAAGCTCGAACCGAAGTCGGAAAAATGCGTCTTCATAGGATACCCTAAATAAACCATTGGGTATACCTTCTACTTAAGATCCGAGGGCAAGATTTTTGTTGCCAAGAACGGAACCTTTCTAGAAAAGGAGTTTCTCTCGAAAGAAGTAAGTGGGAGGAAAGTAGAACTCGATGAAGTACTACCTCTTGAACAGGATAGTGGTGCAGCTCAAGAAAATGTTCTGTGATGCCTACACCAATGTAAGAGGAAATTAATGATGATGATCAAGGTACTTGGATCAAGTTGCTCTTGAATCAGAGGTCCTCAAGGACACGTTCCGCACCAGAGTGGTACAGCAACCCTGTCCTAGAAATCATGTTGTTAGACAACGGTGAACCTTCGAACTATGAAGAAGCGATGGCGGGCCCAGATTCCAACAAATGGCTAGAATCCATGAAATCCGAGATAGAATCCATGTATGAAAACAAAGTGTGGACTTTGACTGACTTGCCCGATGATCGGCGAGCGATAGAAAACAAATGGATCTTTAAGAAGAAGACGGGCGTGGATGGTAATGTCACCATCTATAAAGCTCGACTTGTCGCTAAGGGTTATCGACAAGTTCAAGGGATTGACTACGATGAGACTTTCTCTCCCGTAGCGAAGCTTAAGTCCGTCCGAATCATGTTAGCAATTGCCGCATACTATGATTATGAGATATGGCAGATGGACGTCAAAACAGCATTCCTTAACGGTTATCTTAAGGAAGAGCTGTATATGATGTAGCCGGAAGGTTTTGTCGATCCTAAGGACGCTAACAAAGTATGCAAGCTCCAGCGATCCATTTATGGGCTGGTGCAAGCATCTCGGAGTTGGAACATTCGCTTTGATGAGATGATCAAAGCGTTTGGGTTTATGCAGACTTATGGAGAAGCCTGCGTTTACAAGAAAGTGAGTGGGAGCTCATGGCATTTCTCATATTATATGTAGATGACATACTTTTGATGGGAAATGATATAGAAATCTTGGACAGCATTAAGGCCTACTTGAATAAGTGTTTTTCAATGAAGGACCTTGGAGAAGCTGCTTACATATTAGGCATCAAGATCTATAGAGATAGATCGAGACGCCTCATAGGTCTTTCACAAAGCACATACCTTGATAAGATTTTGAAGAAGTTCAAAATGGATCAGTCCAAGAAAGGGTTCTTGCCTGTATTGCAAGGTGTGAAATTGAGCTCAGCTCAATGCCCGACCACATCAAAAGACAAAGAAGAGATGAGTGTCATCCCCTATGCTTCAGCCATAGGATCTATTATGTATGCCATGCTGTGTACGGACCTGATGTAAACCTTGCCGTAAGTTTGGTAGGAAGGTACCAAAGTAATCCCGGCAAGGAACACCGGACAGCGGTCAAGAATATCTGAAGTACTGAAAAGGACAAAGGACATGTTTCTCGTTTATGTAGGTGACGAAGAGCTCGTCAGAACGGGTTACGTCGACGCTAGCTTCGACACAGATCTGGATGACTCTAAGTCACAAACCGGATACGTGTATATGTTGAATGGTGGAAGCGATGGCTGGTGCGGCTGCAAGCGAGAGCGTCGTGGCGGGATCTACATGTGAAGCGAGTACATGGCAGCCTCGGAGGCAGCGCATGAAGCAATTTGGATGAAGGAGTTCATCACCGACCTAGGAGTCTTACCCAATGCGTGGGGCCGATCAAACTCTTCCGTGACAACACTGGAGCTATTGCCCTTGCCAAGGAGCCTAGGTTTCACAAGAAGACCAGGCACATCAAGCGTCGCTTCAACTCCATCCGTGAAAACGTTCAGGATGGAGACATAGAAATTTGTAAAGTGCATACGGATCTGAATGTCGCAGATCTGTTGACTAAACCTCTTCATGAAAGCAAAACATGATCAACACCAGAACTCTATGGGTGTTCGATTCATCACAATGTAAACTAGATTATTGACTCTAGTGCAAGTGGGAGACTGTTGGAAATATGCCCTAGAGGCAATAATAAAAGTATTATTATTATATTTCCTTGTTCATGATAATTGTCTTGTATTCATGCTATAAGCTGTATTATCCGGAAATCGTAATACACGTGTGAATACATAGACCACAATCGTCCCTAGTGAGCCTCTAGTTGACTAGCTCGTTGGTCGCCAGATAGTCATGGTTTTCGACTATGGACATCAGATGTCATTGACAAGCGGGATCACGTCATTAGGAGAATGACGTGATGGACAAGACCCAATCCTAAGCATAGCACAAAGATCGTGTAGTTCGTTTTGCTAGAGCTTTTCCAAATGTCAAGTATCTCTTCCTTAGACCGTGAGATCGTGTAACTCCCGGATACCGTAGGAATGCTTTGGGTGTACCAAACGTCACAACGTAACTGGGTGACTATAAAGGTGCATTACAGGTATCTCCGAAAGTGTCTGTTGGGTTGACACGGATCGAGACAGGATTTGTCACTCCGTATGACGGAGAGGTATCACTGGGCCCACTCGGTAATGCATCATCATAATGAGCTCAAAGTGATCAAATGTCTGGTCACGGGATCATGCATTACGGTACGAGTAAAGTGACTTGCCGGTAACGAGACTAAACGAGGTATTGGGATACCGACAATCGAGTCTCGGGCAAGTAACATACCGTATGACAAAGGGACATACGGGGTTGATTGAACCCTCGACATCGTGGTTCATCCGATGACAACATCGAGGAGCGTGTGGGAACCAACATGGGTATTCAGATCCCGCTGTTGGTTATTGACCGGAGAGCGTCTCGGTCATATGCGCATGTCTCCCGAACCCGTAGGGTCTACACACTTAAGGTTCGGTGGCGCTAGGGTTAATAGGAAGACAAGTATGTGATTACCGAATGTTGTTGGAGTCCCGGATGAAATCCCGGACGTCACGAGGAGTTCGGAATGGTCGGAGGTAAAGATTTATATATGGAAAGTGGTTAAGCGGACTCAGGAAAGTTTCTGGGTATCTTGGTAATGTACCGGGGCCACTGGAGAGTTAGGAGGTCCACTGAGGGGCCACCTCGGGGGCCACATGGGCTAAGTGGGAGAGGAGCCAGCCCCTGGTGGGCTGGGCGCACCTCCCCACCTAGGCACATCTTGGCTAGGGCATGGGGAGGGAAACCCTAAAGGGGCGCCCCCTAGCTTGGGGGCAAGCCACCCTCCCTCCTCCCCTTTGGCCGCCCCATCTAGGGTTTCCCCTAGATGGCCGGCCCCCTGCCCTCTCCTCCTATAAATAGAGGGCTGGGGAGGGCTGCACACACCATTGAAGGCGCAGCCCTCCCTCCCAACACCTCTCTTTCTCCACGCGAGCTTGGCGAAGCCCTGCCGGAGAACTGCCGTACCAACTGCACCACGCCGTCATGCTGCCATTGGAGTTGTCTTCCTCAACATCTCCTTCATCCTTGCTGGATCAAGACGGAGGAGACGCCTTCGTCCCGTACGTGTGTTGAACGCGGAGGTGCTGTCCGTTCAGCACTTGGTCATCGGTGATCGGAATCACGTTGGGAACGTCTTCATCATCACCACTCCCTCGAACGCTTCCGTACTCCATCTACAAGTGGTATGTAGATGCAAACTCTCTCTCTTGACTCGTTTCTTAGTAGAACTCATAGATGGATCTTGGTGAAACCGTAGGAAAAATTTTATTTTTCTGCAACGTTCCCCAATAAAATTGCCATGCAACTTTCCACCGTTCCGTTCATCATCATTATGACATACATTACTTTTGTCATATTGCCATTGCATGATCATGTAGTTGACATCATATTTGTGGCAAAGCCACCATGCATTATTTTTCATAAATGTCACTCTTGATTCATTGCACCATCCCGGTACACCGCCGGAGGCATTCATATATAGTCATACCTTGTTCTAGTTTCGAGTTGTAATCATTGAGTTGTAAATAAATAGAAGTGTGATGATCATCATTCAATAGAGCATTGTTCCCCAAAAAAAAGAGAAAGGCCACAAAAAGAAAGGCCCGAAAAAAAGAGAAAGGCCAAAAAAAGGGGCCCAAAAAAAGAAAATAAATAAAAAGGGCAATGCTACTATCTCTTTTTCCACACGTGTGCTTCAAAGTAGCACCTTGTTCTTCATGTAGTGAGTCTCATATTTTGTGCTTCAAAGTAGCACCATGTTTTTCACATAGTGAGTCTCATAAGTTGTCTTTTTCATACTAGTGGGAATTTTTCATTATAGAACTTGGCTTGTATATTTCTACAATGGGTTTCCTCAAATGCCCTAGGTCTTCGTGAGCAAGCAAGTTGGATGCACACCCACTAGTTTTCTTTTGTTGAGCATTCATAGCTCTAGTGCATCCGTTGCATGGCAATCCCTACTCCTTGCATTAACATCAATCGATGGGCATCTCCATAGCTCATTGATTAGCCTCGTTGATGTGAGACTTTCTCCTTTTTTTGTCTTCTCCACACAATCCCCATCATCATATTCTATTCCACCCATAGTACTATATCCATGGCTCGCGCTCATGTATTGCGTGAAGGTTGAAAAAGTTTGAGATTATTTGAGTATGAAACAATTGCTTGGCTTGTCATCAGGGGTATAGAAGTTGGGAACATCTTTGTGTGACGAAAATGAAGCATAGCCTAACTATATGATTTTGTAGGGATGAACTTTATTTTGCCATGCTATTTTGAGAAGACATGATTGCTTTGATTAGTATGCTTGAGGTATTACTATTTCTTATGTCAATATGAACTTTTGTCTTGAATCTTATGGATCTGAATATTCATACCACAATTAAGAAGATTTACATTGAAATTATGCCAAGTATCACTCCGCATCAAAAATTCTTTTTTATCATTTACCTACTCGAGGACGAGCAGGAATTAAGCTTGGGGATGCTTGATACGTCTCCAACGTATCTATAAATTTTGATTGCTCCATGCTACTTTATCTACTGTTTTAGGCAATATTGGGCTTTATTATCCACTTTTGTATTATTTTTGGGACTAACCTATTAACCGGAGGCCCGGCCCAGATTTGCTGTTTTATGCCTATTTCAGTGTTTTGAGGAAAAGGAATATCAGACGGAGTCAAAACGGAACGAAATCTACTGGAGAAGTTATTTTTGGAAGGAAACCCACCTGATGGACATGGACCCCATGTCAGAAGATATGGCAGGTGCTCACGAGCGTGGGGGGTGCGCCCTCCCCCCCTGGGCGCACCCCCTGCCTCGTGGGGCCCCCGTAGCTCCACCGACGTTCTCCTTTCACCCATATATACCGTCGTACCCTAAAACTTCTAGAACAGAAGATAGATCGGGAGTTCCCCCGCCGCAAGGCTCCAGAACCACCAAAAACCAATCGGGACCCCTTTCTGGTACCCTGCCAGAGTGGGGATCCATCACCGGTGGCCATCTTCATCATCCCGGCGCTCTCCATGACGAGGAGGGAGTAGTTCACCCTTGGGGCTGAGGGTATGTGCCAGTAGCTATGTGTTTGATCTCTCTCTCTCGTGTTCTTGAGGTGATACGATCTTGATGTATCGCGAGCTTTGCTATTGTAGTTGGATCTTATGATGTTCCTCCCCCTCTACTCTCTTGTGATGAATTGAGTTTCCCCTTTGAAGTTATCTTATCGGATTGAGTCTTTTATGAGAACACTTGATGTATGTCTTGCGATCCAATTGATGTATGTTTTGGTGATCAACTTGCGGGTTTCGTGACATTGGGAACCTATGCATAGGGGTTGGCACACGTTCTTGATTCTCCGGTAGAAACTCTGGGGCACTCTTTGATGTTCTTCTATGTTGGTTGGATGAATCTGAGATTGTGTGATGCATATCGTATAATCATGCCCACGGATACTTGAGGTGACAATGGAGTATCTAGGTGACATTTGGGTTTTGGTTGATTTGTGTCTTAAGGTGTTATTCTAGTACGAACTCTTTTATAGATTGATCTGAAAGAATAACTTTGTGGTGGTTTCGCAGACCACCATAATCTCTACGATTGTTCTCCGCTATTAGTGTCTTCGGAGTGACTCTTTGTTGCATGTTGAGGGCTTGTTATATGATCTATCTATGTTATTATTGTTGAGAGAACTTGCACTAGTGAAAGTATGAACCCTAGGCCTTGTTTCCTACCATTGCAATACCGTTTACGCTCAATTTTACCGCTTGTTACCTTGCTGTTTTTATATTTTCAGATTACAAAAACTTATATCTACCATCCATATTGCACTTGTATCACCATCTCTTCGAACTAGTTCACCTAAACAATATAACATTGTATTGTATGTGTTGCGGACACAAGTGACTCTTTCTTAATTCGTTGCAGCGTAGAATGAGAGAGACCATCTACATCATACGCCTCCCATGGATTGATAAACCTTAGGTCATCCACTTGAGGGAAATTTGCTACTGTCCTACAAACATGTGCACTTGGAGGCCCAACAACGTCTACAAGAAGAAGGTTGTGTAGTAGACATCATGCCCTAACGCGGTAGTAGGTGATACCGATGAAGGGGGGAAACATCCGGGAAAGTATCCCCGACGTTTCGCGTTTTCGGATAGATGAACCGGAGGTGAAATGTTGCAGGTTTGCTATGCTAGGGATGTGTGGCGGACGAACGGCCTGCGTATCCGGTTCGTCTCGTCGTTCTGAGCAACTTTCATGTACAAAACATTTTCATCCGAGTTACGGTTTATTTTATATTCATTTTTAAATATTTAAATCAATTTCTAAATTATTATTAATTTAATCCGACAATGGCATTACTGCATCAGCATGACATCATCAGTCAACAAAGGTGTTGACTAGATCAAGCTGACGTGTGGGTCCCGCATGTCATTGACTGTTTAGTTAATTACGTTAATTAGTTAATTACGTTAATTAATCTTAATTAGTTACTTTAAAAAAATTAATTAAGTTAATTAATTAATTAATATTTAATTTTATCTATTTATTTACTTATTTATTTATTTTAATTCTCTTTTTTTAACGTTCCAGGGGGCTGGACCCCACATGTCATTGGGCCAGCGGGGCCATAGCGGGTTCGGGCGTGCGCCCGAGTCCACCCGGGACGGGGCTACGGGCGCCTGGGCGGGCGCTCGCCCGCAGGGAGTGCGGCGGGGCGAGGCCAGTGGCCAGGGCGGTCACGGTGGCCGGTCGGCATGGGGGACGGAGCAAGGGGCCGGAGGCGAGCTGGCGCGGCGGAGCCAAAGTGAGGCTGCGGGCGAAGCCGATGTGGAGGGGCGGTAGGGGCGGACGGCGCGGCCAGTGAGGCCACGGGGCGCGGGCGGTGGTTGTGGGGCGCGCCCCGGGAGCGTCGAGGAGAGGGCGTGCACGACCGGGCGCAGCTACAGGCGCAGTGACCGCGTCGATAGAGGCGGCGGCCAGCGGCGACTACGAGCATTGCATAGCGATGGGAGCAGAGGAGAAGGGAGGGAATGGACGGCGGAGCTCACGAGCCCTGTAGGTGTGCTTAAGTAGGCTCGAGGAGGAGTCGGGGAGGTCCGGCGATGAAGAGGACGGCGGTGGTGGAGACGACGATGTTCGAGGCGAGCGTGGCGACAGCGGTCCGGCGTCGAGATGGGATCAGGGGGGAACTCTGGGCGGCGTCTTGGCGGCGGCACGGATCGGATCGAGAGGGGGGAGATACGTGGGAAGTGGGGGGTGTGCGGTCGGGGGAGTTACGGTTTGGGATAGCGGGGGGTTATGGGGGGAGTGGGTGGCCGGTTGGGCCTGGCCTGGTGGCCAGCTGGGCCACGGCCCAGCAGGGGGGGCCACTTTAGCCCTTGTTTATTTTCTATTTTTGTTCTGTTTGCTTTTGTTTTGTTTATCTTTTTAACCATCCTTTTCTTTTTTCTTTTAGTTTATTTTTAAATTTAGTTTTACAAAAGTTACCACTAACAGCTAAATTAGTACTAACAAATATACTACTACTTAATAATTATGTTACCCTAATAAAATAGTTTAATATTTAATTAATTGTAAAATGCATTTAATTAATTGATTTTGCTGCTTTTTTATTTATTTTAGTGCATTAATTATTTTATAAAAGTGTGGCTCCTTCACCAAGTTAATGTATGGATTATTTGCCGCAAACCGAACATTTTAGTTTTGACTTTTGAAAACTTTAATTGTTTTAACTTTAATTCAAATTTTGATTTTGAACCTGTTTCGAACTAACGCGAGATTATCAACAGTAATCCGAGGTGATGTGGCATCATTAGCGGGGTTCACTGTAGATTAATCATCCGGGCGTCACAATGGTCATGAGATTATAAGCGTTCATAAGACCACAAAAGCAAATCACTTTGAGATTAAGTTCAGGACGAAGAACACGGACATTAGAGGACAAGTACTAAGAGCATGAACTAGCTAATCACTCCTGCTGCTCTCTCTCAGGTAAAATAGCATAGAAAATGCGTAGCTCTCCTGATTCATCATATTGGAGCATGCAAATGAACCTGTCTCCTAATCCTGGGTTGCTTTTCTCATTGCTGCCCCCTAGTACTTCTCTGTGATCCTTCACAATTTTACTCCAGCCTTTCACTATTAAGCATTCCTCGGTTTTAGAAATCCGGAATGCACTCATGTGCAATGTAGGATGTCTTGGGCGTAAGCTAACCATTGACATGCGACCTTTAGTACCGATCCACTAAGGCACAACAATCACGGGAGTCCCTGTTGAAGAACATCATATAGTAACATACTTAGCAATGAAGTTTAGGTTGAAAAATAATGTATGCAAAAGATGCACTGAGGACATATAGTAAAAATCTTACCATCTTCCCTAAATAGATGTGACCGTAGTTCAATACGAACACTATTGGTCACACGTTTTGAGTACTAAGATTTTCAAATTCAGGAAAATAATTTCTCTTGACAGCATCAAGATCCTCAAGCCATGAAACATAATGGCTTATCTCAGCGCAGTTTAGTTCAGCCCAGGGACAGTGGGCGGTCTTGTCTACCAAGTGCCGGATATGTTTGCTTGAATGGAAATAAGCTGTCAATAGAAATTAGTTGTCAACTATTTCTGAATAAACAATATCGAAGACATAAATATGGTTGAGAAACTCACATAATGGTATAACTGGAGGCGTCTGCCGACCCAAATGTCTTTATTACCTTCAATATCATCTTCTGGACGAATATCAAAGGTGATAACCATATCAGGCTCAAATGCATAAGCCTTGCATAGTGCTTGCCAAGTTTTGCATTAAAATAGTTGTAGGTGTCTTCATTGTATAATTTGACGTCGAAGGTATAACCATGCTTTGTCTTCAAGTAAACTCTCTTTACCTCCATAGTTTTGTTAGGACTGAAACCTATCTTTTTCAAGACAAAACCTCTTGCATGGCAGTGGATACGCTAGTAGAGTAGTGAACATTTAAAATTATAAGTTGAAACAAATGAAGCATAAGTCATCTTTAATTACGAAATAAGAGTTGTCGTTGTGACTTACTGTATCCACTTCGAAGGTCTCATCCAGATTGATGCTGAAGTGCCTATCATCAGCTAGGAAACTTCTGTCGCACAGGCCGCGCTCGTCTTCACAGTATTCGCACATAATGAAATCGTTTTCGTTGTTAGACGACATTTCCTATGTTCATAGTTGAAACATTAATTGATAAACACTTACTAGTTCTATTAATCCAACTAATTCAACTAGTTCTATTAATTCAACTATTTCAACTAAGCACTTACTAAAAATAAACTAGTTTCTATTAATTTTCTTACTAAAAATAAAGTAGCTAGTTCTATATAGTAAAATTTTAATTAGATGACAAAATCTCATATACCTAAATTTGATATATCTAATTCATCTAACATCAATATATCTAATTCATCTATAACTAAAAGTATAACAAAATAACTCACCTAACATTAATATCTAGCTAATTCATCTAACATTTGACATTAATATCGAACATATATATATATATATATATATATATATATATATATATATAGATATAATCATCTAACAATTGACATTAGTCTAACATTTATATAAAATAAATCTAAAAAAACTAAAAAAACATTAAGAAAAATCTGTCTTTGTTTGTGTGTGTGTGTGTACTGTGTGTGAGGTCGGCCGCCGGCCATGGCGTGGCAGGGCCGGGGCGGTCGATCTTACAGCGGGGCGACAGCCGGCGATGTGAGGCAACGGGGAGCGGCGACGGGATGGGGCAGTGACGGGGACGGGCCGGGGCGGCGACGTACGGCCGGGGATTTGGGCCGGCCATGAGCGATCGACGTCTGACGGGAAGGCGCCAAGGTGCCGAGGGCGGGATGGCGCTGACGGGGTGGCGACGTCGACGGGGACGGGGACGACGACGGCGCTGGGGACGGGCGCGCGAGACGGGGGCGGCGACGGGGACGGGCGCGACAAAGAAGAAGAAGACACTAACTGAAATTTTCGTAAGTGTTGTATATATAGGAGTGGCCTTTGGTACTGGTTGGAGCCACCAACCGGTACTAAAGGTCAAATTTGGCAGGCCAAGCTGCGGGAAGCGCACCCCCTTTAATACCGGGTGGTGGCTCCAACCGGTACTAAAGGGGGTGCGCTCCCATCCCGCGGTGCACAAAGTTTAGTCCCACCTCACCGAGCGAAGGACAGCCGCACTGGTTTATAAACCTATCTGTGGCTGCTCCTTCGAACTCCTCTCTAAAGCAGGCTTCTAGCCCTAACTTAGTCGCGCAGCCCTGTGAGCCTGCTGGGCCTTATGGGCCTGCATATCCACGCCCAAGGCCGAGCAGGCCCACTGGGCAGCGCGCAAATATGTTTTTGTATTGTTTTTTCTTTTCTACTTTATTTATTTTCTTCTATTTATTTTGGAGTAGTTTTTTTGCTGTATTTAGAGTTTCTTTGTGAATATTTTAGCTTTAGGTACAGAAAATTTGAATAGTTAAATTTGAATTATTTGAAATTTGTGTGAATCACTAGTTTGTGAATAACTTAACTTTAGATATAGATTTTTCAGTGATTCTTTTTTATTATGTTTAATATTTGTGTGTTTTATAATTATATTCAAATTGGTAATACGTCTGGAGTTGTACTAAGTTTAAAAAAAATGAAGTGCCGGTGTAACAAATGAGTTTTCGTCCGAAACCCCGATACTTCGAAAGAGATTGTTCAATTTGTACACGAAGTGCATCCAATTTTTGTCGTAACCCTCTCTACTTTTTTGCACATGCTATGTGGGAGAAATGATTATACCATGCCAAGTTTCAACCTTTTCAGAGTTTATTTTGTAGTGCTTTTCAATTTCACGGTCATTTAGCTCTCAAAACAAATCAGTAAATGAATGAAAAATAGCAAATGATGTCAGAAAGGGTTAAAAGTTGATGATGTGGCTTTGAATGGTGCATACTGAATGCAAAAAAGTCCGGAGTTGTAATAAGTTTAAAAAAATGACGTGTCCGTGTAACAGATGAGTTTTCGTCTGAAACCCTGATACTTCAAAAGAGATTGTCCAGTTTGTACACGAAGAGCATCCATTTTTTGCTGTAACCCTCTCTACTTTTTTGCACAAGCTATGTGGGTGAAATGATGATACCATGCCAAGTTTCAACCTTTTCAGAGTTCATTTTGTAGTGCTTTTCAATTTCACTGTCATTTAGCTCTCAAACAAATCAGTAAATGAATGTAAAATTGCAAATTATGTCAGTAAGGGTTGAAAGTTTATGACATGGCTTTTAATGGTGCATACTAAACGCAAAAAAAGTCCAGAGTTGCAATAAGTTTAAAAAATGAAGTGCCAGTGTAACAGATGAGTTTTCGTCTGAAAGCCTGATACTTCGAAAGAGATTGTTCAGTTTGTACACGAAGTGCATCCAGTTTTTGATGTAACCCTCTCTACTTTTTTGCACACGCTACGTGGGTGAAATGATGATACCATGCCAAGTTTCAACCTTTTCAGAGTTCATTTTGTACTGCTTTTCAATTTCACGGTCATTTAGCTCTGAAAACAAATCAGTAAATGAATGAAAAATAGCAAATGATGTCAGAAAGGATTGAAAGTTGATGACGTGGCTTTGAATGGTGCATACTGAACGCAAAAAAGTCCGGAGTTGTAATAAGTTTAAAAAATGAAGTGCCAGTAATGTATGAGTTTTCGCTCAAACCACGATACTTCGAAAGAGATTGTCCAGTTTGTACACGAAGTGCATCCAGTTTTTGCCATAACCCTCTCTACTTTTTTGCACATGATATGTGGGTGAAATGATGATACCATGCCAAGTTTCAACCTTTTCAGAGTTCATTTTGTAGTGCTTTTCAATTTCATGGTCATTTAGCTCTCAAAACAAATCAGTAAATGAATGAAAAATAGCAAATTATGTCAGAAAGTGTTGAAAGTTGATGAGGCGGCTTTGAATGGTGCATACTGAACGCAAAAAAAAGTCTAGAGTTGTAATAAGTTATTAAAATAAAAGAGAGGCGCAATGCTCACCTGCACGTTGCTTAGCTTCAGGCCTTGAGAAACTACACATAGCTCCGTGCAGTCTACACCATTTCAAGGCCTGAAGCTAAGCAACGTGCAGGTGAGCAATCCGCCTCTCCTTCATCGTCTCTGCACTCAGGTCTTATAAACCGCTGCGAGTGCATCTCGCTTGGCGAGGGGGAACTAAAAAATAGCTGCAGAAAGAATCAACTAAACAACTCTAGTACAAGTTCATGCCACGGACCGGTACTAAAGGTGCTCGTGGGGCCCAGCCTTAGAACCGGTACTAAACGAAATGCCTTTGTAACAGATGAGTTTTCGTCCGAAACCCTGATACTTCGAAAAAGATTGTGTAAACATGTAAAAATATACATCAAAAATACATTGATCAAGACCACTTTCAGCCAAAATGCGCTACTGCTATGTGTAAACATGTAAAAATATACCCCCTCTGTAAAGAAATATAAGAGCATTTAGATTACTAAAATAGTGATCTAAATGCTCTTATATTTCTTTACAAAGAAATATATCAAAAATACATTGATCATCAATGATCTTTTTTTGTATAATCTGAATTGTCAATATGAGTCCTCACCGGTTTAGAAGTCGGAGAAGACTAATATTGTGGCCACAAATTCTACACATAGAGTTCAATGAAGACCAAGTGGTTGTGATAGTTTGAGAAGTAACATATTTAAGGTGGTAAAACCCTGTTAGCGGAGCGAGGTGGGACTAAAAAAACCGCTGCAGAAAAACTCAACTAAAAACCTCTTGTACCAGATTTGTGGCATGAACCGGTACTAAAGATGCTGGTGAAGGAAATATGCCCTAGAGGCAATAATAAAGTTATTATTTATTTTCTTATATCATGATAAATGTTTATTATTTATGCTAGAATTGTATTAACCGGAAACATAATACTTGTGTGAATACATAGACAAATAGAGTGTCATTAGTATGCCTCTACTTGACTAGCTCGTTGATCAAAGATGGTTATGTTTCCTAGCCATTGACATGAGTTGTCATTTGATTAACGGGATCACATCATTAGGAGAATGATGTGATTGACTTGACTCATTCCGTTAGCTTAGCACTCGATCATTTAGTATTCTTCTATTGCTTTCTTCATGACTTATACATGTTCCTATGACTATGAGATTATGCAACTCCCGTTTACCGGAGGAACACTTTGTGTGCTACCAAACGTCCCAACGTTACTGGGTGATTATAGAGGTGCTCTCCATGTGTCTCCAAAGGTACTTGTTGGATTGGCGTATTTCGAGATTAGGATTTGTCACTCCGATTGTCAGAGAGGTATCTCTAGGCTCACTCGGTAATGCACATCACTATAAGCATTGCAACTAATGACTTAGTTGCAGGATGATGTATTACGGAACGAGTAAAGAGACTTGCCGGTAATGAGATTGAACTAGTTATTGAGATACCGACGATCGAATCTCGGGCAAGTAACATACCGATGACAAAGGGAACAACGTATGTTGTTATGCGGTTTGACCAATAAAGATCTTCGTAGAATATGTGGGAGCCAATATGAGCATCCAGGGTCCGCTATTGGTTATTGACCGGAGACGTGTCTCGGTCATGTCTACATAGTTCTTGAACCTGTAGGGTCCGCATGCTTAAAGTTCGATGACGATTATATTATGAGTTTATGTGTTTTGATGTACCGAAGGTAGTTCTAAGTCCTGGATGAGATCGGGGACATGACGAGGAGTCTCTAAATGGTCGAGACGTAAAGATCAATATATTGGACGACTATATTCGGACACCGGAAAGTTTCCGAGTGATTCGGGTATTTTTCTGAGTACCGGAGAGTTACGCGAATTTGCCGGGGAGTATATGGGCCTTATTGGGCTTTAGGGAAAAGAGAGAGGAGAGGCTGGGCGCCCCCCCCCCCAAGGCTTAGTCCGAATTGACCTAGGGGGAGGGGCTGCGCCCCCTCCTTCCTTCTCTTCTCTCTCCCCATTCCTTTACTCCTACTCCTACTACTTGGAAGGTGGGAATCCTACTCCCGGTGGGAGTAGGGCTGCTCCTAGGGTGCGCCATAGAGAGGGCCCGCCCTTCCCCTCCTCCACTCCTTTATATACGGGGAGGGGGGCACCCCTTGGAGACACAACAATTGATCCCTTGGATCTCTTAGCCGTGTGCGGTGTCCCCCTCCACCATAATCCACCTCGGTCATATCGTAGTGGTGCTTAGGCGAAGCCCTGCGTCGGTAGAACACCATCACCGTCACCACACCATCGTGCTGATGGAACTCTCCCTCAAAGCTCGGCTGGATCGGAGTTCGAGGGACGTCATCGAGTTGAACGTGTGCTGAACTCGGAGGTGCCGTGCGTTCGGTTCTTTATCGTGAAGACGTACGACTACATCAACCGCGTTGTGCTAACGCTTCCGCTTTCGGTCTACGAGGGTACGTGGACACACTCTCCCCTCTCATTGCTATGCATCACCATGATCTTGCGTGTGCGTAGGAAATTTTTGAAATTACTATGTTCCCCAACAGCTGGTGGGGCCCCATCCTGACCACGGCCTGCCACAGCCTCTTTAGTGCCGGTTCGTGGCACGAACCGGTACTATAGGTTCGCCATGAACCGGTACTAATGAGCTCCGCCAGCCTAGCTGTTAGAACCGGCACTAATGGTCACATTAGTGATGGTTCAGTTACAAACCGGGACTAATGTGCTTCACATTAGGCCCTTTTTCTACTAGTGCGCGCTACTACTATTTTGCTTAGCAGTAGCGCAGTCTGTATCGCTTGCTACTATAATCGAGCCTGTTGGCAATGGTGTGGTAGTTATACTACTAGCGCATTTTATCAGGGAGGCGCTACTGCTATTTATATAGCAGTAGCGACCTTGTTCAACTAGCGCTACTATTAGATAGCAGTAGCGCGTTGTTTTAACCAGCGCTACTGATAATCCTCTATGTATACGGTTTACCTAGTAGTGTTTAAAGGCATAGTCCTCGGACGAGAGGCACGCTGCAGTGGAAAAATAACCTTGTACGTGGTCTTTGGAACCCTGGATAATTACAACTCCGAGGAGATCATGTTTCACGTCGCTGCTTTCCAAAGTGGATACCACGCCCTTCTCAGACGAGATGCTTTCTCCAGATCAAAAGCAATGACGCACTACCTCTACATGAAGCTCAAGATGTCAGGCCCGAAAGGGATCATTACCACCTCAAGCCACCCCGACGGGACACTTAAAGCCAAGAATAAGACGATGTATCTTTCCCTCGAGACTTTGGCCGAAGCCTTCACGGCCGAGGAGCTAACCGCGCTACGCGCCAAAGTCGACCGGGATGATGTCCTCCTCGACAAAAGATCGAAGTCTACTTCTTTCAAATCGGCCGACGAAATAGTCAAATTCCAAGTACAGCCCTCATCCAGAGATTGTCGAGGCTCTACGCACTTTCCTCAAGGAAAACTATGATATATTCACCTGGCACCCCTCCGACATGCTAGGGATACCCCTCAGGCTCGCTGCCCAAGCGTCAAGCAATGGGCGAGGAGTTGGCTAAACTATTGGAGGTCGGGTTCATTCGAGATATAAAATACCCCGACTGGCTGGCCAACTTGGTTATGGTACCAAAGAAGGATAAGTCCTGGCATTTGTGTGTTGATTTCAAAGAACACAACAAAGCTTGCCCCAAAGACCCCTTCCCCTTACCTCGTATCGACCAAATTGTAGACGCCACAGTGGGCCACGATGCGTTGTGCTTCCTGAACGCATACTCGGGATATCATCAAATAAAAATGCAGGAGTCCGACCAGGCAGCAACAACATTCATTACACACTACGGGCCGTTTTACTTCAACACAGTGCCCTTCAGACTAAAAAACGCTGGAGCCACATACCATCACATGATTCAGTCTTGCTTGGAAAAACACATTAGAAAGACCATTGAAGCCTACATTTTTGATGTGGTTGTCAAAACAGAACACGTCGGATAGTTGGTAGACAACCTCCATGATACATTTGCTAGCCTACAGGAATACCAAATCAACCTTATCCTTCGGAGTCCCAGTCAGCAAACTCCTCATCTTCATCTTATCTAGCCGAGGAATCGAAACCAAGCCGGCAAAATTCAAGCCTTGGATCGTCTGAAGATTCCCACAAAGCTCAAACATGTCTGTAAACTGGCAGATCAAGCGTGGCGGCTTTGAGACGCCTCATATTGCGGCTCGAAGAGAAAGCCCTGCCCCTATACAGGCTATTAAAGAAGACTAAAACATTCAAATGGACCAAGGAGGCCACGACGTCCCTGAAAGACATCAAAGCTCTCCTCGCCACCAATTCCATCCTCGCAGCTGATACGTCTTCAACATATCTATAATTTTGTTATTGTTCCATGTTGTTATATTATCATTCTTGGATGTTTTACAATCATTTTCTAGAAATTTATATTATTTTTTGGGACTAACCTATTGACTTAGTGCGTAGTGCCAGTTGATGTTTTCTGCTTTTGATGCTTCGTGCTCAAGCTCGTAACTTTTCTGTTAGAATTTCAAGATAAATGAGTGTTCCTGCTATGAGGTCTTACCTTCACCCACCTTACACTTCACCATTTTTTTTGTAGTCAAGGTAGCATGTAGTACACCGAAAACCCACATGTTATAGATGATTGCTACACCAGGAAAAGCACATTTTAACTTGATATTTTTAGTGAGAGATCACCCTAATAATTAATTACCGCACAAATAAAAAATACAACCAACAAACGGGATAAACATCTCATGCAACTCATAAATAGCATGATGTGATATAGCCCTTGGCACTGGGAACTTCTTTATGACCCTCTGTGGTCATCATGAAAGTACTTTGGGATGATGGCGTAGTCATCATCATGTTTCCAGTCCTCAGGCGGCGAGCCTTGAAACATAAGGGGACGCTCTAGCTACTACATGCTGGAATTGCAACTTCTGCAATAGTGTTTCTTCGTGTGATGGGTGCATTCTAGAATTGGGCTAGCCGGGCCATAGCGGGTTCGGGCGTGCGCCCGAGTCCACCCGGGACGGGACTACAGGCGCCTGGGCGGGCGCTCGCCCGCAGGGAGTGCGGCGGGGCGAGGCCAGTGGCCAGGGCGGCCACGGTGGCCGGCCGCCATGGGGGGCGGCGGAGTGCGTGGCCGGAGGCGAGCGGGCGCGGCGGAGCCAGAGTGATGCTGCGGGCGAAGCCGATGAGGAGGGGCGGTAGGGGCGGACGGCGCGACCAGTGAGGCCACGGGGCGCAGGCGGTGGTTGTAGGGCGCGCCCCGGGCGCGTCGAGGAGAGGGTGTGCATGACCGGGTGCAACTACAGGCGCAGTGACCGCGTCGATAGAGGCGGCGGCCAGCGGCGACTACGAGCGTTGCACAGCGATGGGAGCAGAGGAGAAGGGAGGGAACGGACGGCGGAGCTCACCGAGCCCTGTAGGTGTGCTTAAGTAGGCTCGAGGAGGAGTCGGGGAGGTCCGGCGACGAAGAGGACGGCGGTGGTGGAGACGACGACGTCCGAGGCGAGCGCGGCGACGGCGGTCCGGCGTGGAGATGGGATCGGGGGGAACTCCGAGCGGCGTCTTGGTGGCGGCACGGATCGAGCCCCCGATCCAGATCGGATCGGGAGGGGGAGAGACGTGGGGAGTGGGGGGGTGTGCGGTCGGGGGAGTTAGGGTTTGGGCTAGCGGGGGGTTATGGGGGGAGTGGGTGGCCGGATGGGCCTGGCCTGGTGGCCAGCTGGGCCACGGCCCAGCAGGGGGCCCTTGTTAGCCCTTGTTTATTTTCTATTTTTGTTTTGTTTATCTTTTTAACCATCCTTTTCTTTTTTCTTTTAGTTTATTTTTAAATTTAGTTTTACAAAAGTTACCACTAACAGCTAAATTAATACTAACAAATATACTACTGCCGCAATAATTATGTTACCCTAATAAAATAGTTTAATATTTAATTAATTATAAAATGCATTTAATTAATTTATTTTGCTATTGTTTTATTTATTTTAGTGCATTAATTATTTTATAAAAGTGTGGCTCCTTCACCAAAGTAATGTATGGATTATTTGCCGCAAACCGAACATTTTAGTTTTGACTTTTGAAAATTTTAATTGTTTTAACTTAATTCAAATTTTGATTTTGAACCAGTTTCGAACTAACGCGAGATTATCAACAGTAATCCGAGGTGACGTGGCCTCATTAGCAGGGTTCACTGTAGCTTAATAAGCCGGGCGTCACAATGGTCATGAGATTATAAGCGTTCATAAGACCATAAAAGCAAATCACTTTGAGATTAAGTTCAGGACGAAGAACACGGACATGAGAGGACAAGTACTAAGAGCATGAACTAGCTAATCACTCCTGCTGCTCTCTCTCAGGTAAAATAGCATAGAAAATGTGTAGCTCTCCTGATTCATCATATTGGAGCATGCAAATGAACATGTCTCCTAATCCTGGGCTGCACTTCTCATTGCTGCCCCCTAGTACTTCTCTGTGATCCTTCACAATTTTACTCCAGCCTTTCACTATTAAGCATTCCTCGGTTTTAGAAATCCTAAATACACTCATGTGCAATGTAGGATGTCTTGGGCGTAAGCTAACCATTGACATGCGACCTTTAGTACCGATCCACTAAGGCACAACTATCACGGGAGTCCCTGTTGAAGAACGTCGTATAGTAACATACTTAGCACTTAAGTTTAGGTTGAAAAATAATGTATGCAAAAGATGCACTGAGGACAAATAGTAAAAATCTTACCATCTTCCCTAAATAGATGTGACCGTAGTTCAATACGAACACTATTGGTCGCACGTTTTGAGTACTAAGATTTTCAAATTCAGGAAAATAATTTCTCTTGACAGCATCAAGATCCTCAAGCCATGAAACATAATGGCTTATCTCAGCGTAGTTTAGTTCAGCCCCGGGACAGTGGGCGGTCATGTCTACCAAGCGCCGGATATGTTTGCTTGAATGGAAATATGTTGTCAATAGAAATTAGTTGTCAACTATTTTTGAATAAACAATATCGAAGACATAAATATGGTTGAGAAACTCACATAATGGTATAACTGGAGGCGTCTGCCGACCCAAATGTCTTTATTACCTTCAATATCATCTTCCCGATTTAATATCAAAGGTGATAACTATATCAGGCTCAAATGCATAAGCCTTGCATAGTGCTTGCCAAGTTTTGCATTAAAATAGTTGTAGGTGTCTTCATTGTATAATTTGACGTCGAAGGTATAACCATGCTCGGTCTTCAAGTAAACTCTCTTT
The DNA here is from genome assembly GCA_021605145.1 of Aegilops bicornis. Lineage (NCBI taxonomy): Eukaryota > Viridiplantae > Streptophyta > Magnoliopsida > Poales > Poaceae > Aegilops > Aegilops bicornis. The sequence continues at coordinate 56,125,033 of CM038673.1, read as the reverse complement.
ACCTCCATAGTTTTGTTAGGACTGAAACCTATCTTTTTCAAGACAAAAACTCTTGCATGGCAGGGGATACGCTAGTAGAATAGTGAAAATTTAAAATTATAAGTTGAAACAAATGAAGCATAAGTAATCCTTAATTACGAAATAAGACTTGTCGTTGTAACTTACTGTATCCACTTCGAAGGTCTCATCCAGATTGATGCTGAAGTGCCTATCATCAACTAGGAAACTTCTGTCATACAGCCGCCATTGCCTTCACAAAGATTCGCACATAATGAAATCGTTTTCGTTGTCAGACGACATTTCCTATGTTCATAGTTGAAACATTCATTGATAAACATTTACTAGTTCTATTAATCCAACTAATTCAACTAGTTTTATTAATTCAACTAGTTCTATTAATTCAACTAATTCAACTAAGCACTTTCTAAAAATAAACTAGTTTCTATTAATTTTCTTACTAAAAATAAAGTAGCTAGTTCTATATAGTAAAATTTTAATTAGATGACCAAATCTCATATGCCTAAATTTAATATATCTAATTCATCTATCATTAATATATCTAATTCATCTATAACTAAAAGTATAACAAAATAACTCATCTAACATTAATATCTAGCTAATTCATCTAACATTTGACATTAATATGTAACATATATATATATATATATAATCATCTAATAATTGACATTAGTCTAACATTTATATAAAATAAAACTAAAAAAACTAAAAAAACTAAAAAACATTAAGAAAAATTTGTCTTTGTTTGTTTGTGTGTGTGTGTACTGTGTGTGAGGTCGGCCGCCGGCCGTGGCGTGGCAGAGCCGGGGCGGTCGATCTTACAGCGGGGCGACAACCGACGATGCGAGGCGACGGGCTGGGGCGACGACGTGGACGGGCTGGGGCGGCGACGGGGACGGGCCGGGGCTGCGACGTTGACGGCCGAGGGGCCGCCGGCCAAGGCGCGATCGACGTCTGACGGGAAGGCGCTACATGAGACGAGGGCGGGACGGCGCGACGAGGATGGCGACGTCGACGGGGACGGGGACGACGACGGCGCTGGGGACGGGCGCACGTGACAGGGGCGGCGACGGGGACGAGGGCGAGAAAGAAGAAGAAGACACTAACTGAAATTTTTGTAAGTGCTATATATATAGGAGTGGCCTTTAGTACCGGTTGGAGCCACCAACCGGTACTAAAGGTCAAATTTGGCAGGCCAAGCGGCGGGAAGCGCACCCCCTTTAATACCGGGTGGTGGCTCCAACCGGTACTAAAGACCCACCCTTTAGTACCGGTTGGAGACACGAACCGGTACTAAAGGGGGTGCGCTCCCATCCCGCGGTGCACAAAGTTTAGTCCTGTTGGAAATATGCCCTAGAGGCAATAATAAAAGGATTATTATTATATTTCCTTGTTCGTGATAATTGTCTTTTATTCATGTGTGACGCCCCCGATTCAATCGTACACTAATCATGCACGCAAACGTGTACGATCAAGATCAGGGACTCACGGGAAGATATCACAACACAACTCTAAAACATAAATAAGTCATACAAGCATCATAATACAAGCCAGGGGCCTCGAGGGCTCAAATACAAGTGCTCGATCATAGACGAGTCAGCGGAAGCAACAATATCTTAGTACAGACATAAGTTAAACAAGTTGGCATAAGATGGCTAGCACAAACTGGGATACAGATCGAAGAGGCACATGCCTCCTACACCGGGATCCTCCTAAACTACTCCCCGGTCGCCGCCGGGCTGCACGTAGTAGTAGGCACCTCCAAAGTGTAGTAGTCGCCATCGACAAAGGGCGTCCGCTCATGGGCTCCATCGCCAGTCACAACAACCGGGTAAAGAAAGGGGAAAAGGGGAACAAGGCAACCGTGAGTACTCATCCAAAGTACTCGCAAGCAAGGAGCTACACTACATATGCATGGATATATGTGTAAAGGGCCATATCAATGGACTGAACTGCAGAATGCCAGAATAAGAGGGGGATATCTAATCCTGTCGAAGACTACGCTTCTGGCAGCCTCCGTCTTGCAACATGTAGAAGAGAGCAGACTGAAGTCCTCCGTAGCATCGCATAGCATAATCCTACCCGCCATCCCTCCTCAATGCCCTGTTAAAGAGCGACCACCGGGTTGTATCCGCACTTGGAAGGGTGTGTTTTATTAAGTATCCAGTTCTAGTTGTCATAAGGTCAAGGTACAACTCCAAGTCATCCTATTACCAAGATCACGGCTATTCGAATAGATTAACTTCACTGCAGGGTGCACCACATTACCCGACACGCCGATCCCATTTGGCCGGACACACTTTTCTCGGGTCATGCCCGGTCATGAAGATCAACACGCCGCAGCCCCACCTAGGCACAACAGAGAGGCCAGCACGCCGGTCTAAACCTAAGCGCATTGTGGGTCCGGACCCATCGCCCATAGCACACCAAGACGCTATGCGACGCTGCCAAAAGTAGAACTAGCCCCTTAATACAAGAGCAGGCTTACGTTCCAATCCGGCGCGCCACTCGGGCCGGGTCAAGGCCACGAAGTGCTTCGGCTGATACCACGACGCCAGTTGCCCATATCTTGTCCCACGTGGCGGTTAGTGCGTATAGGGTCAGCGACCCAACTCAGATCAAATACCAAGAACTCGTTTAGCGTGTTAAGTATCCGCGAACGCCGAACAGGTCCAGGCCCACCTCTCTCCTAGGCGGTCTTGACCTGCCCTGTCGCTCTGCCACAAAGATCCACTCGCGGGTGCTCCACAAGCCGACCCGACTTTAGTCACCACATGTATCATGTATAAAGTATAGAGTATATACCCGTGATCACCTCCCGAGTGATCACGGCCCGATAGTATAGCACAACAGATGGACAAGAATGTAGGGCCACAGATGGAAAATCTTGAAGGAAATATGCCCTAGAGGCAATAATAAAGGTATTATTTATTTCCTTATTTCATGATAAATGTTTATTATTCATGCTAGAATTGTATTAACCGGAAACATGATACATGTGTGAATACATAGACAAACATATAGTCACTAGTATGCCTCTACTTGACTAGCTCATTAATCAAAGATGGTTATGTCTCCTAACCATAGACATGTGTTGTTATTTGATTAATGGGATCACATCATTAGGAGAATGATGTGATTGACATGACCCATTCCGTTAGCCTAGCACTTGATCGCTTAGTATATTGCTATTGCTTTCTTCATGACTTATACATGTTCCTGTAACTATGAGATTATACAACTCCTGCTTAATCGGAGGAACACTTTGGTGCTACCAAACGCCACAACGAATCGGGTGATTATAAAGGAGTACTACAGGTGTCTCCAAAGGTACATGTTGGGTTGGCGTATTTCGAGATTAGGTTTTGTCACTCCGATTGTCAGAGAGGTGGGCCCTCTCGGTAATGCACATCACTATAAGCCTTGCAAGCAATGCAACTAATGAGTTAGTTACGGAATGATGCTTTACATAACGAGTAAAGAGACTTGCCAGTAACGAGATTGAACTAGGTATTGGATACCGACGATCAAATCTCGGGCAAGTAACATACCGATGACAAAGGGAACGACATATGTCGTTATGCGGTTTGACCGATAAAGATCTTCGTAGAATATGTAGGAACCAATATGGGCATCCAGGTTCCGCTATTGGTTATTGACCGAGAATAGTTCTAGGTCATGTCTACATAGTTCTCGAACCCGTAGGGTCCGCACGCTTAACGTTACGATGACAGTTTTATTATGAGTTTATAAGTTTTGATGTACCGAAGTTTGTTTGGAGTCCCGGATGTGATCATGGACATGACGAGGAGTCTCTAAATGGTCGAGACATAAAGATTGATATATTGGAAGCCTATATTTGGATATCGGAATGGTTCCGGGTGAAATCGGGATTTTACCGGAACACCAGGGGGTTACCGGAACCCTCCCGGGGGATAATGGGCCTTAGTGGGCCATGAGGGAGAAGAGGAGGGCCGGCCAGGGCAGGCCGCGCGCCCCCTCCCTCCCTAGTCCGAATAGGACAAGGAGGGGGCAGCGGCGCCCCCCTTTCCTCTTTCCCCTCCTCCCTTTCCTTCTCCAACAAGGCAAGAGGGGGGAGTCCTACTCTTGTTGGGAGTAGGACTCCTCCAGGCGCACCCCTTGGGGGCCGGCCACACCTCCCCCTCCCTCCTTTATATATAGGGCAGGGGGCACCCTGCAACACACAAGTTGATCTACGGATCGTTCCTTAGCTGCAGGCGGTGCCCCCTTTACCATATTCCACCTTGGTCATATCGCTATGCGGAGTTTAGGCGAAGCCTGCGCCGTAGAGCATCATCATCGCCACCACGCCGTCAGGTCGACGGAACTCATCCCCGACACTTTGCCGGATCGGAGTCCGGGATCGCCATCGAGCTGAACGTGTGCTGAACTCGGAGGTGACGACGCTCGGGTACTTGGATCGGTCGGATCGTGAAGACGACGACTACATCAACCGCGTTGTCATAACACTTCCGCCACGGTCTCACGAGGGTACATGGACAATACTCTCCCTCTCGTTGCTATGCCATCACCATGATCTTGCGCGGTGCGTAGGAAATTTTTGAAATTACTACGCTCCCCAACAAAGGGCATCGATTCTGGTTTTATGCGTAGATGTCATATGCACGAGTAGAACACAAGTGAGTTGTGGGCGATACAAGTCATACTGCTTACCAAAGCATGTCATACTTTGGTTCAGCGGTATTGTGAGATGAAGCGCCCGGACCGACATTACGCCAGACGCTTACGCGAGACTGGTTTCACCGTTGCGAGCACTCGTGCTTAAAGGTGACTGGCGGGTGTCTATCTCTCTCACTTTAGTTGAACCAAGTGTGGCTACACCCGGTCCTTGCGAAGGTTAAAACAGCACCAACTTGACAAACTATCGTTGTGGTTTTGATGCGTAGGTAAGATCGGTTCTTGCTCAGCCCGTAGCAGCCACGTAAAAACTTGCAACAACAAAGTAGAGGACGTCTAACTTGTTTTTGCAGGGCATGTTGTGATGTGATATGGTCAAGACGTGATGCTATATTTTATTGTATGAGATGATCATGTTTTGTAACCGAAGTTATCGGCAATGGCGTGAGCCATATGGTTGTCGCTTTATTGTATGAAATGCAAACACCATGTAATTGCTTTACTTTATCACTAAGCGGTAGCGATAGTCGTAGAAGCAATTGTTGGCGAGATGACAACGATGCTACGATGGAGATCAAGGTGTCGTGCCGGTGACGATGGTGATCACGACGGTGTTTCGGAGATGGAGATCACAAACACAAGATGATGATGGCCATATCATATCACTTATATTGATTGCATGTGATGTTTATCCTTTATGCATATTATCTTGCTTTGGTTGACGGTAGCATTATAAGATGATCTCACACTAAATATCAAGAAGTTTTCTCCCTGAGTATGCACCGCTATGAAGTTCTTCGTCTTTGAGACAAAGACGTGATGATCGGGTGTGATAGGCTCTACGTTCAAATACAACGGGTGCAAAACAGTTGCACACGCGGAATACTCAGGTTAAAATTGACGAGCCTAGCATATACAGATATGGCCTCGGAAAACGGAGAACGAAAGGGCGAACGTGAATCATATAGTAGATATGATCAACATAGTGATGTTCACCATTGAAACTACTCCATCTCACGTGATGATCGGACATGGTTTAGTTGATTTGGATTACGTAATCACTTAGATGACTAGAGAGATGTCTATCTAAGTGGGAGTTCTTAAGTAATATGATTAATTGAACTTTAATTTATCATGAACTTAGTCCTGGTAGTATTTTGCAAATTATGTTGTAGATCAATAGCTCGCGTTGTTGCTTCCCTATGTTTGTTGCTTTCATATGTTTATTTTAATATGTTCCTAGTGAAAACTGTGTTGAAAGATGTTAGTAGCAATGATGCGGATTGGATCCGTGATCTGAGGTTTATCCTCATTGCTGCACAGAAGAATTATGTCCTTGATGCACCGCTAGGTGACAGACCTATTGCAGGAGCAGATGCAGACGTTATGAACGTTTGGCTAGCTCAATATGATGACTACTTGATAGTTTAGTGCACCATGCTTAACGGCTTAGAATCGGGACTTCAAAGACGCTTTTGAACGCCACCGACCATATGAGATGTTCCAGGAATTGAAGTTAATATTTCAAGAAAATACCCGTGTTGAGAGATATGAAGTCTCCAACAAGTTCTATAGCTAAAAGATGGAGGAGAATCGCTCAACTAGTGAGCATGTGCTCAGATTGTCTGGGTACTTCAATCGCTTGAATCAAGTGGGAGTTAATCTTCCAGATAAGATAGTGATTGACAGAATTCTCTAGTCACCATCACCAAGTTAGTAGAACTTCGTGATGAACTATAATATGCAAGGGATGACAAAAATAATTCCCAAGCTCTTCGTGATGCTGAAATCGACGAAGGTAGAAATCAAGAAAAGAGCATCAAGTGTTGATGATTGACAAGACCACTGGTTTCAAGAAAAGGGCAAAGGAAAAGAAAGGGAACTTCAAGTAGAATGACAAGCAAGTTGTCGCTCCCGCGAAGAAGCCCAAAGCTGGACCACAGCCTGAAACTGAGTGCTTCTACTGCAAAGGAAATGATCACTGGGAGCGGAAATGCCCTGAATATTTGGTAGATAAGAAGGGTGGCAAAGTGAACAAGGGTATATTTGATATCTGTGTGTTTGATGTGTGCCTTACTAGTGTTTATAGTAGCCCACGAGTATTTGATACTTGTTCGGTTGCTAAGATTAGTAACTCGAAACAGGAGTTACATAATAAACAGAGACTAGTTGAGGGAAAGTGACGATGAGTGTTGGAAATAGTTCCAAGATTGATATGATCATCATCACACACTCCCTATATTCGAGATTAGTGTTAAAAGCCAAATAAATGTTATTTAGCGCTTATGCTGAGCATGAATATGATTTGATCATGTTTATTGCAAAACGGTTATTCATTTAAAGTTAAAGAATAATTGTTATTCTGTTTACATGAATAAAACCTTCGATGGTTATACACCCAATGAAAATAGTTAGTTGGATCTCGATCGTAGTGATACACATATTCATAATATTGATGCCAAAAGATGCAAAGTTAATAATGATAGTGCAACTTATTTGTGGCACTGCCGCTTGGGTAAATATCGGTGTAAAACGCATGAAGAAACTCCATAAAGATAGATTTTCGGAATCACTTGGTTATGAATCATTTGATGCTTGTGAACCGTGCTTTTTGGGCAAGATGACTAAAACTCCGTTCTCCGGAAGAATGGAACGAGCTACTGACTTGTTGGAAATAATACATACCAATGTATGCGATCCAATGAGTGTTGATGCCCATGGCAAGTATCATTATTTTCTGACCTTCACAGATGATTTGAGCAGATATGCGCATATCTTGTTGATGAAACATAAGTCTGAAATTGCTGAAAAGTTCAAAGAATTTCAGAGTGAAGTGGAAAATCATCGTAACAAGAAAATAAAGTTTCTGCGATCTGATCGTGGGGATGAATATTTGAGTTACGAGTTTTGTCTTCAATTAAAAAAATGTGTCCACCTGGAACAACACAACGTTATGGTGTGTCTGAACGTCGTAACCGTACTTTATTTTGATATGGTGCGATCAATGATGTCTCTTACTGATTTACCAATATCGTTTTGGGGTTATGCATTAGAGACAGCTGCATTCACGTGTAATAGGGCACCATCTAAATCTGCTGAGACAACACCGTATGAACTATGGTTTAGCAAGAAACCTAAGCTGTCGCTTTCTTAAAGTTTGGAGTTGCGATGCTTATATGAAATAGGTTTTCAACCTGATAAGCTCGAACCCAAATCGGAGAAGTGCGTCTTCATAGAATACCAAAAGGAAACTGTTGGGTACACCTTCTATCACAGATCTAAAGGCAAAACATTCGTTGCTAAGATGGATCCTTTCTAGAGAAGGAGTTTCTCTCGAAAGAAGTGAGTGGGAGGAAAGTAGAACTTGATGAGGTAACTGTACCTGCTTCCTTATTGGAAAATAGTTCATCACAGAAATCAGTTCCTGTGATTCCTACACCAATTAGTGAGGAAGTTAATGATGATGATCATGAAACTTCAGATCAAGTTGCTACCAAACCTCGTAGGTCTTCCAGAGTAAGATCCGCACTGCAGTGGTACGGTAATCATGTTACGGAAGTCATGTTACTAGACCATGATGAACCTCACGAACTATGAGGAAGCGATGATGAGCCCAGATTCCGCGAAATGGCTTGAGGCCATGAAATCTGAGATAGGATCCATGTATGAGAACAAAGTATGGACTTTGATTGACTTGCTCGATGATCAGCAAGCCATGTTAAATAAATGGATCTTCAAGAGGAAGACGACAATCGATAGTAGTGTTACTATCTACAAAGCTCGACTTGTCACAAAAAGGTTTTCGACAAGTTCAAGGTGTTGACTACAATGAGATTTTCTCAACTGTAGCGATGCTTAAGTCTGTCCGAATCATGTTAGCAATTGCCACATTTTATGAAATCTGGCAAATGGATGTCAAAACTACATTCTTTAATTGATTTATTAAAGAAGAGTTGTATATGATGCAACCAGAAGGTTTTGTCAATTCTAAAGGAGCTAACAAAAGGTACAAGCTTCAGCGATCCATCTATGGACGGGTGCAAGCATCTCGGAGTTGGAATAAACGCTTTGATAGTGTGATCAAAGCATATGGTTTTATCTGCACTTTTGGAGAAGCCTGTATTTACAAGAAAGTGAGTGGGAGCACTACAGCATTTTTGATAAGTATATGTGAATGACATATTGTTGACCAGAAATAATGTAGAATTATTCTGCAAAGCATAAAGGAGTATTTGAAAGGAGTTTTTCAAAGAAGGACCTCAGTAAAACTACTTACATATTGAGCATCAAGATCTATTGAGATAGATCAAGACGCTTGATAAGTTTTTTCAATAAGTACATACCTTGTCAAGATTTTGAAGTAGTTCAAAATGGAACAGTCAAAGAAAAGTTCTTGCATGTGTTGCAAACGTGTGAAATTGAGTAAGACTCAAATCCCGACCACGGCAGAAGATAGAAAAGAGAATGAAAGTCATTCCCTATGCCTCAGTCATAGGTTCTATAAAGTATGCTATGCTATGTACCAGACATATTATATACCTTGCTCTGAATTTGGCAAGGGAGTACAATAGTGATCTAGGAGTAGATCATCGGACATTGGTCAAGAACATCCTTAGTGAGGACTAAGGAAATATTTCTCGATTATGGAGGTGATAAAAGAGCCCGTCAGAAAGAGTTACATCGATGCAAGATTTTTACACTGATCCAGATGACTCTAAGTCTCAATCTGGATACATATTGAAAGTGGGAGCAATTAGCTAGAGTAGCTCCGTGGGAGCATTGTAGACATAGAATATTTGCAAAATACATACGGCTCACGAATGTGACAGACCTGCTGACTAAGCTTCTCTCACAAGCAAAACATGATCATACCTTAGTACTCTTTGGGTGTTAATCACATAGCGATGTGAACTAGATTATTGACTCTAGTAAACCCTTTGGGTGTTGGTCACATGACGATGTGAACTATGGGTGTTAATCACATACAGATGTGAATATTATTGTTGAATCACATGATGATGTGAACTAGATTATTGACTCTAGTGCAAGTGGGAGACTGAAGGAAATATGCCCTAGAGGCAATAATAAAGTTATTATTTATTTCCTTATTTCATGATAAATGTTTATTATTCATGCTAGAATTGTATTAACCGGAAACATGATACATGTGTGTATACATAGACAAACATATAGTCACTAGTATGCCTCTACTTGACTAGCTCATTAATCAAAGATGGTTATGTTTACTAACCATAGACATGTGTTGTTATTTGATTAATGGGATCACATCATTAGGAGAATGATGTGATTGACATGACCCATTCCGTTAGCCTAGCACTTGATCGTTTAGTATATTGCTATTGCTTTCTTCATGACTTATACATGTTCCTGTAACTATGAGATTATACAACTCCCGTTTACCGGAGGAACACTAGGTGCTACCAAACGTCACAACGTAACTCGGTGATTATAAAGGAGTACTACCTACGGGTGTCTCCAAAGGTACATGTTGGGTTGGCGTATTTCGAGATTAGGTTTTGTCACTCCGATTGTCAGAGAGGTATCTCTGGGCCCTCTCGGTAATGCACATCACTATAAGCCTTGCAAGCAACGTAGCTAATGAGTTAGTTACGGAATGATGCATTACGTAACGAGTAAAGAGACTTGCCAAGAATCTAGATTGAACTAGGTATTGGATACCGACGATCAAATCTCGGGCAAGTAACATACCGATGACAAAGGGAGCAACGATGTCGTTATGCGGTTTGACCGATAAAGATCTTCGAGAATATGTAGGAACCAATATGGGCATCCAGGTTCCGCTATTGGTCATTGACCGAGAATAGTTCTAGGTCATGTCTACATAGTTCTCGAACCCGTAGGGTCCGCACGCTTAACGTTACGATGGCTTTTTATTATGAGTTTATAAATTTTGATGTACCAAGTTTGTTCGGAGTCCCGGATGTGATCACAGACATGACGAGGAGTCTCGAAATGGTCGAGACATAAAGATTGATATATTGGAAGCCTATATTTGGATATCGGAATGGTTCCGGGTGAAATAGGGATTTTACCGGAACACCGGGGGGTTACCGGAACCCTCCCGGGGGATAATGGGCCTTAGTGGGCCATGAGAGAGCAGAGGAGGGCCGGCCAGGGCAGGCCGCGCCTCCCCTAGTCCGAATAGGACAAGGAGGGGGCGGCGCCTCTTCCTCTTTCCTCCCCCCTTCCTTCTCCAACAAGGTAAGAGGGGGGAGTCCTACTCCCGGTGGGAGTAGGACTCCTCCAGGCGCACCCCTTGGGGGCCGGCCGCACCTCCCTCTCCCTCCTTTATAAACGGGGGCAGGGGGGCACCCCAGAACACACAAGTTGATCTACGGATCGTTCCTTAGCCGTGTGCGGTGCCCCCCTCCACCATATTCCACCTTGGTCATATCGTCGCGGAGTTTAGGCGAAGCCCTGCGCCGGTAGAGCATCATCATCGTCACCACGCCGTCGTGCTGACGGAACTCATCCCCGACGCTTTGCTGGATCGGAGACCGGGGATCGTCATCGAGCTGAACGTGTGCTGAACTCGGAGGTGCCGTGACGCTCGGTACTTGGATCGGTCAGATCATGAAGACGTATGACTACATCAACCGCGTTGTCATAATGCTTCCGCTTACGGTCTACGAGGGTACGTGGACAATACTCTCCCCTCTCGTTGCTATGCCATCACCATGATCTTGCGTGTGCGTAGGAAATTTTTTGAAATTTGTAACATCCCAAATTTTCAATTTGGCATGTTATACACAGGTCATCCATGCATATCATATTTTATTGCATTTTCATTTGCTATCCACGAAATCCTAAACAAATCAAGGACCCTCGGAGATAATTGGGGATTTTCCGATTTTCATATTTGAATTTTATCAAATAATGAAAGGCGAGGATTTTGAATTTTATTATTTTTCTCTCCGGAAAAATATTTCAAGTCAAAATAAACGAGAGGAGATAATATGACTTCTCCAAAAATAATTGAAATACCAGAGGAAAAATGTTAAAATCATTATTTGGGATTTTATTTTACTTTGGAATTTTAGTTGCCTAGAATTTTTTTTGCATATATTTAAAATTTGCATTTCAGGGGCCAAGAAAAGTTCATCTTGTTCTAAATATTTTATTTAGGCAAAGAAAACTTGTTTTGGCATTTTTAGATTTTTATTTATTTTCTAGGATTTTTACAATTTTCGGCGGAATGGTTTTTTTTTAAAAGAGAGGAACCGTGCCCGACTGGGCCAACGGCCCAGCGAAAGCAGCCGGCCCAGCCCTCGAGCCGCCGCCTTCCAGCGTCGCCGCCGCCTTCCCGCTGTCGCCGCCAGCGTGACCCGGACTCCGCCGCCACGCTTGCCGCCTTGCCCCTCCCCAAGTAGGACCCCCAACCTATATATATAGCCCCCTCTAAACCACCACCGCCACCACCGCCGCCTCGGAGCTCGAGCCCCGAGCCGCCGCCGCCGAGTCGACGCCGCCGCCTCTAGTCACCGCTGCCGCCACTCCCGCCGCCGCCACCCAGCCGCCCTCGCCGGACACCACCGGAGCCGCCCGCCCCGCCGGACGATCGCCGGAGGTAGCCCCGTTGCCGGTTTTCTTTTAAAAAATATATAACCCTTCGGTTTTTTTTTGGAAAACCCTAGCCGTTTTTATTTATTTATTTAGATCGGTTTATTTTCCTGGTTTATTTTTTTAGGACGTTCACCCGTTCGTTCGTTTTTAGGAACATGTTCGTCGTTTTGTTTCTCCTAACGAACGTTCGTTCGTTTTGCCGTTCATCGTTTTCTTTTATCGGGTTTATTCGGCGGGTTTTTTTTCAAATTCGATTTCTGAACCAATGTTCAAATTAGTATAACTTTTCTCTCGTTTATCGGAATCAGGCGATTCAAGCGCCTGGAGTTTCGTCTCAAAACCCTCTTTCCGAATATTCAACTTAAACCAGTTTTTATCTTTGTAAAATTTGACTCTAGTTCAGATTAGTAAATAGACCATGTTTTTCTCGCTGTTTGAGTTTCGTTGTTCCGTTTGGTTTGATTCTTTTTGCACACCGGAGTTCTTAAGTTGAACTCTCCGGTCAACCTCTTTCAGTTGAATTTCATTTGTGCCTCTTTGTTTGTTACTTATGTATGTATTGTTTGCTTGCGATAAAATTCCCGGAGTGCGAAGCGTGTTACTACGAGTCTCTAGGGTTCACGGATCGTCAGCAAGGCAAGTAACACTTGATCATACCTTTTCATACCCAGTTTTATGCATTAGCTCAACCCTTAAACATTGCATGGTTAGGATGTCATTAAATCGTGGGTTGGGAAGTAGATGATGAGGTAGGAACCTATTGCCCTGTTACTATCAAACCCTTGGGAGTTACTTCTACGTTATGCTTATGTTGCTATGCTATGCTTGTAGACGTGGTTTGGGTTTGAGAGATATTCACGACAGATGTGAGATTATTAATTAATGGTTTACTTTAAGGTGGCAACTTAAATACACATCCTGGGTGGATTGAGGCACCTGGGGAACCCAGTGTTGTCTGTTTTATTTTTGGAAATCCCGGGGTACCCGTGTGATCTTCATATGGACCGCCACCCAGGCTCAAAGGGAACTGAGATTATTCATGCTAGAAACTTCCGTGTGCAGCCACAAGCTATTATGGGCTCTAGCATAGTTGAGTAAGCTATTATGGGCTCTAGCATAGTTGAGTAAGCTATTATGGGAAGCTCTCGAAGAGGTAGATCAGTAGGTAGTGGGTTTTATAGGTTTGGTATGATCTATCCGGAGTAGAGAGTTAATGTTTCTGAAAGACTGTGTCTCGGTCATCCGTTTCTCAAACACCCTGCAGTGCGAGAAATCAACGGAAGCGATCGAGTCTTGTGGGGAAAAGTGTGCAAACCTCTGCAGAGTGTACAATCTAATCATGGTTAGCCGTGTCCCCGGTTATGGACAATTCTGAGTATCTAGTACTTGAGTATTCACATGTATCTCATCACTCTAAGTTAATACTGCCGGTTTGTTAATCACTTTAAGGATTGAGTTGGGGTTATACCTTCTCAATAATGTTTCAACCACCATGATAGTTAAAATAAAATTTATTCCTTTGAAGTAGGGAAAAATTGGCTTTTTGCAAAACTGTAACCATAGAGCTTTCCACCAGCCATATATGCATGTAGTATAGATTATTCTTTCATTACTCTCTATGTGTTACATTGCCAGCATATTCCATGTGCTGACCCATTCTCGGGCTGCAACCTTTTATGTTGCAGACTTTTCAGACGAGGAGTAAGGATTGTAGGTCGTTGCCGTGCAGCTAAGTTATGCCGTTGGAGTTGATGGACTCACTTTACCTTCCAAGTCTTCCGCTGTTATCGCATTAGATGGCCTTAAGCCATATTATTGTAATAAGTTCTCTTTTGAGACATTCGATGTAATAAGTGTGTGATTGCTACTCTGTTATAAATCCTTCGAGTACTGTGTGTGTCAGCATTACCGATCCAGGGATGACATGGAAACACAGAGACTTGACCATCTGAGGTCGGGTCGCTACAAGATGGTATCAGAGCACACGCTGAGTGTAGGACACGACCACTAAGATAAAACCATAGGTCACTCCTCTCTACTCATTTCGACTCCTCCCATTTTTCCACTCTTTAGGATGACGGAGATGAAGTACAAGTTTGCCCAACCAGATGAAGACACACCTTTTGGACACCACCTGAAGGAAGTCACTAGGTACCTGAATATTGGAATACTAAGCTTCACCGGACGCATAACGCCACCTTACCGTAAGAAGAATCTTTGGAAGATTCAAGCTCTAGTTCCCGGAAGGACGCTTATGCGCCAAGCACGGAGCCCATAGTATGTGTTTTCAATGCACCAACATGGAGTTTGGGAAAGAGTATGGCAGCTCACATTACCATGGGACGCATTAGAGAAGTCTACAATAAGGAGCTTAAAGACACCATATATCAAATATGTGGGCGCCGAGACGAGCAATGGGAAGTAATCAGCACCAAGAAGGATAGATCCATTGCAGCCTACATCCAGGAACCAAACCAGCACATTCGACGTCATGAGAACCAGATGTGCACAGACATGATGGATTTGAAGAAGGCGAAAACTAAGATCATCGAGCTGGAGGAAGAACTCAAGTCTACACGCGACGGATATGAGGAAGAAATCAAAATACTCATCGGAGAAGAACGACGACCTAGTCAAGAAGATTGGAGTCTTCATGGGAGGACCAGCACCCAAGGAAGAAGAGCAAGAAGAGGAAGAAGATCCCGCTTGTCCAGACAACTACATCATCATCAAAGACACCGACTCAGATCCAAGTGATGATGACCATGAAGGCGAATCTCGAGGAGACATCATGGAGTCTTCCACCGATCAAAATTTCTAGATGACCACCATATAATAGTAGCATTACCCCCATGTAACTAGTAGTAGTTGAGCACTTATGCGATAGTCCTAGATCGTTTTGTATGCCCTTGCTTGCTTGATTGAATGATTGTGTGATTGCCTCATGTGCATATGGGTAGTGTTTTCTCACTAGACCTCTTTCTATTCTAATCTCTCCCATCTAAACCTTCAGATGCCTCCGAGACGTGACCCCGGTTTTGTTTTCCCACCGGAGCTCACTCAGTTGATCCAACAGCAGAATGCCTTGATGCAATTGCTAGTTCAGAACCAGGGCAATGCCAACAACAACAACAACAACAACAACAACAACAACAACAACAACAACCCGCCGCTAGTGGACAATTTAGCCTGTTTTCTAAGGTTACAACCGCCGGTATTTTCCAGTAGCACCGAGCCAATAGTTGCAGATGACTGGTTACGCCGTATTGGAAGGGAGTTAACCACCGCAGGATGCACGGATGCTGAAAGGGTACGCTTTGCCGCACATCAATTGGATGGACCAGCAGCCGCATGGTGGGAGAATTACACGGCTACTTTTCCTATAGCTAATGTCACTTGGGACCAGTTCCAACAAGCCTTTCGCACGGCCCATGTTTCAACTGGAGCCATGCAGATAAAGAAGCGTGAGCTCCGCAACTTACGCCAGGGGAACCGTACCGTGGCTCAGTACGTGGATGAGTTTAGCAAGTTATCACGCTATGCCCCTGATGATGTGGCCACAGATGCCACGAAGCAAGAGAAGTTTATGGAAGGGCTGAATGATGAGATGAGTATGCAGTTGATGGTGGCAACTTTCAACAACTACCGGGAGTTGGTAGATAAGGCCCTAATGATTGAAGGAAAGCAGCAGCAAATTGAGAATCGTAAGAGGAAATATGGACAAGGGAAGTATAACTCAGGAGCTCACCAGAAACCTCGCTTAACCCCGAACTCGGGAGGACTAGTTCATAAGCATGGAGGACATAACCATACTGGAGGAGGATCGCATAATCAAACTGGTGTGAAGAATGGGAATGGGGCCAACAATAATCAGAATCGCTCAAACCCAGCTACACCCGCCAAGAGGGACTTAAGCCAAGTTATTTGCTTTAAAGCGGGAAGACAGGGCACTATGCCAACGATCGCCCTCAAGGAAAGAATGGAACGGAAATGGGAGCGCTGGGAAGAAGCCCAATCCATTCAACAAAGGACAAGTGAACCACGTTAACGTGGAGGAAGTTGAAGAGCAGCCGGACGCGGTAATAGGTAAGTTTTTAGTTCAGTCATTTACCGCTATTGTTTTTTTTATACTAGTGCATCGCATTCATACGTATCAAGGGTATTTGTGGATAAGTTTAAGTTACCAACCCAGACCCTTAGGACCCCTCTTTTAGTGAGCTCGCCTGGAGCAGAGTACATGGCCAGCAAGTGGTGCACCCAGATACCCCTAATCATTGGCACTCATGTTTTTCCGTCTGACCTAATTATCTTGGAGGCGCAAGGATTGGATGTGATATTAGGTATGGATTGGATGTCGAAGTTTGGAGGAAGTATTGACTGTGCTAGTAAGTCAATTTATCTTACCACCCTAGAGGGAAAAAGGATTAAGTATGTATCTAGGCATGTGCCTAGGAGGAGCCAAGTGAATACCCTCACGGGAGTTGTACAAGAGGAAGTACCTGTAGTGAAGGATTATCCAGATGTTTTTCCAGAAGAGTTACCAGGCATGCCACCGGATCGAGACATCGAGTTTCTGATAGAACTAATGCCAGGTACAGGGCCAATATCAAAGAGACCCTATCGGATGCCCGCAAATGATCTGGAGGAAATTAAGAAGTAGATCAAGGAGCTATTGGAGAAAGGTTACATTCAGAGAAGTTCATCACCTTGGGGAGCCCCAGTACTTTTGGTGGAGAAGAAGGATAAATCCCTAAGGATGGTTGTTGATTACCGAGCACTGAATGAAGTAACGATAAAGAACAAGTATCCCTTACCGATGATAAATGATCTGTTTGATCAGTTGCAAGGAGCTAAGGTGTTTTCTAAAATTGATCTACGATCAGGGTACCATCAGTTGAAGATCCGAGAGAAGGATATACCAAAGACAGCATTCACCACACGATATGGATTATATGAGTATACGGTCATGTCATTTGGACTGACTAACGCCCCTGCCTATTTTATGAGTATGATGAACAAAGTGTTCATGGAGTATTTGGACAAGTTTGTTGTGGTGTTCATCGATGATATTATGGTTTACTCGAAGAACGAAGAGGAGCACGCAGAACACCTACGCTTGGTTCTTGAGAAACTCGTGGAACACCAGTTATATGCCAAATTCAGCAAGTGCGAGTTTTGGTTGAAGGAAGTTGGATTTCTTGGGCATGTTATATCAGGAGAAGGTATAGCAGAGATCCCAAGAAAATTCAGGCCAACATCGAATGGTTGGCACCTACTTGGGCCAATGAGATTCGCAGCTTTCCTGACCGGCAGGATATTATCGGAGGTTCATTGAAAGTTTTTCCAAGATTGCTAAACCAATGATGAATTGCTAAAGAATGATACCAAGTTCAAATGGACAGAGGATTGTGAGACAAGCTTCCAAGAGTTGAAGAAACGGTTGACTACAGCCCCAGTGCTGACATTGCCAGATATACATAAGGAGTTTCAAGTGTATTGTGATGCCTCTCGCTTGGGAATACGATGTGTTCTTATGCAGGACGGAAAGGTTGTTTCGTACGCCTCACGACAACTGAAGCCTCATGAGTTAAACTATGCCATGCATGATTTGGAGTTAGCAGCTGTAGTACATGCATTGAAGACCTGGAGACATTATCTCATGGGAAACCGTTGTGATGTGTACACGGATCATAAGAGTTTAAAGTACATTTTCACACGTATGAGTTAAACCTCGCATGAGGAGATGGCTGGAACTTATAAAGGATTACGACATAAAGCTACACTATCATCCAAGAAAGGCCAACGTTGTAGCAGACGCTTGAGTCGGAAGAGTTATGCCAATATCCTTGAAGGTAGAGGACTGCCAAAGGAGTTAGCAGAGGATATTATGGAACTTCAGTTGGAGATTGTTCCAAGAGGTTTTCTTGCAACAATGGAGGTTCAGTCGACCTTGCTAGACAAGATTCGAGACGCTCAAAAGGAGGATAAGGAGATTGCTGAGATAAAGGAAAAGATGGGAAAAGGAAAAGCCAAAGGTTTTCGCGAGGATGAGCACGATACCTTGTGGTTTGAGGATCGGATTTATGTGCCCAACAATTCGGAGATCAGGAAGTTAATACTTCAAGAGGCCCATGACTCACCATACTCGATTCACCCGGAAACACCAAGATGTATTTGGACTTGAAGGAACGCTTCGTGGACTGGTATGAAGAAGGATATTGCCGAGTATGTAGCCGCTATGGCGTATGTCAGGGAGTGAAGGAAGAGCATCAAAAGCCAGCAGGACTGTTGCAGCCTTTGCCAATACCTGAATGGAAGTGGGACAAACTTGGCATGGATTTTATCACTGGATTACCCAGAACCAAAGCAGGATATGATTCAATATGGGTAGTTGTGGATCGTTTGACCAAAGTAGCTCACTTCATCCCACTGAAAACAACTTATACAAGTGCCAAGTTGGCCAAGATATATATGACCCGGATCGTATGGAGTTCCAAGGAGCATCGTATCAGATAAAGGAACATAGTTTACTATAAAGTTTTGGCATCAACTACACCAGACTTTGGGTACCAGATTGGAGTTTAGTACCGCGTTCCACCCATGCATTTGGATGGATGCAGAGAGAGTTAACCAGATTTTGGAGGATATGTTAAGAGTTCGCGCTTAGATTATGGATCTAGTTGGGATGACAATTTGCCGTGACGCAGAATTCTCATATAACAACAGCTACCAGTGCCAGTTTGAAAATGGCACCGCTCAAGCTCAGACGGACGCAGATGTAGAACACCCTTGATGTGGGATGAGGTCGGAGATCGTCAGTTGTTTGGACCAGATTTGATCAAAGACTCAGATGAGAAGGTTAAACTGATCAGAGACAGACTAAAGATTGCTCAGTCTAGACAGAAGAGTTACGCAGATTCAAAACGCAAGGAAAGGGAAAGTTAGCCCCAAGATTTGTAGGACCGTATCGTGTTTTGGAACGAATGGGAGAAGTTGCCTACAAGCTGGAGTTACCCGAAGGACTGTCAGGAGTTCACGATGTGTTTCACGTATCACAACTGAAGAAGTGCCACGCTGAGATGGCCGACGTACCGTTAAAGGATACAAAGTGCTCGGAGGCGATACAATTGGATAGTAATTTGACTTATGAGGAAAAGCCAGAAAGATTTTGGATTTCGACAGCCGAGTCACTGCATGACAAAGTTATCAAGTTTTGTAAAGTTCAATTGGAGCCACCATACCGAGGAGGAAGCTACCGGGAGCGAGAAGATGATATTCGCAAGGACCATCCGCACTCTATTTTCTAGTTAACCCGAATCTCGAGGGCGAGATTCATCTTAAGGGGGGTAGGTTTGTAACATCCCAAATTTTCAATTTGGCATGTTATACACAGGTCATCCATGCATATCATATTTTATTGCATTTTCATTTGCTATCCTCGAAGTCCTAAACAACTCAAGGACCCCTGAGCGAAGTTGGGGATTTTCCGATTTTCATATTTGAATTTTATCAAATAATGAAAGGCGAGGATTTTGAATTTTATTATTTTCTCTCCGGAAAAATATTTCAATTCAAAATAAACGAGAGGAGATAATATGACTTCTCCAAAAATAATTGAAATACCGGAGGAAAAATGTTAAAATCATTATTTGGGATTTTATTTTACTTATTTGGAATTTTAATTGCCTAGAAAAAAATTTGCATATATTTAAAATTTGCATTTCAGGGGCCAAGAAAAGTTCATCTTGTTCTAAATATTTTATTTAGGCAAAGAAAATTTGTTTTGGCATTTTTAGATTTTTATTTATTTTTCTAGGATTTTTACAATTTTCGGCGGAATGTTTTTTTTTAAAGAGAGGAACTATCGATCGGGCTAACGGCTCAGCCATGAAAGGTTGGCCTCAGCCCGAGCCGACGCCGCCTTTCCCGCTGCCGCCGCCCGTCTCGACCCGGACTCCGCCGCCGCTGCTGCCGCCTTGCCCCTCCCCCAAGTCGGACCCCCAACCTAGATATATAGCCGCCTCTAAACCACCACCGCCACCATCACGCCCCTGAGTTCGAGCCGAGGCCGAGCCTCGAGCCGCTGCCGAGTCGACGCCTCTAGTCGCCGCCGCCGCCACTCCCGCCGCCACCCCGCCACCCTCGCCGGACACCACCGGAGCCGCCTGCCCCGTCGGACGATCGCCGGAGGTAGCCCTGTCGCCGGTTTTTTTTAAATATAACCCTTCGGTTTTTTTTGGAAAACCCTAGCCGTTTTTTTATTTATTTAGATCGGTTTATTTTCCCGGTTTATTTATTTTGATGACGTTCACCCATTAGTTCGTTTTTACGAACATGTTCGTCGTTTAGTTTCTGCTAACGAACGTTCGTTCGTTTAGCCGTTCGTCGTTTTCTTTTATCGGGTTTATTCCATGGTTTTTTTTTCGAATTCGATTTCTGAACCAATGTTCAAATTAGTATAACTTTTCATTGCTTTATCGGAATCAGCGATTCAAGCTACCTGGAGTTTCATCTCGAAACCCTCTTTCCGAATATTCAACTTAAACCAGTTTTTATCTTTGTAAAATTTGAATCTAGTTCAGATTAGTAAACAGACCATGTTTTTATCGCCGTTTGAGTTTCGTTGTTCCGTTTGGTTTGATTCTTTTTGCACACCGGAGTTCTTAAGTTGGACTCTCCGGTCAACCTCTTTCAGTTGAAGTTCATTTGTGCATCTTTGTTTGTTACTTATGTATGTATTGTTTGCTTGCGATAGAATTCCCGGAGTGCGAAGCGTGTTACTACGAGTCTCTAGGATTCACGGATCGTCAGCAAGGCAAGTAACACTTGATCATACCTTTTCATACCCAGTTTTATGCATTAGCTCAACCCTTAAACATTGCATGGTTATGATGTCATTAAATTGTGGGTTGGGAAGTAGATGATGAGGTAGGAACCTATTGCCCTGTTACTATCAAACCCTTGGGAGTTACTTCTACGTTATGCTTATGTTGCTATGATATGCTTGTAGACGTGGTTTGGGTTTGAGAGATATTCACGACAGATGTGAGATTATTAATTAATGGTTTACTTTAAGGTGGCAACTTAAATACACATCTGGGTGGATTGAGGTACCTGGGGAACCCAAAGTGTTGTCTGCTTTTATTTTGGAAATCCCGGGTACCCGTGTGATCTTCCTATGGACCGCCACCTGTGCTCAAAGGAAACTGAGATTATTCATGCTAGAAACTTCCGTGCAGCCACAAGCTATTATGGGCTCTAGCATAGTTGAGTAAGTTATGTGAAGCTCTCAAAGAGGTAGATCAGCAGGTAGTGGGTTTTATAGGTTTGGTATGATCTATCCGGAGTAGAGAGTTAATGTTTCTGAAAGACTGTGTCTCGGTCATCCGTTTCTCAAACACCCTGCAGTGCGAGAAATCAACGGAGGCGATCGAGTCTTGTGGGGAAAAGTGCGCAAACCTCTGCAGAGTGTACAATCTAATCATGGTTAGCCGTGTCCCCGGTTATGGACAATTTTGAGTATCTAGTACTTGAGTATTCACATGTATCTCATCACTCTAAGTTAATACTGTCGGGTTGTTAATCACTTTAATTGGGATTGAGTTGGGGTTATACCTTCTCAATGATGTTTCAACCACCATGATAGTTAAAATAAAATTTATTCCTTTGAAGTAGGGAAAAATTGGCTTTTTACAAAACTGTAACCATAGAGCTTTCCACCAGCCATATATGCATGTAGTATAGATTATTCTTTCATTACTCTCTATGTGTTACATTGCCAGCATATTCCATGTGCTGACCCGTTCTCGGGCTGCAACATTTTATGTTGCAGACTTTTCAGACGAGGAGTAAGGATTGTAGGTCGTTGCCGTGCAGCTCAGTTATGCCGTTGGAGTAAGGATTGTACTTCACCTTCCAAGTCTTCCGCTGTTATCGCATTAGATGGCCTTAAGCCATATTATTGTAATAAGTTCTGTTTTGAGACATTCAATGTAATAAGTGTGTGATTGCTACTCTGTTATAAATCCTTCGAAATCGTGGTGTGTCAAAGATTACCGATCCAGGGATGACACGGAAACACAGAGACTTGACCATCTGAGGTCGGGTCGCTACAAAATTACTACGTTCCCCAACAAATCTAGCATCCTATACTAGGCAAGTAGGATTGCAGGTAAAGGTATCAACAGAAGTAGCAAAGACAGGCTATGCATCAGGATAGGAATAACGGAAAGCAGTAACATGCTACACTACTCTAATGCAAGCAATATAGAGGAGAGTAGGCGATATCTGGTAATCAAGGGGGCTTGCCTGGTTGCTCACGGCAAGAGAGAGGGGTCGTCAACCACGTGAGTCGAATTGGGCAGCAGCGGCCGGTCTCGGTGCCTAAGCGGAAGAAGAGGGGAAGAAACAATGAATATTTAAGCAAACAGATGCATGACGATGCATGACAAAGCAAAGCGTGATGCTAGGCGTGCCCTAACGCGGTATGTGATGATACCGGTGAAGGGGGGAAACATCCAGGAAAGTATCCCCGGGGTTCCGCGTTTTCGGACAGATGAACCGGAGGTGAAATGTTGCAGGTTCACTATGCTAGGGACACGTGGCAGACGAACGGGCTGCGCATCCGGATTCGTCTCGTCGTTCTGAGCAACTTTCATGTACAAAGTTTTTTCATCTGAGCTACGGTTTATTTTCTATTAATTTTAAAAGATTTAAATCATTTTCATGATTTATTTACTTATTTTGATGCATAATTATTCAGAACAGTGATTGCTGATGTCAACATGACATCAGCATGATGTCAGCAGTCAATATAGCTTGACTGGGTCAAATTGACGTGTGGGCCCAGTGGGACCCACCTGTCATACACTGTTAAGTTAATTAGGGTTAGGTTAAACTAATTATTGCTTAGTTAGACTAACAGGTTAATTTGATTAATTAAGTAGGATTAATTAACTTAATTAATTTAGTGAATTAATTAATTAATTAAATTTATTAAATTTTTTATTATTTCTTATTAAAATCAAAACAGGATGTGGGCCCCTGCGGTCAGCGTCACAGGGGAGGAACGGGGCGGGTTAGCAGGTTAGCGCGCGTGGGCACCGGCCGGGACAGGCCCGGGCGCGGCCAACACGCGGGGCCACGACGAGCAGCCGGACCCGATGGGGTGCCAGCGGCCAGTGCCGCGCGGGAGGGGCACGGCCAGGGGCGGTGTAGAGCCGCATGGTTGGGCATCGCGGCCGTGGACGTGGGCGCGCGAGCCAGGGTGTGGGGCGCGCGCAAGAGGGAGGTTGCGGGCGCGTGACGAGGCACGGGCGCGAGTGAGCGCGCACGGGAGGGGCTCGCGGCTGTGCGGCCACGAGCACGGCGACCACAAGCTGGTTGGGAGCTCAGGCGCGGTGGGGGGCGTCCTAAGGCAAGGAAACAGAAGGGGGAGAGGAGAGGGGCGGAGGCGAGCGCGGCGGCGGGGCTCACATCGAGGCGTAGGGAACGGGGCAGTGGGTGGTTGGGGAGGACGAGCGGCGGAGAGGATGCAGGCCGGCGGGGTGGCTCCGGCGACGGCGTCGGAACCGCGGCGTCGAGGCGAGGAGGTCGTGACACGGGTGCGAGGGGAGGTCGTCGCCAGCGGGCGGCTCGTTGGGGAGGCGGCGCTGGTGAGGTGGCGGTCCGGTGAGGGCGTCGAGCGGCGGCGGGGTCCAGAGCGCCGGAAGCGGTCGTCGGGGTTCATCCCCGATCCAAATCTGGATCGGGGGAGGGGGAGGAGGAACGTGGGGAGTGAGTGGGGGAGTGGGTGCGACGGGATAGGGTTCGACCGGGGTGGGGATTAGTAGGGGGAGGCTGGGCCGGTTGTGGCCTGGTGGCCAGCTGGGCCACAGCCCAGCAAGGGGGGGGGGCTTTTACTTGTTTTGGTTTTACTTTTCTTTATTTACTGTTTTCATTTAAAGTTTCTTTTATTTTAGTTTTATAAAATACCCCAGTATTTAGTTTTGACTTCTGAAAAATTTAATTGTTTAACTTAAATTCAAACTTTGAATATGAATCGTTTCGAACTAACGCGAGATTATCAACAATAATCTGAGGTGAGGTGGAATCGTTAACGTGGGGTTACTGTAGCCTAATTATCCGGGCGTCACAATTCTCCTCCACTACAAGAAATCTCGTCCCGAGATTTAAGAGGGGAGTAAGGGGGAAGGGATTAGGTTACGAAAAATCTAACGGGTCTTCTTGGTCTTGGATGCTCTTCCCGAAGTAGTTGATCCTTTTCATTGCTGTCTTTATTTCTCTTCTTCAGGTCATCATGATGAAGTCGAGACCCTTCTTCAGAAACTCCATCGTACCTTCGAAATAGTTGGTGGTTATCCCGGAAGAACGGACCTCTACAAGGTTGACTATCTAGCAGACAACATCGGGGAAGGTGACGGAAGGTAACTCTCAATTGAAACTTAAGAAGATAACGAGAGCAAAGTAAGAAGATACCATGAAAAGTTTCAAACAGATAGGCAATCGTTCGATGTCTGAAACAAAGTGCGAAAGGGGTCCAGGGCAACGAGATTAAGTATTGTGTCTGTTACCATAATAGATCACTAGGAAGGTGGCCCATGAATTACATATGAGGTCAAGCTCGAGGAATAACTTGACAACAGGGTGTACAGGAGAGTCAGGTTTCGATCCTGTGGAACTGTGGGTTATGGCCCACCATGTGGTTAAAAGTAGGAAGGGCGTTGACATCTTGCACAGTCATGTAAGCAAGGCATGTCAGAGGTTAGTCTGCCGGTTATGTCGACAACAACATCGGTACCAAGGGCGAGGGACGAAGAGAACCATTTTTCCTGCTCGTTGAACGAGGCAGACCAATAGGCAAAGTTCTCATCCATTGGTGGTTACCGAAATGTCATCAACAATAGAAACAGGGTCTCACTGACAGAGTTGTACCACGAGGTGCTTACATAAGCAGGAGAATAATACTGCTTAGATTATATAGACCTCAAGAAAGGTTAAACCAACCAATGGAAAGGAAAATAAGATTATCAGATTAAACAGAACAATGGAAAGGAAAATGTGTTTAAACACATATTTCAAGGGTATATCCTTCCCAAGGACAAGCAGAGCATGATATCCATGACAGGATATAATGTAGAAAACTCTTTAGGTAGGGGAGAGAAATTTCATGACATTACCCATACAGTGGTGTTTGGATAATTTAGCAGGAAACATTTAGCATTGGCTTCAAATGTCCTTGTTGAAAATCGGAGTACCATAGACATGCTTCGAAATAGCATTGACATGGTCATCAGGTGAAGATCAGACCTTGGAAACAGGAAGGATCCATCAGGAACAACTTGTAGAGTAAGTCTTACAATTTCCTCATGGAAGAATGGATAACCTTGCTAATAAGGAAACTATAACAACAGGTCATCCGGCCAGGTGTGCTGGACATGCCATCACCTTACCGGGTCATAAAAGACCAGTGTTATAACTCTTGGAAAAATGCTCCAACCATCATATCTGACCGAGATTCAGATCTGATCGGTGTTAGGAGACCTTGGACTCAGGATGCCTGAGAAGGAAAGGTACAAAACAAATTGACGAGACGACATTGTAAGATTCTCGGGAAATCTACTACGAAAGCGAGTTCCAAAATAGGAGCTCATCATTAAACCCATGAAGGGATAAGGTGGTAGCTGATGAACTCAGCGACAATTCATCGAGGTTTCCAAAAGGATGTATTTCCACAAGTATGTGAACAAGGATATAACATTTGTCAGATCAAATGATATAATGAGATAGGCTCGAGGAAAAACATACCCAATTAAACATCAGTTGAAAGGTGCAACCGAAATGTGGGCTTATAGTAGCATGATCAACGTTGGAATGGTGGTTCAGCAACCGATTGGCTAAGAATGAATTATCAATCATTAACTCCAAAGAAATAGGGTTGCTAGAAGTGCAGAATCCAACCAACAACATTCACTTGTAGGTACCCCGGTTGGAATCAACACGAGGACCAAGAAAGAATGGTGATGGTGAGAAGTATCATTATAGCAAGAATTTCTTAAGAGGTGGAGCAATCCTCACAACATTCTTGACATCAAAGGTGGTAATACTCCAAGATAGAATCATAATATAAGTTGGATAGAAAGGAAACTACACGAGACATGAACAAGTTTTGTGTTGGAGGGAATGCGGGAATGTTGTCGATGTTAATACAAATCATCGAAGGCAAGGATGGTATTCCCCATCAAGAATTCAATAAATATTTTGGAAGGGCTCAGAATGTTGATGATCACGACACCTTTGTCGAAAGATTCCATGAGGCTGCCATTGAATAACGACGACATCAAGCAAAAGGAATGGTGAAGCAAAAGACCACTAGAACCACGGATACGACACAACCTCGGAACCGAGTATTGTTGTTCAAGACAATAATATATGACAAAGGAAGATCGACGTAAGCTTAGCTCATCGTCAAATAATTGTGGTACGGGAAGAAGGACCGGGTAGCACAGTTAAAATTTAACATGGTAATGATATAGCCGATCAGGCTAGGAATGACTTGAAGGATTATTAAACTCATAAGCAACGGAGATTACTTTATTGAATCGGAGTGCGGAATTGATTCACTTATCAATGTCCTTGGGTGTCTAACAACTCAGAACCCGGGAAAATTGGAATCGATGAGAAATAATACTCAAGAACTCATAATAAGTTATGCGGTTCCATGATATTCTTGAGATACGTAGTTTAATACTCAACGGTAGAGCAAAGTAAAGGTTGGACAGGTGCAATGATCTGCAGAAGACAAGTACTTCAACTTGTCCAAGAAATGGTATTTAAAAGGCAAACATGGCCGGAACCACGATTGCAAAAGGCCGAATCCCAGATATAAGAACTTATACCAAAGAGGGTCTAAGAGGAGCATCCATGATAAGATTAGCATCATGTCCATGGGCATGAACACAAAGTTCAAGGTCGACTCCCACTTCTCCAATGCATGACCATTCATTCACTTCTCTATTAAAATGAGTTGAGTGTGAAACCTACCTAGTGAATTACCAGAGGACACTACTACAAAAAGGGCTATAGATGGAATGGCCACTAATGGCGCACCTGTGATGTGGTGCGCCATTACTATATTCTAATGGCGCACCATGTCTCGGTGCGCCATTAGTAATATATTACTAATGGCGCACTGGTGTGTGGTGCGCCATTAGTAGTTTTGAAAAACATAAAAAAATTGTTACTAATGGCGCACTGTTGCATAGTGCGCCATTACTAATTGACATAGTAATGGCGCACCACATCCGTCAGGCGCCATTAGTAGTTTTGAAAAAAGTAAAAAAATAAAAAAATTGTTACTAATGGCGCACCATGTCTCAAGTGCGCCATTACTAGTTTTAACTAGTAATGGCGCACTTTCCACTGTGCGCCATTACTAAGTTTTTTTCCAAAAAATCAATTTTTTATTAATTTTTCAAAACTAGTAATGGCGCACCGTGGGTGTGGTGCGCCATTACTAGTTAAACTAGTAATGGCGCACCGTGGGTGTGGTGCGCCATTACTAACTTGCCCCAACACCGAATGCACACCCCGCCTTGTGGATCGCCTTTTTACTTTTAAAAAAAATAAAAGAAAATGATGGAAATGTCAAAAAAATAAAACAAAATATGTTTCCCATGTGATATGTGCTCTAGCTTTTGGGAAAATTTACAAATATGAATTTCGACTTTATTTGCAAAATCTCTCTGGAAATTTGTAAAATGGGCATAACTTTTGCATACGAACTCGGATGAAAAAGTTTTTTATATGAAAAATCATCTACTCAAAAAGTTACATCAAAATTTAACTGGGGAACCCCGTTAAACATTTTCGAAATCCCCAAAAACCTAACAGAAAAAAGTTACGGGGCTTTCAAGATCTAGAGGCAAAAAATTCAAAAATTTCAAACTTACTAGTGGCGCACCGTGGATGTGGTGCGCCACTAGTAACAGAAAAAATTGGTTTTGAATTTTTTTAATTTTTTCAAAAATGATACGTAATATGACCGGAAGTTTGAAATATTTTTCAAAATTTCATCATAGTCATGAACATGAACAAAGTCCTAGACATCAACAAGGTATAACAGGATTGATATGCTAGATATATCAACAAGTGCCTGTGAAGTGAGCTGTTGCTGGGGTTGGATAGAACTCTTAAGTTAAGCGTGCTTGGGCTGGAGTAGTGTGAGGATGGGTGACCTTTCAGGAAGTTTGACCACGGAGTGCGATTTGACCTGAGATTAAGCATATTGACCCGAGATTAAGCCATAGTGAACTGAGATTAAGAAAAATTTGAAGAAAAATTAAAAAAAAGTTTCTGAAAAAAATTTGAAAAAAAATGTTACTAATGGCGCACTTCTATGTGGTGCGCCAATAGTATACCAGATACTAATGGCGCACCATGGGCTATACTAATGGCGCACAGCGCCATTAGTAAAAAATAGTAATGGCGTGCTAGTAATGGCGCACCGGTAGTGCGCCATTAGTAGGCAAAACCGGTGCGCCATTAATAGGCCTTTTTCTAGTAGTGGGAGTATGACCCGTGAAAAATTTCGGGTTCACACAGATTAAGGAAGGCATAGGTTCAACCCATCAGGGCATCTTACGAACATATACCACAAACTTCGGGGTAAATAATACAAGCTCGAAAGTAGAGCATTGTTCAAAAGCAGATGATACAATTTACCAAAGGCATTATATACCCATGGAAAGGCTCTCAAGGTTATTCAATATGAAGGACACTGTCGGATAAAATCCAACAAAGGAACCGATGGTCCACAAGGGATCTGATGTGAGCATCGGTACTCAACTAGAGGAAGAAGAATGCACGGGCATCATACTATACAACATCTGAATAATTCGATGCTTAGGTAACAAAGGAATTACGATTTCCAAAACAAAGGATCAGAAGCAGTCGCTCTGATCAAGGATGGATAAGTTGGATAGACCAGAGGCACAATTGACGACAAATAGTTTGATCGAGAACCAGCTCATGTTCAAAAATGATGTCTGAGCCGGAAAGATAATTTAAAAGGATCAACTGATGATTGCGTGCATTCGCACTCATGTTGAATCAAAAGGATCAAAATGACGATGCCTAAGGATACTAACGAATATTGCCAGACATATGGAAAGCATCCCTCATGCAAGTAGACAAGTATGGCAGAGCAATAAACTACTAAAGGATTTTTGGAGGATCGAATAGTATTTCGAGGACCATTGTGAAACACATGAACAACTGGGGTATGAGCGGATACTCGATAAGTGCGAGAATTATCCATAGGGGTATTCAGGTGACAAAGAACAGCAAGGCAGTAAGCTCAAAGGATTATCGAAACAACGACGAGTGTTTCGGGGTATCTTGTAATAACAAGACCAACTGGGGATGAATGTAAGAATAACAACTGCAAGTAGTTATCCATAAGGGTTGACGGTGGAATGGGAATTGCAAACGCGATGAACACAAGTTCTCGGGTTAACAGCGGAGAGTATCTTCAGGGTCTTCACGTGCAGCGATTTATCATCGAATAAGGGGCTCTCCGGGTGAAAGTGATAACGAGATCCTAATGTTAGATTTAGCAAAATTCATTTAACCCGAATAGAAGAGAGATCAGAGTCCCAGAGTATAGACAAGGAGTAAAAGATCCTAATACCACCCAA
The DNA here is from genome assembly GCA_021605145.1 of Aegilops bicornis. Taxonomy (NCBI): domain Eukaryota; kingdom Viridiplantae; phylum Streptophyta; class Magnoliopsida; order Poales; family Poaceae; genus Aegilops; species Aegilops bicornis. The sequence continues at coordinate 56,095,055 of CM038673.1, read as the reverse complement.
TGGCGACGTGTGCCGGTAAGACACATAGCCATGTCAGTAAAAGTTTCTGCAATGTCTAGACTCGACTTCGGCCAAGGAGTTGTGAAGGAGGATTCCTACAGGCAGTCGGCTCTGATACCAACTTGTGACGCCCCCTATTCAATCGTACACTAATCATGCACGCAAACGTGTACGATCAAGATCAGGGACTCACGGGAAGATATCACAACACAACTCTAAAACATAAATAAGTCACACAAGCATCATAATACAAGCCAGGGGCCTCGAGGTCTCGAATACAAGTGCTCGATCATAGATGAGTCAGCGGAAGCAACAATATCTGAGTACTGCATATAAGTTAAACAAGTTGCCATAAGATGGCTAGCACAAATCGGGATACGGATCGAAAGAGGCACATGCCTCCCGCCTCGATCCTCCTAAACTACTCCTAGTCGCCGCCGCCGGCTGCACGTAGTAGTAGGCACCTCCGGTGTAGTAGTCGCCATCGACGGTCGATCTCGCTCTGGCTCCATCGTCTGGTCGCAACAACCAGGTAAAGAAAGGGGGAAAAGGGAGAACAAGGCAACCGTGAGTACTCATCCAAAGTACTCGCAAGCAAGGAGCTACACTACATATGCATGGATATATGTGCAAAGGGCCATATCGGTGGACTGAACTGCGTAATGCCGTAATAAGAGGGGATATCTAATCCTGTCGAAGACTACGCTCGCAGCCTCCGCCTTGCAACATGTAGAAGAGAGCGTACAGAAGTCCTCCAAGTAGCATCGCATAGCATAATCCTACCCGCGATCCCTCCTCAATGCCATGTTAGAGAGCGACCACCGGATTGTATCTCGGCACTTGGAAGGGTGTGTTTTATTAAGTATCCAGTTCTAGTTGTCATAAGGTCAAGGTACAACTCCAAGTCGCCCCTGTTATCAAGATCACGGCTATTCGAATAGATTAACTTCCTGCAGGGTGCACCACATTACCCAAACGCCGATCCCATTTGGCCGGACACACTTTTTCCGGGTCATGCCCGCCGTGGAAGATCAACACGCCGCAGCCCCACCTAGGCACAACAGAGAGGCCAGCACGCCGGTCTAAACCTAAGCGACAGGGTCCGGGCCCATCGCCCATAGCACACCTGCACGCTATGACGTCTGTGCCGAAAAGCAGAATCTAGCCCCTTAATACAAGAGCAGGCTTATGTTCCAATCCGGCGCGCGCCACTCAGTCGCTGGCGTCATGAAGTGCTTCGGCTGATACCACGACGCCGGTTGCCCATATCTTGCCCCACGTGGCGGTTAGTGCGTATAGGGTCAGCGACCCAACTCAGATCAAATACCAAGAACTCGTTTAGCGTGTTAAGTATCCATGAACGCCAACGAGCAGGCCAGGCCCACCTCTCTCCTAGGCGGTCTCGACCTGCCCTGTCGCTCCGCCACAAAGATTCACTTGCGGGTGCTCCACAAGCCGACCAGACTTTAGTCACCACATGTATCATGTATAAAGTATATAGTATATACCCGTGATCACATCTCGAGTGATCACGGCCCGATAGTATAGCACAGCAGATGGACAAGAATGTAGGGCCACAGATGGAAAATCTAGCATCCTATACTAGGCAAGTAGGATTGCAGGTAAAGGTATCAACAGAAGTAGCAAAGACAGGCTATGCATCAGGATAGGAATAACGAAAAGCAGTAACATGCTACACTACTCTAATGCAAGCAGTATAGAGGAGAGTAGGCGATATCTGGTGATCAAGGGGGGGGGCTGGCCTGGTTGCTCTGGCAAGAGAGAGGGGTCGTCAACTCCGTAGTTGAACTGGGCAGCGGCAGCTTCGGTCTCGGTGCCTAGCGGAAGAAGAGGGGGGAAGAAACAATGAATATTTAAGCAAACAGATGCATGACGATGCATGACAAAGCAAAGCGTGATGCTAGGCGTGCCCTAACGCGGTATGTGATGATACTGGTGAAGGGGGGAAACATCCGGGAAAGTATCCCCGGGGTTCCGCGTTTTCGGACAAATGAACCGGAGGTGAAATGTTGCAGGTTCACTGTGCTAGGGACGCGTGGAAGACGAACGGGCTGCGTATCCAGATTCGTCTCGTCGTTCTGAGCAACTTTCATGTATAAAGTTTTTTCATCTGAGCTACGGTTTATTTTCTATTAATTTTAAAAGATTTAAATCATTTTCAGGATTTATTTAATTATTTTGATGCAACATTATTCAGAACAGTGATTGCTGATGTCAGCATGATGTCAGCATGATGTCAGCAGTCAATAGAGGTTGACTGGGTCAAACTGACGTGTGGGCCCAGTGGGACCCACCTGTCATACATTGTTAAGTTAATTAGGGTTAGGTTGAACTAATTATTGCATAGTTAGACTAACAAGTTAATTTGATTAATTAAGTAGGATTAATTAACTTAATTAATTTAGTGAATTAATTAATTAATTACATTTATTATATTTTTTATTATTTCTTATTAAAATCAAAAACGGGGCGTGGGCCTCAGTCGGCGTCACAGGGGAGGAACGGGTTAGCGGGTTAAGGTGTTAGCGTGGCACCGGCCGGGACAGGCCCGGGCGCGGCCAACACGCGGGGCCACGACGAGCAGCTGGACCCGATGGGGTGCCAACGCCGATGCTGAGGAGGCACGGCCAGGGGCGGTGTAGAGCCGCATGGTTGGGCATCGCGGCCGTGGGACGTGGCATGAGCAGGTGTGGGCGCGCAAGAAGAGGGAGGTTGCGGGCGCGTGACGAGGCACGGGCGCGAGTGAGCGCGCACGGGAGGGGCTCGCGGCTGTGCGGCCACGAGCACGGCGACCACAAGCTCGCCGGGAGCTCAGGCGCGGTGGGGGGCGTCCTAAGGCAGGGAAACAGAAGGGCGAGAGGAGAGGGGCGGAGGCGAGCGTGGCGGCGGGGCTCACATCGAGGTGTAGGGAACGGGGCAGTGGGTGGTTGGGGAGGACGAGCGGCGGAGAGGATGCAGGCCGGCGGGGTGGCTCCGGCGACGGCGTCGGAACCGCAGCGTCGAGGCAAGGAGGTCCTGACACGGGTGCGAGGGGAGGTCGTCGCCAGCGGGCGGCTCGTTGGGGAGGCGGCGCTGGTGAGGTGGTGGTCCCGTGAGGGCGTCGAGCGGCGGCGGGGTCCAGAGCGCCGGAAGCGGTCGTCGGGGTTCATCCCCAATCCAAATCTGGATCGGGGGAGGGGAGGAGGAACGTGGGGAGTGAGTGGGGGAGTGGGTGCGACGGGATACGGTTCGACCGGGGTGGGGATTAGTAGGGGGAGGCTGGGCCGGTTGTGGCCTGGTGGCCAGCTGGGCCACAGCCCAGCAAGGGGGGGGCTTTTACTTTTTTTGGTTTTACTTTTCTTTATTTATTGTTTTCATTTAAAGTTCTTTTATTTTAGGTTTATAAAATACCCAGTCAGCACCTAAATTAGTATTACTAATCAGTCCACTGCCACAATTATTTTGGCACACCACTAATTTAGTTTTATTACTATAACTTTATAAAAGGCATCTAATTAATTGTTTTTGCTGTCATCTCTATTACTTTAGTGCATTTAAATATTTTATTAAAAGATAATTTATCCACCAATATTTACTAAGGATTATTTGACACATTAGGAACAATTTAGTTTTGACTTCTGAAAAATTTAATTGTTTAACTTAAATTCAAACTTTGAATATGAATCGTTTCGAACTAACGCGAGATTATCAACAATAATCCGAGGTGACGTGGCATCGTTAACGTGGGGTTACTGTAGCCTAATTATCCGGGCGTCACATCATGCTATAATTCTATTATCCGGAAATCGTAATACACGTGTGAATACATAGACCACAATATGTCCCTAGTGAGCCTCTAGTTGACTAGCTCGTTAATCAATAGATAGTCATGGTTTCCTAACTATGGACATTGGATGTCATTGATAATGCGATCACATCATTAGGAGAATGATGTGATGGACAATACCCAATCCTAAGCATAGCACAAGATCGTGTAGTTCGTTTTGCTAGAGCTTTTCCAATTTCAAGTATCTCTTCCTTAGACCATGAGATCGTGTGACTCCCGGATACCGTAGGAGTGCTTTGGGTGTAACAAACATCACAACGTAACTGGGTGACTATAAAGGTGCACTACAGGTATCTCCGGAAGTGTCTGTTGGGTTGACACGGATCGAGACTGGATTTGTCATCCGAATTACGGAGAGGTATCACTGGCCAACTCGGTAGTGCATCATCATAATGAGCTCAATGTGACCAAGTGTCCGGTCACGGGATCATGCATTACGGGTAGTAAAGTGACTTGCCGGGTAACGAGATTGAACGAGGTATTGGGATACCGACGATCGAATCTCGGGCAAGTAACATACCGTCTGACAAAGGGAATAGTATACGGGGTTGCTTGAATCCTCGACATCGTGGTTCATCCGATGAGATCATCGAGGAGTATTGGGAGCCAACATGGGTATCCAGATCCCGCTGTTGGTTATTGACCGGAGAGTCATCTCGGTCATGTTCCAGATGTCTCCCGAACCCGTAGGGTCTGCACACTTAAGGTTCGGTGACGCTAGGGTTATTAGGAAGACTTGTATGTGATTACCGAATGTTGTTCGGAGTCCCGGATGAGATCCCGGACGTCACGAGGAGTTCCGGAATGGTCCGGAGGTGAAGATTTATATATGGGAAGTTGTCATATGGTCACCAGAAAGTTTCGGGGGCATATCGGTATTGTACCGGGGCCACCGGAAGGGTTTCGGGGGTCCACCGGGACGGGCCACCCCTCTCGGAGGGCCTCATGGGCCGCAAGGGGCAGGGAACCAGCCCCTGGAGGGCTGGGCGCCCCGCCCCCCCTTGGGCCCATGCGCCTAGGGTTGGGGGGGGGGACCCTAGTGGGGGCGCCCCCCTTTGCTTCGGGGGCAAGCCCCCCTCCCTTGGCCGCCCCCACCCCCCCTCTAGATATCATCTAGAGGGGGCCGTCCCCCTTCCCCCTTCCCCTATAAATAGAGGGGCGAGGGGAGGCCTGCATACAACATCCAAGGCGCAGCCCCTCCCCTCCCTAACACCTATCCTCCTCCGTTAAGAGCTTGGCGAAGCCCTGTCGGAGTACTGCCTCTCCACCACCACCACGCCGTCGTGCTGCTGCTGGAGCCTTCTTCCTCAACCTCTCCTTCCCCCTTGCTGGATCAAGAAGGAGGAGACGTCATCCACTCCGCACGTGTGTTGCACGCGGAGGTGTTGTCCGTTCGGCACTTGGTCATCGGTGATTTGGATCACGGCGAGTACGACTCCATCATCCCCGTTCTCTTGAACGCTTCCGCTCGCGATCTACAAAGGTATGTAGATGCACTCCTATCACTCGTTGCTTAGATGAACTCATAGATGGATCTTGGTGAAACCGTAGAAAAAAATTTATTTTCTGCAACGTTCCCCAACAGTGGCATCATGAGCTAGGTCTATGCGTAGTTCTCTATTGCACGAGTAGAACACAATTTTGTTGTGGGCGTAGATCTTGTCAACTTGCTTGCCGCTACTAGTCTTTTCCTGCTTCAGCGGTATTGTGGGATGAAGCGGCTCGGACCGACCTTACACGTACGCTTACGTGAGACAGGTTCCACTGACTGACATGCACTAGTTGCATAAGGTGGCTAGCGGGTGTCTGTCTCTCCCACTTTAGTTGGAGCGGATTCGACGAGAAGGGTCCTTATGAAGGGTAAATAGAAGTTGACAAATCACGTTGTGGTTATTCGTAGGTAAGAAAACGTTCTTGCTAGAACCCAATTGCAGCCACGTAAAAGATGCAACAACAATTAGAGGACGTCTAACTTGTTTTTGCAGCAATTTTCATGTGATGTGATATGGCCAGAAGTTGCGATGAATGATGAATGATATATTGTGATGTATGAGATCATGTTCTTGTAATAGGAATCATGACTTGCATGTCGATGAGTATGACAACCGGCAGGAGCCATAAGGAGTTGTCTTAATTATTGTATGACCTGCACGTCATTGATTCAACGCCATGTAAATTACTTCACTTTATTGCTAAACGTGTTAGCCATAGTAGTAGAAGTTATAGTTGGCGAGCAACTTCATGGAGACACGATGATGGAGATCATGATGATGGAGATCATGGTGTCATGCCGGTGACAAGATGATCATGGAGCCCCGAAGATGAAGATCAAAGGAGCTATATGATATTGGCCATATCATGTCACTACTTTATATAATTGCATGTGATGTTTATTATGTTTTATGCATCTTGTTTACTTAGAACGGCGGTAGTAAATAAGATGATCCACTATAATAATTTCAAGAAAGTGTTCCCCCTAACTGTGCACCGTTGCTAAAGTTCGCTGCTTCAAGCACCACGTGATGATCGGGTGTGATAGATCCTTACGCTCACATACAACGGGTGTAAGACAGTTTTACACATGCAAAACACTTAGGGTTAACTTGACGAGACTGACATGTACAGACATGGCCTCGGAACACAAGAGACAGATAGGTCGAACATGAGTCTTATGGAAGATACGATCAACATGGAGATATTCACCGACGATGACTAGTCCGTCTCACGTGATGATCGGACACGGCCTAGTCGACTCGGATCATGTAAAACTTAGATGACTAGAGGGATGTCAAATCTGAGTGGGATTTCATTAAATAATTTGATTAGATGAACTTAATTATCATGAACATTAGTCTAAAATCTTTACAAAATGTGTTGTAGATCAAATGGCCAACGCTCATGTCACCATGAACTTCAACGCGTTCCTAGAGAAAACCAAGCTGAAAGACGATGGCGGCAACTATTCGGATCGGGTCCTAACACGAGGATCATCCTCATAGCAGCCAAGAAACAACATGTCCTTAGAAGCACCGCTAGGTGAAGCACCCATCCCAGAGAACCAAGACATTATGAATGCTTGGCAGGCTCGTGCTGATGATTACTCCCTCGTTCAGTGCGGCATGCTTTACAGCTTAGAACCGGGGCTCCAAAAGCGTTTTGAGAAACACGGAGCATATGAGATGTTCAAGGAGCTGAAAATGGTTTTCCAAGCTCATGCCCGGGTCGAGAGATATGAAGTCTCCTACAAGTTCTATAGTTGTAAGATGGAGGAAAACAGTTACATCGGTGAGCACATACTCAAAATGTCTGGGTTGCACAACCGCCGTCCCTGGACATTAACCTCCTGGACGAGGCGGTCATTGACAGAATCCTTCAGTCGCTCCCACCAAGCTACAAGAGTTTTGTGATGAACTACAATATGCCGGGGATGGTGAAGACCATTCCTGAAGCATTCTCAATACTGAAGTCAGCAAAGGTTGAAATCAAGAAAGAACATCAAGTGTTGATGGTCAATAAAACCACTAAGTTCAAAAAGGGCAAGGGTAAGAAGAACTTCAAGAAGGACGGCAAAGATGTTGCCGCCCAAAGAAGCAAGTTGCCGGGAAGAAGTCAAAGAATGGACCCAAGCCTGAGACAGAAAGTGCTTTTATTGCAAAGGGAAGGGTCACTGGAAGCGGAACTGCCCCAAATACTTAGCGGACAAGAAGGCCGGCAACACTAAAGGTATATTTGATATACATGTAATTGATGTGTACCTTACCAGTACTCGTAGTAACTCCTGGGTATTTGATACCGGTGCCGTTGCTCATATTTGTAACTCACAGCAGGAGTTGCGGAATAAACGGAGACTGGCGAAGGACGAGGTGACGATGCGCGTCGGGAATGGTTCCAAGGTCGATGTGATTGCCGTCGGCACGCTACCTCTACATTTACCTACGGGATTAGTTTGAAACCTCAATAATTGTTATTTAGTGCCAAGTTAGAGCATGAACATTGTATCAGGATCTCGTTTAATGCGAGATGGCTACTCATTTAAATCCGAGAATAATGGTTGTTCTATTTATATGAGAGATATGTTTTATGGTCATGCTCTGATGGTCAATGGTTTATTCTTAATGAATCTCGAGCGTAATATTACACATATTCATAGTGTGAATACCAAAAGATGTAAAGTTGACAACGATAGTCCCACATACTTGTGTAATCGCCGCCTTGGTCACATTGGTGTCAAGCGCATGAAGAAGATCCATTCTGATGGACTTTTAGAGTCTCTCGATTATGAATCATTTGACACATGCGAACCATGCCTTATGGGTAAAATGACCAAGACTCCGTTCTCCGGAACAATGGAGCGAGCAACCAACTTATTGGAAATCATACATACCGATGTGTGCGGTCCAAAGAGCATTGAGGCTCGCGGAGGATATCGTTATGTTCTCACTCTCACTGATGACTTGAGTAGATATGGGTATGTCTACTTGATGAAACACAAGTCTGAGACCTTTGAAAAGTTCAAGGAATTTCAGAATGAGGTAGAGAATCAATGTGACCGAAAAATAAAGTTATTACGATCAGATCATGGAGGAGAATATTTAAGTCACGAATTTGGTACACACTTACGGAAATGTGGAATTATTTCACAACTCACGCCGCCTGGAACACCTCAGCGTAACGGTGTGTCCGAACATCGTAATCGCACTCTATTGGATATGGTGCGATCTATGATGTCTCTTACCGATTTACCGCTATCATTTTGGGGATACGCTCTAGAGACAGCTACATTCACTTTAAATAGGGCACCATCTAAATCCGTTGAGATGACACCGTATGAATTATGGTTTGGGAAGAAACCTAAGCTGTCATTTCTAAAAGTTTGGGGATGCGATGCTTATGTCAAGAAACTTCAACCTGAAAAGCTCGAACCCAAGTCGGAAAAATGTGTCTTCATAGGATACCCTAAGGAAACCATTGGGTATACCTTCTACCTTAGATCTGAAGGCAAGATCTTTGTAGCCAAGAACGGATCCTTTCTGGAAAAAGAGTTTCTCTCGAAAGGAGTAAGTGGGAGGAAAGTAGAACTCGATGAAGTACTACCTCTTGAACCGGAAAGTAGTGCAGCTCAGGAAAATGTTCCTGTGGTGGTGTAGCTCAGGAAAATGTTCCTGTGGTGCCTACACCTACTGGAGAGGAAATTAATGATGATGATCAAGGTACTTCGGATCAAGTTGCTACTGAACTTCGTAGGTCCACAAGGACACATTCCACACCGCAGTGGTATGGCAACCCTGTCCCGGAAATCATGTTGTTAGACAACGGTGAACCTTCGAACTATGAAGAAGCGATGGCGGGCCCGGATTCCAACAAATGGCTTGAATCCATGCAATCCGAGATAGGATCCATGTATGAAAACAAAGTATGGACTTTGACAGACTTGCCCAATGATCGGCGAGCGATAGAAAACAAATGGATTTTTAAGAAGAAGACGGACGTGGATGGTAATGTTACCATCTATAAAGCTCGTCTTGTCGCTAAAGGTTATCGGCAAGTTCAAGGGATTGACTACGATGAGACTTTCTCTCCCGTAGCGAAGCTGAAGTCCGTCCGAATCATGTTAGCAATTGCCGCATACTATGATTATGAGATATGGCAAATGGACGCCAAAACGGCATTCCTTAACGGCTATCTTAAGGAAGAATTGTATATGATGCAGCCGGAAGGTTTTGTCGACCCTAAGAATGCTAACAAGGTATGCAAGCTCCAAATGATCCATCTATGGGCTGGTGCAAGCATCTCGGAGTTGGAACATTCGCTTTGATGAGATGATCAAAGCGTTTGGGTTTATGTAGACTTATGGAGAAGCCTGCATTTACAAGAAAGTGAGTGGGAGCTCTGTAACATTTCTCATATTATATGTGGATGACATACTTTTGATGGGAAATGATATAGAACTCTTGGACAGCATTAAGGCCTACTTGAATAAGAGTTTTTCAATGAAGGACCTTGGAGAAGCTGCTTATATATTAGGCATCAAGATCTATAGAGATAGATCGAGACGCCTCATAGGTCTTTCACAAAGCACATACCTTGATAAGATATTGAAGAAGTTCAATATGGATCAGTCCAAGAAAGGGTTCTTGCCTGTATTACAAGGTGTGAAATTGAGCTCGGCTCAATGTCCGACCACGGCAGAAGATATAGAAGAGATGAGTGTCATCCCTACGCATCAGCCATAGGTTCTATTATGTATGCCATGCTGTGTACCAGACCTGATGTAAACCTTGCCGTAAGTTTGGTAGGAAGGTACCAAAGTAATCCCGCAAGGAACACCGACAGCGGTCAAGAATATCCTGAAGTACACGAAAAGGACTAAGGACATGTTTCTCTCTTATGGAGGTGACGAAGAGCTCGTCAGAAGGGTTACGCCGACGCTTAGCTTCGACACGCATCTGGATGACTCTAAATCACAAACCGGATACGTGTATATGTTGAATGGTGGAGCAAGAGCTGGTGTACCGCAAGCAGAGCGCCGTGGCGGGATCTACGTGTGAAGCGGAGTACATGGCAGCCTCGGAGGCAGCACATGAAGCAATTTGGGTGAAGGAGTTCATCACCGACCTAGGAGTCATACCCAAGGCGTCGGGGCCAATCAAACTCTTCTGTGACAACACTGGAGCCATTGCACTTGCCAAGGAGCCCAGGTTTCACAAGAAGACCAGGCACATCAAGCGTCGCTTCAACTCCATTCGTGAAAATGTTCAAGATGGAGACATAGAAATTTTCAAAGTGCATACAGATCTGAATGTCGCAGATCCGTGTACTAAACCTCTTCCGCGGGCAAAACATGATCAACACCAGAACTCTATGGGTGTTCGATTCATCACAATGTAACTAGATTATTGACTCTACTGCAAGTGTGAGACTGTTGGAAATATGCCCTAGAGGCAATAATAAAAGGATTATTATTATATTTCCTTGTTCGTGATAATTGTCTTTTATTCATGCTATAATTGTATTATCCGAAAATCGTAATACACGTGCGAATACATAGACCACAATATGTCCCTAGTGAGCCTCTAGTTGACTAGCTCGTTAATCAATAGATAGTCATGGTTTCCTGACTATGGACATTGGATGTCATTGATAACGCGATCACATCATTAGGAGAATGACGTGATGGACAAGACCCAATCCTAAGCATAGCACAAGATCGTAGTTCGTTTTGCTAGAGCTTTTCCAATGTCAAGTATCTCTTCCTTAGACCATGAGATCGTGTGACTCCCGGATACCGTAGGAGTGCTTTGGGTGTACCAAAAGTCACAACGTAACTGGGTGACTATAAAGGTGCACTACAGGTATTTCCGAAAGTGTCTGTTGGGTTGACATGGATCAAGACTGGAAGTTGTCATATGGTCACCGAAAAGTTTCGGGGGCATATCGGTGTTGTACCGGGGCCACCGGAAGGGTTTCGGGGGTCCACCGGGAGGGGCCACCCCTCTCGGAGGGCCTCATAGGCCGCAAGGGGCAGGGAACCAGCCCCTGGAGGGCTGGGCTCCCCCCCCCTTGGGCCCATGCGCCTAGGGTTGGGGGGACCCTAGTGGGGGCGCCCCCTGCTTGGGGGGCAAGCCCCCTCCCCTTGGCCGCCGCCCCCCCTCTAGATCTCATCTAGAGGGGGCCGGCCCCCTTCCCCCTTCCCCTATAAATAGAGGGGCGAGGGGAGGGCTGCACACAACATCCAAGGCGCAGCCCCTCCCCTCCCCAACACCTCTCCTCCTCCGTTGAGTGCTTGGCGAAGCCCTGTCGGAGTACTGCCTCTCCACCATCACCACGCCGTCGTGCTGCTGCTGGAGCCTTCTTCCTCAACCTCTCCTTCCCCCTTGCTGGATCAAGAAGGAGGAGACGTCATCCGCTCCGTACGTGTGTTGAACGCGGAGGTGCTGTCCGTTCGGCACTTGGTCATCGGTGATTTGGATCACGGCGAGTACGACTCCATCATCCCCGTTCTCTTGAACGCTTCCGCTCGCAATCAACAAAGGTATGTAGATGCACTCCTATCACTCGTTGCTTAGATGAACTCATAGATGGATCTTGGTGAAACCGTAGAAAAAAATTTATTTTCTGCAACGTTCCCCAACAAGTCCCACCTCACCGAGCGAAGGGCAGCCGCACTGGTTTATAAACCCATCTGTGGCTGCTCCTTCGAACTCCTCTCTAAAGCAGGCTTCTAGGCCTAACTTTGTCGCGCTGCCCTGTGAGCCTGCTGGGCCTTATGGACCTGCATATCCACGCCCAAGGCCGAGCAGGCCCACTGGGCAGCGCGCAAATATGTTTTTTGTATAGTTTTTTCTTTTCTACTTTATTTATTTTCTTCTATTTATTTCGGAGTAGTTCTTTTCTGTATTTAGAGTTTCTTTGTGAATATTTTTGCTTTAGGTACAGAAAATTTGAATAGTTAAATTTGAATTATTTGAAATTTGTGTGAATCACTAGTTTGTGAATAACTTAACTTTAGAAATAGATTTTTTAGTGATTCTTTTTTTTTATGTTTAATATTAGTGTGTTTTATAATTATATTCAAATTTGTAATACGTCTGGAGTTGTACTAAGTTTTAAAAAATGAAGTGCCAGTGTAACAAATAAGTTTTCGCCCGAAACCCCAATACTTCGAAAGAGATTGTTCAATTTGTACACGAAGTGCATCCAGTTTTTGTCGTAACCCTCTCTACTTTTTTGCACATGCTATGTGGGTGAAATGATTATACCATGCCAAGTTTCAACCTTTTCAGAGTTTATTTTGTAGTGCTTTTCAATTTCACGGTCATTTAGCTCTCAAAACAAATCAGTAAATGAATGAAAAATAGCAAATGATGTCAGAAAGGGTTAAAAGTTGATGACATGGCTTTGAATGGTGCATATTGAATGCAAAAAATTCCGGAGTTGTAATAAGTTCAAAAAAATGAAGTGCCGGTGTAACAGATGAGTTTTCGTCTGAAACCCCGATACTTCGAAAGAGATTGTCCCGTTTGTACACGAAGAGCATCCAGTTTTTGCTGTAATCCTCTCTACTTTTTTGCACATGCTATGTGGGTGAAATGATGATACCATGCCAAGTTTCAACCTTTTCAGAGTTCATTTTGTAGTACTTTTCAATTTCACTGTCATTTAGCTCTCAAAACAAATCAGTAAATGAATGAAAAATAGCAAATGATGTCAGAAAGGATTGAAAGTTGATGACGTGGCTTTGAATGGTGCATACTGAACGCAAAAAAGTCCGGAGTTGTAATAAGTTTAAAAAATGAAGTGCCAGTGTAACAGATGAGTTTTCGTTCGAAACCCTGATACTTGGAAAGAGATTGTCCAGTTTGTACACGAAGTGCATCCAGTTTTTGCCATAACCCTCTCTACTTTTTTGCACATGATATGTGGGTGAAATGATGATACCATGCCAAGTTTCAACCTTTTCAGAGTTCATTTTGTAGTGCTTTTCAATTTCATGATCATTTAGCTCTCAAAACAAATCAGTAAATGAATGAAAAATAGCGAATTGTGTCAGAAAGGGTTGAAAGTTGATGACGCGGCTTTGAATGGTGCACACTAAACGCAAAAAAAGTCTAGAGTTGTAATAAGTTATTAAAAATAAAAGAGAGGCGCAATGCTCACCTGCACGTTGCTTAGCTTCAGGCCTTGAGAAACTACACATAGCTCCGTGCAGTCTACACCATTTCAAGGCCTGAAGCTAAGCAAAGTGCAGGTGAGCATTCCGCCTCTCCTTCATCGTCTCTGCACTCATGTCTTATAAACCGCTGCGAGTGCATCTCGCTTGGCGAGGGGGGACTAAAAAATAGCTGCAGAAAGAATCAACTAAAAAACTCTAGTACCAGTTTATGCCACGGGCCGGTACTAAAGGTGCTCGTGGGGCCCCAGCCTTAGAACCGGTACTAAATGAAATGCCTTTGTAACATATGAGTTTTCGTCCGAAACCCTGATACTTCGAAAAAGATTGTGTAAACATGTAAAAATATACATCAAAAATACATTGATCAGTACCACCTTTCAGCCAAAATGCGCTACTGCTATGTGTAAACATGTAAAAATATACCCCCTCTATAAAGAAATGTAAGAGCATTTCGATTACTAAAATAGTGATCTAAATGCTCTTATATTTCTTTACAGAGAAATACATCAAAAATACATTGATCATCAATGATCTTTTTGTGTATAATCTGAATTGTCAATATGAGTCCTCACCGGTTTAGAAATCGCAGAAGACTAATATTGTGGCCACAAATTCTACACATAGAGTTCAACGAAGACCGAGTGGTTGTGATAGTTTGAGAAGTAACATATTTAAGGTGGTAAAAACCCTATTAGCGGAGCGAGGTGGGACTAAAAAAACCGCTGCAGAAAAACTCAACTAAGAACCTCTAGTACCGATTTGTGGCATGAACCGGTACTAAAGGTGCTGGTGAAGGAAATATGCCCTAGAGGCAATAATAAAGTTATTATTTATTTTCTTATATCATGATAAATGTTTATTATTCATGCTAGAATTGTATTAACCGGAAACATAATACTTGTGTGAATACATAGACAAATAGAGTGTCACTAGTATGCCTCTACTTGACTAGCTCGTTGATCAAAGATGGTTATGTTTCCTAGCCATTGACATGAGTTGTCATTTCATTAACGAGATCACATCATAGAAGAATGATGTGATTGACTTGACCCATTCCGTTAGCTTAGCACTCGATCGTTTAGTATTCTGCTATTGCTTTCTTCATGACTTATACATGTTCCTATGACTATGAGATTATGCAACTCCTGCCATCGGAGGAACACTTTGTGTGCTACCAAACGTCCCAACGTAACTGGGTGATTATAAAGGTGCTCTCCATGTGTCTTCAAAGGTACTTGTTGGATTGGCGTATTTCGGGATTAGGATTTGCCACTCCGATTTTCGGAGAGGTATCTCTGGGCCCACTCGGTAATGCACATCACTATAAGCATTGCAACTAATGAGTTAGTTGCGGGATAATGTATTACGGAACGAGTAAAGAGACTTGCCGGTAATGAGATTGAACTAGGTATTGAGATACCGATTTACGTAATCTCGGCAAGTAACATACCGATGACAAAGGAACTACGATGTTGTTATGCGGTTTGACCAATAAAGATCTTCGTAGAATATGTGGGAGCCAATATGAGCATCCAGGTTCCGCTATTGGTTATTGACCGGAGACGTGTCTCGGTCATGTCTACATAGTTCTCGAACCTGTAGGGTCCGCACGCTTAAAGTTCGATGACGGTTATATTATGAGTTTATGTGTTTTGATGTACCGAAGGTAGTTCTAAGTCCTGGATGAGATCGGGGACATGACGAGGAGTCTCTAAATGGTCGAGACGTAAAGATCAATATATTGGATGACTATATTCGGACATCGGAAAGGTTTCGAGTGATTCGGGTATTTTTCGGAGTACCGGAGAGTTACGGGAATTTGTCGGGGAGTATATGGGCCTTATTGGGCTTTAGGGGAAAGAGAGAGGAGAGGCTGGGCGCCCCCCCCAAGGCCTAGTCCGAATTGGACTAGGGGGAGGGGCTGCGCCCCCTCCTTCCTTCTCTTCTCTCTCCCCTTTCCTTTACTCCTACTCCTACTACTTGGAAGGGGGCGAATCCTACTCCCGGTGGGAGTAGGACTCCTCCTAGGGCGCGCCATAGAGAGGACCCGCCCTTCCCCTCCTCCACTCCTTTATATACGGGGAGGGGGGCACCCCTTGGAGACACAACAATTGATCCCTTGGATCTCTTAGCCGTGTGCGGTGCCCCCCTCCACCATAATCCACCTCGGTCATATCGTAGCGGTGCTTAGGCAAAGCCCTGCGTTGGTAGAACACCATCACCGTCACCACACCGTTGTGCTGACGGAACTCTCCCTCAAAGCTCGGCTGGACCGGAGTTCGAGGGACGTCATCGAGTTGAACGTGTGCTGAACTCGGAGGTGCCGTGCGTTCGGTACTTCATCGTGAAGACGTACGACTACATCAACCGCGTTGTGCTAACACTTCCGCTTTCGGTCTACGAGGGTACGTGGACACACTCTCCCCTCTCATTTCTATGCATCACCATGATCTTGCGTGTGCGTAGGAAATTTTTGAAATTACTACGTTCCCCAACAGCTGGTGGGGCCCCAGCCTGACCACGGCCTGCCACAGCCTCTTTAGTACCGGTTCGTGGCATGAACTGGTACTAAAGGTTCGCCACGAACCGGTACTAATGAGCTCTGCCTGTCTAGCTGTTAGAACCGGTACTAATGGTCACATTAGTGACGGTTCAGTTACAAACCGGGACTAATGTGCTTCACATTAGGCCCTTTTTCTACTAGTGTGCGCTACTACTATTTTGCTTAGCAGTAGCGCAGTCTGTATACGGGTACTGCTACTATACTGAGCCTGTTGGCAATGGTGTGGTAGTTATACTACTAGCGCATTTTATCAGGGAGGCGCTACTGCTATTTATATAGCAGTAGCGACCTTGTTCAACCAGCGCTACTATTAGATAGCAGTAGCGCGTTGTTTTTCCTCTATGTATACGGTTTACCTAGTAGTGTTTAAAGGCATAGTCCTCGGACGAGAGGCACGCTGCAGTGGGAAAATAACCTTGGACATGGTCTTTGGAACCCTGGATAATTACAACTCCGAGGAGATCATGTTTCACGTCGCAGATTTCCAAAGTGGATATCACGCCCTTCTCGAACGGGATGCTTTCTCCAGATAAAAAGCAATGACGCACTACCTTTACATGAAGCTCAAGATGTCAGGCCCGAAAAGGATCATTACCACCTCAAGCGACCCCGACGGGACACTTAAAGCCGAGAATAAGACGACGTATCTTGCCCTCGAGACTTTGGCCGAAGCCTTCGCGGCCGAGGAGCTAACCGCGCTACGCGCCAAAGTCGACCGGGATGATGTCCTCCTCGCCAAAAGATCGAAGTCTACTTCTTTCAGATCGGCCGACGAAATAGTCAAATTCCAAGTACAGCCCTCATCCAGAGATTGCCGAGGCTCTACGCACTTTCCTCAAGGAAAACTATGATATATTCGCCTGGCACCCCTCCGACATGCTAGGGATACCCCTCAGGCTCGCAACCCAAGCGTCAAGCAATGGGCGAGGAGTTGGCTAAACTATTGGTGGCCGGGTTCATTCGAGATATAAAATACCCCGACTGGCTGGCCAACTTGGTTATGGTACCAAAGAAGGATAAGTCCTGGCGTTTGTGTGTTGATTTCAAAGAACACAACAAAGCTTGCCCCAAAGACCCCTTCCCCTTACCTCGTATCGACAAAATTGTAGACGCCACAACGGGCCACAATGCGTTGTGCTTCCTGAACGCATACTCGGGATATCATCAAATAAAAATGCAGGAGTCCGACCAGGCAGCAACAACATTCATTACACACTACGGGCCGTTTTACTTCAACACAGTGCCCTTCAGATTAAAAAATGCTGGAGCCACATACCATCACATGATTCAGTCTTGCTTGGAAAAACACATTAGAAAGACCATCGAAGCCTACATTTTCGATGTGGTTGTCAAAACAGAACACGTGGGATAGTTGGTAGACAACCTCCACGATACATTTGCTAGCCTACGGGAATATCAAATCAAACTCAGCCTTCGGAGTCCCAGTCAGCAAACTCCTAAGCTTCATCTTATCTAGCCGAGGAATCGAAGCCAATCCGGCAAAATTCAAAGCCTTGGATCGTCTGAAGATTTCAACAAAGCTCAAACATGTACAGAAACTGGCAGACTGCGTGGCGGCTTTGAGACGCCTCATATTGCGGCTCGAAGAGAAAGCCCTGCCCCTATACAGGCTATTAAAGCAGACTAAAACATTCAAATGGACCAAGGAGGCCACGACGTCCCTGAAAGACATCAAAGCTCTCCTCGCCACCAATTCCATCCTCGCAGCTGATACGTCTTCAACATATCTATAATTTTGTTATTGTTCCATGTTGTTATATTATCATTCTTGGATGTTTTACAATCATTTTCTAGAAATTTTATATTATTTTTTGGGACTAACCTATTGACTTAGTGCGTAGTGCCAGTTGATGTTTTCTGCTTTTGATGCTTCGTACTCAAGCTTAGAACTTTTCTGTTAGAATTTCAAGATAAATGAGTGTTCCTGCTATGAGGTCTTACCTTCACCCACCTTACACTTCACCATTTTTTTTTGTAGTCAAGGTAGCATGTAGTACACCGAAAACCCACATGTTATAGATGATTGCTACACCAGGAAAAGCACATTTTAACTTGATATTTTTAGTGAGAGATCACCCTAATAATTAACTACCGCACAAACAAAAAATACAACCAACAAAAGGGATAAACATCTCATGCAACTCATAAATAGCATGATGTGATATAGCCCTTGGCACTGGGAAATTCTTTATGACCCTCCGTGGTCATCATGAAAGTACTTTGGGATGATGTCGTAGCCATCATCATGTTTCCAGTCCTCAGGCGGCGAGCCTTGAAACATAAGGGGACGCTCTAGCTACTACATGCTGGAATTGCAACTTTTGCAATAGTGTTTTTTCGTGTGATGGGTGCATTCTAGAATTGGCAAACTGTGGCGTGTTGACTAGACATGCATGATGAGAGCATGATCGCTGATTATGAAATGCTCTATGAATGGGTTGATTCAGTGACATCCTTGCTTAGTTAATTCACTAGTGACGCGTTTGGTTGCCATTATCCACACTAGCCAGGCCCGCCTGAAAAGAATTTGGCCCGTTTGGTTGGCTGGGTCACATCCAAATGTTGGCCCGCACGAAACTGAAAAGCACTCCCCAGCCAGTCCCGCTAGGACTGGCCGAATCAACAGTTTCCAGCAATCCAGCCTATATGGAGCCACCTTGACCGCAATAAAATACTAATTTATTAATATTGTCTCAAAAGATTAATTACCTAATAATTAATTAATTAATTAATTAATATACACGAGCAACATTTAAAAATGAAAATGAACTCATATTAACTAACATGTTTGCCCATACATGTATTAAAATTTCTACAAGTAATTTTTCATAAAAAATGGTTTCTTATTTTATTTTTATTTTTATCATTTTTATTGGTATATTTTTATTTTGATGGATTTATTTTTCTTTTTCATGCTACTTGTGTAACTACAGCATATCCACCAATCGCACGCTCGCAGTCACAAGTTCGTCGGTCGTGCACAACTATATGTTCACCTATCTTTCATAGGTGCCAATAAGGGCAGTGGAATTATTTTAAAACATGTCCGACAAACATGACCGCCACCGAGGGTCTCTCCTTGCTCCTCCCTCGCCGTTGCCAGGGGTGCGGCTAGGCGAAGCCTGGTCGTCGCCTGCTGCTGCAGGGCCTCTCTTCCTCACGTGGGTGCTGTGGCGCGACGCGGACGGCGGGCGCCGCAGGGCGGCGACGCGCCGGTGCTCCTCTACAACAGCAGACTCCATGGTGGTGGTGGGTACCCTCTTGGTCGTGTGGGCGGCGAGAGGTGTATCTGCGGGTGGCTCGGGCGTTTGCTCTTCCCATTGGCAGTGATGACGCCACGATCCGGACCTGGGGTGTTGGGCTTGTCCCTCTTATCCTAAAGACTTCACGGTGGCGCGGGTGGCTCGGCATTGTATGTGAGCTACCCCTCCATCTTGTATCGTTCTGCCGTGTTCTTTGTTCAGGTGTTGCTTTATATATAACGTGGAACGAAAGCCTATTTCAGACAAACATATTGGCTAAAAGAATTTTTTAAATAAGTCCTTGAGACAAAACAATACAAATAAAACCATTTTTATAATATGATTTCTTTTTCATTTTGCGAATGTTGCTCATGTATATTAACTAATAGGTAATTAGTCTTTTGAGACAATAATAGTAAATTAGTATTTTGTAGGGAAAATAGTATTTTTTTAGGGGTTGGAAAATAGTTAATTAGTTTTTACTCCCTCCGTTCCAAAATATAAGTCTTTTTAGAGATTTCAAATGAACTACTCCCTCCGTCTGGAAATACTTGTTGGAGAAATGGATGTATATAGACATATGTTAGCTCTAGATACATCCATTTTTTATTCATTTCTTCGACAAGTTTTTGTGGACGGAGGGAGTACTACATAGGGATGTATATAGACATATTTTAGAGTGTAGATTCACTCATTTTACTCCGTATGTGGTCATTTGTTAAAATCTCTAGAAAGACCTATATTTAGGTACAGAGGGAGTAGCAAGGAAATCGTCAATTAGTTTTTTTTTAGTTGAAGGAAATCGTTTTTTTAGAATCAAGGAACAGCCGCGTGATGATGCATCGGATGAACGGCTGGGCTGGTTAAGATAGATTTTATGGCCAGCAGGGAGGCCTTTTCTTAGGGGATGGAGCGAGGCCTTTCTGGCCCATACCAATGTGCGTAGAGGAGCCGGTTCCATATAGTCCCCCCGCCGCAGCTGCCGCCGCCGCCGCCCACATTCAAGAACCCCAGTCTCCGGCCATGTCCCTGAAGCGCTCCGCGAATATGGCGGCACCTCCGCCCCCGCCTCCTCCTCCGCCTGCCTCATCCGAGGAGACCGGCTCCCGCTCGAGCTCTGAAGAGTCGGAGGACGCCATCGCCGACTCCCCACCTTCCGCCAACACGCGTGCGCCCCCGCACAAGGGCGGGGAGGACGACAAGTCTGACGAGGAGGAGCAGGATGAGTCCGACGACGAGGAGGAGGAGCCCGTCCACGCCGCCCCGACATTCACCCCCACCCCCAAGTACCAGCCTCCGCCGCAGCCACAGAAAGAGAGCTCGGAATCTTCCGACGACGAGGAGGAAGAAGAGGAAGAGGAGCCCGCCCAGGCCGCCCCTCCCTCCTCTCCCAAGAAACGGCCTCCACCGCAGCAGCTCGAAGAGGAGGGTGAGTCCGAAGAGGAGGAGGAGCCCGCCCACGCCGCCCCGACCGCCGCCCCCACCCCCAAGTACCAGCCTCCGCAGCAGCAACAGAGAGAGGGCTCGGAATCTTCCGACGACGAGGAGGAAGAAGAGCAAGAGGAGCCCGCCCAGGCCGCCCCTCCCTCCTCTCCCAAGAAACAGCCTCCACCGCAGCAGATCGAGGAGGAGGGTGAGTCTGAGGAGGAGGAGTTCGAGGAGGAGGAGCCCGCTCACGCTGCCCCGACCGCCGCCCCCACCCCCAAGTACCAGCCTCCGCCGCAGCAACAGAGTGAGGGCTCAGAATCTTCTGACGACGAGCAGGAGGAAGAAGAGGAAGAAGAGCCCACCCAGGCGGCCCTTCCCGCCGCTCCCAAGAAACGGCCTCCGCCGCAGCAGATCGACGAGGAAGAAGAGGAGGGTGCCTCCGAGGAGGAGGCGCCGCCGAAGCTGGCTCCAAAGCAGGCGCCAGAGGGCGTTAAAACCACGGCCGTGGCTGAGACCAAGAAGCCAGCCGTGTTCAGCCGCATCTGGTCCACCGATGATGATGTACGTATCCTCGAGGCCCTCGCCGTTCACCAAAAGCAGCACGGCACGCTGCCGCAGTCGGATGCTCTCGTGGACGCCCTTGCAGGCAAGCTCGACAACCGTGCCTACGGCCGCAAGGAGCTGAAGGTCAAGGTCGGAACCCTGAAGCGTCGGTACCATGCTCTCAGCAAGAGGGGCGAGCTCCTGAGCAAGGAACACGACCGCCAGGTGTTGGACCTTTCCAAGACTGTTTGGGGCGGTGACAAGAGCACCGCCGCAGCTGCCTCCGTAAAGACGACGACGAATGGCCACAAGCGCAAGAGCTTCGAGGAGATGTGCGAGTTGTACCCGTACTTAGCGGAGGACGTGAAGGAGCTGATGGTGGAGAACCCAGGCATGTTCAAGAGTGACTTCGGGAAGATGGATCATGAAAAGGCGCGTGTGATGAATGAGAAGATCAAGAGGCAGAGGGTGGCACAGATGAAGCTGGGGCTGCGCCGCCACGACCTGATCAGGGAGGTGACCAAGACAATCATCGACCTGGTCGACTGATGGGAGCTGCGTATCAGGGTGTTCTTTGTTGGTGTAAACGGATGTTTTTTTGCATGACGAGATCATATATGCTGGGAAATGCATGTTGTGCCAACTCTGGCGATTTAAGGTTTTTTTTGTGTGTGTGACGAGAGCATACTAGTATGGGTAGAACTTGTGGAGTGGCAAGCTGAATTACGAATTGGGATGCTTTTCGCACGAACGAGAGCATATGCTGGAATTGTAAGTTTTGCAATAGTGTTTTCTTGTGTGTGATGGGTGCATGCTAGAATTGGCAAACTGGCGTGTTGACTGAACATGCATGATTAGAGGAGCATGATCGCTGATTATGAAATGCTCGCTGAATGAGTTGGTTCAGTGACGCTATTTTGTTTTTCAGTTTTGACAGCTCGTTTATGCAAAGTCGTAATAAGTCTGAAATAGATGAATGCTATACTGTCTATACTTGACTGTTTTTTTCTCACAACTTGGTTAGCGAAACCACAGTTCTTCAATTACCCTTTGTCGAGCAGTGGCCATTGCTACACGTTGGAGGTGGCGACCTGCATAGCCACCTAGCAGCAGTATTCATTTTGTAGATAACAATGGAACTTCCTCCTCAACAAGGTGAGTTCACTCTGCTTCATTTGTAAAAGCTTAAAACTGGAGCATCATGTTATGTACACATCACGTACAGTACATAGGCTTATTATTTATATGCGCCATTTTCTGGTTCAATTACAAAACCCTGCACAATTTCTTCAATTTGTACAAACATCTTTACTTTGTCTATTTCATTAGAAAATCTGATAGCAATGTCAATCTGTTGTTAATTTGCTTGCTACCAAACAGTCTGATAGCATCATGTTGTTAGTTTGCTTGCTACCAACCAGTGTGGTCTCCTCCAAATTGTTGCTTCCTAAAAGCAATCCTTGTTGCTCATGATGGTCTTGTTCTCAACTTTTCCAGACGGAGGACGGCTACTTCTCACGTGGCGGATGAGGATGATACGTCTCCTCCTCAACGGCTGCTGGACAGCTCCGTCCTCTTCCCCTCCTAGCGGCTGCTGTACCCGGTGAGCTTCAATTCCCCTCTCCACATCCCTTAACTTTCTCTCCCTTGGCCAGTGGATCCCCATCCCCAAGTTGGTTGTGCTCTGTTCTGGAAATTCCTCAAGTTTGTGTAGTTCAAGTTCATGGCTCTCTAAAGGTAGATGGTAGATTGATACGCCTCAAGTAGCGTTGAGGTGATTTTAGGGGTGCCCTGATCTTTCACCGCATGCACAGGCAAAAAAAAATGAGTTTGGCAGCGAAGAACGAACAATAGCAGATGATGGAATTTGCTGGTAGATGTGTAGTAGCTAGAGAAAATATAGAACTTGATAGAGTGATGGATGTATACGTGAAGGAATCTAGTAGCAGACGTGCTGTAGTAGTAGTATGTAATAGGATAGATGGAGAGATTAAGCTAATGACAATTAGCGGCGGCGACGGCGACGGAGTAATTAACAGAGGAGATTAGGAGTAGATGGAAGCGCAAAAGAGAGATTGGATCGATCCTGGAAGATCAAGAACCGAACAAAACTAATGCCCTGGCAATCTAGGTCGCCGGAACACATGCAATCATCGAACCAAAATTATGGATCGCAGGAACACAGATGTGGCGCATCCATCAGATGCTTTTCTGAGTATATTTTCTTCACGTACTAAAACCTAACCTTTACATAGCGTTGCACCCCTTGCTTATATAGGTGGTGCCTAATACTTGGGCCAGGCCCGACCTGAACTAGGAAACGATGAGGACTCCTCATCTGTTACAAATTGTACGTAGCAAACAAATAGGAAATTATCAAATTTGAACAAACTATGAAAAGCAAATAAAAAGGACACATGTACGTATACTTGCATGTATGATTTCTAGGCCAAAACTAAAATTAACTTGATGGTGCAGCCTTCAAACTTTGATTCTGCTGGCCTAGGTAGAAGTAATCACAAGGTGTTCTGAACGTGGGCTTCACTTCCTCCCGAGGCACGATCTGAGGGGCAACAGAACAAACAAAAGAATGATCTGTGGTGATGTTGTTGCGTTCAATCGGTAGAGCATATGACCATCTCCTTTCAGTACCATATGGAACAGGCTTCACACCTAAGATCCTCCTCTGTTCTGTAGCACACATGATCTTCT
Source organism: Aegilops bicornis (assembly GCA_021605145.1). Classification (NCBI taxonomy): domain Eukaryota; kingdom Viridiplantae; phylum Streptophyta; class Magnoliopsida; order Poales; family Poaceae; genus Aegilops; species Aegilops bicornis. The sequence continues at coordinate 56,071,026 of CM038673.1, read as the reverse complement.
TATGATGTAAAGCGGGAACCATATACTTTTGCAACTTGTTTTCATTGACAGTAATGGAGGAGAGACAAGAGTACCTGCGGTGACCGTACCTTGGATGTTTGCATTGCATACAACATGCAGTGCAGTAGAGTAAAGGTGGACATGGTGATCTGAATTTTTTGCTTGTTGCTTGCTGCAATCCTGCAGATAATCATCTTGTTGCTCTGTTCCTGCAAGTATTTGTTGCTCTATTCCTTATGTTCTTCAAATAATCATCTTTTTAGCCGAATGCGTTTTAGTATTGCGTAATTCCCCTCTGAAGGTAGATGTTTGCACTGCCTACAAGTACTCATCAATTCTATCTATTATGCTCTCTAAAGGTGGACGTGGTGAGCTTCCCCCAGATCTGATTATTTTGCAAATGTACTTCACTGGATAGACACAAGAGCATGTTTTGGTCCCATTTGTTTGTACAGCCTTTAAACTGGAGCATCACATTATGTATGATGTATACACATCATGCACAGTACAGGATTATTATTTCTATGTGCAGCATTTTTTTGTTCAATCTGTACTAGCATCTCGTTTTGAGAAATGCCACCAGGTATTTCTCTCCCCACAATCACCCTCTGTTCGTTCTCGCCTCAATTCGCTTGCTTACTGCACCACATGGCTAGTGTTTATCTCTGTCAGTCTCTTTGCTTATGGTCTGATTTGTGATTACTTGAAGGCCCCAGGTGAAATAAACACAAGCAGCAGATGGAAGGTTGCAGATGAACCACAAACCCGAAGCAAATGGGAAGGCCCCTGATGCCAGTAACAAAAGCATAATCTTCTTCTTACTACTGAAGATTCAAGTTGTTAGATAACTACTATGCATTGCTGTGGTATGGAGCATCAGATGTGAAAATTGCCTTGACGGAATCGAAACGCAAGCTGGACCTATAATAAATCTTAAAATCCTATTTCTGTTTTGACAATAATATTAATCTTGCTTCTATTGTTATCCAAGCCTCTTTTTTGACATCACGATTAATCAGATTACTGTCTTTCACTTCTATAGCTAGTTAAAATGCCTTCATTCTCTGAAGTATGCATCTGCCTTTGCTTTTAATTTTCCTTGTTCATGTTTTATTTGAGATTCTACTAATGACTAATTAGGCTTGTTTGTTTGTCTGTGCCAGTCCTGCACCCTTGGTTTATTACAGAAAGGCGGTTGATCTGAAGCCAAAGGTGGAATGGTGGAAGCCACAGAAATTGGGCTGGCTCAAGCTACAGCAGGCCGGCACCACCTAAAGAGCAAGATTTGGCGACTCAGAAGGTCGATACACAACTGTCAATTATAAGAAGGTAACTTGTGCTGCAGACTTGGTCCATCCTAGTTTGATTTAGCGATGCAATGTTGCTAGCTAATGGCTCAAAGGAGGCCAGCATCACTAAATTTATTTGACCTGAAATAAGAACATGACTGATTAACATAATCATTTACCCAGAATGAAGAAAACCACTGATTAACTTGCTTTACTTGAACATACTTCGTGCTGCTTACATAGTTGGTTTAGAGTAGACTACTCTCCTGCACGTGTTGGTTTTGCCTTGAGCAGAGTCACTCGGTTTTGCACTTTCAATTGGATGTACAGATATATGAATACACATCACGCTTTGGTTCCTCAATGGTGCATATGTATGTCACTAATGAGTTATTAGTTACCAGTTTGTGCATCATGTTGGCTCTCTTAAGCTAGATGGTAGATGTTTGCACTGCAAACAAGTATTTGTCTTTGCATTATGGTTGGTCTCTAAAGGCGGACGTGGTGAGCTTCCCCCAGATCTGATTTTTTTTTTTGCAACTCTACTCTAGTGTACTGGACATACACAAGGTCACGTTTTTTGTTCCAATTTTTTGTACAGGCCTAAAAAACTGGAGCATCATTTCTTGGTTCAATCACAAAACCTACACTATTACTAGCTTAATTTGTTCAATTTGTAGTAGAAGAGAGACATCTTAACTTTGTCTATTTCATGAAAAAATTTGGAGGCTCTGTCTGATAACAATGTCAGTTTGTTAGTTTGCTTGCTGCCAACCAGTCTGATAGCATCACATTATTAGTTTGCTTGCTACCAACTAGTGTGGTGTCCTTCAAATTGTTGCTCAAGATGGTCTTGTTCCCAACTTGTGCAGGACAACAACCACGCACCGGCAGCCATGTACTTCTTCTCCATGAATGGACACCCTGGTGCCGGTGCCATGGAAGGTATCTCTCTGCTCTCTCCCCCTCTCCTCATGCTATGCCTTCACTACCATCGTATTTGATTGCTGCACCACCACAATAGCCATGGTTTGACAATAAAACTGAAATTTTCTTCAGGGATGAGAGGAGAGAGGTCCTATACTAGCTAGCTGATATGCATCTGCCAATTGTATGCACAGGATACACGTCACTGTTTGGTTGCTTGGTCCTTCAGTTTTTACATATGTGCGTGCCCAAACTTAAATTTGGTTGGATGTTCAATCAGCACCATTTTTTCCTTCCATTTCTTTCTCCTGTGTGCATGAACATCATCTTAACTTTGTGTGTTTCATTTATGAAATGAAATTCCTCTCCCCACAGTCTGAAGTATTTCTCTCCCCACGGTCACCCTCTGTTCGTTTTCGCCTGAATTTGCTTGCTTACTGCACCACATATATATGGTCCTAGGTTACGGGTAGAGAGTAGGGCAGAGGAACTGAACTTACTGCACCACATATTTCACCTAAAACTGAAACTTTCTTCTCTCCACATAGTAGAGTAGAGTAGAGGTCCTATCTTGCTAGAGCGCATCTATCTATCTAAATTGAATTGAATTCCATGAATCTTCCTACTCTAAATTTGAGTAGAGTAGAGTAGAGGTCCTATCCCGCTAGAGCACATCTATCTATCTGAACTGAATACCATGAATCTTCCTACTCTAAATTTGAGTCGAGTAGAGTAGAGGTCCTATCCTGCGAACGCATCTATCTATCTAAATTGAATTCCATGAATCTTCCTACTCTACATTTTCCCTCTTTGAATGCTTGCAAGTGTACGTAAAGATTCATGGTTTATATTGTACCATCATTCTGACCGCTTACAATCTTCCTATTCTTAATTTACCCTGTTTGTGCTTGCTGGCAACCCTCGCTGTGATGTACCTTCTGAGCCCTATGGAGCTTTTCCCTTCCTCAAGGTAAGCAACACAGTTATGTTCAGCCATCTCCTTTCTGACAAACCATCTCCAAGAGCTTCTGTGTATGATGTTGCTGTTTTGGTTCCAGCTTTCCTGGGGTACCTTGGCCTGCTTTTTTGGTTCGCAGCTCATGGTCATGGATCGAGCTCCATGGACGGTGATGGCCACCTCATCTGACGCTTTCCTTGTGCGGCCGATCCGTCTCCTCCACGACGCGGCCGTCCCCAATGAACCCACTTTTCTAGATGGAGGATGGTTGCGTTCCTCAACGGCTGCGTCCTCCTCCCTTCCTAGCGGCTGCTGCACCCGGTGAGCTTCAATTCCCCTCTCAATATCCTAGCTTTCTCTCCCTTGGCCAGTTGATCCCATCCCCAAGTTGGTGTTGCTCTGTTCCAGTAGTTCCTTAAATTCATGGCTCTCTAAAGGTAGATGGTAGATGTTTGCATTGCATACAACATCCAGTGCACTAGAGTAAAGGTGGATGTGGTGATCTGAATTTTTTGCAACTCTACTCTACTCTACTGTACTGGACAGACATAAGATCAGGTTTTGGTTCCATTTATTTGTACAGGCCTAAAACTGGAGCATCATGTTATCATGAATAGAATACACACACATACTGTGCGTGCTTATAATTTCTATGCACCAACTTTTGGGTAGCTTACAGGTAGAGAGTAGAGCATAGGAACTGAAGCTTACTGTACCACATATGACTAATTAGGCTTGTTTGTCTGTCACTGCCAGTTCTGCACCCTTGGTTTATCACAGAAAGGCAGTTGATCTGAAGCCAAAGGTGGAACGGTGGAAGCCACAGAAATTGGCTTGCTCAAGCTACAGCAGGCCGGCACCATCTAAAGAGCAAGAGTTGGCGATTCAGAAGGTCAATACACAAGTGCCAATTAAGAAGGTAACTTGTTCTGCATCCTTAGTCTGAAATGTTGATATAGCGATGCAATGTTGCTAGCTAATGGCTCAAAAGCCAGCATCACTATATTTATTTGACCTGAAATAAGAACATGACTTATTAACATAATCATTTGCCTAGAATGAAGAACACCACTGATTAACTTGCTTTACTTGAACATACTTTGTGTCGCTGCTTATATACTTGGTTTAGAGTAGACTACTCTCATGTACGTATTGGTTTTGCCTTGAGCAGAGTCACTCGGTTTTGCACTTTCAATTGGACGTAGAGATATATGAATACACATCACGTTTGGGTTCCTCAATGGTGCATATATATGTATGTAACTAATGAGTTATTAGTTACCAGTGCGTCAATCCTAGATTAAAACTGTATCTACTATATCCATGAGTGCATTATGAGTTTCTCGACCAACCCTGTCCTTTCTAAGGGGATCATAATAGAAATTTTATGTTTCTTTAACAGAATCTTATATTTGATAATCTCTGACTCTTTTTGTGCTTACCATCTTCAGCTGCCTCCTCATCAGCTCGACGGACTACCTCATCAGCCACTACCATTGGTCCTGCAGCTGCGTGATGTAGCTTGGCTCTCTACTAGCAAATATTTAGGATCATTAATTTAACCAAGGACACCAGCCATTACACCCTCTAGTCTAGATAAATATAATTAAGTTTCACCACCACTAAAATACAACTAATATAGTCTAAATAAATATAAGTTTTAAAGATGCCATGCAAGGAAGGTTAGAGGTTACAAACATTACACACTGGGAACATATAAATAATAAACAAGATGGAGCTAGAGCGCAAAGCAGCATCTGGCATCGACAGCTTCCTCGTGATGTATGAAGCGCGTGACACAGTCCACAGGGGCGACTCGCAGTGGTTCCCTTTTCTTGCTGCGGGTTGTTGCTTTAGTCTTAACCTGGACTACGGTGATCTGTGCATCATGCTTGGGCGGACGATATCCACCTAGCAGCATATACGTGCGTACACATATGTTAGTACAGCAACACTTAGTGATCTAAACGCTCTTATATTTCTTTACAGAGGAAGTGGTCACAAAAACCATGTAAGGCATGCATAAATGACATCGACATCTAGAGAGAGAGAGAGAGAGAGAGAGAGAGGGAGGGAGGGAGAGGGAGAGGGAGAGGGAGAGGGAGAGGGAGAGGGAGAGGTATATATATTCACCTTGCAGTTGCACCACGTAACACAAGATAGCACCCGATTCCACATCTTTGCCAGCATAATCCAAGCACATGTCCTCACCGACACAATCATCTACAAGCCATGAGAATGGCAAAAGGATGGGCTCGCTGAGATACACAGAATGATTTTTATCAAGCAGCTGATAAGCAGCAAGCCCTCCATCTCTGCATGTGTAGATAAAGCCATCGACAAATACACATCTGCCAATTAAAGGGCTGTTTCTAGGGATATTCCTTGGCAGGTCTTCCATGAATGCGGCCCAAGGCATGAGAACACGCCATTGTCTGGCACCCAGGTCAAACAAAAGACAGGAACATGTGAGAGCATCAGAGACTATAAAGGAATCGTCATTCACTGCTGCATATCCAGATATCATGACCTTCCTGTCGAGAACATGTGACTGATCTGCCTTGTAACGCAACCACGTGGGGGATGGTCCATAATTGAACCTTTTCTGGTGAAAAACTTGCAGGGTTTTAGTAAGAGCAATGGTCTCTCCACCAACTGTGAGAACCAAAACAAAATCATCAGCACTTGGCCGCCGCCGTACAGATAGACGATCCATAGCTGTCGTACGGTCCTTGTTCAGACTAAACTCAAGCATGCCATCTTTTTTGCTCGAAACGGCGTGTATTTTTTGAGCCACCATTTAGGAAAAAGTGCCAATAGTCATCATCACCAACATCTGCTGCAACATAACATGACGGTTGGAGAGGCTTGCCATCGTCGTCTCCTCCTTCTAACAGTGAAGTCTCATCCATGACGCCCGTATGGTAGATGACCGGTTGTGAGCCGGCTTGGCAGATGATAAACAGATCTTTCTTGATACTAGTTGTTGTAGCAAGAGGAAGCCTTGAGAAAGGGACTCGGTGTTGCATTGAAGCACGGCCGACCAGCGTGCAGGGAGGCAATGCCGAGGGGGGCATCCGCTCTTGTGGCGGGTGAGAGCAGTCGCGTCGCAGGCAACGTGACCATTCATGCCACAGAGAAAGCAAAGGCGTGGGCAGCCTTCCATTTCGAGAAACGGTCTGCATGCAAGAACCAAATTAAACGTGTCATCACTTCACTCACCAAGCAGAGAAACTTACTAAGGAAGATGTAATAAGCTAGGTTAAACATGAAGCTAAATTAATTCAGATCAAGCAAGACCTGCAACAATCAAGCATCTTGGAGGGTTTGTCGACCTGCTGTTAACGTTGGTTTAGATCCTTCTCTTGCCCTTGTTGGTGTTGCAGCAGCACCGGAGAGTCCATGTCCTCGTACTCCCTAATTTGATCCATCCATGATTAGTTGAACAGCAGACAAAACATATGTAATAAGCAGAAATAAATGATCCAATGATCTGTGCGTGGAAAAGGTAAACTCTAGCTAGAGTTTGCTGCGTACTGTAGAAAGCAGAATTCCTGATCCTCCGGATTGCGCTCCATGTCTACCCGGCGGAAAGAGGAATGCAGCACCTCTATTCCCCCCAGAGCCTGAGTCGTGTCTTGGAGGTTGAAGGTGGTGAATATGGCATGTAGGTTGTGTCAGCAACACGGGTACAACAGAGCGGCAAGAGGAAGCACAGTCAAGAGCCAGGCCCATACGCAAGCCTCGTCTGCCCACTCGGCTTGCGGGCCCTGAATGGGCCTTAGGCCTTGTAACTCCTTAAGTACCCCTCCCCTCTCTGCTTCTAGATTTGGCAAAAGGCAATGGCACGATGGCCAGCTAGATAGCGTGTTCTTCTTCCTCTCCCCTTCAATTCCCCTCCCTGAGATCCAATTGTAAGAATTTGATTTGAAATTCCATGGAGATATAGATGAGAACCTTACAATCTGGCATCAGAGCCATTTGATCTGTTGGCCCTTCCGGCTCACCAGCGCCACACCCGGTTCGCCGACAGGCAGCGAGCGGCGGCGATGGACCGCATCTCGCCGGAGACCAAGGCCATCTACGACTTGCTGCGAGCTGATTTCGACAAATCCGACAGCGACCGCGTCGATTCCACGGCGGCGGCCATCTCCAAGCTTGATGCCAAGTTGGATCTGCTCTCTTCCCGTATCGACGAGGTCAAGTTGTCCATTGGCGTCGACATCGATGAGCTGCGACATGAGCTGGATCGTACTCCGCCTGCTGCTGCGGAAACGTCGAGAGGAGCACCTTCCATGCCCACCCGCTCCGCCAGTGGTGGTCTGTCCGAATCGGAAGGTTTCCGCGCCGACTGTGAGAACAGAGGTCCTGGAAATCGAATCTACGTTCCACCACCAGCCAGAGGTACGCAACCCGATCAGTCAATACAGAGAGTTCCCTTAAGTTCGGTGGAAAATTTTCGCCACAACTCTTCTGATGTGTTCGGGTTTGGACCACGAATCGAGATGCCGCGATTTGATGGAACCAACCCAAAACTCTGGCAGACCAGGTGTGAAGATTACTTTCGTTTCTGGAACACTCCACCGCAGCAGTGGATATCTCTTGCTACGGCTCTGTTCGAGGGTACAGCCGCTCGATGGCTTGATTCAGTTCGCCGTCGAGTTCCTCAAGCGACGTGGGATGAATTATGCCGCCATCGCAGTCCAGGTTCGGCCGTAACCAACATCAGTCCATCCCGAGGAAGTTTTTCAAAGGTCACCGACAGAACTGTTGAGGATTATGTAGAACGGTTCTCTGATTTGTTTGACCAGCTTGCTGCCTATGAAACTTCACCAAATACAATTCACTATGTTACTCGTTTCCTGGAAGGATTGAAACCATCTATCAAGTTGGCAGTGGGTATACAACAACCGGCCGATCTAGACACAGCTTATCAATTGGCCATTCTTTATGAAGAACTAGGATCACAAGTTCATGTAACAGGTCCATCCAATACGAGAAGAGCATCAGCCTTATCTTTGCCCCCTCCACCAACTAGTTTGTTCCACACTCCTGCAACAAGTAAAGCTATTGAAGATCGTCGTTCTGTGGATAGTCAGAAAAGGCCAGCTGCTGAGGATAAATGGGGAGCTCTCAGGAATTATCGATGGGCCAAGGGGCTGTGTTTTGTTTGTGGGGAACGTTGGAGCAAGGATCACATATGCAAACAGGAGGTGCAACTTCATGTGGTACAAGAAATGGTAGAGTTCTTGCAGAACACAGAGTTGTCTGAACCTGATGACACTGATAACTCAGCATCTGTCCATATGATATCTATTTCTGCTGCAGCTCTGGGAAGTAAAACAGACAAGTCTCCCAGAACAATGCAGCTAAGGGTTCAGTTACAAGGGCATGCTTGTACCTTCTTAGTGGATTCAGGCAGCACTCACTCCTTTTTGGACTTGTCTCTCTTACAAAACCTACACGGAGTAGTACCAATGAAGCATGTGTCAGTCAGAATTGCCAATGGAGACACAGTTAGCTATTCCAATCAAATTGTGGGCTGCAATTGGGGCTGTTCAGGTCACAAGTTTACCAGTGATTTCAAGTTCTTTCCTCTGGGTAGTTATGATGGAATCATAGGACTTGATTGGTTGTCTGCACACAGTCCAATGCTTGTTGATTGGGAAAATCATTGGTTCTCCTTCCAACATCAAGACACCACTGTCACCCTACTGGGAGCTGCTGCTATTGTTCCTGAACTGGCATTAGTGGAATTGTCATCCCTTCTTACTACCACAAATGCTCCCATTCCACCTGAAGTCCAAGAAATTTTGGATCAATTCCAACATGTGTTTGCAGCACCCACAGGTTTACCTCCTAGAAGACCATATGATCACAAGATTCCTCTTATACCAGGAGCCACTCCTGTGTCTCTTCGACCTTATAGATTAGCTCCTGCTCTGAAAACTGAATTAGAGAAACACATACAAGAGATGCTGGCCAGTGGGATTATTAGACCAAGTAACAGCCCATTTTCATCTCCCCTGCTTATGGTCAAGAAGAAGGATAATACTTGGCGCCCTGTGATCGATTATCGTCACTTAAATGCCATGACTCAAAAAGGGAAATTTCCCATTCCAGTAATTGATGAGCTCCTTCAGGAGCTAGCTGGTTCACTAAGTTAGACCTGCGTTCGGGTTATCATCAGATTCGATTAGCCCCAGGAGATGAATACAAAACTGCCTTCCAGACACATCTAGGCCATTATGAGTTTACAGTGGTATCTGTTGGTCTGACAGGAGGGCTGCAAGTGCTGGTCCAATGGTCTAATGGTTCCACTGAATTGGCTACGTGGGAGGATCTGGAAACTCTGAAGCAAATGTTTCCTAGGGCGCCGGCTTGGGGGCAAGCCGCATCTCAACAGGGGGAGATTGTCAGCAACACGGGTACAACAGAGCGGCAAGAGGAAGCACAGTCAAGAGCCAGGCCCATACGCAAGCCTCGTCTGCCCACTCGGCTTGCGGGCCCTGAATGGGCCTTAGGCCTTGTAACTCCTTAAGTACCCCTCCCCTCTCTGCTTCTAGATTTGGCAATAGGCAAATGGCACGATGGCCAGCTAGATAGCGTGTTCTTCTTCCTCTCCCCTTCAATTCCCCTCCCTGAGATCCAATTGTAAGAATTTGATTTGAAATTCCATGGAGATATAGATAAGAACCTTACAGGTTGTCACACCGGCAATCTTCTAATTGTTGACGTGGTGCCACGCTGATCCAAACGGAGCAAATGAGCCGACCGCCGAGACGGGTGAGGAAGCCACACCCATAACAGAAGTGTAAGGACATACAGAGTCGATGGTGATGGGCGGATCCAGCCGGAGCCTCCCCCGCCCCTGATCATCACTCTGGTCCTGGTGTATGTAGCTGAGCTTGTAGGCATAGATGGTGTTGCCACGGAGCATGTAGATGGCATTGTCTTGCTGGAAAATATCCTATGGAGACGGCGCGGCCAACCATATATAGGGACGTAGTCTTGCGGCGGCCTTGTTTCGTCGGTCGCCGGAGCCAGGGGTGAAGGTGAAGAAGGCCCGGTCTTGTTTCAAGGAGACGAGGATGAGGGGGCCGGGGGAGCATAGCGTAGCCCTGGAGGAACCCGCCGGCCAACCACCGGTACTCGTCCTTGTCGTGTTTGTGTTGGCCGACCTGCTCCCATTGGCCCCCGCCGCCGGGGAGCAGATGCAGGGGTCGTATGAGGAGGCTTGACTTGACGCCATATTCCATGATGGGCCACAGAGCCCAGATGTTGCCGGCGGCGGAGATGGGCATGCAGTTACGACTCCCCCCTGCTTGAATCTCCGGCCGCAGAGGAAGATGCTCCGGAGATGTGTCGTCGGTCTGCGGCTGCTGCAGAGTTAGGTGCAGGGCATGGGGTTGCTTGCGGCACCGTCGTCCTCCTGGCGCAGGACGCAGAGCGAGCGGCCGTCGGGAGCCAGGGCGGCGCTGGCGTCGAACCTGCGACCAGTCGGCGTCCTGATGTCGTAGAAACCCTCGAGCGCGTCGTCTCTCCGGCCGAGGATCCGCCCGGACAGTGCCAGGCGGAGGCGTTTGAGCCGTAGGACGGCGCCGTCCCTGAGGCCGACGAGCAGCGACCAGGCGGGCCGACGGTCGGCGCCGGCGGTGATGGAGGAGTAGTCCCTCCCGGGGGCGACGCGGGGGATCCGGGGGGAGCAGAGACGACGCCAGCGGCACTCGCAATTGCGCAAACGGCACTCGGGCTCACGCGCCAGCCTCCACTCCTCCGCCGTGTCCGCCGCCATCATCGATCGCCCGCGCACCACAGATCGATCGGGTTGTCAGAGCTGGCGGCGTGGAGATGAGATGGCGGCGAGACGGTTGGTCAAGTCGTCCAAGCCACGCGTGTCGTGGGTCGTTGCTCTCCTGTGCACGGAAACGATTGGGCTAGATTTCTTTTACCAAACTAGGAAATTGTCGCGTTGCAACGGATGCGTAAGCATATATCTATGAAAGGATGCATGTGCACGTCAGATGAATTATTTTAATGCAACATCGCCGACCCTTTCATACAAGTAAGTCATTATTTGTCCCAAAATCTAAGCAACTACTTTGAAACCAATTACTGAATTCTGATAAAGTGTCCTTTATGTAAAAAATATAATAAAATTTCATCCTATAAAATTTAGACAAATTAATCCAGTGAACAAGTCATCGCTAGGTGGACTACGGACTTGGATGTAAATTTTACTTCTAGTGTTCTTTGTATTGTTATGAAAGATGATGAATAGATCAGATGTTTATCCCGCAAAAAATAATAATCGACGAACAAGTTAACAAAGAACAACATAGGTATCAAGTACACTCGTGCAATGCTATGAAGAATCAAATAGTGGTTAAGTTTATGAGTTATGTGAAGGTCACATCTTGGATTTTGAGTTAACTTCTCCTGAGCACTATTCTCTCTGTTGGAATATATGGTCAACATTCATGAAGAAATAACACCGGGACCAAGAATATTGACTTCGCTGCTATTGGTTATACATGCAGACGTCTAATTCATGAAACTGTCTGTCTCGTCATCTGAATAATTAATCATAATGAAGATGAACAAAACTGCAAATCGCAGTTTCAACCTGGAGTAATAACAAACCATGACCTAGTGGTAGGAGTAAACGAATGAAAAATACAGTATCGTTCCTAAGAGCAATGGGGACATCCCTGGTCTTGGATTACTCCAGCTTCCTATCCCCGTGCAAGAGAACGCCCTAGCTACCCGTCACCATGCTCACTGCCCTCGCTGCCCACCTCATCTCTGGTCAAAGTAATTCATTTTTGCATTGGTACAATTTTGAGTTTAGGGCCACATAAGCAAGTAGTAACACTCTTTCTATGGTTGGTTTTATAAGAGTTCTGAATTTGGAAAAATGTATTTCAAATAGTAACACTCTTTCTATGGTTGGTTTTATAAGAGTTATCTGAATTTGGTAGATTAGTTCTGCTTGATCTTTGTAGGAAATACTCCAAGATTAATATTTGTTCAGAGGTATAATAAAAAAATCGAAAATGAAGGTTAATCAAAATTAACAAACGACAGCTTGATCATTGAACAATCAATAACAGTTCTTGCGAGAATGCAGGTTCAGTTAATCCACTACTTTAACTCGCCAAGTTGTAGACACGATTCTACCTCATTGGTCGTCGCTGCAGTAGTAGCAGTACCATGCGCGGTTGCAGTGCTGAATTAAAGTCAAACAATGCATGAAGTCAGGAACCGAAACACACCATTGCTGCTTTTATCTGTTGTCGCCACCAAACCACCGCCTCTGAACATGGATATGGTGCGCTACTGCCTGTCGCGTGCCCTCCCGTCCTGCTAATCCCGTGGTTGCCGGCCGCTGTCATCGTCGCCGCTGCCCGGTGTCTCTGATCGGATGGCATCAGCCCCTGACTCATCGGCGTTGCAGCTATCTTCGGCCGACGGAAGCCGACAAGGATGGAGGAGGCGGCGTGACTCGTCGCAGCAAGCGATTGGGTAGGAGAGCAGACGGCGATGGTGTGCACGGAGGAACACGCGGCGGAGGGCGGAGTTTGGGAACCCTAGGTTGGGAAGCGGGGGAGATGTGGGTAGCGATGGGCAGCGATCGACTGGGTGCGTTGGCTGCGTGAACCAGGAGTGGGAGTCAGACGGAAATAAATCAGAGATGCACAAAAAAAGAACCGGCGGATGAAGTGTGGGTGCGGGAGGAGCGAGGTCGGACGAAACGAAGGACGTAAGGGGGGAAACGGAACGCTACAGTTTTTTTAGATAGTAGAGAAGATACCTGTAACTTCCTTTTTTCTAAAATAGGCACAAGCAGCATGCATATCATAATCAGTGAATAAATTGATAGAAAAAAAAAGGGAGACCCGGTTTTACAAACACAGGTCCAACACCGAGGTCTATTCGTCCCTACTAATCACCCACTTAGTGAGCATCTCGAAGAACAACATGAGATCTTGGCATAGGATTCCGGCTATACACCAAGTCTTCCCCTCATCGACAATCCCACTCATAAACCTACCCACCGATAAGGTCGCATTGTCAAATACAATTGCATTGCAGTGTTTTTCACATCTCCCAGATCTCTTTCCTGCTACAGTTGTCTTGTGCAAGTGAACCTGTAGTCCACTGTGGCTTGTCCCAGGCTATTCATACATTGTGCCAAATTGTGCGACCAAAAACACATTACAAGTAGATGATCAATACTTTCTAGCTGCTGATCACAAAGAGGACAAACCTGTTGGGTGCGGTAGACCCCTTCTTGCTAGTCGATCTGATGTCCAGCATCGATTCTTGAGCGCGAGCCAGGCAAATAGTTTACAATGGAGTGGTGCATGGCTGTCCCAGATGGCCATGGCCGCAAGGCCTGCCTCCCGGCCAAAGAACTTCGAGTTGTACGCAGACCTCACTGTGAAATCCCCCCACGGCTCCCAGGCCCATCGAACTCTATCTTACATCTCTGGGTTCAGTACCATCGTCGAGAAACACTCCCAAAGAATGAGGTACTGCAGCAGGTCCTCTGTGTTCAGGTCTGGGCCAACATCCCGAGGCCATGCACCAGATAGGGCCTCCTGGACCGTCCTGGTTGCCCTCACCCTAGGGCTTACCCTATCATATATCCTCGGCGCGATTTACTGCACTCACGTGCCGTCAACCCATGGATCTTCCCAGAAGAAAATTCTACTGTCACTGCCAACATCTATAAACACCGCTGGTCTATATCAAAGGCGGCCCAAGGTTTATCTCGGTCCACTCTTTTGAACCAAAGCCATCTCGTCATCAGCGCCATGTTTAGCCATAGTAAATTGGGGGGATCCCAAGGCCTCCTGTCCACTTTGGTTTGCACACGACGTCCCACGCGACCGCACTGTTGCCGCCACTTGCACTGTCCCGGGCCAGCCAAAAGAAGCTTATGCATATCTTTACAATATAAGCAATGAACTCAAGGGGTGCCTCCAACGCCAATATGGAGTGAATTGGCATAACACACTAGTAGAAAACGGAGCTTTATTACCGGTTCGTAAGGGCCTTTAGTGCCGGTTCTGCAACCAGCACTAAAGGGTGGAGACTAAAGTCCCCCCCCTCCCCCTAGTACCGGTTCGGCACGAACCGCCACTAAAGGCCCACCACCTGGCGTGAGCTCGCGCCGTGGTATGGGGGACCTTTAGTACCGGGTACTAAATGTTTTTTTAATATATATATATTTTTTGAAAATTTTGGAAAAAAATTGATTTTTTTATTTTCAATTTTCTGAATTAGTCTCTAATCACCCCTCTTAACTGCCCAAGTGTGGATCACTCATTCCAAATCGTCTAACTTCCCGATCGGTCACCCATCCTCTCACTACCCCAGCCTAAGCACGCTTAACTTCGGAGTTCTATTCCCGCTACTTTCCATGTCTGCACTTGTTGTTTTCCTGACAAATGTAAGCTGTCAATCCTATTAACCCTCAGGAGTTTAGCTTGAGCATTAGGTCACACGTTTCACCGTTTGAGTTTGAAACTATTATTCTAAAAAACAGTAATTATTTACTAACACTAATATTTCTTGAATAAGTAGTTTGACCATAATTTGACCATAGTTTGACCAGATTTGACCAAAATTCAAAAAACCGAAATAATTATTTAGTAACACTAATATTATTGAATAATTATTTAGTAACACTAATATTTCTTGAATAAGTAGTTTGACCACAGTTTGACCAAAATTCAAAAAAACTGAAATTTGAGCATATGTTTTTTTCCTTTTAAAATTTGAGGATTCTAAAAAATTGCAAACATGCTGTAGGCCATCAAAATCGGATGCGGATTTTCGTGCTGAACATTTTGATATGTTATACGTTTTTTCTGACATCATATGCAAAAGTTATAGTCATTTTACTTTTTCATAACACTTTTTTGCAAAACATGTCCAAATTTAAGTTTTTTAGTTTTCCTAACTAGTAGATCTAGTAATATAACTACATCTCGAAGAATTTTATTTTTTGAATTTTTTATCATTTTCTTTTGTTTTTTCTAAAACTGAAATGGCGATAGGAGGGGGGGGGTGGGGGGGGTTAGAGTTTAAAAATTGCCCTATAGTCCCAGTTTGTGTCTCCAACCGGGACTATATGTCAGACCCCATTTAGTCCCGGTTCGTGGCACGAACCGGTACTAAGGGTTAGCCCTTTAGTACCGGTTTGTGCCACAAACCGGGACTAAAGGGGCCCTGGCCTGACGCTAGCCTGCCACCACCCCTTTAGTACCGGTTCGTGGCACAAACCGGTACTCAAAGGTTCAACACGAACCGGCATTAATGCATAGCCGTTCGAACCAGGACTAATGCTATCATTTGTACCGGGCCAAAATTGAACCGAGACTAATGTGTCTCAGATTAGGTTCATTTTCTACTAGTGGCAGCTAGGACTGATTGCACTAGAATTAGCCTGCCCGATTTGTCAATAGTGGCTGCCCTCCAGGTTGCTAAATTTTTTCCGCACGCCATCCACGATACTCTGAAACTGCATGGCCATTGACTTCCTGAGACATAGAGGAAGCCCCAAACACCTACAGGGGGAAACTTCCAATGGGACATCCCATGACCTTAGACAACATATTTGTTCCATCAGCGGAGCACCTAATTGGCAGGAATAGGATTAGGCATTTCTGCTTGTTGATGCGCAGCCCAGAAGCTTCGCCAAAACGTCAAGAATTGCCAAACATACCGCAATTTCCACCGTATTTGGCTTCAAGGGCATTAAAAAACGCCTCCGAAATACATCAAAATGCCTTTACATGCTTTTTGCGGCACTTTCCTAAAACGCTAGAGATGGTAGCGAAGGCAAAGATTAACGAAGGCGTTTCTCAATAATGCCTCGAAATATGTGGTGTTCCGTGGCGTTCTTAAAATGCCTCGAAAGCTCCATCGTTTTGGTGACGATCACCGAAAACGCCTCGCAATCCAGCTGAGAAAAATAAATAACCACAGGTGGTCCCAGGCCACGAGAACCTCCCACCCACACGACTCTCACTTACTCGCATTTTTTGTTTGTGCAAACACTCAATTTTTATATGCGTCTGGGTCCAAAAGCCCATTCTCTCTGTTTTATATGGGTGCGGGCACAACAACAACGTTGCCCACGCACTTAGACGTCAAATTAACTTCTAATGCCATTACCCATGGTCAGGTGGTTATCGTACTTGAACCAGAGCTGATGTTTCCCCTTTTAAGTAGATCAAACTCTTACTCGGAAAGCGGTAATGGGACTAAACCGATTGTATTCTGAGCTCACGCGCATGGGCACAGGAATCGAACAGAGTCAACCAGAAGACTCTGTTGCAGGGGCCTACTAGTTTGAGCCACGCATCAGTGCCTCTCTCTGTCTCTCATGCATGGCCACAGCAGCTCGGTCACCGGCGAACCTTGTCACAGCACCAGCTGCAGTACGGGCCACAGCTTTGCACCTGCTCGCCGCCTAAGCGACCGTCCTGCATGCGGCGCCATCTCAGTCCTGTCGTGTGTCGTCGCCGCTGCAATCGCCCTGCAGCCATCCGGAAAACCAAAACGACGAGCTTATGATAATCTGAGCAAACGCGCTGCAGAAGCTCGGATCGATCAAACCCAAAACACGCCCAATCTTCCACGCCGACCCTCTAAGCACGGCCGCCGTTGAGGCGATTTGAAAAACGCCTCAAAACGTCTAGCAATTCTAGGCTTTTCTCAGAAACGCCTCCGATCTGTATCCGTTTTGTGGTGCTCTGAAAGCTCTTCCATTCCGAGGCACTTTCTCAAAACACCTTCTTATATACAGTTATTTGAGGCCAACCTGAAAAACGCCTTCGTTTATACAGTTTGGAGGCATTTAAAGGAACGCCCTTAAAAAACGCCTCCAATTAACAACCGTGTTGTAGTGACATCATCAGCGAAGAAGGACAAACGCTGAGAAAAAAAAAATCCTCTGTTTCCCAATGGTGCCAGCAGCTCTAATCTCTCCTTATGTACAACCATATGGTGCAAAACCTCCATGGCTAGAATGAATGGTAGAGATGATAGTGGAGGCCCCCTTGCACTGACTATCGTGTCACCGGGATGGCCATTGATGAGGATCCTTGGACTTGAGTAGCCCACATATCCAAGCCAGGGGCGGACCCAGGATTGGGCAATGCCCAGGGCCCCAGGCTGCTATAGTTCTGCTACAGTACATCTACAGTACGAGAATAGCTATAGTCAACGAAGTAAATTGCTCTCACGCCCCAGGCCCAGGCCCCCCCGGCCTGGGTCCTGGATCCGCCACTGATCCAAGCAATCAAGTGATGCCCAAATCCCTGCCAAGGACTTGTAGCAAAAAAGCCCAATCCAAGGTATCAAAGGCCATTGAATTATTTTAGTTTCATGAGGCAAGCAGGCGCCCATAATGCATGCAACCTCCTGATCATACCTTGCACGAGTGCGAAGTTGTCATGTACTCCCTCCGTTCCTAAAATATAGGTATTTCTAGAGATTTCAACAAGGGACTACATACAGAACAAAATGAGTGAATCTACATTCTAAAATATGTCTATATACATCTGTATACAGTAGTCCATTTGATATCTTTAAAAAGGCTTACATTTCGAAACGGAGGGAGTACCTAGTTATGGTGTGCATGGACGTGGGGTGCATGGAGAGGAATAACAATTCCTCACCCAGGATAATGAATAACACAACACTGAGCCAACTAAGGGCTTGGTAAATACTGAAGTTGGTATTCATTTTGCACATGGATGCTGTTCGAATTGGTGTTTGTTCCATTGTATCTCTTTTGGGATTGCATGTGTAGCGATTAATGGAATTACCGAAAAAGGGTTTCCCCGCTTTGTATACAAAGCAACCAATCAAACCACACAGGGATAGGTGCTGGGGCGGAAGCAGCACAGACACACCCAAAAAAAAACGACAGAGAAAGAGCAAAAGAAACAAATGCCGACAACGGCGGATCAACAAAAAAGAAGAAGCCTCGCGATCGCTGCGCCCACCGGAATCTACCCCTAGGCTCAAAGACTCAAGCGCGGCACCTATCAACACCTCCAAGAAGGATCGCGACGATGACTACGCTGCTGCCAAGGGTTTCCCAGACACGACGAGGCGAGAGGCGGTAGCCCCGACGCCCTCCGGAAGGTCGTGGCACCCTCAAGCGCCATCATACCGGTGTGTCGGCCACGCCGACAGGGGTTTCCCACGATCCCAACCCGCACCTCGGGCGCTCCGGATCCATCCACGAAACCAACCACCACCCTGCGCCAGCACGGTCATGAAGCCCCCACGCCGTCTCACCACGACACCACAAAATGAGGGCAGTGCGGCGAAGGATCAGAGCCGGGACTAGGGCATCAGCACCGCCGGCACACGGGAGGGCCCCACCTCCACCGTCAACGACGGTAGCCGTCCGGACGCAATAGCAAGAGCACACCAGGCCCGTGGGCCCACAGGCCCGACCGAGCCCTCGTGGGCCTGTAAAGCTCCCGCCTTCGCGCTGCTGCCGGGACACCATCGGCGCCGACGCCCCATATCCGAGCCGCTCCTCCTCCTCACCGCGCCGCAGACAACGAGGCCACGCCGGGGGCCGGCCCGCTAGGACCCAGATGGGGCCCGCCGGGCCCAGATCTGGGCGGGGGCGCGACGTCGGTCACCCAAAGACCACCATGCCGCCCGCCACCAAGGAGCAGCGCCGCCACCACGTCTGCCGCCGGCCACCCTTGGTCACCGGACCGCCGCCAAGTTGCGACACCGCCGCCGCCTGCGGCCGGGAGGACGCGCTGGGAGGAGATCTGCCGCCACGGCACCCCGGTCGGAGCCGGGAGGCGCCCGGCGACGGGCAGGGGAGAGGAAGAACGGAGCGAGGCCGAGAGCAGCAGCGGGGCCTGCCGCCTCCGGGAGGCGCGCGAGCGGAAGGAGGGAGGGGAGGAAGGGCGGGGAGGGAGGGCGGATCCGGCCGCCGGGCGAGGGCGACCGGATCCCACTGGCGACGTGCAGGGGGAGGCGGCGGTGGCTAGGGTTGCGGGGACGGGAGCCGCGATTAATGGAATTCGCAAATAAATTTCTCATGTGACCGAGCAAATAAAGAAAATATAAAAGTTTCAGAAGTAATATGTCCTAAAAATCACAATAATCCACTCTGCTCTGCTCAGCTGGGCACTAGCTGAACGACAGCGACGACTAGACTGAGTTCAGTTTGGATGTCCATCCAATTGCCACCAAAATACATCACACTACCAACGCCACACACATCAAGCTGCTGTCCTTCCATGCATCTGTGGCAACATGCCAAAAAAGAAGAAGCAAATCGAGTTCCTCATATCATATTACTACCTCTGTAAATCCGAAATAAGTCCCTTTTTCCATGACTCCACCGTCAAACCAAACTGAGCCAACGCATCAACTGCAGCGTATGTCACCCTTCCACCCCTGAAACAAAAAACGAAACAAAGAGGCACGACTAATTAGAATGACGGACGGCATTTGCATATCATCATATATATGGAGCAGTCACCCAAAAAGGGAACAGTCGCTCATATATACTAGAAACAAGAGCAAGGCAACTAAATTCAAATGATGTCATGTTAATCGTATGGAACTGTCAACCAAAAAGAAGGCATTGAGCATCATGCGCACCTCTTCTGGTCCTTGGAGACAGCTTCAATGAACTCAACTAGATCCGCTGCTACCTTCAACCCAGATTTTGGGTCCTTTATACCCCGCAGTATGCCAGAGTAAGCCTTGCATATTCCCTGTCTAAGCTGGATACCGTAATCGACCTTATCCTCATCAAAAACATTGGCATAATATCTTGGGTTAGCAGCTTCTTTCAGCTTTTTCCTAACAGCCTGCAGGTACTTATCCTCAAAAATCTTGCCAATAGCAAGAGCGATCTCCCCAAAGCATGCCAAAATTTGAGGTTTAAGCTTGGGTTGTGAGAGACCTTTGTAAAGAATACCCATCATATAATCACAGCATGGCAGGATTTCATCTCCCAAGGCATGAAAGATAGTGCAAATCACCTCTAAATAGATTGGGGAGAATAGCTTCACACTGTAATTAATACTGCAAAAATATTGGCATGCAATCCAGAAACTTTGGACCGACGGCACGAGCGAGAGCACCAATGGCGAGCGCTGCTTTATCACGTGCAGTAGAGCAGTCGCAGGTCAGGCCACGGCAAAACTGAAGACACATAAACGGAGCAGACTCCCTAACCTTGCACGCGTGAAGTGAATTGCCGAGTTTCTCGATTATGGCGTGCAGTACGTCACACGACAAAGCCTGAAGATTGTGCTTGTTAGGCCATGCTTGGATCCAAGGGATTATTTTTGTCTGACTAAAACTAGTCTCTTTTAGAGGCTAAAGTTCTAATCACCCCTGACTAAAGAGAGGCTAGAACTAGTCTTGAGACTAAAACTTTTTAGTCAGGGGAACCCTACTAAAATGTGGATTAGTCCTCTCTCTCCTTATTTAACTCCTCCCCTTTAACACATGCGACTCGGGATTAGAGGGTTTGAAGGATAATAAATGCTCATTGACTCATTGTAGTCTATTTAGTATTTGTATCCAAGCATGGATGAGGCTAGCAAATTTTAGTCCCACTACTTTTAGTCATGGGACTAGAACGTATCCAAGCACCCTCTTAATCTTGTCATCTGATGAAATTGCCTTGGCATCAAGCGCGGTGTTTAATCTTCTCATGATACAATGCATTAAAACTATAATAGCTGGTACAGCTTCCAAATCCCATATGTTGATTACTCTCACAACCTCAATCAATGTGCCATAAGCAGACGCAGATGCTGGAAGCCCGAAAGGGGTCTTCTTATCAAGTTCCGAAGCAGAAAGGAGAGCATCGATAACACCAGTAAGAAAAGGTGAAAGCTCAGATGAGATTTTCTTTTTTGAAAGGTCTACCTCAGATGAGATTGACTGATCATAACCTCGGGCAAGAAAATATATAGCTCCATAGACCTTCTTGGACACTTGTGGAACATCTTTACCACTCTTTGGCAACGCAGCCATGACGCGAGGAAAGTCTTTTGTGAAAAATCTTTTATCAAGAGCTGGAGAATGCAGAAGCTCAAACGCCCGCCCAAGAATGCATGCTGCGGCGCCTCTTACCTCCATGTGTGGGTCTTCCATCCCGTCCATCAACCAACCAACCAGGAGCGAGTTTCTCAATAGAGGGCTCTTCAAGGATAACGCCTAGTACAGAAATAGCTGTCTTGCGACTCCGCCAATCTGCCACTTTGATGTTACCCTCGACAAACTGCATTGCAAGAGGGACAATTGCATCCCCAATAGTTCTAGCGACGAGGCCTAGGCATGTCATAGCACTCATGAAGAGTTTCTAGCGACATCTTTTTCTTGGTGTAATGACAGAGTTTCTAGCAGAAGTGGAACAGGTGAACAAAGGGGATTCCCAACGAAGTGACAATCTGCGGTCGAGATAACACGAGGAAAGCGCTTTTTTTCTGTTCTCGGAGTTCAATCACTTCTCCACAAATAGTACTCCAGAACTGGATACATTCAAGCGCAACTGTTTCGTCCGCACCTCCTTCCAAGTCCAAAGCCTGAGTTGCAAGGCAGCCGAATGCTGCATGCTTGACCTCCGCTGCTTCATCGGATTTAGCTGCATCACAGATTGCAGTCATTATACGATTTCTGCAATCATCATCATTTGCAAAGTTAGCAAACTTGTGAACATTCCGTAGAGCTTTAACCGCCGCAAGACGGACTTGAAAACTCTGCTCATCCCGGCGGTTCGTCGCACGGATGACGGCGTCCAGAACACCATCAATTGTATCCTTGTCGAACCTCAAGGTCTCCTCCTCAAACACATACTCCAGCGCCTCTAGAGTTGCTTGCTTTGGTGGAGGAGATGCGCCCTGCTGTGCCATGTTGCCCAGCAATCTGCCAATGAGGTCCTGCCATCTCCGGGAGGGTATCTCAATGTATGCAAGCCTGCCAATAATCTGTGATGATGCGTGCCTCGCCTGAGGAGCCGAAGATCCTAGTGTGATCAGCAATGACTCCTTAATCTCAGTTTCGATGGGTGGATCCAGGCTGATCCATTGTTTGATGAGTATGCTGTTATGTTCAGAATACTTTCCTTCAACTGAATTCTTAAGCGGTCGGTGTAGTCCTGCACCGTAGAGGTGAAGGGAAGGCGGCCCAACTCCGCCAGCCGGCTCCCACGTATCGGCAGTCCGAATCGAAGGAGGCAAAACTTGCGAAAACGCTCCCATGGGGGCATGCCGCCCTCGTCCTGAACGAAACCGTATAGTCCATACAACTCTCCCGAAAAAAACGGATCGGCCCCCGCGTCGTCTCTGGGCGACACGGGCGGCGGCCCTTCTCCTCCGTCCACTACCGGCGCTCAATCTTCTTCTTCTCCCGTCGCCGTCGCCGGAGGATGTCGCTGGGCAAAGCCTGTGCGGCCGACAGCGGCGGCGAGGACTCGTTTTTCTGTCCACCATCGGCGGTGGCTGCGGCGTTGTAGCGGTGGTCTTGGTCGGCCGCACGGTACCTTACGTGCAGCAGCGGCGGTGAGATGCGATCGCCGCAGAGGTGCTGCGCGATGCCAAGAAGGTGCGCAGTCCGACGGCGCAATCGGCGGTGTGAGCTGCGCGACGGTCTGTGATCTTGTTGGGGCCTTCTCTCCGGACCAAGTGGTCGTTTAGCACTCCACGCCGCAGCTTCTTGTCAGGTGTCTTCTACGGTGGCAGCCAGAATAGGGAAGTCCAGATCGTGGCTGTATGAGGCATCATATGTGTCAAGCATGTCCAGATTCCATGGCTGGACGGTGGCTTACCAGGCATATACCCTACATCTGCTGCTTTGGTGCATGGAGCCGTCAGATGGCCTTCTGGGCTCTTGATGGCGCGAGCAACCTTGCAGTGTGGCGCGACCTCACACCAGCTGCTCTCGATAGCCGGCGTACAGATGTAACAGCCAGCGTCTTCGTCGACCGCATCTTACATGGGCATGGTAACTGGACGCCGCGACTAGTCCGGTGCTGTTGACGAGGACGCCATAGCAAGAGGCGATGCATGATGGTGTCTTCTGCATACCTGCCACCGGTATTCACTTGCTAGGACGACGTGAGACTGCCGAAGCGTCCCGATCTGGGATTTTGGCGGTGCCGTTGCCCTTCCTTCCTCGTTAATGACCTTACCCCGTTCGTAACACTGCTGGGATTGCGGAAAGTGGAGGTGGCAACACATGATGACTTGGATGGGTGGTGCTTTTTGAGTACTTGGTTTCGAGCTCCGGGGTTACTACCCTAGGTCTGACCCTTACTGGTTATACCTGGCAATGGCGTATTTGCACCGTTACCTTGTTGAACGCATTGCTTGGAATTTGCTCGGACATAATCTTCAGGGTGAAAACCCATGATCTGACATTCAATGGTTGGATCCGGTGACGGCGGCGCTTGCACGTCGTTCCCTTCCTGGAGGCGTCGCTTGAAGAACCTTTCTTGTAGTCCTTGTATTATGAAGAGATGGTTGGTGTTGATGGTTATTTTTTTCTTTTCTTCACCTATGCATAGCTTCGGTCTTGTATGACTTTGCCTTTGCTAGCACTAATGCAAAACCGGTCTTTAGTGCCGGTTCGTGACGGCCTTTGCCGGTTCGCCAACCGGCACTAAAGAGTGGGGACTAAAGGTCCCCCCCTTTAGTACCGGTTCGTCACTTAACCGCGCTTAAAGTGCAAACACACGTGGCACGAGCCAGTCCCATGTGCGGCCAGAAGGTCTTTAGTACTGCTGGTAACACCAACCGTACTAAATGTTTGGGTGTTTTTTTAATTTTTGCTTTAATTTTATGTTTTCAATTTGGCTTTATTTTTCATTTAATTCTTTTTGTTTGCTGGTATTTCACGATACTACAAATTGTACACGTTATGCATATATATAAATAGATTTTCTCGACGTAGAACTGCATATATATATATCTATATATATATATATATATATATATATATATATATAATATCATCGAATGTCTCACAGCCAACACCATTAACTATTCACACATACACATGTATATACATATACAATTTCTCCTACATGTTGCCTTGGTGCCTTCGGAGCATGCACAATGACAAGTGGTTCATGGGGCGGTAGCGGGTAATAGTATTCTCCTTTGGGATTTATGACCTGGTCGAGCAAACATCCGGCTATTTCCTCTTGAAGTGCTAGTATGCGCTCCTCGGGTAGGAGCTTATCCCGCACCTCTCTGAACTGTTAAGAAGGAGATCAATATCCATGTGTATTAGTTGTGTTACAAGATATCGATAATGATGTGAATAGAGTTCTGACAACGCACTCCATTCCTGTCTTTGAGATCTGCTCCTTCGGACGCCATCATGCGAATGTTCTCGCAAACGTAGAATGCACAAAGATCATTCCTCGCTACCGCTTCAGGGCCTTTACGAGAATGGAATTGAATCAGATAATGATTAATCAAGCATGATAATTAATTAATAGTATTGAAACAAGAATTAAAGAGATGGCTAGCTAGCTAGTACTACTTAATTATTTACCCTTGGTCGATGCCAAAACAACCTTTTTAGCCAATTGCCTGGAGTCACCTTCATGAACTTTGCCCAAGCCCTGTCCACCGGCAAAGAAAATCAATAAAGGGGTTATTAAATAGTTCATATCAAGAAATGACGAATAAATAATAGGCCGAGATATAGTTAATAATGATTGAAATTACCTGTTGACTATCCCCTTCATGATGGTGTAGTCTTTATCTTCTTTAAGTAGCGAGTCGAGTACTTCGACTATTGCTTTGTCAACTTTAATGACTAACAAGATCCAGTGGAAACTGCATGCGCACACGTTTGCATGTCTTAATTAAGCAGACATGTGCATAAAATTAATCAATTATATATCGTAAACTGTATACACTTAGTTATTAACATCTAGCTAGCTAGTAAGCAAAAACAGAATTTGTATTAACTCACGTGAAGTTGTAAAGAAGTAGTATATCTTCATTGGTATTGAGGCACTTCAAGAACTCTAGCATGCTTTCCTATACACCTGCTTTATAAGTTGCAAGATTCCATGTGTACTCATTAATGGTATTTGGATCAATGAACCCAATGCCATAGCGTCCAGATTTTTTCATTTCATACATCTTCATCCTGCATATAATACCACAGAAAAGAATATATAGTGAGGATAATTACATGTAATGATTGATCAAAATTTACAGAAAGAAATCACTTACAAACAATAGCAACTGACGAGAGATTTGTCGAGTGCGTCTTGATTGTATAACTGATATAGTTCTGAATACTCAACGCACAGAGCTTTCTCATGGTAGTAATGCTCCTTCTTGACATTCACCATGAGGGACTCTCGATTGGAAATCTTGGTAATGTTCATGTACCATTGATGCAATTCATATATTCTCGTTGGGAGGTTCTTGACCTTGTCTGGGTGGACCAAAGGTTTGCCCCGGGCATATTTCCATTTTATTTCCTCCTCTCTAAACGGAGACATGGGCTCAATTTCGAGGAGTTGTCCAACAGAGATCTTGAGCATTTCAGCCTGCATTATATGCTCCTCCGTTATTACCACATCGCCTAGCTGGGGAACTTTAACGGTTTGCCCACAATAATATTGGGCGCGCGGCCTCCTCTCATGTGTTGTTGTTGGCAGAACAAGCGGGAGATCGATTGCGCGCTGTTCTCCCAAATTGGGGAACAGTTTTCCCGCATTTTTTGCCCGCTGCTTGTTGGCTCGAGCTCGAGCTCGCTTCCTTCTTTAGCCGTTCTCGATGTAGTTTCCTGACTTGGCGCTCATAGTCCGAGTCAACAGGCTTGGGAGCTGGTTTTCTAGCCATTTTAATGAAGTGGTCAATTACTTTCCCAGGCACTTTCTCCTTTGGCGGCGATGCCGGTTTCGGTCCAAAATGGGCGTCCACTTGGGCCTGCACTATGGCTGCGTTTTGCTCCTTAGTCATGTCGTAAGGCCTCTGAGGAAGAGGAGCGAGGCTTGGACCATATTTACATCGCTTGTCTCCGCCTGTACTTCCTGAACTACCTCGAATCGTACCGCTACGCACCATAGCTGCTGCATGTCTCTTCTGCGATTGCTGAGACGGCGGAGATGGCTGACGTGGCTGAGTTGGACCAGCAGAAGTGGCCTGACGATGTGCCGGACTTGAAGCAGGAGGTGTGGCCTGACACGGTGCCGGACTTGAATCCGGAGAAGTGGCATGACGCTGTGCCGGACTTGAAACCGGTGGAGGTAGCTCACACGTTCGGGGACTTGGAGGAGGTGGCGGACTTCGAGGAGGAGTCGGCTCACGCGTTCGTGGACTTGGGGGAGCGGGAGTCTGCTGACTCGGTGGCGGAGTCGGCAGACGACGCGGTGTCGGTGGACTTCGAAAGATGATGCAATCCTTTCTCCATAGGATGATACGATATATGGCCTCTCCCAGTGTGCGCTCGTCTTCACCTCCAGGAAAGTCAAGCTGTAGCCTCGAATATGGGTCCACCACTTCATCAACCATGACACGAGCATAGCTCTCTTGAATCGGGATGCAATCGAAGGTTGCTTCGGGGGTAACTGGAAAAGCAACGCCGTCCGCCACCTTCATGGATATGTTCTTCATTTTGGAGTGTAGCTCACAGTTAGTGTTCTCTATGATGTCATCCATGGTGGTATGTATCCAGCAGGTGTCGCCCGGGCAGAACCAACGCTGCTTCTCGGCATGGATGGGACGGTGCTATCCAATGCTGGACGATCATCCGCTTGCTGCTGCCGCTACTGAGACCCCCTTTCCTGGCTAAGTGAGTCGATCTGCTGCTGCTGCTGCTGGAATTTGAGTGCCAAGTCCGCGTGCCTTGCTTCTAGGCCTTGAAGGCGTTCTGTGTCCTGCTTCCTCTGCTCCTCCTCCTCCAGCTTCCTTTTCTTCTCCTCCTCCATCTTCTTTCTTGCACGGGACCTGTAGTCGTCGTTCCAGTCCGAAAAGCCCTCATACCAGGGAATAACGCCTTGCCTCGTGTTCTTCCGGGTGTTCAGGATTTCCTGTATGCCAGCGTGAGCTTGTTGTTCTCTCTATTGGGCGTGAACACCCCCTTTCGAGCTTCTTCTATTGCGTCAATTATTTTTTGTTCGGCTCCTTTTAGACTTGCCTTCCACGAAACTTCGTCTGTCTTCGGGTCCAACGCACCCCCATGTGCATAGAACCAAGTTCTGCACCTGGGGGGGGCAGTTCCTAGTAACCGGTGTGACCCCTGCATCCTCCATCTCTTGCTCAGACTTATCTCACTTAGGCAATCCCACAGCGTAGCCACCTGGACCCAGCCTATGGAATCAAGGCTTTTTTGCGGCATTTGCCTTGTTTTTCATCGACTGCCTTCCTTAGCTAATTCTGAATCCTTGAAGGTCACGAAATCGTCCCAGTGCTCTCTTTGATTCTCAAGTGTTCCCGTGAATTCTGGAGTCTTCCTTTCATTAGCGAGGTAGTTGGCCCATACCGTTTTCTTGTGGGTGTTGAATGCAATTGCCATCTTCTTAAGAGCATCGCCCTTCACTTTGTCCACATCTGCTTTAGTGAAATGATCTTGTAGGGTGAAATGTTCCATCAGAGATTTCCAAAGGGCTTCTTTGGCTCTGCCGTCGACCCAAGTAACACCTGGACGTTTAGTCTTTGGCTCTTTCCATTCTTGAATGGAGATCGGGAGTTTGTCCTTCACAAGAACTCCGCACTGACGAGTCCACTTGTTCGCAATGTTCTTAGGCATGAGGGGTTCACCACTAGGTTTGATGGATTCGATGTTGTACTTTGCACCATCCTTCAACAATCTGCCTGGGCCTCGCTTTGTCCTGCTGTCTGTAGAAGCAGATTTGCTCGATCCAGAGGGCTGAAAGAAGAATGATCGATTCGTTAATATATCTTCAATAAAAAACATGTGATGATCACCATGATGCCTGCTTATATAAATATACCTCGCCGGTAGTCTTTGTTATTTGAAGATCGGCATTGTGCGTGTCATCACAAACATTGTCTCGTGTCATCATAATCATAATCATAGTTCATGACTTCATCAGCTCGGTCGTCGAGATCGAATATCTTTTCATCACCCTCTTCGGTATTGTTCAGATATTGGGAGCCGTCATCTGCTTCATTCAGATCATCTAGCCTGTGAGGGCTGCGTATGATGTCGAACAATTCCTCTTCTCTCTCTCTGCCGGTATTGTCCGCCATAGCTTTTACTTAACTAATACAGAAGAAATATAAAAAAATTTAATTAGTATTAAAATTAAAATGCATGGATGCAATCAATAAGGAAAAACTGAATCTCGAATACATCGTCTTAATATATATAATCTCGAATACATCATCGTCTTAATATATATAATCTCGAATACATCGTCTCAAATATTATATATGAAATACATCACTAGCTAGGTACCTAATAAAGATCGAGTACTACAGAAGAATCTAGGGCGCCACTCGCGGTTCCTGGGGCGCGGGCGGTGCACACCCAAAGAGAAGGAACCATCACAGGATCATATCTCCGGTCATCTGCCCAAATATATATATAATCTCAAATACATCGTCTCAAATATTATATATCGAATACATCACTAGCTAGGTACCTAATAAAGATCGAGTACTACAGAAGAATCTAGGGCGCCACTCGCGGTTCCTGGGGCGCGGGCGGTGCACACCCAAAGAGAAGGAACCATCACAGGATCATATCTGCCCAAAGAACCCGCCAAGTAGTGGAGAACCTGACGTTGTCCATAGCAGCCATGTAGCGATGGACGTGCTCATCTTCCTCCCTGACACGGCGACGCACCACCAAGGCGGGCCGCTACCTTCTGCACCGAATGTGGCCCACGCGAACGCCACCAAAGAAGATCAGGGTCGACGACGGGACCCGAGGTCGGGTTCCTCACTGCTGAGCGCCTCCGTAGCACCTCCAGTGCCAGGCCAGTGAGCCCAGTCCGGACATGGGTCCTCAAGCAGGGGCGTCGTCGCGAGCGAATTAAATGGCGAGGATCGGGCGGGCATATCGTCGAGAACAAATACTATATGCCCGCAAAAAGTAACATTTTTAAATGATTTGATTGTGATAAATAATTTTATATATATATGCAAATTCTAAGATTTTGACATTAATCTATTTAATCAAACTTAAACTAATTATAAAATTTAACAAATACTATAGGCCATAAAAACTATTTATATAACTAAAAAATAAAAAAATTGCTAACATTTCTATAAATATTTCTATAACTAAAAAATAGAAAACATTTATAACATTTCTATATAACTAACAATTCTAATATTTATATAACTAAAAAACAGAAAAAATGCTAATATTTCTATAACTAAAAAACAGAAAACATTTATAACATTTCTATATAACTAACAATTCTAATATGTATATTACTAAAAAATAGAAAAATTGCTAACATTTCTATAACTAAAAAACAAAAAACATTTATAACATTTCTATATAACTAACAATTGTAATATTTATATTTTTAAAAAACAGAAAAATTGCTAACATTTCTATAAAAAATGACATGTGTGTGTAGTGTGTGTGTAGCGTGTGTGTGTGTGTAGTGTGTGTGTGTGTGTGTAGTGTGTGTGTGTGTGGACAACTAGACATGGCGGTCGGGGCGAGCTCACCGGCGAGGCGATGACGGGGCGGCGACGACGGGGGCGGGGCGGCGACGACGGGGCAACGGGACGGGCGGCGACGACGGGCGGCCGGGCAGCGACGGGGACGGCGGGGACGACGGGGACGGGGACAGCCGGGGCGGCGACGCCCACTACAAGAAATATGTCAACTTGTGACCTGGACTATTGGTCACTGAAAGGTCATTGTTTTTCATTTGCGACCTTTTTTTGACCAAAAACAGAAGGTCAAAAGCTGGGGGTCGTTAACTGACTATAGCGACCTTTCTTCTGGAATGGTCGAAGACGTTTATGACCAAAATATGTCCACTGTGGCGTTTTGGTCACTAGCAACCTCCTCAGGCCACGTAGGCATCCAGCGTGGCAAGCTGATGTGGCACAAGATTTAGTCCGGTCCAATTCGATTTTCTACATGGGCCTAGCCCAACAATTCGGCCTTTTTAATGTATTTTTTTCCTGTTAATTTCAGCATGGGCCATACCCTACAATTCGGCCTTTTTGTTAGGTTTTTCCATACTAGGCGGCCTCCGCCTTTTTTGCAGTATATTTATTTTTTTATTTTCTAAGGTTTTCTTGTTTCGCTTTTTAAACATTCCAATGCTTGTTCGGTTGTTGCCTTTTCCAGCCCAATTATTTGTCCAATATTAGATCTCAGATTTTGAAAGAAATGTTTGGACAAAGTTGTTTCATATTCAAATCAGGAAAACTCCATGTCGAATTCAAATCATCCATCATATCACATCACATAACACATCTCCCAGGTTTACATAACACATCTCTCAGAAATACATTTACACATGTACGTATATAGCAGGAATATAGTAGGAACGTATATGCATGTGTGCTTGCTTGACCGGCGCATGCATCACTGTAGCAGCCAAACAAGTAGGCATCGTTGACGTCTACTCACAGCTTTCCTCGCACCAGAAAAAGAGTCAAAACAAAAAATATTAGACCATAATATGACACCAGACCACAGATTAGTAACTATAAATCAGAAAGCATATCCTCATCACCGTAAAATAGTCCCAGACCATCACAAAGAAGCCAAATACTATTAACTGATGATTAGTAGACACAAACATGATTCAGCCACATAATGGCTACCACAAGCAAAAGTGACAACTATGTAAGCAAGCTGCTAGTGTATACAAGGTGATTGAAATCCTGCTGTTTAGTACTCCCTCTACACATGGGTTAAGCAGAAACCAATCAGTGGCAAACACGAGTGATGTTTAGTACCAAGACAATAAAAAATTTATATAATCAGTACCACTGCTCGATTTTTGCAATAGTTTAGAAAAGAACAATGAGTTTTCAGTAAAGAGGAATATGTGGCTAGAGCCTTTTCTGTTTGGTGAAGGTGCCGATGGTATGCACGCTTGTATTAACAAGAACAACAGCTGGACGTATTGTAGGAGTAAGGAAAGCATAGATGATTTTTTTTAAGATCCACAAACCCAGGCACAACAAGTTTGTTTTTACTAGACTGTCAACATATATACAGTATTGCAATTATGTTTACAATCAGGTAGACACACTTGGCATATGCACAACAAATAGAATCTGCCAACATCTGATAAGAACAAAGAACCTACCTTTTGGATTTGATTAAATTTCTCTCTGTGCTCATCCTCAAGTGCAACTCCACCGAGAACAACATCTTTTATTTGGCCTGGCAAGGAAATTAAAAAGCACCATTAGGAATGGAAAATGCATATGAGACAGCTATCTATCAAGCACTTGACTGAAACAGCAAGAAATTGTCAAGCCTCTACCTCTAGTCTGGTACCAAATCCCCACAAAATCATGTGGGCCAAAGTCACAAGCACAAAAGCAGGTTACAGCCAGGATCTATGATAATTTTCTACTATGCACTAGTATTGCTGGATAACTCGTCTAGCATGACAAAATACACAGGATAAACTCGTCGGGCGTACAATTGTCAGCAGCTGGAGCGAATCAACATCACATGGGTCACCTCCACCGAAGGATCTAGCAAGGGGTAAAGTCTGCACATTTCAGTACAAGCTAGTGACGTCAAAAACCAAACAGTAGCAAGAAGAGAAACTCTTGTACATGATGATTAGTTGAAGAAACAGGAACTACATTCAGTAGTGATGTTTGCACATTGGTGAAGTTAACTCAAACAATAATATGTCTAAGAACGACCAGACTACAGGTGAAGCTTATGATTACAGATACATAATCTAAACATTGAGTTTAAATATTTAAGTTCAGAACATAAATGTAATCTGATGATGTCTATCACATTCCTATGCTTTCATGATGAATTATACACTTAATAGCTACCAACAAGCATAGGCAATTATGTATGACAAACTAAAACAATTTCTGCTTAACAAGTGTAGTGGGTTTAACTTTTACAATAAAGTAAATTACAAGATATATCATAAGAATTAATATCCGAAGGAGCAGATCATTGTACTTTTTTTGTCCAACAAAACATGTATGCAAGAGCATGACTAGTGTATTCAACAAGGTGTGGTGTAGCTAGGGAGTTCAAGCGAGGTGACATGTAGTTTCTCACAAGCACAAGCTCAGAGCAAGCAAACGGAGGCAGGGAGAAGAGAGCTCACCATGGCTCTCATGTAGCCGACGCCGAAGAGGCGGCATGTCCGTTCAACAGAAGATGCTGGGGCCGAGCTAGCCTACCACGGCACACCTCGATGAGCCCACCCTTGTACTCTGGAAATCCTGTTGCCGCTGCACATGACGGACAAGAGACATAACAAGATAATGTTGATCAAATCGAAGGATAAATCATGTCCAGGAACAAAGGAGAAGCGTAGATAGCTCACATTTCATGTCCTGGAAATCATGTCGAGGTACACCGAATAACACCTATCAATGCTCAGCAGCTGCACCTTGATACACAGAGTGAAAAAAAGTGGTCAATCACCTCCACAAAGAGCAGCACCTTGAGAAGGAATTGTACAAGGAATTGTGCCAGCTGCCAAAGAAGAAAGGACTCCCTGCTTCATTCATTCTAGACTATTTGCAATTTCAGTTTGGTTTAGAATTAGAAATGAATCTTTAACAAAAAGGAAAAGAAAAGGTGTTCTTCATACAAGAAATTGAACCAACAAGTTGTTTCAGTCAGAGCTAACTCAATATTTCCGTAGAGAGGTCAGGTTTGCTGAAACCAAATCAAAGTGAATACCATGATGATCATAAGTTTATTTGAGTTTTTTCTATACTCCTTAAAATTAGAAACCGAATTCTTAGATTAGGATTCATGTCATCTAGATATTAAAATCAGAAAGCTCAAATACATATTTTGGAGGCAAATCTATTTTTTCTATACTCCTTGTAATCCTTAAAATCAGAAAGACAATGGAAGAACTTTGAGAGAACTATTTTTTCTCAAGTTTGTAGAGCTATCACTATATATTTTGGAGGCAAGGTTGTCCCTGTACTAAGGAGAGCAAGCTAGCTCAAATGCATAAGAACACCTTTAAGCTTTATATTGAATCCCTGATTTGTTGGAACTACGAAATCGCTAGTTCTGAATTCCAACATGATAGCTGCATAGTCAAGCTAGCTACACTAGGAGCTATAGAGTATGCCTACTAATACTATCTTCAGATCGAGCTAATTTCATGGCACACATGGCTGATGCAATCAAATTTGGGCAAATAAACTGAATAGTAATCGAATCTTCCTTTCTCTGCTTCCCCTAGTTCCACACTAAAAGAGGAGGTAGCCTGTGTTTCGGATGCAACAGAGAGGAGAGAGCAGAGGCAGAGACGTGGTAATCAAGAGGAGGCAGTCATAGCCGGGCGGCCGTCGTCAGCATTTCTGGTGTAGAGGGCGACGGAGGAGTTCGGTGTCGCCGTTGTCCAGCCAACGCGCGTGAGCGCACCAAGCTATGGGGATGCCATCCAAGAGGCAAAGGGCACCAGGGGGCACGGTGGGCGACGGAGAGGAGTCACTGAGACGCCATTGTCGATGGGCCTTGGCCGAAGCGAAACTCTAGCCACGGGCTAGGGGTCCCAGCGAGCCAGATAGCGGGAGGGGCGGATCCATCGACCACGAGGACGGAGGCTCGGAGAGCGGCAGATCTGGCTACTATGGAGCCGCGAGGAGGAGATGGAGGCCAAGGCAAGCTATGGGGCTGGGGAGGAGGGCGCGCTTGGGTCGGGGCTGGCGGGACGCGGTCGGCGTTGGTGGGTAAGGAGGACGCGGCGGTCGGGGGTGGGTGGGAGGAGGTGTATCGGGCGGGGCCGGGGACGGAGAGGAGGAGGTGGCGGCGGCGGTGAGGAGACTGGGAGGAGGGAGGAGGGGTGCGATGGGGGAGGGTTTGATCTAGGGTTGGGGTGCGTGGGGTCTCTCTTTTTCTTTTTTGTTTCTTTTTTTCTGTAGATGGATGGATGGATGGATGTGGGATGGAGAGATGGATGGATGGATGGATGGACGCCATGTCATCGATCCGTGGGAAGAGCCCTAATTGGTTCGAAAAATCGGTGATTTAAAATAGTTTCTAAGTACTAAAAATAGGGGAATTTTGTGAAGCAACTATCAAAATATTTTGCAAAACGGCAGAACTAAAATTTTCACTCAAGTTAGACCCCATTTTTATGGATGATCATCTATTTGCATGCATTTTTTATCTTTCTAGATATTTTTAATCATTTTCTTGTGGAAAAAAATGGTTTTTTTGTAGAGAACCTACTAAATATTTGTTGTAAAATTGGACCAAATTAATTTTCTAAAATACTAGGTCATATTTAATGCATAATTGACCAAATGGTTCGGTGTCAAAAGTTTTGATCCACCTCTGGTGAAAAAGACAAATTTCCGCCGTTTGAGCTGGAAGCGGGTCAAATTTGAACTGCAACTACCTCATAGTTTGCTCTTTATTTTTTTCCAAAAATCATTTGTAGGTACCTAAGTATCTATTTAATCAGAGAAACACCAAAAAAATTACAAGATTCAGCCACTAGCTAGGAACGGTCATTCCCGCCGTTTTGACCGCATTTTGAAATGGGCATAAAAAAATCAAAAAACATCAAAAAATTGGAAAACCTTCGCATTGTGTCATTATATATGACCAAGTTTCCAGGAAAAATAATAAACTTGCAATACAACAATTATTTTAAAAAAGTGTTCTCAGAAATGAGTTATCATGCGTGAAGATTCATGGCTTTCAAGCCAAATGATCAATCTTATGGCCACATTCATGGCATAGTTTGTTCAAATGATCTCATATTGTGCAAAAGGGTGCATATTGGAATGGCAAACAATGTTGATTTGGGGAGTTTTCACTTTCATTGCACAAAAGAGCCATTTTCCATTTTTCGAGTGCCCGAAATGAGGTTTTTTTGTGAAGAACCTACCAAATAATTATTGCAAAATTGGACCAAATTATTTTTCTAAAATAGTAGGCCATATTTAATGCACAATTGACCAAATGGTTGGGTGTAAAAAGTTTTGATCCACCTCTGATGAAAAAGACAAATTTCCGCCGATTCAGCTGGAAGCGGGTCAAATTTGAACTGCATCTACCTCATAGTTTGCTCTTTATTTTTTTGAAAAAATGATTTCTAGGTACATAAGTATCTATTAATCATAGAAACACCAAAAAAATTACAAGATTCATCCACTAGCTAGGAACGGTCATTCCCGCCGTTTTGACCGCATTTTGACATGGGCATAAAAAATTAAAAAAAAATCAAAAAATTGGAAAACCTTCGCATTGTGTCATTATATATGACCAAGTTTTCAGGAAAAATAATAAACTTGTAATACGGCAATTATTTAAAAAAAGTGCTCTCAGAAATGAGCTATCATGCGTGAAGATTCATGGCTTTCAAGCCAAATGATCAATCCTATGGCCACATTCATGGCATAGTTTGTTCAAATGATCTCATATTGTGCATAAGGGTACATCTTGGAATTCCAAAGAATGTTTCCTAAGGAAGTTTTCATTTTCTCTGCACGGAAAATTCATTTTTCATTTTCCGAGTGCCCAAAAGGAGGTTTTTTTGTGAAGGAACTACCAAATAATTGTTGCAAAAATGGACCAAATCAATTTTATAAAATACTAGGCCATATATAATGCACAATTGACAAAATGGTTGAGTGTAAAAAGTTTTGATCCACCTCTCGTGAAAAAGACAAATTTCCGCCGATTCAGTTGGAAGCGGGTCAAATTTGAACTGCAGCTGCCTCATAGTTTGCTATTTATTTTTTCCAAAAATCATTTCTAGTTACATAAGTATCTATTTAATCAGAAATACATGGTTTGATGGCGAGACATCGAGGTTTGGACGGTGGCCGAGGGCCCCAACTCTAGAGCGCGTAAGCTCGCATGCCCGCCGCGTGGTCACCGCGTGACTGTGGCGTTGCCATGTGTTCTGGGCGGCCTAGGCATGTCTAGTGGGTGGGGCACTCCCCAGGTAGGTGCTAGGAAGAAAATCACAACATAAGATTCTCACGAGGAGACCGATCGATGCTCAAACATGAATTAGCAGCCAAGTGTTTGATTAGCGGTACGGGAAATGTACATGGCTAATGGGCATAAGTTTTGGCTGAGGATGATCAGTTACTAAGAAGACCGTCTTCACAAATTTTCACCTCAAAAGGAGGAGCCTAGGTGGTACTTGCTTTGCAAACTACCACACTGGACATAAATACGAATGTTGAAGCTCGGCTCAAAATAATGAATGGATTGAGCTGGCATTTGGTGGAGGATGGTTATTTGGGCATAGAAAAGCAATCAGAGAAAATGGATACTATTTGGACATGCCAAAGTGGTACTTCCTTCACAAACCGTTGTTACGAATGTAATAAGAAAATGAATATTTTGAATTATTTTTGAACTAGGCAAGGAAGGTTTTTACATATTTGACGAAGATATGACCCAAAGAATTTATTAGATTTTTTGGGAATTTTGGGAATGACAGAAATATAGGTTGTTTCACAACCTAGGGCAAAACTGCCACATGGACATGACACATAGGCAAAAGCCCGATGAGGTGGCGCCTAGTCATAGCAACCCACCACAATTTACAAGGCTATGACCATCTATATTGGTTGTTAACAACTAGAAATAAGGCAGCGGACTAGCGCTGTTTGCTTTATGACCTTTTCGTGTAAGGAAATTACGACCTTTCTGACCAAATTGGTCACAATGGTTTAGGGTTTGGAGCCCCTCGAACAGCTTTTGACCAATTGGTCTGAAATGGTCATAAATCTATGACCAATTCTTCCAGGGTCAGCGGAAGGTCACTAGTTGACATATTTCTTGTAGTGGTCGACGGGCGATTTAGGGCGTACACCGGCAGAATTAAACGAGGCGGGGTGGCGACGTCGACAGGGACACCGTCGATCGGGGCAGGGCGGCGCGACGGAGGGAGGAAACAGAGGGAAACTAACTTTTTTTCAAGTGTTCTATATATAGGATGGACCCTTAGTACCGGTTGGAGCCACCAACCGGTACTAAAGGTCTGTTTTGGCCACGAAGCGGGAAGCACCCACCCTTTAGTACGGGTCGTGGCACCAACCGGTACTAAAGACCCACCCTTTAGTACCGGTTGGTGCCACGACCCGGTACTAAAGGGGTCTTATTGGCCTTGATGCGTCGGCAAGTTTAGTCCCACCTCGCTAGCCAAGGGGCTACCACCTTTGGTTTATAAGCCCGGTCACGGTAGCTCTCTCGAGCTCCTCTCCTAAGCAGGCCTCTGGGCCTACCTGTTCTCTTCGCCTAGTGGGCCTCTTGGGCCTTTGCGGGCCTGCATCTGGCCCAACAAAAGGATGGGTTCCTAGTCGTATGCAGGGCCGCTTTGGCCCGAGGCGGAGCTTTTTATTTTCTTAATTTTTTTCGCTTTATTTATTTTCGCTTTATTTATTTTTGAGTTGTTTTTTGCTGTATTTAGAGTTTATTTGTGAATATTTTTGCTTTAGGTACAAAAAATTACAAACTTTCTATTAGTGCCGGTAGTTTTCAAATTTGAATAGGTTAAATTTTGAATTATTTGAAATTTGTGTGAATCACTAGTTTGTGAATAACTTAACTTTGAAAAAAGATTTTTGAGTGATTCTTTTTTCTTATATTTAATATTAGTGTGTTTTATCATTATGTTCAATTTGGTAATGCTTAGGTTATTTAAAAATGAAATGCCTTTGTAAAATTTGAGTTTTCGCTTAAAACCACGATACTTGAAGAGATTGTCCATTTTGTACACGAAGTGCATCCAGTTTTGCCGTAACCCTCTCTACTTTTGTTTGCACATAAAATTTCTTCGTTTCAAATGCCAAAGCACATAACTACCCTAACTATTACAGAGATTCCTCCTGGGTGTGAAACACGGAAGAAAGTGATGATAGTGAAGCCGATCACATCCCGGATCTTTGGGTGTGAAACTTTTTCTTCAGCGTGTGTCCCTTTGCGCCGTAGCCATGGAAAATCTTCATCATTTAACTGGATGCTCGGGTCAATATTCACTGTGAATGGAGGAATTTCATCAAACTTTTCATAATGTTCTGACATGTCTGTCTTGTCATCCACTCCCACGATGTTTCTTTTTCTTGAAAGAACTATGTGGCGCTTTGGCTCTTCGTATGATCCATTCGCTTCCTTATCTTTTCTTTTTCTCGGCCTAGTAGACATGTCTTTCACATAAAAAACCTGCGCCATATCATTGGCTAGGACGAATGGTTAAATACGCATACGCAAGATTGTTGAGATCCACTGTTGTCATTCCGTACTGCGGGTCTTCCGTTACCCCGCATCGTGTCATATTGACCCATTTGCACCGAAACAAAGGGACCTTCAAATAACCTCCATAGTTAAGTTCCCATATGTCCACTATGTAAGCATAATATGTTTCCTTTCCCGTGTTGGTTGTTGCATCAAAGCGGACACCACTATTTTGGTTGGTGCTCTTCTTATCTTGGGCGATCGTGTAAAATGTATTCCCATTTATCTGGTACCTTGTGACACCACAAAAATTTTAACCTTGTTTTGTTAATTAAAATCTTGCCAGGAAATTTAACTTTCCTTTTTCTTGGTTTTTCTTGATGTCAAAACCTTTTCTTTTCTTGATTATCTTGGAGTTGTTCCCTTAGATGAAAAACCTTTCACTTATGATGTTGGACTTGTTTGCCCTCTCAAGAAAATCCTTTCTTTTATCAGAAGAATAAATTATATAATGTTCTCCCTGATCTTTATTTTCTTGAAAAATGTTTCCCTTAGTTTCATGGTTCCATTTACACTGCATCCCTTTTATAAATTTACTTAAAATTTCAACCAAAAATTTGGAGATGTCAGGTGATGTTTTTAAGTCACTTTTGTGCAAAAATATCTTCTGCCCATTAATTACTTTGAGCTCTACACCATATTTTGAAATCTGGTCCAGAGCATTTTGCACTACAACCTATTCAAATATTTCTTTAATACTTCTACCAAAATTTTGGGATGT
This sequence comes from Aegilops bicornis, assembly GCA_021605145.1. Lineage (NCBI taxonomy): Eukaryota > Viridiplantae > Streptophyta > Magnoliopsida > Poales > Poaceae > Aegilops > Aegilops bicornis. Next base: position 56,031,698 of record CM038673.1, on the reverse strand, counting down.
CAACAGGAGTATATTAATCAACTTTGTGCAAAAACCTAATGTTGTTCTTTGGAAAATTTGAGTAAACCATCCTCTTTTCCATTCTGGTCCAATTGGAGGTTTTGTACATCAACCACCTTTTTAGTTGCTCCTTGATCCATGATTCCTTTTTCTACTGATAATCCTCCTTGCCAAACCCTTAAGTCCAGGAGAGTGGACCTATGGAATGATTCTAAGTGCTTGCAACATTGCCATTTTCTTTCTGTCCAGAACTGAGGTTTTGCAAAACTTGCAGTAACAAGTTTATTCTTTTGAGAAACTAACCTCACCACCCTCTTGCCCATCCAAAGAGACCCTGATCTGGAGAATTTGGCCACCCCAAGTATTGCCTAGATGCCCTTGGCATTTTTACAAACACCCTGAGTGCATAGCCAGATTTGGCATGGTTTCAAGTTTACTTTAGGAACTTGGCCAGCTGACCTAACCACCCTGCCCTTTTACCTTCTGAATAACCCTACCCTAGCCCTGTCTCTTGCCAGCCTCACCCGCGACCTCTAGCATGCACTGGCATTTCATCGAGCACGTCCAGGCGTGCTCGGGCGCGCCAGCATGCGCTTGGCACGACGTGCGCTCGAACCGCCGCGTCTCGCCCCACACCTGCTCCCTTGGCCAACAAATGCTAGCACGCCCACGATCCCCTCGCACCGCCACGCCACCTCGACCACCCTCGGCACCCCAGCGCCACCGTCCGGACGGCCGTGGCGGTTAGTCCGACGGTCGCATGCAGAGCCCGGCCGTGTCGGCGCCGCCCGAGCCACTCCCGCCGCCACTAGCCTCGAGCAAGGTTCGCCGTCCGCTAGCTCCTGCCACCATCCTCAGCCCCGCCACGTCGCCCAAGCTACAGGGAGGCGGTTCGCCGACGAGCTTATCCCTGGCCGCCACAGACCGACCTCGTTGCACTATAAAAAGGAGGCCCCGAGCGCGTTTCGTTAGCTGGATAGCCTCAAAGATGCTCCCCTAGCTCCCCCATGGCAGCCAATCAACCCGGGGAGGCCTTCTTCCCCGTCTCCGGCAACTCCTGCCGCCGCCACTGCCCCAGCCACTCCGGCACCACCAGGGCCTCCCCCTCTCCACTCTTTACATCAGAAGCTCTCTCGTCCTCCCGTGAGCCCGTCCCCCTGCTCGATTTTGATCGGGAGCCACCATAGCCCCAAACCCACTTTGCTCCCGAATGCCTACTCCGCCGCGAAGCTCGCCGCCGGTAACTCACTCCGTCCCCGCCGACCCAACGACTACTGGGAAGACCGCCCCGGTCTTGCGGATCCATCCCGACCCTCTGGAGCCCGCAGGGAGCCGCCGTCCACCAGCGTTGATCGCCGTTGCCTCGCCGCCGTTCGGGCAGAGGAAGAGGAGGGAGGGATGGACTGGTCAAACCTGACGAGTGGGCCCCCTGGACCCACTGTCAGAGACCCAGCCCCGCCTCCACGTGTTTAAGTGGAAGCGCAAAACCCTGAGTACGTCTCCCCTTTTCGAAGACGTATTCTGCTCGAAACGTTTTCTTTTCTGTTTTATTTTAAAAACAGTTTTTTGATCAAATTTTGACTGGTTATAACTTTTTAAATATAACTCCAAATGAATTGATTCTTTTTCCTGCACCTCTCAAATTCTGTCTAGTTTATTTTAAGATTTATTTGAAAATTTTCAAACAACTTTTTTTTGTGCTGTTTGAAATTGTGTGTTAATTCCAATATTTTCAAAATAGGATTTTGTTGGAGAGAGGATAAAACTTTCAAAAGTTTTGGAGAGCACCCCACCTCTCCACACCTTGAAGGCAAGCATCCTGAACCATGGCATAATATTTCGGTGTGTTAGTTGACGCGGTTATAACACCACCTTGCATCGGAAAAGCTCGTTATTTTATGTGGTGATGTGATCTTTTGCATGAAGGCATATTTGTGACTTTTCCTTGCTGTTGGTAATGAATACACTTGTGATGGTAATCATCCTCATGTGCCTTACATGCATGCCGGAAAGGAATCCGGGAAGGCCTCTACCTTGGGTAGGCGTGAGCTTGTCGCCGGTCTCCGTTGGGACAGTTATGTCCGGTATGGCATAGTAAGGTATAATGAGCGGTGATCCTGTTGTTTGAAATATTTTTGTTATGCTGATCATGCAGGGAATGCTTAAACCTCCTGAGTCGACCATAGATTGAGTCTTGTTCCAGTAACCCCCATACTTGTTTCATACTACCACTCGTCCCTGCCATCGTGAGGGTGCAGTTGATCGATTGTCAACCCCTTTCAAGCACACAGCGTACAGAGAGGCCATGGTGGAAGATATCGGTTGAAGCCGATAGGCATGCCACCTGGTCCGGGGGCATGGGTGTTTCTGGTTGAGACCGAGAGGGGAGGCCACCCCTTAGAGCGTGCGATATAAATTTGATCCCATCGCTGGTGGAAAAAAGGCCTTTGGTCGCGGTTCGCAACTGCCATTAGTCGCGGTTGGGCAACCGCGACCAAATAAGCGCGACTAATGCCCCCCACCTTTAGTCGCGGCTGCTTAAGAACCGCGACTAACGGCCCGTCCACGTGGGCGCCAGCGGCCGTCAGGCGGAGGACCTTTAGTCGCGTTCTTCCGCCAACCGCGACTAAAAGCCGCCACAGGTTTAGGGTTTTAGCCCCCTAAACCTGTTTTCTATTTAATTTGTATTGTTTTATTTCTTTTGTGCTTTATTTTAATTTTGAAGGAGTTTCATATATTCTACGGTACTACATACATGCATATGAATGTACAATTTCAAATAAATTTGAAATTAGAACCAAAAAGAATTCAAGAGGAATATACAATATATATTCAATATCATTGGATGACCATATACAATTTTGAACAAGTTTCCATACATGATTTAATGCATATAAAGTTCTACGTCCTCGTAATAGTGTTCTCCTTTAGGATGGAGGACTTCCTGCTGAACCATCCAGCTAGTTCCTCTTGAAGTGGTCGGAAGCGAGCTTCTAGACTAAGCATCATCCGGAGGTTATTCCTCTGAGCATTGGTATCACTCGGAACCCGGCTCAGAGGTGTATCTCGGATCATCTCTGAACATAGTATCCACATAGATTGGTCTGCGGTGGCTGAATATCCCCGGCATTCTTAGGCTTTGACCTTTTGAATTCTAGCTCTTTTTTGAATTCACCGACCTTTGTATCTACGAACCGTCTCCAAACCCTACGAGGCAAAGAAAATTAAATGAACAAGAGAGTTATTAGTTACTTGATATTAGGAAATGAACGAAATAGGCCGATCGATATATAGCGCAAATGAATGAAAATAATTACTTCGCAGCATTCTTCTCATGCCGCCCCAAAGCTTTGGATCCATATTCAGAGAGTCATGGACGAGACATTACGAGGTGTTAACTTTAATTACTAGCAGAATCCGGTGGAACCTGCGGACACGATACATACATGCACAAGACGTCATGCATAACTCATCGATTAGCCGCCACATACCATGCATGGAGTAAACAAAAGAGAATGTGCTCAAGACGAAACACTCACCCAAAATGGTAAGGAAATAGAATATCACTTTTGAGTTCCTGCTTTGTAAGAAACTGCCACAGGTCTGCCTCCACGTCGGCGGGGTGGCGGCTCCAACACATGTCCATTAACGATGTGTGGGTCAATGAACCCAACATCATGGATGTTCCTTACTCTGCATTCCTTAATCTTCATTCTGCATGTATAATAGCGGACACAACAATATAGTTAGGACATATATATAGTGCAGGCAATATGAACGAGATGGGGTAGAAATTAATAAATCACTTACGAACGTAGCAACCGATGATAGATTTGTCGAGCTCAAGGCAGATTGAAAAGCTGGAACAATTCACTCAGTTCAATTTGTACATAGTAATGTTTGAAGTGATGCTCATGTCTAACTTCCGCATAAATATATTCTTTGGCGTTTTTATTTTTATGTAACCCTTGTACCATTTCAGCAGACCTTTCATTTGTGGAGGTAGATCCTTTTCTCAAGCTTGAGCTCGACGAGAGGCCCATTCTTGACGTATGTAATTACTACCTCCTTCTTTGGCGCCTCATCAAGGCCTAACAGTTCACGAAGAGTAATACCTAAGTTGGCCGCTTGTTCTCGGCACTTTTCGTTACAGTCAATCCTGTCTGCCGCAGCTTGTATGATCTCGGGGCATCCGGACGAAGGCTTCCACTATAAGCGGGGCAATCGATTGTTTACTTTGTTCCCGAGCTGGGCAACTTGTTTCCGCTTTTTTTACTTTCGGCCTTCTCCGTTCTTTGTTCTCCTTGAACATGAGTGCCTGCCTGCGAAGTTCACGTGCATAGTCGTTAGGCAGATTCTTGGCGGCTTGGGACGGTGTGCTCAAAAATGACTTAGCCCACTTCTTTTGCTCATCGAGAAAATACTGGCTTGGGCTCGGGCTCTCTTTCTTCTTGCAGTCCGCCTTCCATTTCTCCAAATCAGCAGTCAGCGTCAGCGTCGACTTCCTCGGCACTACGTTCCCAAGGCCTTGTGGGAGAGGCTTGATGATGGCTCCGGTACCTTTGTGGTCTTAGGTACATAAGGGTCCGGGTTAATAATCCAGGACTGCTTCGCTTCTTTGCGGAGGTGGATTGGGGCGGCGTCGATCACCCGCCGGACGAGGATCGGGGGCGGCGGTGATCACCCGCCGGACGTTGTGGATCGGGGCGGCGTCGGCTGGCGTGACGGAGGTGTAGGTGAACCGCCACCACCACCACCACCCCCACCACCCCCCCCCCCACCACCCCCACCGTGAGGGGTGGACTTGTTGTCCTTGCGCCTCGCCTGAAACTTGATAAACTTCTTTTGCCATAGAATGAAATGGCGCTTGACATCTCCAAGTCTTTTCTCCCCTTCAGGTGTAGCAATGTCAATCTCCGTGTCCTCAAACCCTTGGACTATGTCCTCCACCGTGACACGAGCATAGCCATCTTGAATGGGGTTGTTGTGGTGGAGTGCTCCAATAAACATGGTAAAGCACTGCCGATGGCTACCTTCATGGACATGTTCCCGATAGGATAATACAGATGACATTCTTTCATCTCCTTTATATCGCCCACGGGTAGCGAGGAGGCTCCGGTGCAGTAATTTCGACCACCAGAGGCTCTGGTGTAGTAATTTCGACCACCAGAGGCTCCGGTGCAGTAATTTCGATCGTCGGTGCATCTGCACCAGCCGGTGGGGCCTCCGTGGAAGCCACGCTGCTTCTCCGCTGCTGGCTTCCGAGATCCGCTGGATGATCTTCATGCTGCACCCGAGCTGCATCTCTTCGGCTACTAGTACACTCATGGTTTTCTTCATCACATCCATTTCCGATGCCAACCGCGCCACAACATCTGATTCCCGATCCATCTTTCTCTTACGGCTTACGTAACCGTCACGGGTCATCGCTGCTGGGGAACCCTATTTTCCACGGAATGTGCCCCATGCCTCGTACACGTCCTCCGTGTTCAGGATTCGAGGGCTTTTGTCGAGCGTCGTTCTCTCTGTTGAACTTGATCTTCCCTGTTGAGCATCCTTCATTGCGTCAATAAGGGCTTGGGTGGGTTTAATTAATTTGCCCAGTAAACACACTCCCTGTCTCCGGGTTCAGCGTTCCCCCATGCCCGTACCACCAGCTTTTGGCCCTTGGGTCCCATCCCTCTGTACCTGGACGGATTCCTCGCGCCCTCAGCTCGTTCTCCATCTTCTCCAACCTAGGCACCCAAATGCGATACCCTCCTGGCCCCATAACATGATTGTACTCCTTCTTATCCGCATTTTCCTTATTTTTTTCGATATTTGAATGAACTGCTCCGATTTCTTTTGCTTCACAAATTCTGGCCAATCATGTTTCAGTTTCTCATATTGTCCTTTGAAATCCGGAGTCTTGTTCTACTTGACAAAGTCATGGGCTAGATTTTGCTTGAATTTCCGAATGCGTCGGCCATCTTATGAAGAGCGAACTGTTTGACTAGCCTCCTCCTCTCCTTGTTTTCCTCAATCTTGTTACCCTCCTCATCGAATTTGTTGTATTCCGGAGGTAGAACGAAATGTTCCATAAGCTTCTTGAAGCAATCTTTTTTGTTCTCTTATCGACAAAAGTGAAACCATCAATTCGTGCCTTCTTTGGCTCATTCCACTCGACGGTGATCGAGACGTTGTCTCTAACAATGGCTCCGCATTGGCTGACAAACTTGGTGGCGTTCTTGCGGGGCTCCAGCCTGCCGGTTGCACTTTGTCGACAACCTCGATGGTGCATGTTTCTCCTTGTTTCATCGTCTTGGTTGCGCCCACGCTTTGACGACGTACTCGATTGTTTCGACGATCCGCCGAGGGCTAAAATAAGAAAGAGAGTCGCGCGTTAGTACACACATATTTATTCAAATCAGTTAGTTTGTATCACCGGAGGCTCAATGTATATATATACCTCGGCGCGGAGGTGGTTGCTACTTCCATTTGAAGATCGTCGTTTATCGACGTTTGTTAACATCATCTTCTTGTGGCGCCCTTCATCTTCACCGTCAAGGTTCAGATAAGAAGAGATATCATCTTCTTCTTCTCCGGTCGGCACATATAGAATATCGCCGTTTATGATGCCGAACATATGTGCTTCACCGTCCGGATCATAGTTGTCCATAATCGGGTCAGCTCTATCGTCCGCCATTATGTCAGTCCTGAAAACATGTAGTAAAAACAAATTAATTAAGTGAAGAAGGCGGTGGCGGTGGCGGTGGCGAAAGGCGGTGGCAAAAGGAGGCGAGGAAGGGGTGGGAGAGGGTGTCGCGGTAGAGCGCGAGGCAGGCGGCGGGGCAGCAACGGCGTCACGGAGAGGGAGGCGAGGACAACACACACGGAGAGGGAGGCGAGGACAACAGACAACCACGTCTTCACGAATGTCATTTTGTGAAGAAACTTTGCAAGCAATTAAACATTTGTCAATGTTTGGTAAAAAAATACAATTTGTTTTTGGTTTACTTGTCACTCGAGCTCACGTAAGCTCAAGCTCAGAATACCACTTTCGAGATTTTTCTTGTTTCTTTAAGGTCTTTTTCACCTCTTATTAGTCGGGCCCGACATCTCGCCCAAAGTTAATAAGGGCCAATAAGCAGCCACAAAATTAATAAATAAATAGGTGATGCAGACGGACAGGCTAACACATCTTTCCCTAATCCCTAGTCCCTAATTCCCTAATTTATTAATATTTTTATTTTTTAATTTTTTTATTTTTAATTTTTAATTTTTAATAAAGCAAATAGTGTTTCGGTAAACGTCGTCGGCTATTTTGCATGAAAGTCCCTTCGTTTCGAGAATTCAACCCACAGTCCTACTTTAAGTGTGTTCTGATGAGATAATGTTTTATTTTATAGAAACCCTCGCCACCATCGCCACTTATCCATTGCCGCCATCAACGCCACTTATCCATTGCCGCCTCCACCGCCGGGCACGCCGCCGCCGCTTGCCGCCGGCACGCCGGAGAAGCCAAGGAAGGGTGATGCGTCACAAGGGCGTCCGCGCGCCGCGTGAGCCCAAGAATGGGTCGAGGCGTTGGAGAGCGAGGCATGTGAAGTAGCCGGAGGTGGCCTTGGCCGGATGCACTACCGTGTTGCGCCGAGGGCGGGCGAAGCGAGGCGGCGCTGCTGTGGGCGAGGGAGGCCGGTTGCGGCGTTGAGGGCGGGCGAGCGAGGCGGCAGTACCGAGCGGCCGGCGCACAAGGCTGTAGGCGAGGGCGACGGCGGGCGGCGGCCGAGGGCGAGGGCGACGGCGGGCGGCGTCGAGGGCGCGGCAGAGACGAACAGGCGAGAATCGGAATCGGAGAAGACGAGAATCGGAGCCTTGTATTTATAGCCCCCCCCCCTTTAGTCGCGGTTGGCGACGAGACCCGCGACTAAAGGTACCCTTTAGTCGCTGGTCGCCTGCCCAACCGCGACTAAAGGGTTTTTAGCGAGTTTTTGCGTTCGCGCCCCCCTTTAGTCGCGGTTGGCGGCGAGACCGCGATTAAAGGTACCCTTTTAGTCATGGGTCGCCTGCCCAACCGCGACTAAAGGGTTTTTTATGGCGGGTTTTTTATGCGTTCCAGCGCCCCACCTTTTTAGTCGCGGTTGGTGCTGCCAACCGCGACTAAAGGCCGCTGCAGTTTAGGGTTTTAGCCCCCCAAACCTGTTTTCTGTTTAATTTGTATTGTTTTCTTTTTAATTTGTATTGTTTTCTGTTTAATTTGTATTGTTTTATTTCTTTTGTGCTTTATTTTAATTTTGAAGGAGTTTCACATATTCTACGGTACTACATACATGCATATGAATGTACAATTTCACACAAATTTGAAATTAGAACCAAAAAGAATTCAAGAGGAATATACAATATATATTCAATATCATCGGATGACCATATACAATTTTGAACAAGTTTCCATTCATAATTTATTGCATATAAAGTTCTACGTCCTTTGTATCTACGAACCGTCTCCAAACCCTACGAGGCAAATACAAATAATATGTCAAAAATAAAACTAATTCAATTCAATATGTTAAAAATACAAATAATATATCAAAAATTCAGAAAAATAGAACTAATTCATTTCAAAATTCTAAAATACAAATAATATATCAAAAATTCAGAGAAGTTCTTCCCGGCCGCCTCTGTCTTCCCACAAGTTCTTCCGGCCAGTCTTCCCTTGATTCTTTCCGCCTATGTCTTCCGCCATTTCTTCACGCCTCTATCTTGGCACAGTATCGATGCTCCTTTTATAGGCACGGCGCCGCTTCGCTTTGTCTTGTTCCTCCGACAGAGGCGTAAATGCGCTACCCACGCGTCTGTCTAACCTTTAGTCCCGGTTGCACCAACCAGCCGGGACTAAAGGTTAGATGACCAGCTTCTGGATTCCTCTTCTTCCCGCCATTTCTTCCCTGTCTTCCCGCCTCTTTCTTCCCGCCACTTTCTTCCCGCCTCCTGTCTTCCCGCTCCCATTTTTCCCGCCATTTCTCACTACATATATGTAGCCCGGCTTGGCCAGCATTATCACATCTCTACAATCTCTCATCACTCTCTCATGGCTTCCACCGCACCCACTCTAACCTACCAGCAGGTGGAGGAGCTTTGCGCCTCGAACTACCCATGTCCACCGGACTCTGGCGTCCCCACCGGCTGGAGCCTAAGCGCCGGCGTGCAGCGTCCCTCCCGTCCCTCGAGGTACTGCGCTGGCGGCCATCACGAACCACTACTACCTCGACCTCACGCCGAGCAGCGGATGAATCCCGGCGGCATCCCGATAACCAGCATACTTGGGACGCCTTCTTCATCAATCGGCGTGAGAGGGCGCCGCCAGGTATGAGGAGGACGGTCGCCTCACAGGAACTTCCACGAGGCGGCCGTCGGCTATGGTGGTATGGACGGACTTCGCAGAGCTTCATGGACTAAATCACGGCCGGCGATATCCCCGCCGCGCTACCCTCCGCTTCGAGCCATTTAGCGCCGCCTCGACGACAACACGAAAGTAGCGACAACAAGCAGCGTATTTACGACGGCGGCAACTTAGAAGGCTATTTATCATCAAAGACAACGACGACGGCAAGCTTATGAAGACTACGAGTATGCATATTATACGCCTAGGCAGGAGTATGACTAATTCACTCCAAATTTCATGGATCATCGGTGGGATCTCGTTTCATTCGAAAATGGACACCAAACACATCACGGGTAATATAATTCACATGATCCATTCAACAAAGTTTGGTACAATAAATTATTACACATCATTTCTTCCCTTGTGTCCCTGCTTGCTTACGATTGTGCCGTATCCATGGAGCATCCTCATCATTTAACTTAATGCTTGGGTCGGTGTTCACTTTGAAGGGCGGAATTTCAGCAAACATATTATAATCTTCGACATGTCTGTCTTGTCCTCCACTCCCACGATGTTTCTTTTCCTGAAAGAACAATGTGGCGCTTTGGATCATCGCATGATGTCTTGATCGTTTTCTTATCTTTCCGTTTCCTCGGTTTGCTACTCATGTCCTTCACATAGAAAACCTGAGCGACATCTTTCGCTAGGACGAATGGTTCGTCAAGGTAACCAAGATTGTTGAAATCCACCATTGTCATTCCGTATTGCTGGTCCACCTTTACCCCACCTCCTGTTAGCTTGAACCATTTGCACCGGAACAAAGGGACCTTAAAGGAGGGTCCATAGTCAAGTTCCCATATCTCCTCTATGTAACCATAATATGTGACCTCTTGCCCATTCTCGGTTGCTGCATCAAAGCGGACACCACTGTTTTGGTTGGTGCTCTTTTTATCTTGGGCGATCGTGTAAAATGTATTCCCATTTATCTCGTACCCTTGGAAAGTCGTTATAGTCGAAGATGGTGTCTTGGCCAACATGTACAGCTGATCTACAACATCATTGTCATTCATTAAATGTTTTCTCAACCAACTGCCGAAAGTCTCCATGTGGGCCTTCCTAATCCAGGATTCAGGCTTCCCGGGTTGTCGAACGTAAAATATTCTTGTGTTTCTCAAAGCACGGAGCCACCAAGCTGGAATTGGTCAAGACAAAGGTGGTGTGCTTCAGTCGGAGAATGGCCGTCCATACATATCGTTGATTTCATTCCGATCGTGCCTTTTCCACTTAGTCTCCCCTCGTGGCCGCGATCGAGGAAGACCAATCGGCTTAAGGTCAGGAACAAAGTCAACACAAAACTCAATTACCTCCTCATTTCCATAGCCCTTGGCGATGCTTCCTTCAGCCTAGCACGGTTACGAACATATTTCTTTAATACTCCCATGAACCTCTCGAAGGGGAACATATTGTGTAGAAATACAGGACCGAGAACGAAAATCTCTTCGACTAGGTGAACCAGGAGGTGCGTCAGAATATTGAAGAAGGATGGCGGGAACACCAACTCGGCCCGACAAGACATTGGATCACATCGCTCAGAACCGTGGTAGAACTTCCGGATTGATTACCTTCGAGAGATTGCATTGAGGAATGCACATAGCTTCACAATGGCTACTCGAACATTTTCCGGCAGGAGCCCCTCAAAGCAATCGGAAGCAATTGCGTCATAATCACGTGGCAGTCGTGAGACTTCAGTTTTGGAACTTTTTCTCCGCCATGTTTATTATTCCCTTTATCTTTGGGCGAGAATCCATACGGGACCTTCATACTGCTCGGGCATTCAAAAAGATGACCTTCTCTTCTTTGGTCGAGGCGTAGCTGGCACGACCTTGAAACCATTCCGGATGCCGGTCATCGTGGTCTTTCAAACGTTGCTGGTCCTGCCGTGCTTCCTTTGTATCATTTGTCTTCCCATACACGCCCAAGAAGCTTAGGAGGTTCACGCAAATATTCTTCGTAACGTGCATCACGTCGATTGCAGAGCGGACATCTAGGACTTTCCAATATTCTAGCTCCCAGAATATAGATTTCTTCTTCCACATGGCTGCGTGCCCGTCGGCTCCTTCGAACTGATTGTCCGCGGGACCCTTTCCAAAGATGACTTTCAAATCCTTGACCATATCAAATACCTCGCAAGCAGTGCGTTCCGCAGGCTTCGGCCGGTGATCTGCCTTGCCGTTGTAATGCTTGCCTTTCTTTCTTACTGGATGAATTTTCGGAAGAAATCGGCGATGCCCAAGGTACACGTTCTTCTTACAATTTGGCAAATGTACACTTTCAGTCTCATGTAAGCGATGCGTGCATGCATTGTATCCCTTATTTGACAGTCCGAAAGGTTACTAAGAGCAGGCCAATCGTTGATGGTTACGAAAAGCAACGTCAGAGGTCAAATTCCTCTTGTTTGTGCTCATCCCACACACGGACACCACCCCACAGCTGTAAAAGTTCATCAACTAATGGCCTTAGGTACACATCGATGTCGTTGCGGGTTGCCGGACCTTGGATGAGCACTGGCATCATAATGAACTTCCGCTTCATGCACAACCAAGGAGGAAGGTTGTAGATGTATAGAGTCACGGGCCAGGTGCTATGGTGGAGCTACGCTCGCCAAAAAAGGATTCATGCCATCCGTGCTTAGAGCAAATCTTATGTTCCTTGCGTCGGCTGCAAAATCTTTGAACCATCTGTCGATCTTTCTCCATTGCGTTCCATCTGCGGTGTGTCTCAACTCCCGTCCGACTTACGGTCCTCTTTGTGCCATCGCAACAACTTGGCATGCTCTTTGTTCCTGAGCAGACGTTTCAACCGTGGTATTATAGGAGCATACCACATCACCTTGGCGGGAACCCTCTTCCCGGTTTACGGCCCTCAACATCGTCACCAGGGTCATCGCCTCACGATCTTATAACGCAATGCAGTGCATACCGGGCATTCATTCAAATTCTCGTATTCACCGCGGTAGAGGATGCGATCGTTGATGCATGCATGTATCTTAGAACCTCTAAACCTAGAGGGCGGACAACCTTCTTTGCTTCAGACGTCTTGGCGGGCAACTCGTTATCCTTTGGAAACATATTCTTCAACATTTTTAGCAAGTTTTCAAATGCCGAGTCAGCTACACCTGCCTCGCCTTCCATTTCAGCAAATCCGATTGTGCAGCCCAGCTTTTTCAGACCATCATCGCATCCGGGGTACAGCGCCTTTCTGTGATCCTCTAACATGCGATCCAAAGTCTCCCTCTCCTTTTCAGTTTCGCAGCGTCTCCGTGCATCAGCAATGGTCCGACCAAGATCATCAACGGGATCATCACGTGCCTCTTCTTCACCTTCCCCTTCACCTTCGCATCCTCCATGAAAGTATCACCGAAATGAGCAAGATAGCTTTCATCGATGAAATCATCCCCTTCTTCATCTTCTTCCATTATAACCCCTCTTTCTCCATGCTTGGTCCAACAATTATAGCTTGGCATGAAACCCTTCAAGCAGATGCATGTGAACAACTCTTGAGGAAGAGTAACCCTTCTCATTCTTACAGATAACACATGGACAGATAACAAAACCCCCGCTTGTTCGCATTAGCCACTACGAGGAAATCTTTCAAACCCGTAGTGAACTCGCCGGAGAGTCGGTTACCGTACATCCATTGCCGATTCATCTGCATTATTATAATATAAAATATATAATTAACCATCATGCATTTGTTAAACTAACTAGCTACAAACAATATAAATTAAACAATGAACTACACACATGCATATTGACACATCAAAGGTTCATCAAGTTGCTAACATGATCGAAGAGTGTGGCTCCAACACTTCATGTCATGTTTGTTTCATGCTCTTGGGGCATTTCATCAAACACCTTATGTGCATAAGAGGAACCAAAAGCAAACCTACACCCACTTGTGAAGAGAATGGCTCCAAATGGCTAAGTGTTGGCTGCTGGATGGGTATATATAGGGAGGGGCTTTAGTTGCGGTTGGCCTGGCAAACCGTGACTAAAGGTGCCGAAAACCTTTAGTCGCGGTTGTCTGGCCAACCGCGACTAAAGCCCCTCACGTGCACCAGCTGGCCACCGAGCGCCTGGCCCAGGCCTTTGGTCGCGGTTCACCTCCAGAACCGCGACTAAAGGTCCCATTAGTCGCGGTTCCTACAGCTTCGCGACTTATGGGGCTGGACGGAAGCCTGTTTTTCCACTAGTGCATGTGGTCCTTACATGTCAGCATATGATTTGATCGTTTTTTTTAACATTGGACTGAGGTTTTTGTCTATATATATCTATGCACACATGTATATAATCGTTTGTGTACTAATAGATTAACGCAACCCACCCACGCCATAGAAGAGAAATACACCGCAAGGGACATCTCGATCCATGGCATTATGGGGTACGTATCATGATTGATCCACCATTCTTTTAGTACTTTGCCTAATTAATCATTATCAGATGTTATCGACATGCACATGCATGCGTGCACATTGTTTCTCCTAGCGAATTAACTAAGATAGGATGTGGATGCATGCACGACAGGAGCGGAGGTGAAGGCCTGGGAGGACTACGTTCACCAATTCTCCCTATCCCACCGCCGCCTCCGGATCACCCAGGTATACATAATTATCAATTAACTAATGTCGAAAAGTCACTCAGTCTGCCATTGCTGCACTCATTTATTATCATTTTAACTCATTAACTCATCATTCTGTCAATATTGATACCTCATTTACGACACTGAGGCCTGTGAAGCTATTCTTTCTGAGGCCTGGGCATCAATACGGCATGTTCACAGGGAAAGCTCATCCTCTAATAATGCAATTTCTGCGTGTCCATGTTGGTTGGCCCCTCTCTTATGATGAGCCGGCCCATTATTGGCAAGCAATCCGTGAGCAATGCCGAGAAGCCACAACCTCGGGTTCCTCATACAATGAGAGGCTTGGCGGGGGTGGCGGATAAAATTTAGTTGAAAGGATAGAATTTCAGTATAGATGCTTTAAGCATTGGTCTCACTCCGCACATTGTAGTATATGACACTTGTTGCAGATTACAGACGCCTCCTTCCATGTCATATTATAAACTGATTGCTCGTGCAGTGCAGTCAGAAAATTCTTGGTTTGGGCATGCATTAAATAATTGTTAGTGTCAACCATATTGAACTGGCGTTACTGTGTTCATGATACACTTTCACAATACATAATTATTTTAATTTGATGCTACACATTCTGGGAGAAAAATAAACGGCAAGGTCTTCCCCAAACATTATTTCATTCTGACGGTTTAATCAATTCGTTTAGGCGAGACTAGGTGACCTTAATACTTCTGGTTGGAGCGTCCTCGAAAGCAATGCTGGCGAAGAGAGGCGGGCAGTGCTTTGTGTGTTGAATCCTTCAAACCATCCCATGCATCGGCTGGAGATTGAGTTAGAGGAGGATGTGAATATTACCTTCTCTGTTAAAGGCCAAAGCTCGATTTATTTGTCAGGATATTACATCCTTACGAATCCCAACACTTGCACTACTAAAAGAAATTCACTCGGAAAACGGAAGTATGATCAAGAGATCTTGGACAGGTATATCATCTTTTCATCCTGTATATATGACTCAATTATGATCCTTGTTGTGCATTGAACATTTTTATTTCTGTTTGAACATGTAGAAGCAGGAACCACCAGAAAGCAGCGCATGGAAAGAATGTCCATGAGGACAAAGTGGGAAAAACTTGCGAAGACACTAAGTAGGAGACCAACCATGAAGAGTTGTAGCATTCTCTTTTTTCATCTTTACCCGTATGTGCCACCAAAAACTTGGATTGCTAACTTCTATTCGTAATGCTGCCAAAAACAGGGATGACGGAAGCAAGAAGATATATGTTACAACTCCTCCATCTTGTGACAAAAACAAATGTATGTGTCTACACAATATCAAATCTAACTTTTTTATTTCCTAAAATAATGGTTTAATTTCCTTTCTATTATTTTTACACACAAAACACACACACACACACACAACTGCGTGCATGCAAACGTAATTTTGTTTTTAACATATAATGTACTTTCCTTTTCCATTGTGATAGTTGTTGGGAAGGCCAGCGGTGTACCAGAAGATATTGTATATCTTGAAGATATTGTATATCTTGAAGACAGTGACGACGATGACGAGAAGGAGACAAATTTGGAACATAAAGAGAGCGACAAATTAGGAATAGAATGCATCATTGAGGGACAAGCTGGTGCCCAGATTGCTACTCTGGGTAGTAATGTATGTGCTATCCTCAATTTGCATGTGTAGTTTTAACAATGATTTAGTAGCACCTCATGTGATATTGATTCTCTGCCCGTAAAACCAGTTCACAATTTAATCCAAACCTTGTGTTTGTGAAGGTGAAAGTCGAATATATTGGTCACTCAAAGGATGGGAAATTTATCGACCATGGCTACCACTACCAGTTCAAGCTTGGTAAAAGATTGATAAAACTAAGCTCTGACACTCTTGTTACATCTTTTTAATCCTTGCATAATGAGGTCACCAGTTTGCTATCCACTACAGGAGCCAAACAAGTGATTCACGGATGGGAGCTAGGGATACGAGGGTCATAATCTTGAAAATCTCAAATAATAAAAAGCATTTTACATTTTCTATTTAAGAAACTAATTACAGTCCATCCGATATTTGACAGGTATGAGAGTCGGCGAACAAAGGAAGCTGACCATTCCCCCCGCTCTTGGGTAATTAAGCGTCTCATAACCTTGTCATCTATCCCTTAAAAAACACTTTGTTTTCTCGATATGCGCATATGGTGGGAAGACAAATTGATAATTTTTCTTTTCCTCTCAGCTATGGTGATAAGAAGCATGAAAAAATAACACCAAACTCCTGGCTTGTTTACATAGTAAAATTGTTGCAAGTGGTTCAGAATAAGAGGACTCCAGAAGGTTCAGCTGAGGAATGAAGAGAAATCAATGAAGTACAATTTTTCTAGTTTGCCTTTGATTGGAACCATCCGAATTTAGCATGACTTGATTGTGCATGCTAAACTCAAATAAGTTAATTATGTTTCATCTAGTGACATGGTATTTGGAAATGCTTCTTTAGGCTATACTGTGTGGTGTTAAAGGCTATGGCTTCAAAAGTTAAACGTGGTGAAGTCTTTCTGTATGAAAAAGAAATATATTTTGAATGGTACTATTTTAGGTGAAAGCACAAAGCCCATTACAATTTTCATAACTCGAAATCATTCCCGATGCTGTCCTGGTCGGGCTCCGAGCACATGAGCCTCGAAAGCATTTCTCATACTCTGCAGCCGTGCACAAAGAAAGAAGGAAGAACCTACCAGCTCATCGAGGGTGCACAGTGCTGGCGCATGCTCGTGAAGATGTCACAAAAACAGAGGACGGTAACCCCTTGGCGAAGATGTGGGCAAGCTGCGATGATGTTGGAACATGGAGCACCTTGGTTTCATCGAGAACAAAGCGATCCCACATAAAGTGGAGATCCATCTCCAGTCCTCTGATGTTGTACGAGATTAGTAGAGAGGTACATAGCACTCACATTATCACGGCAAATAGTGGTCGCTCGGCGGGTTGGAAGACAAAGCTCAGTGAGAAGTCGACGATGCCAGCACGATTCGGCGATGCATTTGGCAACGGCGCGTCGCACTAGACCGCAAGACGGTGTGCTGGCGCTTCGATGAGCACGACACCAAGTTTGTGCCCTAGAACACACAGAAGCAAGATGTGGATCACCTTGTATCCGGAGTTCCGGACACCTAGCCCAATCCGCATCACCGTTAGCGTCCGGATATTGCGAGGACGAATGGTAGAGCTGCAGGTGAGACTAAATTGTCATATAGAGATAAGATTCTTAATAACAATATTAAGAGAGAGAAGAATTTTGGGAAGATAAAAGGATAAGGAGGGAAGAGAGCACTACCAATGGCAGCAACAAAAAGGCAGGCCCCATTATGGACTATAATGTGATGGGAATTAGGCGCTAATGAAAAACGAGACAAGGAAAGGCTACCTGAATCCTTGGTGACATGGGAGGCTGCACCAGTGACCACTATCCACTCCGGCGCCAGAGGAAACACAGCGCCCTAGTTGGGCGCGCTGCGCAACATGGCATTGACATCCCATGCATACAACGGGGCAGTACACCGCGCAGGAGGTGCAGGACTCGGTACACTTGCGTCGGCGCATCCGGTCACGGCCTCAGAACGCAGTCTGAGCTCGGGGGGATCCAGGGCGCTCAAGGCGGAGGGAAAGCCGCACCCCATGGGGTGAAGTAGGCGAACCAAGGGTGGTACGAATGTCCTCCTAGCGCGTCGTCTCGACCCCCACCGTCACTGCCACGGCCGCCATGACTACAGTCACCAACGTGGTGCATGTTGAGTTGGCCGCCGCTCGGTCACCAACACAGTAGGGCGGACGGTCGCGGCTGCAATCCTAGCGCACCATGGCCGTGAGCACCGCTATTGGTGTGGATGGTGAACACCTGGGTGCCAGCAATGAGGGTGCGCTTGTCAAGCACGAGCTCGCCGAGGACCAAACGAGAACGCGCCTGGGCGAACGAAGGAAGCAACACGGTGGACTGCAGAATGGCCGCCTGTACCGCCCACTTGTCACCGAGGCTGTCAATCATCTCGAGCATCAGGGTGCTATCGTCCACGGGCCCGCCGATGTTGGCGAGCACTGAGGCGAGAAGGTGAAGTTGGCAGCAGTAGTCGTGGATGGACCGATCGCCACGGGTGCAAACACAGAACTTCTGGCCCAGGTGGAGTCAATGCCCGGCCTAGTTGTGAAAGAAGTAGTCGTGCAACCAAGCCCATATAAGGTACACAGAGGACTGATCACTAGTAGAAAAAGGGTCAAATGTTCAGCTCATTAGTGCCGGTTTGAATTTGACCCGGCACTAATGTGTCCAACTAATGTGTCCATTAGTGCCGGTTCCAACGGCTAGCCGGGCTGCTCTCATTAGTACCGGTTCTTTCCTAACTTTTAGCACTGGTTTATGCAACCAACCGGTACTAATGAGAGTGGTGGCAGGATGTTGTCAGTCAGGGGCCCCTCCAACACCTTTAGGACCGTTTCGTGCCACGAACCGGTACTAAAGGTCGCCCTATATAAACCCTTCGTCCACCCGAGCTCGCTTCTTCCCCCTTTCCCCTCTCCTCTGTTATTCCCTTCCTCTCGAGCTCATCACAAATGTTGCCCAAATTTTATCAAGATTTGAAGGCCCCCCGTCCATTTAAATGATGACAAAGGTTAGCAACTTTGTCCTTTCATCTCTCATTGCTAGATTAGCTCTTGCAATGGTATATATAGTGATTAATTTGTGGGTTTTAGTAATTTGGGTGGAATTACATGTGGTAGTATTTGATTTATATGCAATCTGAGGTCAAAATAACACTTAGTTTGCATATGTAGGTGTGGTTTACTTAGTGCCTTCTAAATCTCCGTCGTAACCACCGTCGATCGCCCGCACCGTCCCGTCGCCGGCACCACCTTGTGGTGAGCCTCTTGTTCATGAAATTTTTATATAAAAAATTGATGTTTGCGTGATTTGGATATATAGTTACTCGTATAATTATCTTACCCGCACGTTGTTTGTTATACATAGTGCCATGGTTTTGATATCCGTCCCTGTCAGCCCTAGTCCTTGTTATGATTCGGATGTGGTATATTCTCTTTTAAAACCATCTGTTGCATTTCGTATTTATGAAAAATTATGCCCATCAAGTTGACATAGATATTTTTATCTAGGAGGTATGTGAACCGGAAATTCCAGCCGACCCTATTGTCGAGAGGTTAAACTTAGTTGAAAGAGAAAACGAGTATTTGAAAGAAAAATTGAAGAGAATTGAGGGGGAGAAGATGGAATTGGAGTTGCATGTTGCCGATATCATCGATGATCACAAGATCGAGATGGAGAAAATGTGCTTGAAGATTAGAAAGATTAGAAAATATGTCATTGATAGTGAGGCTTGGTATCATTATGCCGTTGGATCAATTGTTACCTTAATTGTGATCTTGATCGCATTTGTTGTTGCATTTAAATGCTTTAGCTAGAGAGCTATTTGTTTGTTGCATTTAAGTGTTGTATGAAATTTATATATGAACTTGTATTAATTTGTTCTTTTTGGTGTTGTGTAATGAAGATGAGTCGACAATGGATATATGATGACCGATGCTCTCCCAAGTTCATTAATGGCGTGCAAACTTTTCTGCTTGCGGCTGAGGCAAACAAGCGGGCGGATGGTTTTATGCCTTGTCCATGTGCTGGCTGTAAGAATGATCACAATTACTCTAAGTCAAGAACCATTGACGTCCACCTATTTGAGTCCGGTTTTATGCCATTTTCCACACTTGTGCTTCGAAGTAGCACCGTGATCGTCATGATAGAGAGTCTCCTATGTTGTCACTTTCATATACTAATGGGAATTTTTCATTATAGAACTTGGCTTGTATATTCCAATGATGGGCTTCCTCAAAATGCCCAAGGTCTTCGTGAGCAAGCAAGTTGGATGCACACCCACTTAGTTTCTTTTGTTGATCTTTCACATATTTATTGCTCTAGTGCATCGGTTGCATGGCAATCCCTACTTCTCTCATTGACATCAATTGATGGGCATCTCCATAGCCTATTGATTAGCCGCGTCAATGTGATACTTTCTACCTATTTGTCTTCTCTCATAATCCCCATCATTGTACTTTACTCCACCCATAGTGCTATATCCATGGCTTGCGCTCATGTATTGCGTAATGTTTGAAAAGGCTGAAGCGCGTTAAAAAGTTTGAACCAATTGCTCGGCTTGTCATCGGGGTTATGCATGATGAGAACGTTTTCTGTAACGAAATTGAAACATGGCCTAACAATATGATTTTGTAGGTATAAGATTTCTTTGGCTATGTTATTTTGATAAGACATAATTGCTTGGTTAGCATGTTTGAAGTATTATTGTTTTTACGTCAACATTAAACTTTTATCTTGAATCTTTCGGATCTAAATATTCATTACACGATAAAAATAATTACATTGAAAATTATGCTAAGAAGCATTCCACATAAAAAATTCTGTTTTTATCATTTACCTACTCGAGGACGAGCAGGAATTAAGCTTGGGGATGCTTGATACGTCTCCAACGTATCTATAATTTTTAATTGTTCCATGCTATTATATATTCTGTTTTGGATGTTTAATGGGCTTATTTATACACTTTTATATTATTTTTGGGACGAACCTATTAACAAAAGGTCCAGCCCAAATTGCTATTTTTTTGCCTATTTCAGTGTTTCACAGAAAAAGAATACCAAACGGAGTTCAAACAGAATGAAACCTTTGGGAGCGTGATGTTTGGAACAAACGTGATCCAGAGGACTTGGAGTGGGCATCAAGGAACCAACGAGGAGGCCACGAGGCAGTGGGGCGCGCCCTCCACCCTCGTGGGCCCCCCGTGGCTCCACCGACCTACTTCTTCCTCCTATATATACCTACGTACCCCAAACCATCGAAGAGCACCACGAAAACCTAATTCCACCGCCGCAACCTTCTGTACCCGTGAGATCCCATCTTGGGGCCTTTTCCGGCGTCCTGCCGGAGGGGGCATTGATCATGGAGGGCTTCTACATCAACACCATAGCCTCTCCGATGATGTGTGAGTAGTTTACCTCAGACCTTCGGGTCCATAGTTATTAGATAGATGGCTTTTTCTCTCTCTTTGGATCTCAATACTAAGTTCTCCTTGATTCTCTTGGAGATCTATTCGATGTAATCTTCCTTTGCGATGTGTTTGTCGAGATCCGATGAATTGTTGGTTTATGATCAAGATTATCTATAAACAATATTTGAATTTTCACTGAATTCTTTTATGTATGATTGGTTATCTTTGCAAGTCTCTTCGAATTATCAGTTTGGTTTGGCCTATTAGATTGATCTTTCTTACAATGGGAGAAGTGCTTAGCTTTGAGTTCAATCTTGCGGTGCTCGATCCCAGTGATAGTAGGGGAAACAACAATTATTGTATTGTTGCCATTGAGGATAAAATGACGGGGCTTATATCATATTGCATGAGTTTATCCCTCTACATCATGTCATCTTGCTTAAAGCGTTACTCCGTTCTTATGAACTTAATACTCTAGATGCATGCTGGATAGCGGTCGATGTGTGGAATGATAGTAGTAGATGCAGGCAAGAGTCGGTCTACTTGTCACAGACGTGATGCCTATATACATGATCATACCTAGATATTCTCATAACTATGCTTAATTCTATCAATTGCTCGACAATAATTTTTTTACCCACAGTAATACTTATGCTATCTTGAGAGAATCCACTAGTGAAACCTATGGCCCCCGGGTCTATTTTCCATCATATTAATCTCCCGTCAACAAGCTATTTCTATCTTTGTTTACTTTGCTTTCTTTACTTTTAATCTTTATGAAAAAATACCAAAAATATTATCTTATCATCTCTATCAGATCTCACTTTTGCGAGTGGCCGTGAATGGATTGACAACCCCTTTATCGCGTTGGTTGCAAGGTTCTTATTTGTATGTGTACGTGCAAGGGACTTGAGCGTGGACTCCTACTGGATTGATACCTTGGTTCTAAAAAACTGAGGGAAATACTTACGCTACTTTGCTGCATCACCCTTTCCTCTGCAAGGGAAAACCAACGCAGTGCTCAAGAGGTAGCATTAGCTTACGGCCAAGACATCCTACATTGCACATGATTGCATTCAGGATTTCTAAAACCGAGGAATGCTTAATAGTGAAAGACTGGTGCAAAATTTTGAAGGATCACAGAGAAGTACTAGGGGGCAGCAATGAGAAGCGCAGCCTACGATTAGGAGATAGGTTCATCTGCATGCTCCAATATGATGAATCAGGAGAGCTACACATGTTCTATGCTATTTTACCTGAGAGAGAGCATCAGGAGTGATTAGCTAGTTCATGCTCTTAGTACTTGTCCTATCATCTCCGTCTTCTTAGTCCTGAACTTAATCTTAAAGTGTTTGCTTTTGTGGTCTTATGAACGCTTATAATCTCATGACCATGCATGTTGAACTCGATGATATCTTTGCTTGATCACTTATATTGGTAATGACCACTATGATGATTATTAGCTAGCTAGTGTTGTTCCTGATCATATGATACAAGAGTTTTTATATTAATATGATGATGATGATGATGATAAGTTATTATATCATTTATGAAGTAAAACAAGGATTAGTTTCAACTTGATATGGATCCTAGCTAACTGATCAAGTAATATGCCATATCCATATTACTTGATCACTTATTAGGACGATCCATATCCACTTCAAACTAATCCGCGGTACTTTCACCTAGTGATTTAACAACTCATTATAATGTAAAAATAATCTCTAAATTAAATGGAAAACACAAAATTAAAGGAAAAATAAAAAATAAAACCAAAACCCCCCGACCTTTAGTACCGGTTGGTGTTACAAACCGGTACTAAAGGTCTCCCCGCACCGGCCCTGGCTCGTCCCACGTGGTGGCCCTTTAGTGGAGGCTCGTGCTGAACCGATATTTAAGGGGGGGGGGGGCTTTAGTCCCCACCCTTTACTGCCGGTTACAGAACCGACACTAAAGGCCCTTACGAACTGGTGCTAAATCCCGGTTCTGCACTAGTGGCGTTTTAAGGCGACAACGCTGCAACTAAGAAAAGGAAAAGAAAATAAAAAAAAAATAAAATAAAAAAGGAAAAGGAAAATTAAAGGAAAAGAAAAATGAAAGAAATAGCAGCAGCGCTGTTCTCGAAAGTAGCTAGAGCGCGTTTTCCCTACACACGTTGTAGATTTTTTTCGAAAAGGAGGTTATCCCCCGGCCTGTGCATCACAACGATGCATACGGCCATAATATTGATAAGAAAAAGATTCAACAAAGTCTTCAGGTCTCAAAAGGAAAAAAGCTCACATAGAGCAAAAACATAAAGGAACAGGATAGCCACAACCGGCAGGAAAAAAAGATAGTAAACTAAACGCCTATCCTATTACATGATCGCCATCCAAACCGGTTGAAGATAGCCCGTGCTACCGTCTCCCACCGGATAGACCCAGTAACCAAACGCTCCCTGGCATCCGTCGGAGTGAGTAGCGACCACGGATCAGTAAAGTGGCCCGGAAAATAACCTGCAAGAAATTAATATTTGTTTTCTGTTAAAAACCAAATCGTTCTTACAGTTCCAAACTGCCCATAATAAATTACATACTCCTACACGGATATGTCTCTCTGTTTCTAAATCTATCGCATCTAACCATGTCCCAAATAACGTGTTGATAGTATTCGGAGGAGTAATATTAAATGCTATGTGGATAGACCGCCACAAAAGTTTTTCCAATGGGCATTCAAGAAAGAGGTGTTTCATGGATTCATCATGATCACAGAAGCTACATCTTGTAAATCATGTTCAATTGCGCTTTGCCAAATTGTCCTTAGTTAGAATGACTTGTTTATGGACAAACCACATAAACACTTTAAATTTTAAAGGCACTTTGACTTTCCAAACATGTTTCGATCGAGGTATAGAGCCCGTGTTGATAATATACAAATACATGGACTTAACCGAAAACTCTCCATTCTTAGTTAGTTTCCTGCCCAACTGATCGGGCTGTTGAGATAGGTGAACATCCATCAATATTCTCACAAGATGAAGCCATGCTTCCCAACAGTTTCCCGCTAACGTCCTCCTGAATTGAATAGTGAGAGGGTTGGACTGTAATCAGTGATGTAGCTAACTAGCTATAGCGCTTTTGCGGAAACCGCGCTGCTGCTAAGTTTGACTTGCCCCTTGCGTGGGCGTCCCTCCTGCCCCCAATTCCCCATTCTTCTCGCGTTTCGTAAGTCTCCCTCGCCGCCATGCCTCCATCACCATCACCAGAGCCGTCACCGGAGCCGTGCGTCGTCGCCGCCACCAGAGCCGCGCGCCCTCGACGCCCCCGGAGCCACCCTCGTTCGCTCCTCGCCGCCCTTGCCTCCCTCGACGGCCCTGCCTCCCTCGCTATCATCGGAGCATATTGCATGTTTATTATACGATTAGAATCAGAAAACAGTTAACTTGTATTGCTATATCGTGATCATGATGAGACGACATGATTTGTGTTGGATGATATGATGAGGCTACTATGTGTATGATATTATGAGCATATTGCATGTTTCTGATATAATTAGAATACTTTATAAAACAAGTTCAAAAACATCACAAATATGTAGCAAAAAATATTTTATATGAAAAATATAGCAATAGCGTTCTTTTGCAGCAAGCAGAGTAGCGCGGCACACAAGCGCTACAGCTAATTAGCAGTAGCGCGGTACAAACAACACTACTACTACAGATTAGCTTTAGCTCCTTATTATTAGCGTCGCTGCCCGCGCTACTAATAGGCCAAGGACCCGCGCTACTGCTAGGCTTTCCCCTAGTAGTGAAAGGTGGTGGTACTCTGTTCTATGCGCTATTTATCGATGTGCATCTTATCCAGAGTATCCGCATATATTAGATTTAAACTGTTGCCTCCGTCCATAAGGACCTTATGGAGTCAGTAATTGTCCACGATACAGTTGAGGACCAGCGCGGCGGGACACCTATCTGGGGCCGATCTCGACTGTTGTTATGGTCGAAGGTCATTGGTGTGTCTATCCATGCGCCCCGAGATGGCGCCTGCCGGACAGAATTGATTTACCACGAGGCCTGTTTGCGCCGGTTGTTGGACGTGAATGTCTTGTAGATCATTAGGATCTTGTCTTCTTCCGAGGTCTGCTGAAGGTGGCAGGAGGTACCCGCTAGGAAGGCGGGCCCCCCTTTAGCCACCTGCCTCAACACCCAACTGTCGTGAAGGCTGTGAGTCGGGCATGAGTTAATCAGAATGGCATGGATCGGGCATGATTTATCTAGAAAGCCATCCAGAGATGTCCTGGGGTGACCGGAGGTTTTCTTCTTGTTCCAAGGTCGATCACCCGGGTGTTCCGTTTGCGAGGTTCGCGTCGAGGTGCCGACTGGTCGCGTTCCGGGTAGTCTTCACAGATTGAGTCCGTGTTTTCCTCGGCCAACCATGCGTCTTCAATGGTGCAAAATCGTGCCACTAGGTTGGTAATTTCCGGGGGCATTCAAAACTCCTTTGTCCTTGCATCCACGCTGGAAGGCTACAATTATGTCAGAGTCCTGGTAGTCCAATATCTTGTCTTTGACAGACGAGAACCTAACCCAGAAGTGCCTTATCCATTCATGTGGGAGCTGTTGTACATAGGCTAGAACCTAGACATCGGGTGGGCTGAGGTTACTGGGGCGATACTCCAGATGAGAGGTGAGTGAACGAGTTCGGATCTCTAAAGATCATGGGCCTGAGACCCTATTATCCTCGTCCAATGTCGAATCAGTGGCCATTGGTCCGATCATGTTGATTCGGAGATCAGCCCTCTCGCCCACCTCTGGCAAGCTACTGTCTGACTCACTTTCCAAAAAATATCTTAGCCCCTCCTCCTTAGGGGAATCCCCCGCCGGAGCTGAAGAGGGGTCATGCTTTGCCTCCAATTTGTGTGGAGGCATCTTCATGGTCGATGCTTCGGGTGTGAAGGTCAACCCTACAAGCTCAAGGTCGTTAAGCGACGATCCCATTGATCCTTCTGGCAATCGCACACCAGAACTCTCAATGAAAGCACAGTCAGACCTTGGGGTAGGGGGTCTCGAGATGTGGATCTCGGATCAATGGTAATAGGGACAAGGGAGATGATGTTTACCCAGGTTCAGGCCCTCTTGATGGAGGTAAAACCCTACTTGTTTATATTGATGGAGATGTATCGAGTATAGAGTTGATCTACCTCGAGATAGTAATGTGTGTTCTAACTCTGGGGCCAGGTGGATATTGCGTTGATCTCCCGTCTACGGGCTAAACCCTTTGGCTTATATACACGCCAATGAGGGTATTTATAGGGTTACAAGATCGGTATTTAGGAGCAAGGTGGCAGGAGAGATCTTGGAGTAGTCCTCAAGTGTTCGGTAGAGGTGGTATTGATCAGGCCTCCCGCGTACGGCCTCCAGAGTCCATCTTGATCACGAATGAGGGCCCATCGGCCCAATCCGAGGAACATGAGCCGACTATGTTAGCACCCCCCAATCCAGGACACCATCAAAGAGTTTCACCTGTAATAAGCCTAGAAAACAGTGGTGATCTCGACAACACATTCAATTTATTTCGAGAGCCATGCAAACCAAAAAATGAATGTCATATCCAAAAATCGTTCGATGCAACTACCTCAAGAATGATCGTAGGATCGTTCCAGTGGCCTTTGTACCCTTGCACCCCGCAGGACAATTCTTTTATGTCTAGTGCATACAGTCAAGTGATCCAAGCATCCTAGCCATCCTCTTGCTTCATTTTCAGTCATCAGTCATCAGTCTCTGGGTATCTTCCTTGGTTGGTGCTCTCAAGTACTGTGGGCCAAAGATAACGATCGTTGCTTTAGTGAACCTTCGAACATCCTCAAGGATTGTGTCTTCACCAATGCGGACATAGTCATCGATTGCATCGGCCGAACACCCATATGCCAAGACACGAACAACCACAATGCACTTCATCAGAGGGTTTAAACTTATCTCTCCACATGCATTTCTCTAGAGCTTAAACCGGTCATCATCTCGCGCAACGACTTTTGCAATGGTCAGAAAAAGTCTTTTGTGCGAAAGTACTTCTCTCGATAGGTTGGCTTTGGGTCAAAGTAGCTTCTCATGATCTTGGCATGACTCTCCGCTGTATCACGATTGATGTGTATGCGGCCAACCTGTGATCATCTCCTGCCGCCGAACATCATCATTAAAAATCATGCCTAAAATGGTGTGAAAGTCATCGTCGTCTTCTTCCTCTTCGGATGACGACGAGTCCTCCAAGATCATTTCCCTCAACCTCTTCATCTACAATTCAAACAGCTCGGTTCACAAAGAAACGAACAAACAAAACTCACCTTGGCAACTCGTCTAACACTTGCGATGCGGTGGTGGTGGGAGAGGGAATGACCTGTAGCGGTGTGCAAGCAAGGTGAGATGCGGCGGCCGAGAGAAAAGAAGAAGTAACAAAGCAATCCGATAAATCAACAATGGAGACGGCAGCGGCGTTTCACTATGATTCCGGCGACGGCGACAAGGGCCGAACAGGCTCAACGTCGGGCAGAAGGGCAGCAGGGGTAAGGGAGACAACGAGGTAATGACGGGGTCAGCGGGCGGTCGTCGGGAGTCGCGTCGGCAAATTTGCAAGGGCGGGGGGCGACGCGAGGGAGAGACGCAACTTTTACCCGGCCGTTGAGCAGTGGAGTATATTTAAGGATAAAGTTGGGGCCGGAGTAAAAATTTTACTCTCTTACGGCGGATTAGGGATCGACTAGGTGCCAGGTAGAGGAGTAAAACAGTTTTACTCCTCTAGTCTGTTATAAGGTATAGGTTACAAATGCCCTAGCAGTAGGTATGAATGGAGCGGTCAATGATCTTAAAAACAAAAAAATGGAGCGTCCAATGCCAAGGTTAATTGGATGGATGTGTGCACGTGCACGTCGCAGCCAAAAGGTAAAGTAAAAATGGAAAACGAATGAATGAGTGAAATCTATTGTCTGCTCAACTTTGGACGCCCAAGATACTCTCGGACCACCTACGGCAAGCAGGCAAATCGTACCACGCCCATAATTAGCGCGCGGTGATAGAGATACTCGTTTCCACAAATCATATCTACTGCCTTCTAGGAGAACCCTGGTGTAATTGGCCTCTCCCATCATTAACGCGTGTGATTAGCGCTGCGCCTCTAAAACCATCTGCCGCCGCCTCAAACCCTCTCTGCTCGTGGTCAGATTGAAGTGCCTGTGTCGCGACGATCGATCTTCAGGTTGTCCACCCAACGCCAAGGTTAGCGGTAGCAATAGCGATTAACTGATTATAGTACAAATTTCTCTCAATTATTGTTGTGATGCTAATTATTCTGAAAGTAATTTTACTGCTTGCACATGTCGAAATCATATAGTATCCCTCATATTCTAGTTAATCTACGTGCCTGAAATTATACACCAGATCTTGATTCCTTTGCTTGTGTTGCGATCATGCTAGCTAGTTCTGAACTTTTGGCTGTGTTGCTCCCTTCTAATGATCCATGAAATGCCAGCAATTCCTCGATCTTGAAAAAAAAAAGGTTCATCAGCTGTGAATAGAAAAGCGCCCCAATGCAATACACTGAAGATTAATTTATTTTCTCAGCGCTGGTAAAGGAGAGACAGCTTTTTTTTAGGACAACTTGCTTTGGAATTGCATCATAATATTCATTGACAGAAATCAGCACCTAAGTTCTCTTCGGATATAATTATTATACACTTTTATAATGGCAATCGTACGTAGAGATAAATTTAGACAAGTACAATATAATGATACTTTTATAGGGCCAAAGTGACCAACTAATAGCATTAGGTCAGCTATAATTTCACTCTAGAGAACGTTCTGTTTGAATTGCAATTGGCAACCCCTGTACCGAAATCCCGGCTCCACCCCTGCCAATATATGTAAATGACATCATTTTTGTGCATCATAATCTAAGACAAACTGCTAACACCAGAGGATCAACCTAATGAACAATATGTTCTCAAAGCTACCGCATTACTTGATCCTGGAAAGAGGAAAGTCTACACACAAACCTTGGTGCTTGTTGAGCTGTGCCCTCAGCAGAACCCTCCTTACCATGGTGCTCGATGTCTGTACTACTTTGTGTCCTATGTGTGTGTGTGCATTTGTGTTGAGAACTCTTTTCGGGTGTTTGTGGCTCGATGGCTTGCTTTATATATAAAACGGGATGAAAGCCTGTTTTGGTAATGGTGGAGAGGTTACCTATTCTCTTCAATCATGTTCAATGAAATGTAGTATGATGTTTTAGGCTGCATTTGTCAATGATAATCCAGCTTTTATCTATTGTTCGTTTGGCTAACCAACTTATGTATGTTGGTAGTGTGTTTATTTTTCTATAGCAGGTTATAAAATAAACAAGTTGTTATAAAATAAGTTCAACATGGCACAAGACAAATCAGCAAACCCAAATTAAGCTTAATGTACATGTGATTTTGCTCCGATCTATTTCTCGGAAAATAAGTTCACATGTGTTCTAGCGTAGGAACATAAAATAGGCAGTGTATGATTGTGCGAGGAAACTCAGAAAGAGGCCCTCTCATTGTCCATGGTGGGCGAGTTGGGTTTCCGCCGTGCTTCCACGCCCTCTTGTCTCACCATCATGACAGGCAGCCGCAGGCAAGGCCGCGTGGCGGTCGATAATGGTGGCGGCTGTTGGTGCTGCCTCCTGGCAGCGCCGTTTCTTCTTCCTATGGTGCTTCACACAACTCTTTCTTCTTCTCTCATGAACACACACACCTGGGAAGAAACTCACACGTACTCACACTTCACCATGGAGAAGAATGGCTTTGCCACTTACTCCCGGTGAGAACACATATACTACATTTTCTTCTCCTTTTCTCTTCAGTCCTCACGGGCTCACATTTTCATTACTCAATGTGTCACATATATATATAAAGACACAGGTACTGGTGCCATGAATGCACGCCATTCACCGACCTCTACGTCCGGCCACTGACCAACTAATCCATGCACTAACTAATCTAGTTACGTGACTACATGCGCTCCCACGTCCAGTACTTGCGCAGCGTCCTCTCAACAGCTACACGATCTGGACAACCTCTTCTCAAGGCCACAAGAGACTTGCCAATCCACTCGGCTGGAGTCCTGTTGGCGATGGTTCTTATCCTCGTGCATCTTGCATGTCCGCCACCTCGCACGGCAATAGCATCTCACCCTGCACAATGGAACGTGCCGACGACTCCGTCTGCGTACGCATGGCACGTACATCTTGCCGGGCGACAATCACCCTAGACCATCTAAAACTCAAAACCAATATGCAGATACATCATGAAAAAATTATTGCAAACAGCGGCGAGGCCTTGGGAGCTTCGCTCCTTGGCTGGAGGGCTTTGGATGCGCCGGCGCGGTGGACTCAGGTGGTGCAGCGACTCTGCCATTTCGCTAGGGGCAGCCAGGGATATTGGCCGGCTTCCTCTTGTGCGTGGATAGCTGTGGAGGAGCCCGTGGGCCCCCCTAGCATGTGGCACATGCTGGATTGGAAGACCTGCTAACTCTTTCTCCATCGGCCCACTTCTTTTCTAGAACTAGACGTCAGGGACTTCTAGTTGCCGAATCTGCTGCCGGCACAGTCTTGTCTTAATAGACCCAGATTGGGAAAAAAAATTTGGTCGACCTCGTTGGCCTAACCTCAACAGGCTGCTTCTTGTCTCCTCTTCCTGCAGGTTACCCCTCTTGGCTAGACCTGCGGCGGGCTAGATCATGTATTCTTTCATTGTGTGGCCAGTGTGTCGAGGCTGGCACGTCTGGTTGGCTAGTGTTGGTGTTCTTGTAGCCCCATGTCGCTCTTAGATTTATAGTGAGTACATCCTTCTGACCGACGGTGCGGCGCCCACAGGCCTCAATGAGGGTGTAGGGTCCTCCTTCGTCGAGGGACAAGGAGGAATGAAATCTAAGTCCTACCATGCCAGTGTCGCCGGCGAGTGTGTCTTCTGAAGATTGGATTTCTCCACGAGGCTGCTCTAGTCTATCTCTTCAAAGTTTGAGTTTGTAGCGCAACTCCATGGTCTAGCAGCTCTGCAATTTTCATCTTTTGCGGTTTCTGTGTGTGTTATGTTGTAATGTTGCTCTACAATTCAAAGTCTCTTTCTGAGCCTTTGTTAAAAAAAACTTGTGCGCGAGACCTGACTAATGTAGGCATGTACAGTATATGTATAACAAGGCATGAATGTGGTCCTTACATGTCAGCATATGATTTGATCATTTTTTTTACATTGGACTGAGGTTTCTGTCTATATATATGCTTGCTTTCTTACCATGTATATCTATGCACACATGTATATAATCGTGTGTGTACTAATAGATTAACGCAACCCACCCACGCCAGAGAAGAGAAATACACCGCAAGGGACATCTCGATCCATGGCATT
This sequence comes from Aegilops bicornis, assembly GCA_021605145.1. Classification (NCBI taxonomy): domain Eukaryota; kingdom Viridiplantae; phylum Streptophyta; class Magnoliopsida; order Poales; family Poaceae; genus Aegilops; species Aegilops bicornis. The sequence goes on along the minus strand of CM038673.1, from coordinate 56,000,237 downwards.
ATGGGGTATGTATCATGATTGATCCACCATTCTTTTAGTACTTTGCCGAATTAATCATTATCAGATGTTATCGACATGCGCATGCATGCGTGCACATTGTTTCTCCTAGCGAATTAACTAAGATAGGATGTGGATGCATGCACGACAGGAGCGGAGGTGAAGGCCGGGGAGGACTACGTTCACCAATTCTCCCTATCCCACCACCGCCTCCGGATCACCCAGGTATACATAATTATAAATTAACTAATGTCGAAAAGTCACTCGGTCTGTCATTGTTGCACTCATTTATTATCATTTTAACTCATTAACTCATCATTCTGTCAATATTGATACCTCCTTTACGACACTGAGGACTGTGAAGCTATTCTTTCTGAGGCCTGGGCATCAATACGGCATGTTCACAGGGAAAGCTGATCCTCTAATAATGCAATTTCTGCGTGTCCATGTTGGTTGGCCCCTCTCTTATGATGAGCCGGCCCATTATTAGCAAGCAACCCGTGAGCAATGCCAAGAAGCCACAACCTCAGGTTCCTCATACAATGAGAGGCTTGGCGGGGGTGGCGGATAGAATTTAGTTGAAAGGATAGAATTTCAGTATAGATGCTCTAAACATTGGTCTCACTCCGCACATTGTAGTATATGACACTTGTTGCAGATTACAGACGCCTCCTTCCATGTCATATTATCAACTGATTGCTCGTGCAGTGCAGTCAGAAAATTCTTGGTTTGGGCATGCATTAAAGAATTGTTAGTGTCAACCATATTGAATTGGCGTTACTGTGTTCATGATACACTTTCACAATACATAATTATTTTAATTTGATGCTACACATTCTGGGAGAAAAATAAACGGCAAGGTCTTCCCAAACATTATTTCATTCTGACGGTTTAATCACTTCGTTTAGGCGACACTAGGTGACCTTAATACTTCTGGTTGGAGCGTCCTCGAAAGCAATGCTGGCGAAGAGAGGCGGGCAGTGCTTTGTGTGTTGAATCCATCAAACCATCCCATGCATCGGCTGGAGATTGAGTTAGAGGAGGATGTGAATATTACCTTCTCTGTTAAAGGCCAAAGCTCGATTTATTTGTCAGGATATTACATCCTTACGAATCCCAACACTTGCACTACTAAAAGAAATTCACTCGGAAAACGGAAGTATGATCAAGAGATCTTGGACAGGTATATCATCTTTTTCATCCTGTATATATGACTCAATTATGATCCTTGTTGTGCATTGAACATTTTTATTTTTGTTTGAACATGTAGAAGCAGGAACCACCAGAAAGCAGCGCATGGAAAGAATGTCCATGAGGACAAAGTGGGAAAAACTTGCGAAGACACTAAGTAGGAGACCAACCATGAAGAGTTGTAGCATTCTCTTTTTTCATCTTTACCCGTATGTGCCACCAAAAACTTGGATTGCTAACTTCTATTCGTAATGCTGCCAAAAACAGGGATGACGGAAGCAAGAAGATATATGTTACAACTCCTCCATCTCGTGACAAAAACAAATGTATGTGTCTACACAATATCAAATCTAACTTTTTTATTTCCTAAAATAATGGTTTAATTTCCTTTCTATTATTTTTACACACAACACACACACACACTCACACAACTGCGTGCATGCAAACGTAATTTTGTTTTTAACATATAATGTACTTTCCTTTTCCATTGTGATAGTTGTTGGGAAGGCCAGCGGTGTACCAGAAGATATTGTATATCTTGAAGACAGTGACGACGATGACGAGAAGGAGACAAATTTGGAACATATAGAGAGCGACAAATTAGGAATAGAATGCATCATTGAGGGACAAGCTGGTGCCCAGATTGCTACTCTGGGTAGTAATGTATGTGCTATCCTCAACTTGCATGAGTAGTTTTAACAATGATTTAGTAGCACCTCATGTGATATTGATTCTCTGCCCGTAAAACCAGTTCACAAGTTAATCCAAACCTTGTGTTTGTGAAGGTGAAAGTCGAATATATTGGTCACTCAAAGGATGGGAAATTTATCGACCATGGCTACCACTACCAGTTCAAGCTTGGTAAAAGATTGATGAAACTAAGCTCTGACACTCTTGTTACATCATTTTAATCCTTGCATAATGAGGTCACCAGTTTGCTATCCACTACAGGAGCCAAACAAGTGATTCATGGATGGGAGCTAGGGATCGAGGGTCATAATCTTGAAAATCTCAAATAATAAAAAGCATTTTACATTTTCTATTTAAGAAACTAATTACAGTCCATCCGATATTTGACAGGTATGAGAGTCGGCGAACAAAGGAAGCTGACCATTCCCCCCGCTCTTGGGTAATTAAGCGTCTCATAACCTTGTCATCTATCCCTTAAAAAACACTTTGTCATCTCGATATGCGCATATGGTGGGAAGACAAATTGATAATTTTTCTATTCCTGTCAGCTATGGTGATAAGAAGCATGAAAAAATAACACCAAACTCCTGGCTTGTTTACATAGTAAAATTGTTGCAAGTGGTTCAGAATAAGAGGACTCCAGAAGGTTCAGCTGAGGAATGAAGAGAAATCAATGAAGTACAATTTTTCTAGTTTGCCTTTGAGTGGAGCCATCCGAATTTAGCATGACTTGATTGTGGATGCTAAACTCAAATAAGTTAATTATGTTTCATCTAGTGACATTGTATGTGGAAATGCATGCTTTAGGCTATACTGTGTGGTGTTAAAGGCTATGGCTTCAAAAGTTAAACGTGGTGAAGTCTTTCTCTATGAAAAAGAAATATATTTTGAATGGTACTATATTAGGTGAAAGCACAAAGCCCATTACAATTTTCATAACTCGAAATCATTCCCGATGCTGTCCCGGTCGGGCTCCGAGCACATGAGCCTCGAAAGCATTTCTCATACTCTGCAGCCGTGCACAAAGAAAGAAGAACCTACCAGCTCATCGAGGGTGCACAGTGCTGGAGCATGCTCGTGAAGATGTCACAAAAAACAGATGACGGTAACCCCTTGGCGAAGATGTGGACATGCTGCGATGATGTTGGAACATGGAGCACCTTGGTTTCATCGAGAACAAAGCGATCCCACATAAAGTGGAGATCCATCTCCAGTCCTCTGATGTTGTACGAGATTAGTAGAGAGGTACATAGCACTCACATTATCACGGCAAATAGTGGTCGCTCGGCGGGTTGGAAGACAAAGCTCAGTGAGAAGTCGACGATGCCAGCACGATTCGGCGATGCATTTGGCAACGGCGGCAGACTAGACCAAGAAGACGGTGTGCTGACGCTTCGATGAGCACGACACCAAGTTTGTGCCCTAGAACACACAGAAGCCAGATGTGGATCACCTTGTATTAGGAGTTCCGGACACCCAGCCCAATCCGCATCACCGTTAGCGTCCGGATATTGCGAGGACGAATGGTAGAGCTGCAGGTGACACTAAATTGTCATATAGAGATAAGATTCTTAATAACAATATTAAGAGAGAGAAGAATTTTGGGAAGATAAAAGGATAAGGAGGGAGGAGAGCACTACCAATGGCAACAACAAAAAGGCAGGCCCCATTATGGACTATAATGTGATGGGAATTAGGCGCTAATGAAAAACGAGACAAGGAAAGGCTACCTGAATCCTCGGTGACATGGGAGACTGCACCAGTGACCACTATCCACTCCGGCGCCAGAGGAAACACAGTGGCCTAGTTGGGCGCGCTGCGCAGCATGGCATTGACATCACATGCATACAACGGGGCAGTACGCCGCGCAGGAGGTGCAGGACTCGGTACACTTGCGTCGGCGCATCCGGTCGCGACCTCAGAACACCGACTGAATTCGGGGGGATCCAGGGCGCTCAAGGCGGAGGGAAAGCCGCACCCCATGGGGTGAAGTAGGCGAACCAAGGGTGATACCAATGTCCTCCTAGCGCGTCGTCTCGACCCCCACCATCACGGCCACGGCCACCATGACTATAGTCACCAACGTGGTGCATGTTGAGTTGGCCGCCGCTCGGTCACCACCACATTAGGGCGGATGGTCGCGGCCGCAATCCTTGCGCACCATGGCCGCGAGCGCCTCTGTTGGTGTGGATGGTGAACACCAAGGTGCCAGGAATGAGGGTGCGCTTGTCAAGCACGAGCTCACCGAGGACCAAACGAGAACGCGCCTGGGCGAACGAAGGAAGCAACACGGTGGACTGCAGAATGGCCGCCTGTACCGCCCACTTGTCACCGAGGCTGTCAATCATCTCGAGCATCAGGGTGCTATCATCCACGGGCCCGCCGATGTCGGCGAGCACTGAGGCGAGAAGGTGAAGTTGGCAACAGTAGTCGTCGATGGACCGATCGCCACTAGTGCAAACACAGAACTTCTGGCCCAGGTGGAGTCAACGCCCGGCCTTGTTGTGAAAGAAGTAGTCATGCAACCAAGCCCATATAAGGTACACCGAGGACTGATCACTAGTAGAAAAAGGGTCAAATGTTCAGCTCATTAGTGCCGGTTTGAATTTGACCCGGCACTAATGTGTCCAACTAATGTGTCCATTAGTGCCGGTTCCAACGGCTAGCCGGGCCGCTCTCATTAGTACCGGTTCTTTCCTAACTTTTAGCACCGGTTTATACCACGAACCGGTACTAATGAGAATGGTGGCAGAATGTTGTCAGTCTGGGGCCCCTCCAGCACCTTTAGTACCGGTTCGTGCCACGAACCGGTACTAAAGCTCGCCCTATATAAACCCTTCGTCCACCCGAGCTCGCTTCTTCCCCCTTTCCCCTCTCCTCTGTTCTTCCCTTCCTCTCGAGCTCATCACAAATTTTGCCCAAATTTTATCAAGATTTGAAGGCCCTCCATCCACTTTAATGATTACAAAGGTTAGTAACTTTGTCCTTTCATCTCTCATTGCTAGATTACCTCTTGCAATGGTATATATAGTGATTAATTTGTGGGTTTTAGTAATTTGGGTGGAATTATATGTGGTAGTATTTGATTTATATGCAATTTGAGGTCAAAATAACACTTAGTTTGCATATGTAGGTGTGGTTTACTTAGTGCCTTCTAAATCTCCGTCGTAACCACCGTCGATGGCCCGCACCGTCCCGTCGCCGGCACCACCTTGTAGTGAGCCTCTTGTTCATGAAATTTTTATATAAAAAATTGATGCTTGCGTGATTTGGATATATAGTTACTCGTATAATTATCTTACCTGCATGTTGTTTGTTATACATAGTGCCATGGTTTTGATATCCGTCCCTGTCAGCCCTCGTCCTTGTTATGATTCAGATATGGTATATTCTCTTTTAAAACCATTTGTTGCATTTCGTATTTATGAAAAATTATGCCCATGAAGTTGACATTGATATTTTTATCTAGGAGGTATGTGAACCGGAAATTCCAACCGACCCTATTGTCGAGAGGTTAAATTTAGTTGAAAGAGAAAACGGGTATTTGAAATAAAAATTGAAAAGAATTGAGGGGGAGTAGATGGAATTGGATTTGCATGTTGCCGATATCGTCGATGATCACAAGATCAAGATGGAGAAAATGCGCTTGAAGATTATAAAGATTAGAAAATATGCCATTGATAGTGAGGCTTGGTATCATTATGTTGTTGGATCAATTGTTACCTTAGTTGCGATCTCGATCGCATTTGTTGTTGCATTTAAATGCTTTAGCTAGAGAGTTATTTGTTTGTTGCATTTAAGTGTTGTATGAAATTTATGTATAAACTTTATGTATGAACTTGTATTAATTTGGACTTTTGGTGTTGTGTAATGAAGATGAGCCGACAATGGATGTATGATGACCGATGCTCACCCGAGTTCATTAATGGCGTGCAAACTTTTCTGCTTGCGGCTGAGGCAAACAAGCTGGCGGATGGTTTTATGCCTTGTCCATGTGCTGGCTATAAGAATGATCACAATTACTCTAAGTCAAGAAACATTGATGTCCACCTGTTTGAGTTCGGTTTTATGCCTTTTTCCACACTTGTGCTTCAAAGTAGCACCGTGATCTTCATGATAGAGAGTCTCCTATGTTGTCACTTTCATATACTAGTGGGAATTTTTCATTATAGAACTTGGCATGTATATTCCAATGATGGGTTCCTCAAAATGCCCTAGGTCTTCGTGAGCAAGCAAGTTGGATGCACACCCACTTAGTTTCTTTTGTTGAGCTTTCACATATTTATTGCTCTAGTGCATGGGTTGCATGGCAATCCCTACTCCTCTCATTGACATCAGTTGATGGGCATCTTCATAGCCTATTGATTAGCCGCGTCAATGTGAGACTTTCTACCTATTTGTTTTCTCTCATAATCCCCATCATTATACTTTACTCCACCCATAGTGCTATATCTATGGCTTGTGCTCATGTATTGCGTAATGGTTGAAAAGGCTCAAGCGCGTTAAAAAGTATGAACCAATTCCTCGGCTTGTCATCGGAGTTATGCATGATGAGAACGTTTTGTGTGACCAAATTGAAACATGGCCTAACAATATGATTTTGTAGGGATAAGCTTTCTTTGGCTATGTTATTTTGATAAGATATAATTGCTTGGTTAGCATGTTTGAAGTATTATTGTTATTATGTCAACATTAAACTTTTATCTTGAATCTTTCGGATCTAAATATTCATGCCACAATAAAAAGAATTACATTTAAAATTATGCTAAGAAGCATTCCACATCAAAAATTCTGTTTTTTATCATTTACCTACTCGAGGACGAGCGTGAATTAAGCTTGGGGATGGTTGATACGTCTCCAACATATCTATAAATTTTGATTGTTCCATGCTATTATATATACTGTTTTGGATGTTTAATGGGCTTATTTATACACTTTTATATTATTTTTGGGACTAACCTATTAACCGGAGGCCCAGCCCAAATTGCTGTTTTTTCGCCTATTTCGGTGTTTCGCAGAAAAAGAATATCAAACGGAGTCCAAACAGAATGGAACCTTCGGGAGCGTGATGTTTGGAACAAACGTGATCCAGAGGACTTGGAGTGGACGTCAAGCAACCAACGAGGAGGCCACGAGGCAGGGGGCGCGTCCTCCACCCTCTTGGCCCCTCGTGGCTCCACCGACCTACTTCTTCCTCTTATATATACCTCATTACCCCCAAACCATCGAAGAGCACCATGAAAACCTAATTCCACCGCCGCAACCTTCTGTACCTGTGAGATCCCCTATTGGGGCCATTTCCGGCGTCCTACCGGAGGGGGCATTGATCATGGAGGGCTTCTACATCAATACCATAGCCTCTTCGATAATTTGTCAGTAGTTTACCTCAGACTTTCGGGTCCATAGTTATTAGCTAGATGGCTTCTTCTCTCTCTTTGTATCTCAATACAAAGTTCTCCTCGATTCTCTTGGAGATCTATTCGATGTAATCTTCTTTTGCGGTGTGTTTGTCGAGATCCGATGAATTGTTGGTTTATGATCAAGATTATCTATGAACAATATTTGAATTTTCTCTGAATTCTTTTATGTATGATTGGTTATCTTTCCAAGTCTCTTCGAATTATCAGTTTGGTTTGGCTTCCTAGATTGATCTTTCTTGCAATGGGAGAAGTGCTTAGATTTGGATCAATCTTGCGGTGCTCGATCCCAGTAATAGTAGGGGAAATGACACGTATTGTATTGTTGCCATCGAGGATAAAAAGATGGGGTTTATATCATATTGCATGAGTTTATCACTCTACATCATGTCATCTTGCTTAAAGCGTTACTCCGTTCTTATGAACTTAATACTCTAGATGCATGCTGGATAGCGGTCGATGTGTGGAGTAATAGTAGTAGATGCAGGCAGGAGTCGGTCTAGTTGTCACGGACGTGATGCCTATATAAATGATCATACCTAGATATTCTCATAACTATGCTCAATTCTATCAATTGCTCGACAGTAATTTGTTTACCCACCGTAATACTTATGCTATCTTGAGAGAAGCCACTAGCGAAACCTATGCCCCCCGGGTCTATTTTCCATCATATTAATCTCCCATCAACAAGCTATTTCTATCTTTGTTTACTTTGCTTTATTTACTTTTAATATTTATCATAAAAATACCAAAAATATTATCTTATCATCTCTATCAGATCTCACTTTTGCAAGTGGCCGTGAAGGGATTGACAACCCCTTTATCGCGTTGGTTGCAATGTTCTTATTTGTTTATGTAGGTGCAAGGGACTTGAGCGTAGCCTCCTACTGGATTGATACCTTGGTTCTTAAAAACTGAGGAAAATACTTACGCTACTTTGCTGCATCACCCTTTCCTCTTCAAGGGAAAACCAACGCAGTACTCAAGAGGTAGAATTAGCTTACGAGCAAGACATCCTACATTGCACATGAGTGCATTCAGGATTTCTAAAACCGAGGAATGCTTAATAGTGAAAGACTGGAGCAAAATTGTGAAGGATCACAGAGAAGTACTAGGGGGCAGCAATGAGAAGCGCAACCCACGATTAGGAGACAGGTTCATCTGCATGCTCCAATATGATGAATCAGGAGAGCTACACACGTTCTATGATATTTTACCTAGGAGAGAGCAGCATGAGTGATTAGCTAGTTCATGCTCTTAGAACTTGTCCTCTCATGTCCGTGTTCTTCGTCCTGAACTTAATCTCAAAGTGATTTGTTTTTGTGGTCTTATGAAAGCTTATAATCTCATGACCATGCATGTTGAACTCGATGATATCTTTGCTTGATCACTTATATTGGTAATGACCACTATGATGATTATTAGCTAGCTAGTGTTGTTCCTGATGATATGATACAAGAGTTTTTATATTAATATGATGATGATGATGAGTTATTATATCATTTATGAAAAAAAACCGAGAATTAGTTTCAACTGGATATGGATCCTAGCTAAGTGATCAAGTAATATGCCATATCCACTTCAAACTAATCCGCGGTACTTTCACCTAGTGATTTAACAACTCATTATAATTTAAAAATAATCTTTCAATTAAATGGAAAACTCAAAATTAAAGGAAAAATAAAAAATAAAACCAACCCCCCAACCTTTAGTACCGGTTGGTGTTACAAACCGGTACTAAAGGTCTCCCCGCCACCGGCCCTGGCTCGTGCCACCTGGTGGCCATTTAGTGGCGGATTGTGCTGAACCGGTATTTAAGGGGGGGGGGACCTTTAGTCCCCACCCTTTAGTGTCGTTACAGAACCTACACAAAAGGCCCTTACGAACTGGTGCTAAAGCCCGGTTCTGCACTAGTGGTGTTTTAAGGCGACAACGCTGCAACTAAGAAAAGGAAAAGAAAAGAAAAACAGAAAATAAAAAAGGAAAAGGAAAATTAAAGGAAAAGACAAATGAGAGCAATAGCAACAGCGCCTGTTCTAGAAAGCGCTATAGCTACATTAGCTATATCGCTTTTTTCCTACACGCGCAATAGATTTTTTTCGAAAAGGAGGTTATCCCCGGCCTCTGCATCAGAACGATGCATACGGCCATAATATTAATAAGCAAAAGGTTCAACAAAGTCTTCAGGTCTCAAAAGGAAAAAAAGCTCACATAGAGCAAAAACATAAAGGAACATGATAGCCACAACCGGTAGGCCAAAAAAAAGATAGGAAACTAAACGCCTATCCTATTACATGACCGTAATCCAAATCGGTTGAAGATAGCCCGTGCTACCGTATCCCACCGGATAGACCCAGTAACGAAACGCTCCCTGGCATCCGTCGGAGTGAGTAGCGACCACATACGGATCAGTGAAGTGGCCCAGAAAATAACCTGCAAGAAATGAATATTTGTTTTTCTGTTAAAAACCAAATCATTCCTGCAGTTCTAAACTGCCCATAATAAAGCACATACTCCTACACGGATATGTCTCGTTGTTTCCAAATCTATCCCATCTAACCACGTCCCGAATAACGTGTTGATAGTATTCAGAGGAGTAATATTAAATGCTATGTGGATAGACCGCCACAAAAGTTTTTCCAATGGGCATTCAAGAAAGAGGTGTTTCATGGATTCATCATGATCACAGAAGCTACATCTTGTAAATCCATTCCAATTGCGCTTTGCCAAATTGTCCTTAGTTAGAATGACTTGTCTATGGACAAACCACATAAACACTTTAAATTTAAAGGCACTTTGACTTTCCAAACATGTTTGGATCGAGGTATAGAGCCCGTGTTGATAATATCCAAATACATGGACTTAACCGAAAACTCTCCATTCTTAGTTAGTTTCCAGCCCAACTGATCGGGCTGTTGAGATAGGTGAACATCCATCAATCTTCTCACAAGATGGAGCCATGATTCCCAACAGTTTCCCGCTAACGTCCTCCTGAATTGAATAGTGAGAGGGTTGGACTGTAATCAGTGCTGTACCTAACTAGCTATAGCGCTTTTGCAGAAACTGCGCTGCCGCTAAGGTTCACTTGCCCCAGCGTGGGCGTCCCTCCTTCCCCCAATTCCCCATTCTTCTCGCGTCTCATAAGTCTCCTTCGCCGACATGCCTCCGTCGCCATCACCGAAGCCGCGCGCCATCGCCGCCACCAGAGCCGCGTGCCCTTGACGCCCCCGGAACCACTGTCGTCCACTCCTCGCCGCCCTTGCCTCCCTCTCTATCACCGGAGCATATTGCATGTTTATGATACGATTAGAATCAGAAAATAGTTAACTTGCATCGCTATATCGTGATTATGATGAGACGACATGATTTGTGTTGGATGATATGATGAGGCTACTATGTGTATGATATCATGAGAATATTGCATGTTTATGATATAATTAGAATACTTTATAAAACAAGTTCAAAAACATCACAAATACGTAGCAAAAAAAATTATGTGAAAAATATAGCAATAGCATTCTTCTGCAGCAAGCAGTAGCGCCACACACAAGCGCTACAACTAATTAGCAGTAGCGCGGTACAAACAACGCTACCACTACAGGTTAGCTGTAGCTCCTTATTAGTAGCACCGCTGCCCGCGCTACTAATAGGCCAAGGACCCGCGCTACTGATAGGCTTTCCCCTAGTAGTGAAAGGTGGTGGTACTTTGTTCTATGCGTGATTTATCGATGTGCATCTTATCCAGAGTATCCGCATATATTAGATTTAAACTGTTGCCTCCGTCCATAAGGACCTTATGGAGTCAGTAATTGTCCATGATACGGCTGAGGACCAGCGCGGCGGGACACCTATCTGGGGCCTATCTCGACTGTTGTTATGGTCGAAGGTCATTGGTGTGTCTATCCATGCGCCCCGAGATGGCACCTGCCGGACAGAATTGATTTCTGCGAGGCCTGTTTGCGCGGTTGTTGGACGTGAATGTCTCGTAGATCATTAGTATCTTATCTTCTTACGAGGTCTGCTGAAGGTGGCAGGAGGTACCCGCTAGGGCGGGCCCCTTTAGCCACCTGCCTGAACACCCAACCGTCGCGAAGGCTGTGAGTCGGGCATGAGTTAATCAGAATGGCGTGGATCGAGCATGGTTTATCCAGAAAGCCATCCAGAGATGTCCTCGGGTGACCGGAGCTTTTCTTCTTGTTCCAAGGTCGATCACCCGGGGTGTTTCGTTTGCGAGGTTCGCGCCGAGGTGCCGACTGATCGCGTTCCGGGTAGTCTTCACAGATTGAGTCCGTGTTCTCCTCGGCCAGCCATGCGTCTTCAATGGTGCAAAATCGTGCCAGTAGGTAATTTCCGGGGGCATTCGAAGCTCCTTTGTCCTTGCATCCACGCTGGAAGGCTACGATTATATCAGAGTCCTGGTAGTCCGATATCTTGTCTTTAATAGACGAGAACCTAGCCCAGAAGTGCCTTATCGATTCATGTGGGAGCTGTTGTACATACGCTAGAACCTAGACATCGGGTGGGCTGTTGTTACCTGGGCGATACTCCACATGAGAGGTGAGTGAACGAGTTCCGATCTCTAAAGATCATGGGTCTGAGACCCTATTATCCTCATCCAATGTCGAATCAGTGGCCGTTGGTCCGACCGTGTTGATTCGGATATCAGCCCTCTCGCCCACCTCTGGCAGGCTGCTGTCTGACTCACTTTCCAAAAACTACCTTAGCCCCTCCTCCTTAGGGGAATCCCCCGCAGGACCTGAAGAGGGGTCATGCTTTGCCTCCAATTTCTGTGGAGGCATCTTCAAGGTCGATGCTTCGGGTGTGAAGGTCAACCCTACAAGCTTAGGGCTGTTAACCGACGATCCCATCGATCCTTCTGCCAATCGCACAACAGAACTCTCAATGAAAGCACAGTCTCGGTGTCAAAACTAGTAGACCTTGGGGTAGGGGGTCCCGAGCTGTGGATCTCGGATCAATGGTAATAGGGACAAGGGAGATGATGTTTACCCAGGTTCCGGCCCTCTCGATGGCGGTAAAACCCTACATCCTGCTCTTTGTTTATATTGATGGAGACGTGTCGAATACAGAGTTGATCTACCTCGATATAGTAATGTGTGTTCTAACTCTAGGGCTAGGTGAATGATATTGCATTGATCTCCGTCTCACGGGCTAAACCCTTTGGCTTATATACACACCAATGAGGGTATTTAGGGTTACAAGGTCGGTATTTAGGAGCAAGGTGGCAGGAGAGATCTTGGAGTATTCCTCAAGTGTTTGGTAGAGGTGGTATTGATCAGGCTTCCCGCGTACGGCCTCTAGAGTCCGACTTGATCACGAATGAGGTCCCATCGGCCCAATCCGAGGAACATGAGCCGACTATGTTAGCACCCCCCAATCCAGGACACCATCAAAGAGTTTCACCTTTAATTAGCCTAGAAAACAGTGGTGATCTCGACAACACATTCAATTCATTGCGAGAGCCATGCAAACCAAAAAATGGATGTCATATCCAAAATTCCTTCGATGCAACTACCTCAAGAATGATCGTTGGATCGTTCCAGTGGCCTTTGTACCCTTCCACCCCGCAGGACAATTCTTTTATGTCTGGTGCATACAGTCAAGTGATCCAAGCATCCTGGCCATCCTCTTGCTTCACTTTCAGTCATCATTCATCAGTCTTTGGGTGTCTTCCTTGGTTGGTGCTCTCAAGTACTGTGGGCCAAAGATAACGATCATTGCTTTAGTGAACCTTCGAACATCCTCAAGGATTGCGTCTTCACCAATGCGGACATAGTCATCGATTGCATCGGCCGAACACCCATACGCCAAGACTCGAACAACCACAATGCACTTCATCAGAGGACTTGCACTTATCTCTCCACATGCATTTCTCCGGAGCTTAAACCGGTCATCATCTCGCGCAACGACTTTTGCAATGGTCAGAAAAAGTCTTTTGTGCGAAAGTACTTTTCTCGATAGGTTGGCTTTGGGTCAAAGTAGCTTCTCATGATCTTGGCACGACTCTCCGCTCTATCACGATTGATGTGTATGCGGCCAAATTGTGATCATCTCCTGCCGCCGAACATCATCATTAAAAATCATGCCTAAAATGGTGTGAAAGTCATCGTCGTCTTCTTCCTCTTCGGATGACGACGAGTCCTCCAAGATCATTTCCCTCAACCTCTTCATCTACAATTCAAACAACTCGGTTCATAAAGAAACGAACAAACAAAACTCAGCTTGGCAACTCGTCTAACACTTGCGATGCGGTGGTGGTGGGAGAGGGAATGACCTGCAGCGGTGTGCAAGCAAGGTGAGATGCGGCGGCCGAGAGAAAAGAAGAAGTAACAAAGCAATCCGATAATCAACAATGGAGACGGCGGCGGCGTTTCACTTTGATTCCGGCGACGGCCACAAGGGCCGAACGGGCTCAACGTCGGGCAGAAGGGCGGCAGGGGTAAGGGAGACAACGAGGTAATGACGGGGTCAGCAGGCGGTCACCGGGAGTCGCGTCGGCAAATTTGCAGGGGCGGGGGGCGACGCGAGGGAGAGACGCAGCTTTTACCCGACCGTTGAGCGGTGGAGTATATCTAAGGATAAAATTGGGGCCGGAGTAAAATTTTTACTCTGTTACGGCGGATTAGGGATCGACTAGGTGCCAGGTAGAGGAGTAAAACAGTTTTACTCCTCTAGTCGGTTATAAGGTATAGGTTACAAATGCCCTAGGAGTAGGTATGAATGGAGCGTCCAATGATCTTATAAAAACAAAAAAAATGGAGCGTCCAATGCCAAGGTTAATTGGATGGATGTGTGCACGTGCACGTCGGAGCCAAACGGCAAAGTAGAAATGGAAAACGAATGAATGAGTGAAATCTATTGTCTGCTCAACTTTGGACGCCCAAGATACTCTTGGACCACCGACGGCAAGCCATGATATGATAGAGAAATGTGATTAATTATTACCATATACCTAGCAGGCAAATCGTACCACGCCCATAATTAGCGCGCGGTGATAGAGATACTCGTTCCACAAAACATATCTACTGCCTTCTAGGAGAACCCAGCGCTGCGCCTCTAAAACCATCTGCCGCCGCCTCAAACCCTCTCTGCTCGTGGTCAGATTGAAGTGCCTGTGTCGCAACGAGCGATCTTCAGGTTGTCCACCCAACGCCAAGGTTAGCGGTAGCAATAGCGATTAACTGATTATAGTACAAATTTCTCTCAATTATTGTTGTGATGCTAATTATTCTGAAAGTGATTTTACTGCTTGCACATGTTGAAATCATATAGTATCCCTCATATTCTAGTTAATCTACGTGCCTGAAATTATACACCAGATCTTGATTCCTTTGCTTGTGTTGCGATCATGCTAGCTAGTTCTGAACTTTTGGGTGTGTTGCTCCCTTCTAATGATCCATGAAATGCCAGCAATTCCTCGATCTTGAAGAAAAAAAGGTTCATCAGCTGTGAATAGAAAAGCTACCCCTGCCAATATATGTAAATGACATCATTTTTGTGCATCATAATCTAAGACAAACTGCTAACACCAGAGGATCAACCTAATGAACAATATGTTGTCAAAGCTACCGCATTACTTGATCCTGGAAAGAGGAAAGTCTACACACAAACCTTCGCATTTTGTGTTTCTTCTCTTTTAGGGCTTGTTGAGCTGTGCCCTCAGCAGAACCCTCCTTACCATGGTCCTCGATGTCTGTACTACTTTGTGTCCTATGTGTGCGTGTGTGCATTTGTGTTGTGAACTCTTTTCGGGTGTTTGTGGCTCGATGGCTTGCTTTATATATAAAACGGGGCGAAAGCCTTTTTTGGTAATGGTGGAGAGGTTACATATTCTCTTCAATCATGTTCAAAGAAATCTAGTATGATGTTTTAGGCTGCATTTGGCAATGATAATCCAGCTTTTGTCTATTGTTCGTTTGGCTAACCAACTTATGTATGTTGGTAGTGTGTTTATTTTTCTATAGCAGGTTATAAAATAAACAAGTTGTTATAAAATAAGTTCAACATGGCACAAGACAAATCAGCAAACCCAAATTAAGCTTAATGTACATGTGATTTTGCTCCGATCTATTTCTCGGAAAATAAGTTCACATGTGTTCTAGCGTAGGAACATAAAATAGGCAGTGTATGATTGTGCGAGGGAACTCAGAAAGAGGCCCTCTCATTGTCCATGGCGGGCGAGTAGGGTTTCCGCCGTGCTTCCACGCCCTCTTGTCTCACCATCATGACAGGCAGCCGCAGGCAAGGCCGCGTGGCGGTCGATAATGGTGGCGGCTGTTGGTGCTGCCTCCTGGCAGCGCCGTTTCTTCTTCCTATGGTGCTTCACACAACTCTTTCTTCTTCTCTGATGAACACACACACCTGGGAAGAAACTCACACGTACTCACACTTCACCATGGAGAAGAATGGCTTTGCCACTTACTCCCGGTGAGAACACATATACTACATTTTCTTCTCCTTTTCTCTTCAGTCCTCACGGGCTCACATTTTCATTACTCAATATGTCACATATATATATAAAGACACAGGTACTGGTGCCATGAATGCACGCCATTCACCGACCTCTACGTCCGGCCACTGACCAACTAATCCATGCACTAACTAATCTAGTTACGTGTCTACATGCGCTCCCACGTCCAGTACTTGCGCAGCGTCCTCTCAACAGCTACACGATCTAGACAAGCAGCAAACAAACTTGACCACATCTAATGCTAGGACCTCTTCTACAGGCCACAACAGACTTGCCAATCCACTCGGCTGGAGTCCTGATGGCGCTGGTTCTTATCCTCGTGCAACCGCTTCACACGGCACTGGGCATCCTGCATGTCCGCCGCCTCGCACGGCAATAGCATCTCACCCTGCACAATGGAACGTGCCGACGACTCCGTCTGCGTACGCATGGCACGTACATCTTGCCGGCGTACAATCACCCTAGACCATCTAAAACTCAAAACCAATATGCAGATACATCATGAAAAAATTATTGCAAACAGCGGCGAGGCCTTGGGAGCTTCGCTCCTTGGCTGGAGGGCTTTAGATGCGCCGGCGCGGTGGACTCAGGTGGTGCAGCGACTCTGCCATTTCGCTAGGGGCAGCCATGGATATTGGCCGGCTTCCTCTTGTGCGAGGATAGTAGTGGAGGAACCCGTGGGCCCCCCTAGCATGTGGCACATGCTGGATCGGAAGACGTGCTAACTCTTTCCCCATCGGCCCACTTCTTTTCTAGAACTAGACGTCAGGGACTTCTAGTTACCGAATCTGCTGCCGGCACGGTCTTGTCTTGATAGACCCAGATTGGGAAAAAAAAATTGGTCGACCTCGTTGGCCTAACCTCAACAGGCTGCTTCTTGTCTCTTCTTCCTGCAGGTTACCCCTCTTGGCTAGACCTGCGGCGGGCTAGATCATGTATTCTTTCATTGTGTGGCCAGTGCGTCGAGGCTGGCACGTCCGGTTGGCTAGTGTTGGTGTTCTTGTAGCCCCATGTCACTCTTAGATTTATAGCGAGTACATCCTTCTGACTGACGGTGCGGCGCCCACAGGCCTCAATGAGGGTGTAGGGTCCTCCTTCGTCGAGGGACAAGGAGGAATGAAATCTTAGTCCTACCTTGCCAGTGTCGCCGGCGAGTGTGTCTTCTGAAGATTGGATTTCTCCATGAGGCTGCTCTAGTCTATCTCTTCAAAGTTTGAGTTTGTAGCGCAACTCCATGGTCTAGCAGCTCTACAATTTTCATCTTTTGCGGTTTCTGTGTGTGTTATGTTGTAATGTTGCTCTACAATTCAAAGTCTCTTTTTGAGCCTTTGTTAAAAAAAAGTTGTGCGCGAGACCTGACTAATGTAGGCATGTACAGTATATGTATAACAAGGCATGAATGTGGTCCTTACATGTCAGCATATGATTTGATCATTTTTTTTATATTGGACTGAGGCTTCTGTCTATATATATGCTTGCTTTCTTACCATGTATATCTATGCACACATGTATATAATCGTGTGTGTACTAATAGATTAACGCAACCCACCCACGCCAGAGAAGAGAAATACACCGGAAGGGACATCTCGATCCATGGCATTATGGGGTACGTATCATGATTGATCCACCATTCTTTTAGTACTTTGCCTAATTAATCATTATCAGATGTTATCGACATGCGCATGCATGCGTGCACATTGTTTCTCCTAGCGAATTAACTAAGATAGGATGTGGATGCATACACGACAGGAGCGGAGGTGAAGGCCGGGGAGGACTACGTTCACCAATTCTCCCTATCCCACCGCCGCCTCCGGATCACCCAGGTATACATAATTATAAATTAACTAATGTCGAAAAGTCACTCGGTCTGTCATTGTTGCACTTATTTATTATCATTTTAACTCATTAACTCATCATTCTGTCAATATTGATACCTCCTTTACGACACTGAGGCCTGTGAAGCTATTCTTTCTGAGGCCTGGGCATCAATACGGCATGTTCACAGGGAAAGCTGATCCTCTAATAATGCAATTTCTGCGTGTCCATGTTGGTTGGCCCCTCTCTTATGATGAGCCGGCCCATTATTGGCAAGAAACCCGTGAGCAATGCCGAGAAGCCACAACCTCGGGTTCCTCATACAATGAGAGGCTTGGCGGGGGTGGCGGATAGAATTTAGTTGAAAGGATAGAATTTCAGTATAGATGCTCTAAACATTGGTCTCACTCCGCACATTGTAGTATATGACACTTGTTGCAGATTACAGACGCCTCCTTCCATGTCATATTATAAACTGATTGCTCGTGCAGTGCAGTCAGAATATTCTTGGTTTGGGCATGCATTAAAGAATTGTTAGTGTCAACCTTATTGAATTGGCGTTACTGTGTTCATGATACACTTTCACAATACATAATTATTTTAATTTGATGCTACACATTCTGGGAGAAAAATAAACGGCAAGGTCTTCCCCAAACATTATTTCATTCTGACGGTTTAATCAATTCGTTTAGGCGACACTAGGTGACCTTAATACTTCTGGTTGGAGTGTCCTCGAAAGCAATGCTGGCAAAGAGAGGCGGGCAGTGCTTTGTGTGTTGAATCCTTCAAACCATCCCATGCATCGGCTGGAGATTGAGTTAGAGGAGGATGTGAATATTACCTTCTCTGTTAAAGGCCAAAGCTCGATTTATTTGTCAGGATATTACATCCTTACGAATCCCAACACTTGCACTACTAAAAGAAATTCACTCGGAAAACGGAAGTATGATCAAGAGATCTTGGACAGGTATATCATCTTTTTCATCCTGTATATATGACTCAATTATGATCCTTGTTGTGCATTAAACATTTTTATTTTTGTTTGAACATGTAGAAGCAGGAACCACCAGAAAGCAGCGCATGGAAAGAATGTCCATGAGGACAAAGTGGGAAAAACTTGCGAAGACACTAAGTAGGAGACCAACCATGAAGAGTTGTAGCATTCTCTTTTTTCATCTTTACCCGTATGTGCCACCAAAAACTTGGATTGCTAACTTCTATTCGTAATGCTGCCAAAAACAGGGATGACGGAAGCAAGAAGATATATGTTACAACTCCTCCATCTCGTGACAAAAACAAATGTATGTGTCTACACAATATCAAATCTAACTTTTTATTTCCTAAAATAATGGTTTAATTTCCTTTCTATTATTTTTACACACACACACACACACACACACACACAACTGCGTGCATGCAAGCGTAATTTTGTTTTTAACATATAATGTACTTTCCTTTTCCATTGTGATAGTTGTTGGGAAGGCCAGCGGTGTACCAGAAGATATTGTATATCTTGAAGACAGTGACGACGATGACGAGAAGGAGACAAATTTGGAACATAAAGAGAGCGACAAATTAGGAATAGAATGCATCATTGAGGGACAAGCTGGTGCCCAGATTGCTACTCTGGGTAGTAATGTATGTGCTATCCTCAACTTGCATGAGTAGTTTTAACAATGATTTAGTAGCACCTCATGTGATATTGATTCTCTGCCCGTAAAACCAGTTCACAAGTTAATCCAAACCTTGTGTTTGTGAAGGTGAAAGTCGAATATATTGGTCACTCAAAGGATGGGAAATTTATCGACCATGGCTACCACTACCAGTTCAAGCTTGGTAAAAGATTGATAAAACTAAGCTCTGACACTCTTGTTACATCATTTTAATCCTTGCATAATGAGGTCACCAGTTTGCTATCCACTACAGGAGCCAAACAAGTGATTCGCGGATGGGAGCTAGGGATCGAAGGTCATAATCTTGAAAATCTCAAATAATAAAAAGCATTTTACATTTTCTATTTAAGAAACTAATTACAGTCCATCCGATATTTGACAGGTATGAGAGTCGGCGAACAAAGGAAGCTGACCATTCCCCCCACTCTTGGGTAATTAAGCGTCTCATAACCTTGTCATCTATCCCTTAAAAACACTTTGTCATCTCGATATGCGCATATGGTGGGAAGACAAATTGATAATTTTTCTTTTCCTGTCAGCTATGGTGATAAGAAGCATGAAAAAATAACACCAAACTCCTGGCTTGTTTACATAGTAAAATTGTTGCAAGTGGTTCAGAATAAGAGGACTCCAGAAGGTTCAGCTGAAGAATGAAGAGAAATCAATGAAGTACAATTTTTCTAGTTTGCCTTTGAGTGGAGCCATCCGAATTTAGCATGACTTGATTGTGGATGCTAAACTCAAATAAGTTAATTATGTTTCATCTAGTGACATTGTATTTGGAAATGCATGCTTTAGGCTATACTGTGTGGTGTTAAAGGCTATGGCTTCAAAAGTTAAACGTGGTGAAGTCTTTCTCTATGAAAAAGAAATATATTTTGAATGGTACTATATTAGGTGAAAGCACAAAGCCCATTACCATTTTCATAACTCGAAATCATTCCCGATGCTGTCCCGGTCGGGCTCCGAGCACATGAGCCTCGAACGCATTTCTCATACTCTGCAGCTGTGCACAAAGAAAGAAGAACCTACCAGCTCATCGAGGGTGCACAGTGCTGGAGCATGCTCGTGAAGATGTCACAAAAAACAGATGACGGTAACCCCTTGGCGAAGATGTGGGCATGCTGCGATGATGTTGGAACATGGAGCACCTTGGTTTCATCGAGAACAAAGCGATCCCACATAAAGTGGAGATCCATCTCCAGTCCTCTGATGTTGTACGAGATTAGTAGAGAGGTACATAGCACTCACATTATCACGGCAAATAGTGGTCGCTCGGCGGGTTGGAAGACAAAGCTCAGTGAGAAGTCGACGATGCCAGCACGATTCGGCGATGCATTTGGCGACGGCGCGTCGCACTAGACCGCAAGACGGTGTGCTGGAGCTTCGATGAGCACAACACCAAGTTCGTGCCCTAGAACACACAGAAGCCAGATGTGGATCACCTTGTATCCGGAGTTCCGGACACCCAGCCCAATCCGCATCACCGTTAGCGTCCGGATATTGGGAGGACGAATGGTAGAGCTGCAGGTGAGACTAAATTGTCATATAGAGATAAGATTCTTAATAACAATATTAAGAGAGAGAAGAATTTTGGTAAGATAAAAGGATAAGGAGGGAGGAGAGCACTACCGATGGCAACAACAAAAAGGCAGGCCCCATTATGGACTATAATGTGATGGGAATTAGGCGCTAATGAAAAACGTGACAAGGAAAGGCTACCTGAATCCTCGGTGACATGGGAGACTGCACCAGTGACCACTATCCACTCCGGCGCCAGAGGAAACACAGCGCCCTACTTGGGCGCGCTGCGCAGCATGGCATTGACATCCCATGCATACAACGGGGCAGTACACCGCGCAGGAGGTGCAGGACTCGGTACACTTGCGTCGGCGCATCCGGTCGCGACCTCAGAACACCGACTGAGTTCGGGGGGATCCAGGCGCTCAAAGGCGGAGGAAAGCCGCACCCCATGGGGTGAAGTAGGCGAACCAAGGGTGATACCAATGTCCTCCTAGCGCGTCGTCTCGACCCCCACCATCACGGCCACGGCCGCCATGACTACAATCACCAACGTGGTGCATGTTGAGTTGGCCGCCGCTCAGTCACCACCACAGTAGGGCGGATGGTCGCGGCCGCAATCCTTGCGCACCATGGCCGCGAGCGCCTCTGTTGGTGTGGATGGTGAACACCAAGGTGCCAACAATGAGGGTGCGCTTGTCAAGCACGAGCTCGCCGAGGACCAAACGAGAACGCGCCTGGGCGAACGAAAGAAGCAACACGGTGGACTGCAGAATGGCCGCCTGTACCGCCCACTTGTCACCGAGGCTGTCAATCATCTCGAGCATCAGGGTGCTATCGTCCACGGGCCCGCCGATGTCGGCGAGCACTGAGGCGAGAAGGTGAAGTTGGCAGCAGTAGTCGTGGATGGACCCGATCGCCACGGGTGCAAACACAGAACTTCTGGACCAGGTGGAGTCAAAGCCCGGCCTTGTTGTGAAAGAAGTAGTCGTGCAACCAAGCCCATATAAGGTACACCGAGGACTGATCACTAGTAGAAAAAGGGTCAAATATTCAGCTCATTAGTGTCGGTTTGAATTTGAGCCGGCACTAATGTGTCCATTAGTGCCTGTTCCAACGGCTAGCCGGGCCGCTCTCATTAGTACCGGTTCTTTCCTAACTTTTAGCACCGGTTTATACCATGAACCGGTACTAATGAGAATGGTGGCAGGATGTTGTCAGTCAGGGGCCCCTCCAGCACCTTTAGGACCGGTTCGTGCCACGAACCGGTACTAAAGCTCGCCTATATAAACCCTTCGTCCACCCGAGCTCGCTTCTTCCCCTTTCCCTCTCCTCCGTTCTTCCCTTCCTCTCGAGCTCATCACAAATGTTGCCCAAATTTTATCAAGATTTGAAGGCCCCCCATCCATTTAAATGATTACAAAGGTTAGTAACTTTGTCCTTTCATCTCTCATTGCTAGATTACCTCTTGCAATGGTATATATAGTGATTAATTTGTGGGTTTTAGTAATTTGGGTGGAATTATATGTGGTGGTATTTGATTTATATGCAATTTGAGGTCAAAATAACACTTAGTTTGCATATGTAGGTGTGGTTTACTTAGTGCCTTCTAAATCTCCGTCGTAACCACCGTCGATCGCCCTTTTAAATCCGTCTGGCACCACCTTGTAGTGAGCCTCTTGTTCATGAAATTTTTATATAAAAAATTGATGCTTGCGTGATTTGGATATATAGTTACTCGTATAATTATCTTACCTGCACATTGTTTGTTATACATAGTGCCATGGTTTTGATATCCGTCCCTGTCAGCCCTCGTCCCTGTTATGATTCGGATATGGTATATTCTCTTTTAAAACCATTTGTTGCATTTCTTATTTATGAAAAATTATGCCCATCAAGTTGACATTGATATTTTTATCTAGGAGGTATGTGAACCGGAAATTCCAACCGACCCTATTGTCGAGAGGTTAAATTTAGTTGAAAGAGAAAACGGGTATTTGAAAGAAAAATTGAAAAGAATTTAGGGGGAGAAGATGGAATTGGAGTTGCATGTTGCCGATATCGTCAATGATCACAAGATCAAGATGGAGAAAATGCGCTTGAAGATTAGAAAGATTAGAAAATATGCCATTGATAGTGAGGCTTGGTATCATTATGCTGTTGGATCAATTGTTACCTTAGTTGCGATCTCGATCGCATTTGTTGTTGCATTTAAATGCTTTAGCTAGAGAGTTATTTGTTTGTTGCATTTAAGTGTTGTATGAAATTTATGTATGAACTTGTATTAATTTGATCTTTTTGGTGTTGTGTAATGAAGATGAGCCGACAATGGATGTACGATGACCGATGCTCTCCCGAGTTCATTAATGGCGTGCAAACTTTTCTGCTTGCGGCTGAGGCAAACAAGCTGGCGGATGGTTTTATGCCTTGTCCATGTGTTGGCTATAAGAATGATCACAATTACTCTAAGTCAAGAACCATTGATGTCCACCTCTTTGAGTTCGGTTTTATGCCTTTTTCCACACTTGTGCTTCGAAGTAGCACCGTGATCTTCATGATAGAGAGTCTCCTATGTTGTCACTTTCATATACTAGTGGGAATTTTTCATTATAAAACTTGGCTTGTATATTCCAATGATGGGCTTCCTCAAAATGCCCTAGGTCTTCGTGTGAGCAAGCAAGTTGGATGCACACCAACTTAGTTTCTTTTGTTGAGCTTTCACATATTTATTGCTCTAGTGCATGGGTTGCATGGCAATACCTACTCCTCTCATTGACATCAATTGATGGGCATCTTCATAGCCTATTGATTAGCCGCGTCAATGTGAGACTTTCTACCTATTTGTCTTCTCTCATAATCCCCATCATTATACTTTACTCCACCCATAGTGCTATATCTATGGCTTGCGCTCATGTATTGCTTAATGGTTGAAAAGGCTGAAGCGCGTTAAAAAGTATGAACCAATTGCTCGGCTTGTCATCGGAGTTATGCATGATGAGAACGTTTTGTGTGACGAAATTGAAACATGGCCTAATAATATGATTTTGTAGGGTTAGCATGTTCGAAGTATTATTGTTATTATGTCAACATTAAACTTTTATCTTGAATCTTTCGGATCTAAATATTCATGCCACAATAAAAAGAATTACATTGAAAATTATGCTAAGAAGCATTCCACATCAAAAATTCTATTTTTATCATTTACCTACTCGAGGACGAGCATGAATTATGCTTGGGGATGCTTGATACATCTCCAACATATCTATAAATTTTGATTGTTCCATGCTATTATATATTCTTTTTTGGATGTTTAATGGGCTTATTTATACACTTTTATATTATATTTGGGACTAATCTATTAACCGGAGGCCCAGCCCAAATTGCTGTTTTTTTTGCATATTTCAGTGTTTCGCAGAAAAAGAATATCAAACGGAGTCCAAACGGAATGGAACCTTCGGGAGCATGATGTTTGGAACAAACGTGATCCAGAGGACTTGGAGTGGACGTCAAGCAACCAACGAGGAGGCCACGAGGCAGGCGCGTCCTCCACCCTCGTGGCCCCCTCGTGGCTCCACCGACCTACTTCTTCCTCTTATATATACCTACGTACCCCCAAACCATCGAAGAGCACCATGAAAACCTAATTCCACCGCCGCAACCTTCTGTACCTGTGAGATCCCCTATTGGGGCCTTTTCCGGCGTCCTACCGGAGGGGGCATTGATCATGGAGGGCTTCTACATCAATACCATAGCCTCTTCGATAATGTGTCAGTAGTTTACCTCAGACCTTCGGGTCCATAGTTATTAGCTAGATGGCTTCTTCTCTCTCTTTGGATCTCAATACAAAGTTCTCCTCGATTCTCTTGGAGATCTATTCGATATAATCTTCTTTTGCGGTGTGTTTGTCGAGATCCGATGAATTGTTGGTTTATGATCAAGATTATCTATGAACAATATTTGAATTTTATCTGAATTCTTTTATGTATGATTGGTTATCTTTCCAAGTCTCTTCGAATTATCAGTTTGGTTTGGCCTCCTAGATTGATCTTGCTTGCAATGGGAGAAGTGCTTAGATTTGGATCAATCTTGCGGTGCTCGATCCCAGTGATAGTAGGGGAAATGAAACGTATTGTATTGTTGCCATCGAGGATAAAAGATGGGGGTTTTTATCATATTGCATGAGTTTATCACTCTACATCATGTCATCTTGCTTAAAGCGTTACTCCGTTCTTATGAACTTAATACTCTAGATGCATGCTGGATAGCGGTCGATGTGTGGAGTAATAGTAGTAGATGCAGCAGGAGTCGGTCTAGTTGTCACGGACGTGATGCCTATATAAATGATCATACCTAGATATTCTCATAACTATGCTCAATTCTATCAATTGCTCGACAGTAATTTGTTTACCCACCGTAATACTTATGCTATCTTGAGAGAAGCCACTAGTGAAACCTATGCCCCCCGGGTCTATTTTCCATCATATTAATCTCCCATCAACAAGCTATTTCTATCTTTGTTTACTTTGCTTCCTTTACTTTTAATCTTTATTATAAAAATACCAAAAATATTATCATATCATCTCTATCAGATCTCACTTTTGCAAGTGGCCATGAAGGGATTGACAACCCCTTTATCGCGTTGGTTGCAAGGTTCTTATTTGTTTATGTAGGTGCAAGGGACTTGGCGTAGCCTCCTACTGGATTGATACCTTGGTTATAAAAAACTGAGGAAAATACTTACGCTACTTTGCTGCATCACCCTTTCCTCTTCAAGGGAAAACCAACGCAGTACTCAATAGGTAGCATTAGCTTATGGCCAAGACATCCTACATTGCACATGAGTGCATTCAGGATTTCTAAAACCGAGGAATGCTTAATAGTGAAAGACTAGAGCAAAAATGTGAAGGATCGCAGAGAAGTACTAGGGGGCAGCAATGAGAAGCGCAACCCATGATTAGGAGACAGGCTCATCTGCATGCTCCAATATGATGAATCAGGAGAGCTACACACGTTCTATGATATTTTACCTAGGAGAGAGCAGCATGAGTGATTAGCTAGTTCATGCTCTTAGAACTTGTCCTCTCATGTCCGTGTTCTTCGTCCTGAACTTAATCTCAAAGTGATTTGTTTTTGTGGTCTTATGAAAGCTTATAATCTCATGACCATGCATGTTGAACTCGATGATATCTTTGCTTGATCACTTATATTGGTAATGACCACTATGATGATTATTAGCTAGCTAGTGTTGTTCCTGATGATATGATAAAAGAGTTTTTATATTAATATGATGATGATGATGAGTTATTATATCATTTATGAAAAAAACCGCGAATTAGTTTCAACTGGATATGGATCCTAGCTAAGTGATCAAGTAATATGCCATATCCACTTCAAACTAATCCGCGGTACTTTCACCTAGTGATTTAACAAATCATTATAATTTAAAAATAATCTTTCAATTAAATGGAAAACTCAAAATTAAAGGAAAAATAAAAATAAAACCAACCCTCCCAACCTTTAGTACGGTTGGTGTTACAAACCGGTACTAAAGGTCTCCCACCCCTGCCTGGCTCGTGCACGTGGTGGCCATTTAGTGGCGGCTCGTGCATGAACCGGTATTTAAGGGGGACCTTAATCCCCACCCTTTAGTGTCGTTACAGAACCTACACAAAGGCCCTTACGAACTAGTGCTAAAGCCCGGTTCGCACTAGTTGTGTTTAAGCCGACAACGCTGCAACTAAGAAAAGGAAAAGAAAAGAAAAACAGAAAATAAAAAAGGAAAAGGAAAATTAAAGGAAAAGACAAATGAGAGCAATAGCAACAACGCCTGTTCTCGAAAGCGCTATAGCTACATTAGCTATAGCGCGTATTTCCTACACGCGCTATAGATTTTTTTCGAAAAGGAGGTTATCCCCCGGCCTCTGCATCAGAACGATGCATACGGCCATAATATTAATAAGCAAAAGGTTCAACAAAGTCTTCAGGTCTCAAAAGGAAAAAAAGCTCACATAGAGCAAAAACATAAAGGAACATGATAGCCACAACCGGTAGGCCAAAAAAAAGATAGGAAACTAAACGCCTATCCTATTACATGACCGTCATCCAAATCGGTTGAAGATAGCCCGTGCTACCGTATCCCACTGGATTGACCCAGTAACGAAACGCTCCCTGGCATCCGTCGGAGTGAGTAGCGACCACATACGGATCAGTGAAGTGGCCTGGAAAATAACCTACAAGAAATGAATATTTGTTTTTCTGTTAAAAACCAAATCGTTCCTGCAGTTCTAAACTGCCCATAATAAAGCACATACTCCTACACGGATATGTCTCGTTGTTTCTAAATCTATCCCATCTAACCACGTCCCAAATAACGTGTTGATAGTATCCAGGAGTAATATTAAATGCTATGTGGATAGACCGCCACAAAAGTTTTTCCAATGGGCATTCAAGAAAGAGGTGTTTCATGGATTCATCATGATCACAGAAGCTACATCTTGTAAATCCATTCCAATTGCGCTTTGCCAAATTGTCCTTAGTTAGAATGACTTGTCTATGGACAAACCACATAAACACTTTAAATTTAAAGGCACTATGACTTTCCAAACATGTTTCGATCGAGGTATAGAGCCTGTGTTGATAATATCCAAATACATGGACTTCACCGAAAACTCTGTTGGGTTACGTAGTAATTTCAAAAAATTTCCTACGCACACGCAAGATCATGGTGATGCATAGCAACGAGAGGGGAGAGTGTTGTCTACGTACCCTCGTAGACCGAAGCGGAAGCAATCACAACGTAGAGGAAGTAGTCGACGTTCTCCTCGCGATCCAACCGATCCAAGCACCGTTACTCCGGCACCTCCGGTTCTTGGCACACGTACAGCTCGGTGGCGCTCCTCGGCTCCGATCCAGCAAAGCTCCGGGAGAGAGAGTTCCACAAGACGCGACAGCGTGGTGACGATCTTGATGTTCTACCAACGAGGGCTTCGCCTAAGCACTGCTACGATTTGACCGAGGTGGAATATGGTGGAGGGGGCACCGCACACGGCTAAGGAACGATCTCACGGATCAACTTGTGTGTTCTAGGGTGCCCCCTGCCTGTATATAAAGGAGCAAGGCGAGGGCCGGCCGGCCCTAGGAGGTGCGCCAAGGGAGGGGGAGTCCTCCTCCTAGTGGGAGTAGGACTCCCTTTCCTTGTCCAATTAGGAAGGAGGAAGGGGAAGGAAAGAGAGAGGGAGAGGGAAGGGGCGCCCCCCCTCCTTGTCCAATTCGGACTCCCCATGGGGGCGCGCCACCTCTGGCGCAGCCCTCTCTCCCTCTTGGCCCAATAAGGCCCATTACTTCCCGGGGTTCCGTAACCCCTCGGCACTCCGTCTTTCTCCGGAAACTTCCGGAACCTTTCCGGTGTCCGAATATAGCCGTCCAATATATCAATCTTTATGTCTCGATCATTTCGAGACTCCTCGTCATGTCCGTGATCACATCCGGGACTCGAACTTCTTCGGTACATCAAAATACACAAACTCATAATATAACCGCCATCGAAACCTTAAGCGTGCGGACCCTACGGTTCGAGAACAATGTAGACATGACCAAGACACATCTCCGGTCAATAACCAATAGCGGGACCTGGATGCCCATATTGGTTCCTACATTTTCATTTAAGATCTTTATCGGTCAGACCGCATAACAACATACGTTGTTCCCTTTGTCATCGGTATGTTACTTGCCCGAGATTCGATCGTCGGTATCCAATACCTAGTTCAATCTCACATCGGCAAGTCTCTTTACTCGTTCCGTAATACATCATCTCACAACTAACTCATTAGTTGCAATGCTTGCAAGGCTTATGTGATGTGTATTACCGAGAAGGCCCAGAGATACCTCTCCGACAATCGGAGTGACAAAACCTAATCTTGATTCATGCCAACTCAACATATACTTTTGGAGACATCTGTAGAGCACCTTTATAATCACCCAGTTACGTTGTGACGTTTGGTAGCACATAAAATGTTCCTCCGGTAAACGGGAGTTGTATAATCTCATAGTTGCAGGAACTTTGTATAAGTCATGAAGAAAGCATAAGCAACATACTAAACGATCAAGTGCTAAGCTAATGGAATGGGTCAAGTCAATCACATCATTCTCCTAATGATATGATCCCGTTAATCAAATGACAACTCATGTCTATGGTTAGGAAACATAACCATCTTTGATTTAACGAGCTAGTGAAGTAGAGGCGTACTAGTGACACTCTGTTTGTCTATGTATTCACACATGTATTATGTTTCCGGTTAATACAATTCTAGCATGAATAATAAACATTTATCATGATATAAGGAAATAAATAATAACTTTATTATTGCCTCTAGGGCATATTTCCTTGATCTCCCACTTGCACTAGAGTCAATAATCTAGTTTATACAAGAATGATTCTAACACCCATGGAGTCTTGGTGCTGATCATGTTTTGCTCGTGGAAGAGGCTTAGTCAATGGAGTCTGCAATGTTCAGATCCGTATGTACTTTGCAAATCTCTATGTCTCCCACTTGGACTTGGTCCCGAATGGAATTGAAGCGTCCCTTGATATGCTTGGTCCTCTTGTGAAATCTGGATTCCTTTGCCAAGGCAATTGCACCAGTATTGTCACAGAAGATCTTCATTGGTCCCGATGCACTAGGTATGACACCTAGATCGGAAATGAACTCTTTCATCCAGACTCCTTCATTTGCTGCTTCGAAGCAGCTATATACTCCGCTTCACATGTAGATCCCGCCACGACGCTTTGTTTAGAACTGCACCAACCGACAGCTCCATCGTTTAATAAAAATACGTATCCGGTTTGCGATTTAGAATCGTCCGGATCGGTGTCAAAGCTTGCATCGGCGTAACCATTTACGATTAGCTCTTTGTCACCTCCATATCGAGAAACATATCCTTAGTCCTTTTAGGTATTTCAGGATGTTCTTGACCGCTGTCCGATGATCCACTCTGGATTACTTTGGTACCTTCCTGCCAAGCTTATTGCTAAGCATACGTCCGGTCTGGTACACTGACATTGCATACATGATAGAGCCTATGGCTGAAGCATAGGGAACATTTTTCATTTTCTCTCTATCTTCTGCGTGGTCGGGCATTGTGTCCGACTCAATTTCATACCTTGTAACACGTAAAAGTCCTTTCTTTGCACGATCCATTTTGAACTTTTCAAAACTTTATCAAGGTATGTGCTTTGTGAAAGTCAATTAAGCGTCTTGATCTATCTCTATAGATCTTGATGCCCAATATGTAAGCAGCTTCACCGAGGTCTTTCATTGAAAAACTTTTATTCAAGTATCCTTTTATGCTATCCAGAAATTCTATATCATTTCCAATTAACAATATGTCGTCCACATATAATATTAGAAATGCTCTGAGCTCCCACTCACTTTCTTGTAAATACAGGCTTCTCCAAAAGTCTGTATAAAACCATTTGCTTTGATCACACTATCAAAGCGTTTATTCCAACTCGAGAGGCTTGCACGGACCATAAATTGATCACTGGAGCTTGCACACTTTGTTAGCGCCTTTTGGATCAACAAAACTTTCTGGTTGCATCATATACAACTCTTCTTCTAGAAATCCATTCAAGAATGCAGTTTTTACATCCATTTGCCAAATTTCATAATCATAAAATGCGGCAATTGCTAACATGATTCGGACAGACTTAAGCATCGCTACGGGTGAGAAAGTCTCATCGTAGTCAACCCCTTGAACTTGTCGAAAACCTTTCGCAACAAGTTGAGCTTTATAGATAGTTATATTACCATCAGCGTCAGTCTTCTTCTTAAAGGTCCATTTATTTTCAATGGCTTGCCGATCATCGGGCAAGTCAACCAAAGTCCATACTTTGTTCTCATACATGGATCCCATCTCAGATTTCATGGCTTCAAGCCATTTTGTGGAATCTGGGCTCACCATCGCTTCTTCATAGTTCGTAGGTTCACCATGATCTAGTATCATGACTTCGAGAATAGGATTACCGTACCACGCTGTTGTGGATTTTATTACGGTTGATCTCTGAAGTTCATTGACAACTTGATCTGAAGTTTCATGATCATTATCATTATCTTCCTCGCTAATCGGTGTAGGTGTCACGTAAACCGATTTACGTGATGAACTACTTTCCAATAAGGGAGCTGGTACTATTACCTCATCAAGTTCCACTTTCCTCCCACTCACTTCTTTCGAGAGAAACTCCTTCTCTAGAAAGGATCCATTCTTAGCAACGAATGTCTTTCCTTCGGATCTGTGATAGAAGGTATACCCAATTGTCTCCTTTGGGTATCCTATGAAGACACATTTTTCCGATTTGGGTTCAAGCTTATCAGGTTGAAGGTTTTTCACATAAGCATCGCAACCCCAAACTTTCGAAAGCGACAACTTTGGTTTCTTGCTAAACCATAGTTCATAAGGTGTCGCCTCAACGGATTTTGACGGTGTCCTATTTAACGTGAATGCGGCCGTCTCTAAAGCATAACCCCAAAACGATAGCAGTAAATCGAAATAGACATCATAGATCGCACCATATCTAGTAAAATACGATTCTGACGTTCGGACACACCATTACGCTGTGGTGTTCCCGGTGGCGTGAGTTGCGAAAATATTCCGCATTGCTTCAAATGTAGACCAAACTCGTAACTCAAATATTCTCCTCCACGATCAGATCGTAGAAACTTTATTTTCTTGTTACGATGATTTTCAACTTCACTCTGAAATTCTTTGAACTTTTCAAATGTTTCAGATTTATGTTTCATCAAGTAGATATACCCGTATCTGCTTAAATCATCTGTGAAGGTGAGAAAATAACGATATCCGCCACGAGCTTCAATATTCATCGGACCACATACATCTGTATGTATGATTTCCAATAAATCTGATGCTCTCTCCATACAACCGGAGAACGGTGTTTTAGTCATCTTGCCCATGAGGCACGGTTACATAAGTACCAAGTGATTCATAATCAAGTGATTCCAAAAGTCCATATGTATGGAGTTTCTTCATGCGTTTTACAATCGATATGACCTAAACGGCGATTGCCACAAATAAGTTGCACTATCATTATCAACTCTGCATCTTTTGGCTTCGACATTATGAATATGTGTATCACTACTATCGAGATTCAACAAGAATAGACCATTCTTCAAGGGTGCATGACCATAAAAGATATTACTCATATAAATAGAACAACCATTATTCTCTGATTTAAATGAATAACCGTCTCGCATCAAACAAGATCCAGATATAATGTTCATGCTCAACGCTGGCACCAAATAACAATTATTTAGGTCTAAAACTAATCCCGAAGGTAGATGTAGAGGTAGCGTGCCGACCGCGATCACATTGACTTTGGAACCGTTTCCCAGCGCGCATCGTCACCTCGTCCTTTGCGGTGCTCGTCTATTC
This sequence comes from Aegilops bicornis, assembly GCA_021605145.1. Lineage (NCBI taxonomy): Eukaryota > Viridiplantae > Streptophyta > Magnoliopsida > Poales > Poaceae > Aegilops > Aegilops bicornis. The sequence continues at coordinate 55,968,000 of CM038673.1, read as the reverse complement.
CGTAGTCCCTGTTTCGAGTTGCAAATATTAGCAACAGAACCAGTATCAAATACCAGTGCTACTACGAGCTCTAGTAAGGTACACATCAATAACATGTATATCACATATACCTTTGTTCACCTTGCCATCCTTCTTATCCGCCAAATACTTGGGGCAGTTCCGCTTCAGTGTCGGTTTGCTTGCGGTAAAAACACTTTCAGTTTCAGGGCTTAGGTCCAGACTTGGGTTTCTTCTCTTGAGCAGCAACTTTCTTGCTGTTCTTTTGAAGTTTCCTTCTTCTTCCCTTTGCCCTTTTTCTTGAAACTAGTGGTCTTGTTGACCATCAACACTTGATGCTCTTTCTTGATTTCTACCTCCATGACTTTTAGCATTGCGAAGAGCTCAGAATTGTCTTAGTCATCCCTTGCATATTATAGTTCATCACGAAGCTCTTGTAGCTTGGTGGCGATGATTGGAGAATTACATCAATGACACTATCATCCGGAAGATTAACTCCCAGCTGAATTAAGTGATTATTATACCCAGACATTTTGAGTATGTGCTCACCGACGTAACTATTCTCCTCCATCTTGCAGCTATAGAACTTATTGGAGACTTCATATCTCTCAATCCGGGCATTTGCTTGAAATATTAACTTCAACTCTTGGAACATCTCATATGCTCCATGACGTTCAAAACGTCGTTGAAGACCCGGTTCTAAACCGTAAAGCATGGCACACTGAACTATAGAGTAGTCATCAGCTTTGCTCTGCCAGACGTTCACAACTTCTGGCGTTGCTCCTGCAAAGAGCTGGCACCCAGCGGTGCTTCTGAGACGTAATTCTTCTGTGCAGCAATGAGGATAATCCTCAAGTTACGGACCCAGTCCGTGTAATTTCCACCATCATCTTTCAACTTTGCTTTCTCAAGGAACGCATTAAAATTCAACGGAACAACGGCATGAGCCATCTATCTACTGAAACATAGACAAGCAAAATACTATCGGTACTAAGTTCATGATAAATTTAAGTTTTAATTAATCATATTAAATAACTCCCACTTAGACAGATATCTCTCTAGTCATCTAAGTGATTACGTGATCCAAATCAACTAATCCATAACCGATCATCACGTGAGATGGAGTCGTTTTCAATGGTGAACATCACTATGTTGATCATATCTACTATATGATTCACGCCGACCTTTCGGTCTCCGTGTTCCGAGGCCATATCTGCATATGCTAGGCTCGTCCAAGTTTAACCTGAGTATTCTGCGTGTGCAAACTGGCTTGCACCCGTTGTAGATGGACGTAGAACTTATCACACCCGATCATCACGTGGTGTCTGGATACTATGAACTTTTAGCAACGGTGCATACTCAGGGAGAACACTTCTTGATAATTTTTAGTGAGAGATCATCTTATAATGCTACCGTCAATCAAAGCAAGATAAGATGCATAAAGGATAAACATCACATGCAATCAATATAAGTGATATGATATGGCCATCATCATCTTGTGCTTGTGATCTCCATCTCAAGCACCGTCGTGATCACCATTGTCACCGCGCGACACCTTGATCTCCATCGTAGCATCATTGTCGTTTCGCCATCTATTGCTTCTCGACTATCGCTACCGCTTAGTGATAAAGTAAAGCAATTACGTATGCGTTTGTATTTCATACAATAAAGCGACAACCATAAGGCTCCAGCCAGTTGCCGATAACATAGGTTACAAAACATGATCAACTCATACAATAAAATATAGCATCACGTCTTGACCATATCACATCACAACATGCCCTGCAAAAACAAGTTAGACGTCCTCTACTTTGTTGTTGCAAATTTTACGTGGCTGCTACGGGCTTAAGCAAGAACCAATCTCACCTACGCATCAAGACCACAACGATACTTCGTCAAATAGACTCCGTTTTAACCTTCTCAAGGACCGGGCGTAGCCACACTCGGTTCAACTAAAGTGAGAGAGACAGACACCGCCAGCCACCTTTAAGCACGAGTGCTCGTAGCAGTGAAACCAGTCTCGGCGTAAGCGTCTGGCGTAATGTCGGTCCGGGCTGCTTCATCTCACAATACCGCTGAACCAAAGTATGACATGCTGGTAGGCAGTATGACTTGTATCGCCTACAACTCACTTGTGTTCTACTCGTGCAAAACATCAAACCATAAAAACCTAGGTTCGGATGCCACTGTTGGGTTACGTAGTAATTTCAAAAAATTTCCTACGCACACGCAAGATCATGGTGATGCATAGCAACGAGAGGGGAGAGTGTTGTCTACGTACCCTCGTAGACCAAAGCGGAAGCAATCACAACGTAGAGGAAGTAGTCGTACGTTCTCCTCGCGATCCAACCGATCCAAGCACCGTTACTCCGGCACCTCCGAGTTCTTGGCACACGTACAGCTCGGTGACGCTCCTCGGGCTCCGATCCAGCCAAAGCTCCGGGGAGAGAGAGTTCACAAGACGACGGGCGTGGTGACGATCTTGATGTTCTACCAACGCAGGGCTTCGCCTAAGCACTGCTACGATTTGACCGAGGTGGAATATGGTGGAGGGGGCACCGCAGACACGGCTAAGGAACGATCTCAAGGATCAACTTGTGTGTTCTAGGGTGCCCCCCGCCCGTATATAAAGGAGCAAGGGGAGGGCCGGCCGGCCCTAGGAGGTGCGCCAGGAGGGGGAGTCCTCCTCCTAGTGGGAGTAGGACTCCCTTTCCTAGTCCAACTAGGAAGGAGGAAGGGGAAGGAAAGAGAGGAGAGGGAGAGGAAAGGGGCGCGCCCCCTCCTGTCCAATTCGGACTCCCCATGGGGCGTGGCGCCACCTCTGGCGCAGCCCTCTCTCTCCCTCTTGGCCCAATAAGGCCCATTACTTCCCGGGGGTTCCGGTAACCCCTCCGGCACTCCGTCTTTCTCCGGAAACTTCCGGAACCTTTCCGATGTCCGAATATAGCCGTCCAATATATCAATCTTTATGTCTCGATCATTTCGAGACTCCTCGTCATGTCCGTGATCACATCCGGGACTCAACTTCTTCGGTACATCAAAATACACAAACACATAATAAAACCGTCATCGAAACCTTAAGCGTGCGGACCCTACGGTTCGAGAACAATGTAGAAATGACCGAGACACATCTCCGGTCAATAACCAATAGCGGGACCTGGATGCCCATATTGGTTCCTACATTTTCTACGAAGATCTTTATCGGTCAGACCGCATAACAACATACGTTGTTCCCTTTGTCATCGGTATGTTACTTGCCCGAGATTCGATCGTCGGTATTGTAACATCCCAAATTTCCTATTTGGAATGTTTTACAATTATAGCTAAGCATCCTATGCATCCTGTTTGAATTTGAATGCCATTTGAAGCTTTAGAGAATTTTGAGTTTTGAATTTGAATTTCAAACTTGGCATGTGGGAAACATTTCAAAAAAACCAAGCACGATAAATACTTGATCAAAAGTATGAGAGGAGCAAACATGACACTCCAAAAATATCAGAGGAAACATTGCCAAAAGATTTGGATTCAAATCTGAAATTTATTTGAATTTGAAAAAATAGATTTTTATGAAGTTTGGATTTTGCCTTTGGAAAAATGTTCAAATGAAAGGGAATATTCCCCTGATCATTTTGGTATATATATACCCTATATAAAATATTTATGGATTTGGTTTTATTTTTGTTTTTGTTTTATTTAAAAAAAATAAAGAAAAAAAAACCCCTCGGGCGCCAGCTAGTCCACCCCGACCCCCTCGCCCCTCTCTCTCTCCCGCTGACCCGTGGGACCCGCCCGTCTCCTTCCCCTCGCCCACGCCACGAGCTCATGGAGATCCACCGGATCGAAGGATCCGGATCCCCGACCGCCTCGATGCCCTTCCGGCCACCCCGACCCCAGGGCTATAAAAGCCGAGTCGCAGACCCCATTTTCCCCTCGAAACCTCGCCACCCCTCTCCCTCCCGCTCGGCGTCATGGAGTCAAGGCTCGCCACGCCCGACAGCGCCTAGTCCACTGACCCCCCAACACCACGAACCACCCCGTGCTCCCGCATCTCCCGACGAGTCGCCGGAGCTCGCCGGCCTTGACGCCCGACGCCTTCGCCGCGCCGCCGCCCGTCGCCGAGTCCGGTGAAGTCACTGCATCGCCCTCGCCCGTCCGATCCTAGATCTAGGGCTAGGATTAGAACCCCGAAGGGTTAGGTTTTAGTTAGAAAACCGGCCGGTTCCGATCGGTTTAGTTTTTAGTTTAGGTTTTTATTTTTAGGCCGGTTCGTTTAGTTTAAACCTAGGGCCCGTTTAGACTATTTAACGCCTAGTGCACAGTATAGGCCCATTAGGCCTTTTTCTTTTATTTTGATTTTCTGTTTTAGCCGAATAGTTTCTGTTTTCAAAAATGTATATCTTTTATTCTGTTTAATATTTTTCGATGATTCTTTTTTTGTTGGATTGTAAATTTTATGTAGTTTCTGTAGAATACATATTTAGCTATGTTAAAAATAATTAAAATGCTTTAATTTAGTTTTAGTCAGAATAGTAAATCTGCTATAACTTGAGTTAGAAAAATTATTTTTGCATGATTCTTTTGTCCCAACTTTATTTTGACATTGCCAAACCCTAGAAATTAACTTGGGTATTTTATGATTAATAAATAATTAGTTTTAAGCAGAATCCTATTAATCCTAATTAATTAACTAGTTCCTGTTTTCCTATTAAATTAATTAGTAAATTAATTTATTTTTAACTTGTGATTAGTTATTCTAGGTTAGTTTCTGTCATTCTAGTAGATGAACTTTTATTTATAATTAATAAAAGTTTTAAATTATTTTTCTTAATAGAAATTGGATTAGGCCTAGAATGAGTTTTATAATAGCTTTTAATTAATTCTTTTTGCTCCTAGTTGCTTAGTGAATCCTTTTCTGTTAAGTTAACCTAAAACCATGATTAGGTTATATTAAGGAATTTTTGTTATATAAAAACTATTTTTGTTATTGTTTGGAGTAGGAAAAAAAAACTTTGAATTGGTTTCTTTGAGTTTTTCTTTTGGATTTGGTTTTGATTGTTTTGTTGTGCTATGTTACTATTGTTATCTTGTGTGATCCTCTTGCTTTGTGCTTATTGTGTTATTGTTTGTCTCGGTAGAGTTTCCGGAGTCTTGAAGCTTGCTACTACGACTCTTTAGCTTACGAGGATCATCAGCAAGGCAAGTTTTGATCATGTTCTTTCTATACCTATGTTTTTGCGCATTAGTAGTTGTCACCACCCCACCATGCGTGCAGTAGTGAAATCTTGAAGTCATTAAACTTGAGTAGTATCATGTGGTAGGATGAACCAATCCTTGTTACCATGACCCCGGACGTAGTAGTTATTTTGCTATGCTCGTAGGCGGGATTTGGTATGAGTGATATTCATAAGCAAGATGTGAGAGTCAATGATGATGATAACCCCATGAACTACAATGATCAAGATGGACTTATTAAAATCACTACTTGGTGGATGACGGTTGACGGGCACCCTTGATCACCCAGTGGTGGCCGTGATGAATGGAGAAGCGCCATGAAATCCTGCGGAAAGCTTCACACAGGCACTAAGAGAAGGATGTATGGCCCATGACCGGAAGCTTACGTGTGTAGACGCAAGCCATTATGGGCTCTGGCTGGGTTGTCCGTAGTAGTGTCGCTTGCTGGAGGGTACTATTAGAAGTAGACGATCGGTTGGATTGGATGGGTACCGGCGGTGGCGGAAGAACTCTTTGGAAGACCCTGTTTCATTCGTCCGTCTTCAAACACCATGAAGTGCGAAGACTCTAAAGGAGGGAATGATTCTTGCGGGAAAGTCGCAAACCTCTGCAGAGAGTTATAACCTAATCGATTAGCCGTGTCCCGATTCACGGACATTTGAGCCTCTGTAACTTGGAAGTATTCGGATATCTCAACACTAAAACTAATGAATTAATTTGAGGGTTTATGACTTAATAATTGGGAACGACATATTGGTTGGCGGAACCATCTCAATAACTACCAACAATTTGTAGTAATTTGCAAATAAGTCCACTGTGGTAGGATAAAATTGGCTTTACGCAAATTGATGAAACTTAGAGCTCCACAGCCAAAATGCATATAGAGTTAGTAACTTGATTATTGTTATTCTTCATGACTTGCCACTTATTCCAAAAGCTGACCTACATGGCTGCAACGTATTATGTTGCGAGAGATATATTCCGATCAGAGTGAGGCTACGCTCCGCTTGGCGATTGCCCTTTGGAGTCGGATGGACTCGCTTTACCTCGACGCTTCCGCAGCATTAGTAGTTTATTTCTCATGAGTTGGCCTTGAGCCGAATTTATTCCCTTGTAATGAAGACTCTATATGAGAATCGTTTAATGATATTCAGGTGTGATTGAACTTTGATTACTTTATCGATGTAATCGTGAGTGGCGGCATGATCTTGGGATGGTGCGAACGTAGATTTGACCGATTTTGGGTCAGGTCGCTACAGAGATGGTATCGAGCACACGCAATGACCGTAAGATCGTAACCCCTAGGATCGGAAAGCCATAAGCAGAGACCATTTACTTTGAACCCTTTTCATTCTATAATTCTTCCATGTTCAATTTCGACTCTTCTCCCTTTGCAACATTCTAGATGGCCGCGAGTTCACCCAGTTTTGCTACCGGAGTTACGCCAGCCCGATGAGGCGATGCCCTTTGGAAGAAAGCTGGTCCAGATGGTGAAGCAGCTGAAGATAGCTCTACCCTCGATCACCGGAAACCCACTAATGCACTTCCGCGGACACCCGCCATGTGATTGAGGTGCATATCCTGGGAGGACCTTTGGAGGACACACGGAGCCTATCAACTTTGAGTTCACCGAGTTCAAGCTGGATCATCGGAAGGGACGTGGCGATCTATCGAGCACTTGGACATCTCCGAGAGGAGTACAGGGCCGAGCTCGATCACTCAGACCTCGCCATGGTTTCTCACAGGGCAAGGAATGGAGATATCATCCGTACCATTGAGGACGATTCCACCCTCTCGTACATCCAAGACTTGGAGTGTCTTCTCAGGAAACGGGAGATTCAGACTCGCCGTAACTCGAAGACACACCGGAAGCTTTTGTTCCGCGAAGTGGAACTGGAGGAGAAGGCACGCGCAGACTTCCTTGGCCATGAGGAAGAAATCACGGACTTCATGGAGATAGTCGACGACCTGAAGATGAAGCTTGCCGCAATAGAGGAAAAAATGGACTTGGGAGAGGACCTTTATCCCAGCGGAGATGAAGGACCCCTCGTGAGTAATGATCAGGATTTTGAAGGGAGTACCACTGAAGGAAGCCACAAGAGGAGGCGCCACTGATGAGGACTTTTTTTAGTCGACCACCATGTTATCTTTTACCTTTTTGTCGATCAGTTAGGCCGATATTTTCCTTCGTTTAGTCATGAGCTTTTGTAATCGAGTTTGAACCATGTTTGAGTGGAATGAATAAATGATTGGTGTGTTATATGATTGTGCATTCATATGGGTAGTGTTATTTCTCATAGACCCTTGTTCTATTCTAATTTTCTCATCCACTCCATAAACACGGATGCCTCCGAGACGTGACCTTTGGTTTCCGCCGAGGTCACCCAGCTGCTCCAGCAGCCAGAATGCTGTGATGCAACTCCTTATTCAGAATCGAGAACAACACCGCCAACAATCCACCGCCACCACCCACCGTGGACAACTTGACTCGATTTACGAGGTTGAATCCGCCGGTGTTCTCTAGTAGCACCGAGCCGATTGTGGCTGATGATTGGCTCCGCAAAATCGGAAGGGAGCTAGTCACCGTTGGATGCACTGATGCTGAGAAGGTGCGCTTTGCCGTGCATCAACTGGATGGACCTGCAGCTTCTAGGTGGGAGAACTACACTGCCACTTTTCCCATGGGTGGCATCACATGGGACCAATTCCAAGGCCTTCGCCTTTGCTCATGTCTCACCGGAGCCATGAGTGCGAAGAAGCGTGAGTTCCGCAACTTACGCCAGGGAATCGTCTTGTGGCACAAAGACGTGGATGAATTCAGCAAGCTTGCTCGCTATGCCTGATGATGTGGCCACAGATGCCGCCAAGCGGGAGAAGTTCCTTGAGGGACTCAATGATGAACCGAGCATGCAGCTTATTGTGGCTACTTTCAACAACTACCGAGGAGCTAGTAGACAAGGCCACCATTCTTGAAGGCAAGCAGCGGCGAGATAGAAAGCATAGCGGAAGTACAGCCGGGGAAGCACAACTCGGGAGCTCGTGAAGCCCGTTATGCACCGTACTCGGGAGGGCACACCCATCATAACCATGGAGGTCATAACCATGGAGGAAATGGGAACAACCGCAGCCAGGACAACAAGTCGGGCCATGGCAATGGCAATGGCAACGGTAATGGCGGTCAACACCGTTACGCCCGGCTCCGAAGGATCTGAGCCACATCACCGCTTCAAGTGCGGAAGGCAGGGCACTATGCCACCGACTGCCGGAGGCCAAGCGGAGGAATGGTAATGGCAATGGAGGCTCGTGAAGAAGCCCAATCCGTTCCCTCGTGCTCGGGTGAACCACATAGGCGTGGAGGACGTCTATGATCAGCCGATTTCTTGTGGTTGGTAAGTTTTATTGAATTCACGTTCAGTTTTGGTTCTCTTTGATTACGGTGCAACGCATTCATTCATATCAAGGGTAGTTGTGGAAAATGCGGGTTGCCCACTAGAACCCTTAGAAGCCCCTTGGCGTCGATTCTGCGGGAGGAGAAATGATGGCAGGTGTAGGCTGTCCTGCAACCCTCAACATCGGGAACCACAAATTTCCGTGGACCTCATAGTGTTGGAAACCCGGACCTTGGATGAATCAAGAGGTTTGGAGTCAAGGAAAGTTAGCACCCGATTCATTGGCCCCTACAAAATCCTCGAGCGTCGTGGAGAAGTTGCTTACAAATTGGAATTGCGGAAGGATTGTCCGGAGTTCATGATGTCTTCCATGTTTCTCGGTGAAGAAGTGTCATGCCGACATGGCCGATGTTCCGTTGAGAGACACGGTGCCCTAGAGGCCATACAGCTTGACAAAGTGATCGACCTACAAGGAGAAACCCGTCCGAATTCTCGAGACTGCAAGTAGAGTCACCCGCATGACAAGGTCATTAAATTTTGCAAAGTCTTTGTGGAGTCACCACACCGAGGAAGAAGCCACTGGGAGCGAAGAAGACCTTCTTGAGATCACCCGCACCTATTTGCTAGCCAACCCGAATCTCGAGGGCGAGATTCATCTTAAGGTGGGTAGGTTTGTAACATCCCAAATTTCCTATTTGGAATGTTTTACAATTATAGCTAAGCATCCTATGCATCCTGTTTGAATTTGAATGCCATTTGAAGCTTCAGAGAATTTTGAGTTTTGAATTTGAATTTCAAACTTGGCATGTGGGAAACATTTCAAAAAAAACCAAGCACGATAAATACTTGATCAAAAGTATGAGAGGAGCAAACATGACACTCCAAAAATATCGGAGGAAACATTGCCAAAAGATTTGGATTCAAATCTGAAATTTATTTGAATTTGAAAAAATAGATTTTTATGAAGTTTGGATTTTGCCTTTGGAAAAATGTTCAAATGAAAGGGAATATTCCCCTGATCATTTTGGTATATATATACCCTATATAAAATATTTATGGATTTGGTTTTATTTTTGTTTTTGTTTTATTTAAAAAAAATAAAGAAAAAAAAAACCCCTCGGGCGCCAGCTAGTCCACCCCGACCCCCTCGCCCCTCTCTCTCTCCCGCTGACCCGTGGGACCCGCCCCGTCTCCTTCCCCTCGCCACGCCACGAGCTCATGGGAGATCCACCGGATCGAAGGATCCGGATCCCCGACCGCCCCGATGCCCTTCCGAAGCCACCCCGACCCCCAGGCTATAAAGCCGAGTCGCCAGACCCCATTTTCCCTCGAAACCTCGCCCCCTCTCCCTCTCGCTCGACGTCGCCGGAGTCAGGCTCGCCATCACGCCATAGTCGCCACGACGACGCCTAGTCCACCCCGACCCACTAACACCACCGAACCACCCCGTGCTCCCCGCATCTCCCGACGAAGTCGCCGGAGCTCGACGGCCTTGGACGCCTGACGCACTTTCGCCGCCGCCGCCGCCGTGAGTCCGATGAAGTCACTGACATCGCCCTCCCGTCCGATCCTAGATCTAGGGCTAGGATTAGAACCCGAAGGGTTAGGTTTTAGTTAGAAAACCGGCCGGTTCGATCGGTTTAGTTTTTAGTTTATGTTTTTATTTTTAGGCGGTTCGTTTAGTTTAAACCTAGGGCCCGTTTAGACTATTTAACGCCTAGTGCACAAGATAGGCCCATTAGGCCTTTTTCTTTTATTTTGATTTTACATTTTTAGCCGAATAGTTTCTGTTTTCAAAACTGTATATCTTTTATTCTGTTTAATATTTTTTGATGATTCTTTTTTTGTTGGATTGCAAATTTTATGTATTTTCTGTAGAATACATATTTAGCTATGTTAATAATAATTAAAAATGCTTTAATTTAGTTTTAGTCAGAATAGTAAATCTGCTATAACTTGAGTTAGAAAAATTATTTTCGCATGATTCTTTTTGTCCCAACTTTATTTTGACATTGCCAAACCCTAGAAATTAACTTGGGTATTTTAGGATTAATAAATAATTAGTTTTAAGCAGAATCCTATTAATCCTAATTAATTAACTAGTTCCTGTTTTCCTATTAAATTAATTAGTAAATTAATTTATTTTTAACTTGTGATTAGTTATTCTAGGTTAGTTTCTGTCATTCTAGTAGATGAACTTTTATTTATAATTAATAAAAGTTTTAAATTATTTTCTTAATAGAAATTGGATTAGGCCTAGAATGAGTTTTATAATAGCTTTTTAATTAATTCTTTTTGCTCCTAGTTGCTTAGTGAATCCTTTTCTGTTAAGTTAACCTAAAACCATGATTAGGTTATATTAAGGAATTTTTGTTATATAAAAACTATTTTTGTTATTGTTTGGAGTAGGAAAAAAACTTTGAATTGGTTTCTTTGAGTTTTTCTTTTGGATTTGGTTTTGATTGTTTTGTTGTGCTATGTTACTATTGTTATCTTGTGTGATCCTCTTGCTTTGTGCTTATTGTGTTATTGTTTGTCTCGGTAGAGTTTCCGGAGTGAAGCTTGCTACTATGACTCTTTAGCTTACGAGGATCATCAAGAAGGCAAGTTTTGATCATGTTATTTCTATACCTATGTTTTTGTGCATTAGTAGTTGTCACCACCCCACCATGCGTGCAGTAGTGAAATCTTGAAGTCATTAAACTTGAGTAGTATCATGTGGTAGGATGAACCAATCCCTTGTTACCATGACCCCGGACGTAGTAGTTATTTTGCTATGCTCGTAGACGGGATTTGGTATGAGTGATATTCATAAGCAAGATGTGAGAGTCAATGATGATGATAACCCCATGAACTACAATGATCAAGATGGACTTGAAAATCACTACTTGGTGGAGGGCGGTTGACGGGCACCTGGAGCACCCGGTGGTGGCCGGGATGCATGGAGAAGCGCCATGACATCCTGCGAAAGCTTCACCCAGCCACGAAGAGAAGGATGGATGCCCCATGACCGAAGCTTACCTGCAGCCGCAAGCCATTATGGGCTCTGGCTGGGTTGACCCTAGTAGTGACTGGCTGGGCGGTACTACGAGAAGTAGACGAACGGTAGGATTGGATGGGTACCGGCAGGGGCCAGAAGAACTGTTTGGAAGACCCTGTTTCATTCGTCCCGTCTTCAAACACCATGAAGTGCGACGACTCTAACGGAGGGAATGATTCTTGCGGGAAAAGTGCGCAAACCTCTGCAGAGAGTTATAACCTAATCGATTAGCCGTGTCCCCGATTCACGGACATTTGAGCCTCTGGAACTTGGAAGTATTCGGATATCTCAACACTAAAACTAATGAATTAATTTGAGGGTTTATGACTTAATAATTGGGAACGAGATATTGGTTGGCGGAACCATCTCAATAACTACCAACAATTTATAGTAATTTGCAAATAAGTCCACTGTGGTAGGATAAAATTGGCTTTATGCAAATTGATGAAACTTAGAGCTCCACAGCCAAAATGCATATAGAGTTAGTAACTTGATTATTGTTATTCTTCATGACTTGCCAGCTTATTCCAAAAGCTGACCTACATGGCTGCAACGTATTATGTTGCGTAGATATATTCCGATCGGGAGTGAGGCTACGCTCCGGCGCTTGGCGATTGCCCTTTGGAGTCGGATGGACTCGCTTTACCTCGACGCTTCCGCAACATTAGTAGTTTATTTCTCATGAGTTGGCCTTGAGCCGAATTTATTCCCTTGTAATAAAGACTCTATATGAGAATCGTTTAATGATATTCAGGTGTGATTGAACTTTGATTACTTTATCGATGTACTGTGAGTACCAGCATGATCTTGGGATGGTACAGACACGGAGATTTGACCGATTTTGGGTCAGGTCGCTACAGGTATCCAATACCTAGTTCAATCTCGTTACTGGCAAGTCTCTTTACTCGTTCCGTAATACATCATCTCACAACTAACTCATTAGTTGCAATGCTTGCAAGGCTTATGTGATGTGTATTACCGAGAAGGCCCAGAGATACCTCTCGACAATCGGAGTGACAAAACCTAATCTTGATTCATGCCAACTCAACATATACTTTTGGAGACATCAGAGAGCACCTTTATAATCACCCGATTACGTTGTGACGTTTGGTAGCACATAAAATGTTCCTCCGTAAACGGAGTTGTATAATCTCATAGTTGCAGGAACTTTGTATAAGTCATGAAGAAAGCATAAGCAACATACTAAACGATCAAGTGCTAAGCTAATGGAATGGGTCAAGTCAATCACATCATTCTCCTAATGATACGATCCCGTTAATCAAATGACAACTCATGTCTATGGTTAGGAAACATAACCATCTTTGATTTAACGAGCTAGTAAAGTAGAGGCGTACTAGTGACACTCTGTTTGTCTATGTATTCACACATGTATTATGTTTCCGGTTAATACAATTCTAGCATGAATAATAAACATTTATCATGATATAAGGAAATAAATAATAACTTTATTATTGCCTCTAGGGCATATTTCCTTCAAACTCTCCATTCTTAGTTAGTTTCCAGCCCAACTGATCAGGCTGTTGAGATAGGTGAACATCCATCAATCTTCTCACAAGATGGAGCCATGCTTCCCAACAGTTTCCCGCGAACGTCCTCCTGAATTGAATAGTGAGAGGGTTGCACTGTAATCAGTGATGTAGCTAACTAGCTATAGCGCTTTAGAAACTGTTGCCGCTTAAGTTTCACTTGCCCCAGTGCATGCGTCCCTCCTTCCCCAATTCCCCATTCTTCTCGCATCTCATAAGTCTCCTTCACGACATGCCTCCGTCGCCGTCACCGCTTGCGCCATCGCCGCCACGAGCCGCGTGCCCTCGACGCCCCCGGAACCACTGTCGTCCGCTCCTCGCCGCCCTTGCCTCCCTCTCTATCACCGGAGCATATTGCATGTTTATGATACGATTAGAATCAGAAAATAGTTAACTTGCATCGCTATATCGTGATTATGATGAGACGACATGATTTGTGTTGGATGATATGATGAGGCTACTATGTGTATGATATCATGAGAATATTGCATGTTTCTGATATAATTAGAATACTTTATACAACTAATTAGCAGTAGCGCGGTACAAACAACGCTACCACTACAGGTTAGCTGTAGCTCCTTATTAGTAGCGCCGCTGCCCGCGCTACTAATAGGCCAAGGACCCGCGCTACTGATAGGCTTTCCCCTAGTAGTGAAAGGTGGTGGTACTTTGTTCTATGCGTGATTTATCGATGTGCATCTTATCCAGAGTATCCGCATATATTAGATTTAAATTGTTGCCTCCGTCCATAAGGACCTTATGGAGTCAGTAATTGTCCATGATACTGGTCCGAGGACCCGGTAGCGGCGGGACACCTATCCGGGGCCAATCTCGATTGTTGTTATGGTCGAAGGTCATTGGTGTGTCTATCCATGCGCCCGAGATGGCACCTGCCGGATGTAATTGATTTCTGCGAGGCCTGTTTGCGCGGTTGTTGGACGTGAATGTCTCGTAGATCATTAGTATCTTATCTTCTTCTCGAGGTCTGCTGAAGGTGGCGGAGGTACCCGCTAGGGCGGGCCCCTTTAGCCACTGCTGAACACCCAACCGTCATGAAAGGCTGTGAGTCGGGCATGAGTTAATCAGAATGGTGTGGATCGAGCATGGTTTATCCAGAAAGCCATCCAGAGATGTCCTCGGGTGACCGGAGCTTTTCTTCTTGTTCCAAGGTCGATCACCCGGGGTGTTCCGTTTGCGAGGTTCGCGCCGAGGTGCCGATCGATCGCGTCCGGGTAGTCTTCACAGATTGAGTCCGTGTTCTCCTCGGCCACCATGCGTCTTCAATGGTGCAAAATCGTGCGATGAGGTAATTTCCGGGGCATTCAAGCTCCTTTGTCCTTGCATCCACGCTGAAGGCTACGATTATATCGAGTCCCGGTAGTCCGATATCTTGTCTTTGGGACGAGAACCTAGCCCGTAAGTGCCTTATCGATTCATGTGGGAGCTGTTGTACATAGGCTAGAACCTAGACATCGGGTGGGCTGTTGTTACCTGGGCGATACTCCACATGAGAGGTGAGTGAACGAGTTCCGATCTCTAAAGATCATGGGCCTGAGACCCTATTATCCTCATCCAATGTCGAATCAGTGGCCGTTGGTCCGACCGTGTTGATTCGGATATCAGCCCTCTTCCCCACCTCTGGCGGGCTCTTTGTCGACTCACTTTCCAAAACTACCTTAGCCCCTCCTCCTTAGGGGAATCCCCGCAGGACTGAAGAGGGGTCATGCTTTGCCTCAATTTACGTGGAGGCATCTTCAAGGTCGATGCTTGGTGTGAAGGTCAACCCTACAAGCTTAGGGCTGTTAATCGACGATCCCATCGATCCTTCTCGCCAATCGCACAATGTAACTCTCAATGAAAGCACAGTCTCGGTGTCAAAACTAGTAGACCTTGGGGTAGGGGGTCCCGAGCTGTGGATCTCGGATCAATGGTAATAGGGACAAGGGAGATGATGTTTACCTGTGTTCCGCCCTCTCGATGGCGATAAAACCCTACATCCTGCTCTTTGTTTATATTGATGGAGACGTGTCGAATACAGAGTTGATCTACCTCGATATAGTAATGTGTGTTCTAACTCTAGGGCTAGGTGAATGATATTGCATTGATCTCCCGTCTACGGGCTAAACCCTTTGGCTTATATACACACCAATGAGGGTATTTAGGGTTACAAGGTCGGTATTTAGGAGCAAGGTGGCAGGAGAGATCTTGGAGTATTCCTCAAGTGTTTGGTAGAGGTGGTATTGATCAGGCCTCCCGCGTACGGCCTCCAGAGTCCGTCTTGATCACGAATGAGGTCCCATCGGCCCAATCCGAGGAACATGAGCCGACTATGTTAGCACCCCCCAATCCAGGACACCATCAAAGAGTTTCACCTTTAATTAGCCTAGAAAACAGTGGTGATCTTGACAACACATTCAATTCATTGCGAGAGCCATGCAAACCAAAAAATGGATGTCATATCCAAAAATCCTTCGATGCAACTACCTCAAGAATGATCGTTGGATCGTTCGGTGGCCTTTGTACCCTTCCACCCCGCAGACAATTCTTTTATGTCCGGTGCATACAAATCAAGTGATCCAAGCATCATGGCCATCCTCTTGCTTCACTTTCACCATCATTCATCGGTCTTTGGGTGTCTTCCTTGGTTGGTGCTCTCAAATCTTGTGGGCCAAAGATAACGATCATTGCTTTAGTGAACCTTGAACATCCTCAAGGATTGTGTCTTCACCAATGCGGACATAGTCATCGATTGCATCGGCGAACACCCATATGCCAAGACTCGAACAACCACAATGCACTTCATCGGAGGGCTTGCACTTATCTCTCCACACGCATTTCTCCGGAGCTTCAACGGTCATCATCTCGGCATAGCGACTTTTGCAATGGTCGAGAAAAAGTCTTTTGTGCGAAAGTACTTCTCTCGATAGGTTGGCTTTGGGTCAAAGTAGCTTCTCATGATCTTGGCATGACTCTCCGCTCTATCACGATTGATGTGTATGCGGCCAAACTGTGATCATCTCCTGCCGCCGAACATCATCATTAAAAATCATGCCTAAAATGGTGTGGAAGTCATCGTCGTCTTCTTCCTCTTTGGATGACGACGAGTCCTCCAAGATCATTTCCCTCAACCTCTTCATCTACAATTCAAACAACTCGGTTCATAAAGAAACGAACAAACAAAACTCAGCTTGGCAACTCGTCTAACACTTGCGATGCGGTGGTGGTGGGAGAGGGAATGACCTGCAGCGGTGTGCAAGCAAGGTGAGATGCGCGGCCGAGAGAAAAGAAGAAGTAACAAAGCAATCCGATAATCAACAATGGAGACGGCGGCGTTTCACTTTGATTCCATGACGGCCACAAGGGCCGAACGGGCTCAACGTCAGGCGGAAGGGCGGCAGGGTAAGGAGACAACGAGGTAATGACGGGTCAAGAAAGCGGTCACCGGGAGTCGCGTCGGCAAATTTGCAGGGGCGGGGGGCGACGCGAGGGAGAGACGCAGCTTTTACCCGACCGTTGAGCGGTGGAGTATATCTAAGGATAAAATTGGGGCCGGAGTAAAAAATTTACTCTGTTACGCCGGATTAGGGATCGACTAGGTGCCAGGTAGAGGAGTAAAACAGTTTTACTCCTCTAGTCGGTTATAAGGTATAGGTTACAAATGCCCTAGGAGTAGGTATGAATGGAGCGTCCAATGATCTTATCTATACTACTATTAAAAGAGCAAACATAAGTTCTGCTAAAACCACACAACAAACTGTACACAAGGTAATCAGGACCCTCGGATCAAATCAACTTAAACATATCCTACCGCCAATATTACGTCAATATTTTCTTAACCAGATCGACGGCTCGGACGAAATGTTCTGCCAGCAGACGCCCGTGGTCTGCCTATCGTCATAGCGCTCCGCGCCCTCGATCCGCATGGCCCCGCCCATAACGCGGATAAAATCCACCAGAATCGCGTTTTTTTTAGGGTAACACCAGAATCGCGTTAATGAGATGTCTATCCCGCTATTTCCTCTGCCCCAGTCCTTTCCATCTTCCCAAATTGCGCCGTCCCCATAGTCCCGTCCACCATATCGCCTCCAAGCGAGCCCAGCGCCGCCGATCTACCGTGCCGCCACCATCTCCGCCGCCTCCTGGACACGAGGCCACCACCATTGAGCCCCACTTCGGCTTGCCTGCTTGCCACCGCGAGTCTGGCCTCGGAAGGTTGTCCTACTGTCCTGGATCGGGGAGGAGGCGGCGATTTGGATCTGGGCGGCGGCGGCTAAGCAAGGGCACCGGTGCTATCGAGGTACATCTCTTCCCTCTCTCCCTGCCTTCCTCTCTCTGCCCCGCCGGGGTCGCCGTGAGCCTGTGACCGAGGACTGGCGGGGAACTCCGGTGGCGGGGAATGGGGAGCTTCGACAGTGAGGAACGGGGAGCACGGGTGCTCTGCTGGCGGAGGCATGTTTTGGGGACGGGGAGACCTCCTGCCGCGGGGAATGGAGTGAGCTTTGGATGCAAACTGAATTTCATCTCTCTTGGTTCTTGTTTTCTGCTGATGGCACATAATAACATTGGTAATGTTGAGCCGACAAAGAGAAGTAGCAGACTAATTTCTATGTCGACAAATGATGATTTGCTCCCCGCATGTGGTTTCTGGTCATATTGGGCTCTGTGAAAAATGGTTTTCCTCTGTATTCTCCATATGACATTATTTGTAATCGCTGGAATATGAAAATAGCATGGTGTGCAGTTCTGCCCTTGTGAGCAATCTCTGATGCTACTGCTGTTTATATATACTAGCAGTAACGTGTAGTATTAGGTATGGAAAAGTAAATTTGCTTCAACAACCAATTCCAATGCAGCAATTTTTTATGGGATTTCTCTTGCCTGCACTGAATTTTGTACGCCGATGCCATGTTTGATGGTTTTGCTTTGAATTAGTCTTCTCAAGAAACCGTGTCCAATTTGCATGTTCTGCTTTGAACGAGTCTTTCTGGAAATCCGTATGTGTTCTTATATGGCTGGTTGGAATTGTGCAAATTGTGATGGTTTGCTTTCTGTGAGCAACTACTTGAATGCTGAAATGCTATACAGTACATATCATGTCAACAACATGTCGTATCTCTTTTTATTTCACATGTGGATAGAGAAGTTGCCATACATTGTTGTCCCCTCGGCAATAGTATGTAATTCATAAATTATCTTGCTATCTTTGCTCAGTAGCATTTAATATGACTAATTTTAGATCAGCAAAGAGGAATGGGCCTGAAGAAATGCTGATATTGAGCTAGGTCTGCAAGGCGATGTGTTGAGCTCTGCATAGCCTGGTTTCAATGGCTTATTTAAACAGGTGCCTCCTTTTCCTTTGTATGTGTTTTCGAGTCTTTTTTTTAAAACACAGCCTGTAGATGTCCTGCGGCGTGATTTTATTTTTAGAGTTCAGCTTTGTGTTATCAAAGAATTCAGGTTAGGGAGATCAAGAAGATGTTGCATATGTTAGCACAACTACTGAAGGATTTGCAGGTGAGCAACTATTATATGAGTTTGGATGACTGAATATCAGTATTACATCAAAATCTACGACTTTATATACTTTGTCACGTACTGCCATATTTCATATATGATGACCATATCAATCACGTGTTGTTTCTTTTTCATTCAGAGTGTACATTGCTTCCAGTGTAACAAGAACATAAAATAAGGTACTCTCTAAATAATGTGTGAGGTTTCAGATTCTGTAATTTGTTTTACTTTCGCCAACTGAGCATGCTTAGATAATGGGCCGATTTGAGTGGAGTTTCAAAGTCGATCGTCCATGTCTGCAGTCTCAAGTTTCTATATGTATAGTCTGAGACCTAATAAGTACTGATCATTTCAGAAAGTTTCACTTGTCATACTTATAATTGATACTGATTGTATTCATGTAATTGGGCCACTTGATTACGGTGGTTTTCTAACTAATAAGTTAGATGTCCCCGGTTCTGCATAAAGATTTAGGCACCCTAATTTCTTAAGTCTTTGTAGAGTCAGAAGTGTTGAATGTTTTTGTTCAGAGTCTTTTTGAAATGATGAGTGATGCATACCTATTCAGTGTTTTACATGGTACTGCAAGTGAAAAAATGATTTGTACTGAACCATCTAATGTGTTATTGTGTTTCTTTGAAGTCATGAATTTGTAGCAAGTGACGCCCTCATAGACATTCTTTTTCATAGATATCCAGGATAGTTAAAGCATCGTGGGGACCAGGAGGCCAAGCAGTCCGTGGTGTCTTCGTCGTCATTGCAAAGAAACATGCCCAAACTTGTATGCCCATATTGGTATTACTTTCCAGTAATCAACAGCCAACAAAATATATATTTAAGAATGATCTGTTACCTTGCCATGAATAACAGTGATAAATTTGTTGTTGACTCATGTTATATCCTCACAAATAAAGTGCTACAGGAACTTTCTCTATCAGTTCAGGTTGGACGAGCAAGAGAACATACTGCAGACTGGGAACAAGGTGAGAAGATTAGATGCAAATTTATGTATCATATGTACAGTTACATTTGTTAATCTCCTTCTCAATTTTTCTTTTTCGTTGCAGAGTATGTTCATCATCAGTGATATGTGTTAATACTCTCCTAGAGATTGATTTCTTTGCTTTCGCAAAAAGGGTCAGATACATGGCGAGCTTCCAAATATCAGGTTGCAAATACCTTCGTTGCTTTGGACCTTGCCATGGATGGATGGACACTAAATGACCACAAATGCCTCTAGATTATTAATAAGTGTGGTTCTACGTTTGGTGGTTTGGGCATCTGTTTTGTCTCTGGCTGGTTTCACGGGTACCTGATTTTGCTTGGAACAGCCACAGGGGCGAGGATGTTATATTGCTGCAGCTTGGTTTGCTAACTAGCAATGTTTTGTTTCTTAGACGGACAAACTTGTATCTCAGAACCTTGATGAATTATTTAATTTGATCAGCTTATGTGGAAACTACTAATTTTCATTGCCTCCGTACACACACTTGCAAATCCTTTTTCCTTGGTGCTTATTGGCAATGGCCCATTCATAGGCACGACCTAGAAGAAAATAAGATTGAAGATGTATTTTTCTTGGTTGGAAATATTACACCTGAAATTTACGTCAGCTTGGATGCAACGTTGACTCTTAAGGTTGAAAAAACAGATGAATTATGTTAGTTATACAGTTTAAGAGGTCATGGATGTGATATATGAGAAACAATTTTGTCCGTTACACATGAATATCTGTATGGCACCGTGGACATGGGCCTGTTGATTTATAAAGCACAATGTTTTCAGTCGTTTATACGAGTTAGGAATTATATGCTTTTTGCGTGAGATTTCAGCTGTTCAAAAAGTAGATTTATGTTGACATAATTGTACTAAGTTTCATAGTAGAACACATTTAATTGAGACGTGCGCTGCACGTGCATACTTACTAGTAAAAACAAAAAAAATGGAGCGTCCAATGCCAAGGTTAATTGGATGGATGTGTGCACGTGCACGTCGGAGCCAAACGGCAAAGTAAAAATGGAAAACGAATGAATGAGTGAAATCTATTGTCTGCTCAACTTTGGACGCCCAAGATACTCTTGGACCACCGACGGCAAGCCATGATATGATAGAGAAATGTGATTAATTATTACCATATACCTAGCAGGCAAATCGTACCACGCCCATAATTAGCGCGCGGTGATAGAGATACTCGTTTCCACAAAACATATCTACTGCCTTCTAGGAGAACCCAGCGCTGCGCCTCTAAAACCATCTGCCGCCGCCTCAAACCCTCTCTGCTCGTGGTCAGATTGAAGTGCCTGTGTCGCAACGAGCGATCTTCAGGTTGTCCACCCAACGCCAAGGTTAGCGGTAGCAATAGCGATTAACTGATTATAGTACAAATTTCTCTCAATTATTGTTGTGATGCTAATTATTCTGAAAGTGATTTTACTGCTTGCACATGTCGAAATCATATAGTATCCCTCATATTCTAGTTAATCTACGTGCCTGAAATTATACACCAGATCTTGATTCCTTTGCTTGTGTTGCGATCATGCTAGCTAGTTCTGAACTTTTGGGTGTGTTGCTCCTTCTAATGATCCATGAAATGCCAGCAATTCCTCGATCTTGAAGAAAAAAAGGTTCATCAGCTGTGAATAGAAAAGCTACCCCTGCCAATATATGTAAATGACATCATTTTTGTGCATCATAATCTAAGACAAACTGCTAACACCAGAGGATCAACCTAATGAACAATATGTTGTCAAAGCTACTGCATTACTTGATCCTGGAAAGAGGAAAGTCTACACACAAACCTTCGCATTTTGTGTTTCTTCTCTTTTAGGGCTTGTTGAGCTGTGCCCTCAGCAGAACCCTCCTTACCGTGGTCCTCGATGTCTGTACTACTTTGTGTCCTATGTGTGCGTGTGTGCATTTGTGTTGTGAACTCTTTTCGGTGTTTGTGGCTCGATGGCTTGCTTTATATATAAAAGCATGAAAGCCTTTTTTGGTAATGGTGGAGAGGTTACATATTCTCTTCAATCATGTTCAAAGAAATCTAGTATGATGTTTTAGGCTGCATTTGGCAATGATAATCCAGCTTTTGTCTATTGTTCGTTTGGCTAACCAACTTATGTATGTTGGTAGTGTGTTTATTTTTCTATAGCAGGTTATAAAATAAACAAGTTGTCATAAAATAAGTTCAACATGGCACAAGACAAATCAGCAAACCCAAATTAAGCTTAATGTAAATGTGATTTTGCTCCGATCTATTTCTCGGAAAATAAGTTCATATGTGTTCTAGCGTAGGAACATAAAATAGGCAGTGTATGATTGTGCGAGGGAACTCAGAAAGAGGCCCTCTCATTGTCCATGGCGGGCGAGTAGGGTTTCCGCCGTGCTTCCACGCCCTCTTGTCTCACCATCATGACAGGCAGCTGCAGGCAAGGCCGCGTGGCGGTCGATAATGGTGGCGGCTGTTGGTGCTGCCTCCTGGCAGCGCCGTTTCTTTTTCCTATGGTGCTTCACACAACTCTTTCTTCTTCTCTCATGAACACACACACCTGGGAAGAAACTCACACGTACTCACACTTCACCATGCAGAAAAATGGCTTTGCCACTTACTCCCGGTGAGAACACATATACTACATTTTCTTCTCCTTTTCTCTTCAGTCCTGGTGCCATGAATGCACGCCATTCACCGACCTCTACGTCCGGCCACTGACCAACTAATCCATGCACTAACTAATCTAGTTACGTGTCTACATGCGCTCCCACGTCCAGTCCTTGCGCAGCGTCCTCTCAACAGCTACACGATCTGGACAAGCAGCTAACAAACTTGACCACATCTAATGCTAGGACCTCTTCTACAGGCCACAACAGACTTGCCAATCCACTCGGCTGGAGTCCTGATGGCGCTGGTTCTTATCCTCGTGCAACCGCTTCACACGGCACTGGGCATCTTGCATGTCCGCCGCCTCGCACGGCAATAGCATCTCACCCTGCACAATGGAACGTGCCGACGACTCCGTCTGCGTACGCATGGCACGTACATCTTGCCGGGCGTACAATCACCCTAGACCATCTAAAACTCAAAACCAATATGCAGATACATCATGAAAAATTATTGCAAACAGCGGCGAGGCCTTGGGAGCTTCGCTCCTTGGCTGGAGGGCTTTAGATGCGCCGCGCGGTGGACTCAGGTCGTGCAGCGACTCTGCCATTTCGCTAGGGGCAGCCAGGGATATTGGCCGGCTTCCTCTTGTGCGAGGATAGCAGTGGAGGAACCCGTGGGCCCCCCTAGCATGTGGCACATGCTGGATCGGAAGACGTGCTAACTCTTTCCCCATCGGCCCACTTCTTTTCTAGAACTAGACGTCAGGGACTTCTAGTTGCCGAATCTGCTGCCGGCACGGTCTTGTCTTGATAGACCCAGATTGGGAAAAAAAATTTGGTCGACCTCGTTGGCCTAACCTCAACAGGCTGCTTCTTGTCTCTTCTTCCTGCAGGTTACCCCTCTTGGCTAGACCTGCGGCGGGCTAGATCATGTATTCTTTCATTGTGTGGCCAGTGCGTCGAGGCTGGCACGTCCGGTTGGCTAGTGTTGGTGTTCTTGTAGCCCCATGTCACTCTTAGATTTATAGTGAGTACATCCTTCTGACTGACGATGCGGCGCCCACAGGCCTCAATGAGGGTGTAGGGTCCTCCTTCGTCGAGGGACAAGGAGGAATGAAATCTAAGTCCTACCTTGCCAGTGTCGCCAAGCAGTGTGTCTTCTGAAGATTGGATTTCTCCACGAGGCTGCTCTAGTCTATCTCTTCAAAGTTTGAGTTTGTAGCGCAACTCCATGGTCTAGCAGCTCTACAATTTTCATCTTTTATGTTTCTGTGTGTGTTATGTTGTAATGTTGCTCTACAATTCAAAGTCTCTTTTTGAGCCTTTGTTAAAAAAAGTTGTCTTGTGAGACCTGACTAATGTAGGCATGTACAGTATATGTATAACAAGGCATGAATGTGGTCCTTACATGTCAGCATATGATTTGATAATTTTTTTTATATTGGACTGAGGTTTCTGTCTATATATATGCTTGCTTTCTTACCATGTATATCTATGCACACATGTATATAATCGTGTGTGTACTAATAGATTAACGCAACCCACCCACGCCAGAGAAGAGAAATACACCGCAAGGGACATCTCGATCCATGGCATTATGGGGTACGTATCATGATTGATCCACCATTCTTTTAGTACTTTGCCTAATTAATCATTATCAGATGTTACCGACATGTGCATGCATGCGTGCACATTGTTTCTCCTAGCGAATTAACTAAGATAGGATGTGGATGCATACACGACAGGAGCGGAGGTGAAGGCCGGGGAGGACTACGTTCACCAATTCTCCCTATCCCACCGCCGCCTCCGGATCACCCAGGTATACATAATTATAAATTAACTAATGTCGAAAAGTCACTCGGTCTGTCATTGTTGCACTTATTTATTATCATTTTAACTCATTAACTCATCATTCTGTCAATATTGATACCTCCTTTACGACACTGAGGCCTGTGAAGCTATTCTTTCTGAGGCCTGGGCATCAATACGGCATGTTCACAGGGAAAGCTGATCCTCTAATAATGCAATTTCTGCGTGTCCATGTTGGTTGGCCCCTCTCTTATGATGAGCCGGCCCATTATTGGCAAGAAACCCGTGAGCAATGCCGAGAAGCCACAACCTCGGGTTCCTCATACAATGAGAGGCTTGGCGGGGGTGGCGGATAGAATTTAGTTGAAAGGATAGAATTTCAGTATAGATGCTCTAAACATTGGTCTCACTCCGCACATTGTAGTATATGACACTTGTTGCAGATTACAGACGCCTCCTTCCATGTCATATTATAAACTGATTGCTCGTGCAGTGCAGTCAGAATATTCTTGGTTTGGGCATGCATTAAAGAATTGTTAGTGTCAACCATATTGAATTGGCGTTACTGTGTTCATGATACACTTTCACAATACATAATTATTTTAATTTGATGCTACACATTCTGGGAGAAAAATAAACGGCAAGGTCTTCCCCAAACATTATTTCATTCTGACGGTTTAATCAATTCGTTTAGGCGACACTAGGTGACCTTAATACTTCTGGTTGGAGCATCCTCGAAAGCAATGCTGGCGAAGAGAGGCGGGCAGTGCTTTGTGTGTTGAATCCTTCAAACCATCCCATGCATCGGCTGGAGATTGAGTTAGAGGAGGATGTGAATATTACCTTCTCTGTTAAAGGCCAAAGCTCGATTTATTTGTCAGGATATTACATCCTTACGAATCCCAACAATTGCACTACTAAAAGAAATTCACTCGGAAAACGGAAGTATGATCAAGAGATCTTGGACAGGTATATCATCTTTTTCATCCTGTATATATGACTCAATTATGATCCTTGTTGTGCATTGAACATTTTTATTTTTGTTTGAACATGCAGAAGCAGGAACCACCAGAAAGCAGCGCATGGAAAGAATGTCCATGAGGTCGAAGTAGGAAAAACTTGCGAAGACATTAAGTAGGAGACCAACCATGAAGAGTTGTAGCATTCTCTTTTTTCATCTTTACCCGTATGTGCCACCAAAAACTTGGATTGCTAACTTCTATTCGTAATGCTGCCAAAAACAGGGATGACGGAAGCAAGAAGATATATGTTACAACTCCTCCATCTCGTGACAAAAACAAATGTATGTGTCTACACAATATCAAAACTAACTTTTTTATTTCCTAAAATAATGGTTTAATTTCCTTTCTATTATTTTTACACACAACACACACACACACACACACACACACAACTGCGTGCATGCAAACGTAATTTTGTTTTTAACATATAATGTACTTTCCTTTTCCATTGTGATAGTTGTTGGGAAGGCCAGCGGTGTACCAGAAGATATTGTATATCTTGAAGACAGTGACGACGATGACGAGAAGGAGACAAATTTGGAACATAAAGAGAGCGACAAATTAGGAATAGAATGCATCATTGCGGGACAAGCTGGTGCCCAGATTGCTACTCTGGGTAGTAATGTATGTGATATCCTCAACTTGCATGAGTAGTTTTAACAATGATTTAGTAGCACCTCATGTGATATTGATTCTCTGCCCGTAAAACCAGTTCACAAGTTAATCCAAACCTTGTGTTTGTGAAGGTGAAAGTCGAATATATTGGTCACTCAAAGGATGGGAAATTTATCGACCATGGCTACCACTACCAGTTCAAGCTTGGTAAAAGATTGATAAAACTAAGCTCTGACACTCTTGTTACATCATTTTAATCCTTGCATAATGAGGTCACCAGTTTGCTATCCACTACAGGAGCCAAACAAGTGATTCGCGGATGGGAGCTAGGGATCGAAGGTCATAATCTTGAAAATCTCAAATAATAAAAAGCATTTTACATTTTCTATTTAAGAAACTAATTACAGTCCATCCGACATTTGACAGGTATGAGAGTCGGCGAACAAAGGAAGCTGACCATTCCCCCCGCTCTTGGGTAATTAAGCGTCTCATAACCTTGTCATCTATCCCTTAAAAACACTTTGTCATCTCGATATGCGCATATGGTGGGAAGACAAATTGATAATTTTTCTTTTCCTGTCAGCTATGGTGATAAGAAGCATGAAAAAATAACACCAAACTCCTGGCTTGTTTACATAGTAAAATTGTTGCAAGTGGTTCAGAATAAGAGGACTCCAGAAGGTTCAGCTGAAGAATGAAGAGAAATCAATGAAGTACAATTTTTCTAGTTTGCCTTTGAGTGGAGCCATCCGAATTTAGCATGACTTGATTGTGGATGCTAAACTCAAATAAGTTAATTATGTTTCATCTAGTGACATTGTATTTGGAAATGCATGCTTTAGGCTATACTGTGTGGTGTTAAAGGCTATGGCTTCAAAAGTTAAACGTGGTGAAGTCTTTCTGTATGAAAAAGAAATATATTTTGAATGGTACTATATTAGGTGAAAGCACAAAGCCCATTACAATTTTCATAACTCGAAATCATTCCCGATGCTGTCCCGGTCGGGCTCCGAGCACATGAGCCTCGAACGCATTTCTCATACTCTGCAGCTGTGCACAAAGAAAGAAGAACCTACCAGCTCATCGAGGGTGCACAGTGCTGGAGCATGCTCGTGAAGATGTCACAAAAAACAGATGACGGTAACCCCTTGGCGAAGATGTGGGCATGCTGCGATGATGTTGGAACATGGAGCGCCTTGGTTTCATCGAGAACAAAGCGATCCCACATAAAGTGGAGATCCATCTCCAGTCCTCTGATGTTGTACGAGATTAGTAGAGAGGTACATAGCACTCACATTATCACGGCAAATAGTGGTCGCTCGGCGGGTTGGAAGCCAAAGCTCAGTGAGAAGTCGACGATGCCAGCACGATTCGGCGATGCATTTGGCGACGACGCGTCGCACTAGACCGCAAGACGGTGTGCTGGCGCTTCGATGAGCACAACACCAAGTTCGTGCCCTAGAACACACAGAAGCCAGATGTGGATCACCTTGTATCCGGAGTTCCGGACACCCAGCCCAATCCGCATCACCGTTAGTGTCCGGATATTGCGAGGACGAATGGTAGAGCTGCAGGTGAGACTAAATTGTCATATAGAGATAAGATTCTTAATAACAATATTAAGAGAGAGAAGAATTTTGGTAAGATAAAAGGATAAGGAGGAGGAGAGCACTACCGATGGCAACAACAAAAAGGCAGGCCCCATTATGGACTATAATGTGATGGGAATTAGGCGCTAATGAAAAACGTGACAAGGAAAGGCTACCTGAATCCTCGGTGACATGGGAGACTGCACCAGTGACCACTATCCACTCCGGCGCCAGAGGAAACACAGCGCCCTACTTGGGCGCGCTGCGCAGCATGGCATTGACATCCCATGCATACAACGGGGCAGTACACCGCGCAGGAGGTGCAGGACTCGGTACACTTGCGTCGGCGTATCCGGTCGCGACCTCAGAACGCCGACTGAGTTCGGGGGGATCCAGGGCGCTCAAGGCGGAGGGAAAGCGGCACCCCATGGGGTGAAGTAGGCGAACCAAGGGTGATACCAACGTCCTCCTAGCGCGTCGTCTCGACCCCCACCATCACGGCCACGGCCGCCATGACTACAATCACCAACGTGGTGCATGTTAAGTTGGCCGCCGCTCAGTCACCACGACAGTAGGGCGGATGGTCGCGGCCGCAATCCTTGCGCACCATGGCCGCGAGCGCCTCTGTTGGTGTGGATGGTGAACACCAAGGTGCCAGCAATGAGGGTGCACTTGTCAAGCACGAGCTCGTCGAGGACCAAACGAGAACGCGCCTGGGCGAACGAAAGAAGCAACACGGTGGACTGCAGAATGGCCGCCTGTACCGCCCACTTGTCACCGAGGCTGTCAATCATCTCGAGCATCAGGGTGCTATCGTCCACGGGCCCGCCGATGTCGGCGAGCACTGAGGCGAGAAGGTGAAGTTGGCAGCAGTAGTCGTGGATGGACCGATCGCCACGGGTGCAAACACAGAACTTCTGGACCAGGTGGAGTCAAAGCCCGGCCTTGTTGTGAAAGAAGTAGTCGTGCAACCAAGCCCATATAAGGTACACCGAGGACTGATCACTAGTAGAAAAAGGGTCAAATGTTCAGCTCATTAGTGCCGGTTTGAATTTGAGCCGGCACTAATGTGTCCATTAGTGCCTGTTCCAACGGCTAGCCGGGCCGCTCTCATTAGTACCGGTTCTTTCCTAACTTTTAGCACCGGTTTATACCACGAACCGGTACTAATGAGAATGGTGGCAGGATGTTGTCAGTCAGGGGCCCCTCCAGCACCTTTAGGACCGGTTCGTGCCACGAACCGGTACTAAAGCTCGCCCTATATAAACCCTTCGTCCACCCGAGCTCGCTTCTTCCCCCTTTCCCCTCTCCTCCGTTCTTCCCTTCCTCTCGAGCTCATCACAAATGTTGCCCAAATTTTATCAAGATTTGAAGGCCCCCCATCCATTTAAATGATTACAAAGGTTAGTAACTTTGTCCTTTCATCTCTCATTGCTAGATTACTTCTTGCAATGGTATATATAGTGATTAATTTGTGGGTTTTAGTAATTTGGGTGGAATTATATGTGGTAGTATTTGATTTATATGCAATTTGAGGTCAAAATAACACTTAGTTTGCATATGTAGGTGTGGTTTACTTAGTGCCTTCTAAATCTCCGTCGTAACCACCGTCGATCGCCCGCACCGTCCCGTCGCCGGCACCACCTTGTAGTGAGCCTCTTGTTCATGAAATTTTTATATAAAAAATTGATGCTTGCGTGATTTGGATATATAGTTACTCGTATAATTATCTTACCTGCACGTTGTTTGTTATACATAGTGCCATGGTTTTGATATCCGTCCCTGTCAGCCCTCGTCCTTGTTATGATTCGGATATGGTATATTCTCTTTTAAAACCATTTGTTGCATTTCGTATTTATGAAAAATTATGCCCATCAAGTTGACATTGATATTTTTATCTAGGAGGTATGTGAACCGGAAATTCCAACCGACCCTATTGTCGAGAGGTTAAATTTAGTTGAAAGAGAAAACGGGTATTTGAAAGAAAAATTGAAAAGAATTTAGGGGGAGAAGATGGAATTGGAGTTGCATGTTGCCGATATCGTCAATGATCACAAGATCAAGATGGAGAAAATGCGCTTGAAGATTAGAAAGATTAGAAAATATGCCATTGATAGTGAGGCTTGGTATCATTATGCTGTTGGATCAATTGTTACCTTAGTTGCGATCTCGATCGCATTTGTTGTTGCATTTAAATGCTTTAGCTAGAGAGTTATTTGTTTGTTGCATTTAAGTGTTGTATGAAATTTATGTATGAACTTGTATTAATTTGGTCTTTTTGGTGTTGTGTAATGAAGATGAGCCGACAATGGATGTACGATGACCGATGCTCTCCCGAGTTCATTAATGGCGTGCAAACTTTTCTGCTTGCGGCTGAGGCAAACAAGCTGGCGGATGGTTTTATGCCTTGTCCATGTGTTGGCTATAAGAATGATCACAATTACTCTAAGTCAAGAACCATTGATGTCCACCTCTTTGAGTTCGGTTTTATGCCTTTTTCCACACTTGTGCTTCGAAGTAGCACCGTGATCTTCATGATAGAGAGTCTCCTATGTTGTCACTTTCATATACTAGTGGGAATTTTTCATTATAAAACTTGGCTTGTATATTCCAATGATGGGCTTCCTCAAAATGCCCTAGGTCTTCGTGAGCAAGCAAGTTGGATGCACACCAACTTAGTTTCTTTTGTTGAGCTTTCACATATTTATTGCTCTAGTGCATGGGTTGCATGGCAATACCTACTCCTCTCATTGACATCAATTGATGGGCATCTTCATAGCCTATTGATTAGCCGCGTCAATGCGAGACTTTCTACCTATTTGTCTTCTCTCATAATCCCCATCATTATACTTTACTCCACCCATAGTGCTATATCTATGGCTTGCGCTCATGTATTGCTTAATGGTTGAAAAGGCTGAAGCGCGTTAAAAAGTATGAACCAATTGCTCGGCTTGTCATCGGAGTTATGCATGATGAGAACGCTTTTGTGTGACTTAAATTGAAACATGGCCTAATAATATGATTTTGTAGGGTTAGCATGTTCAAGTATTATTGTTATTATGTCAACATTAAACTTTTATCTTGAATCTTCGGATCTAAATATTCATGCCACAATAAAAAGAATTACATTGAAAATTATGCTAAGAAGCATTCCACATCAAAAATTCTGTTTTTATCATTTACCTACTCGAGGACGAGCATGAATTAAGCTTGGGGATGCTTGATACATCTCCAACATATCTATAAATTTTGATTGTTCCATGCTATTATATATTCTGTTTTGGATGTTTAATGGGCTTATTTATACACTTTTATATTATATTTGGGACTAATCTATTAACCGGAGGTCCAGCCCAAATTGCTGTTTTTTTGCATATTTCAGTGTTTCGCAGAAAAAGAATATCAAACGGAGTCCAAACGGAATGGAACCTTCGGGAGCATGATGTTTGGAACAAACGTGATCCAGAGGACTTGGAGTGGACGTCAAGCAACCAACGAGGAGGCCACGAGGCAGGGGGCGCGTCCTCCACCCTCGTGGCCCCCTGTGGCTCCACCGACCTACTTCTTCCTCTTATATATACCTACGTACCCCCAAACCATCGAAGAGCACCATGAAAACCTAATTCCACCGCCGCAACCTTCTGTACCTGTGAGATCCCCTATTGGGGCCTTTTCCGGCGTCCTACCGGAGGGGGCATTGATCATGGAGGGCTTCTACATCAATACCATAGCCTCTTCGATAATGTGTCATGGTTTACCTCAGACCTTGGGTCCATAGTTATTAGCTAGATGGCTTCTTCTCTCTCTTTGGATCTCAATACAAAGTTCTCCTCGATTCTCTTGGAGATCTATTCGATATAATCTTCTTTTGCGGTGTGTTTGTCGAGATCCGATGAATTGTTGGTTTATGATCAAGATTATCTATGAACAATATTTGAATTTTATCTGAATTCTTTTATGTATGATTGGTTATCTTTCCAAGTCTCTTCGAATTATCAGTTTGGTTTGGCCTCCTAGATTGATCTTGCTTGCAATGGGAGAAGTGCTTAGATTTGGATCAATCTTGCGGTGCTCGATCCCAGTGATAGTAGGGGAAATGAAACGTATTGTATTGTTGCCATCGAGGATAAAAGATGGGGTTTTTATCATATTGCATGAGTTTATCAATCTACATCATGTCATCTTGCTTAAAGCGTTACTCCGTTCTTATGAACTTAATACTCTAGATGCATGCTGGATAGCGGTCGATGTGTGGAGTAATAGTAGTAGATGCAGGCAAGAGTCGGTCTAGTTGTCACGGACGTGATGCCTATATAAATGATCATACCTAGATATTCTCATAACTATGCTCAATTCTATCAATTGCTCGACAGTAATTTGTTTACCCACCGTAATACTTATGCTATCTTGAGAGAAGCCACTAGTGAAACCTATGCCCCCCGGGTCTATTTTCCATCATATTAATCTCCCATCAACAAGCTATTTCTATCTTTGTTTACTTTGATTTCTTTACTTTTAATCTTTATCATAAAAATACCAAAAATATTATCATATCATCTCTATCAGATCTCACTTTTGCAAGTGGCCATGAAGGGATTGACAACCCCTTTAGCGCGTTGGTTGCAAGGTTCTTATTTGTTTATGTAGGTGCAAGGGACTTGAGCGTAGCCTCCTACTGGATTGATACCTTGGTTATAAAAAACTGAGGAAAATACTTACGCTACTTTGCTGCATCACCCTTTCCTCTTCAAGGGAAAACCAACGCAGTACTCAATAGGTAGCATTAGCTTATGGCCAAGACATCCTACATTGCACATGAGTGCATTCAGGATTTCTAAAACCGAGGAATGCTTAATAGTGAAAGACTGGAGCAAAAATGTGAAGGATCGCAGAGAAGTACTAGGGGGCAGCAATGAGAAGCGCAACCCATGATTAGGAGACAGGCTCATCTGCATGCTCCAATATGATGAATCAGGAGAGCTACACACGTTCTATGATATTTTACCTAGGAGAGAGCAGCATGAGTGATTAGCTAGTTCATGCTCTTAGAACTTGTCCTCTCATGTCCGTGTTCTTCGTTCCCGAACTTAATCTCAAAGTGATTTGTTTTGTGGTCTTATGAAAGCTTATAATCTCATGACCATGCATGTTGAACTCGATGATATCTTTGCTTGATCACTTATATTGGTAATGACCACTATGATGATTATTAGCTAGCTAGTGTTGTTCCTGATGATATGATAAAAGAGTTTTTATATTAATATGATGATGATGATGAGTTATTATATCATTTATGAAAAAACCGCGAATTAGTTTCAACTGGATATGGATCCTAGCTAAGTGATCAAGTAATATGCCATATCCACTTCAAACTAATCCGCGGTACTTTCACCTAGTGATTTAACAAATCATTATAATTTAAAAATAATCTTTCAATTAAATGGAAAACTCAAAATTAAAGGAAAAGTAAAAAATAAAACCAACCCCTCCCAACCTTTAGTACCGGTTGGTGTTACAAACCGGTACTAAAGGTCTCCCCACCCCCGGCCCTGGCTCGTGCCACGTGGTGGCCATTTAGTGGCGGATCGTGCTGAACCGGTATTTAAGGGGGGGACCTTTAGTCCCCACCCTTTAGTGTCGTTACAGAACCTACACAAAAGGCCCTTACGAACTGGTGCTAAAGCCCGGTTCTGCACTAGTTGTGTTTTAAGCCGACAACGCTGCAACTAAGAAAAGGAAAAGAAAAGAAAAACAGAAAATAAAAAAGGAAAAGGAAAATTAAAGGAAAAGACAAAAGAGAGCAATAGCAACAACGCCTGTTCTCGAAAGCGCTATAGCTACATTAGCTATAGCGCGTATTTCCTACACGCGCTATAGATTTTTTTCGAAAAGGAGAAAGATCCTCGGCCTCTGCATCGTAACGATGCATACGGCCATAATATTAATAAGCAAAAGGTTCAACAAAGTCTTCAGGTCTCAAAAGGAAAAAAGCTCACATAGAGCAAAAACATAAAGGAACATGATAGCCACAACCGGTAGGCCAAAAAAAAGATAGGAAACTAAACGCCTATCCTATTACATGACCGTCATCCAAATCGGTTGAAGATAGCCCGTGCTACCGTATCCCACCGGATTGACCCAGTAACGAAACGCTCCCTGGCATCCGTCGGAGTGAGTAGCGACCACATACGGATCAGTGAAGTGGCCTGGAAAATAACCTGCAAGAAATGAATATTTGTTTTTCTGTTAAAAACCAAATCGTTCCTGCAGTTCTAAACTGCCCATAATAAAGCACATACTCCTACACGGATATGTCTCGTTGTTTCTAAATCTATCCCATCTAACCACGTCCCAAATAACGTGTTGATAGTATCCAGAGGAGTAATATTAAATGCTATGTGGATAGACCGCCACAAAAGTTTTTCCAATGGGCATTCAAGAAAGAGGCGTTTCATGGATTCATCATGATCACAGAAGCTACATCTTGTAAATCCATTCCAATTGCGCTTTGCCAAATTGTCCTTAGTTAGAATGACTTGTCTATGGACAAACCACATAAACACTTTAAATTTAAAGGCACTATGACTTTCCAAACATGTTTGGATCGAGGTATAGAGCCTGTGTTGATAATATCCAAATGCATGGACTTAACCGAAAACTCTCCATTCTTAGTTAGTTTCCAGCCCAACTGATCAGGCTGTTGAGATAGGTGAACATCCATCAATCTTCTCACAAGATGGAGCCATGCTTCCCAACAGTTTCCCGCTAACGTCCTCCTGAATTGAATAGTGAGAGGGTTGGACTGTAATCAGTGATGTAGCTAACTAGCTATAGCGCTTTTGCAGAAACTGTGCTGCCGCTAAGTTTCACTTGCCCCAGCGTGGGCGTCCCTCCTTCCCCAATTCCCCATTCTTCTCGCATCTCATAAGTCTCCTTCGCCGACATGCCTCCGTCGCCGTCACCGAAGCCGCGCGCCATCGCCGCCACCAGAGCCGCGTGCCCTCGACGCCCCCGGAACCACTGTCGTCTGCTCCTCGCCGCCCTTGCCTCCCTCTCTATCACCGGAGCATATTGCATGTTTATGATACGATTAGAATCAGAAAATAGTTAACTTGCATCGCTATATCGTGATTATGATGAGACGACATGATTTGTGTTGGATGATATGATGAGGCTACTATGTGTATGATATCATGAGAATATTGCATGTTTCTGATATAATTAGAATACTTTATAAAACAAGTTCAAAAACATCACAAATATGTAGCAAAAAAAATTATGTGAAAAATATAGCAGTAGCGCGGTACAAACAACGCTACCACTACAGGTTAGTTGTAGCTCCTTATTAGTAGCGCCGCTGCCCGCGCTACTAATAGGCCAAGGACCCGCGCTACTGATAGGCTTTCCCCTAGTAGTGAAAGGTGGTGGTACTTTGTTCTATGCGTGATTTATCGATGTGCATCTTATCCAGAGTATCCGCATATATTAGATTTAAACTGTTGCCTCCGTCCATAAGGACCTTATGGAGTCAGTAATTGTCCATGATACGGTTGAGGACCAGCGCGGCGGGACACCTATCTGGGGCCAATCTCGACTGTTGTTATGGTCGAAGGTCATTGGTGTGTCTATCCATGCGCCCCGAGATGGCACCTGCCGGACAGAATTGATTTCCTGCGAGGCCTGTTTGCGCCGGTTGTTGGACGTGAATGTCTCGTAGATCATTAGTATCTTATCTTCTTCTGAGGTCTGCTGAAGGTGGCAGGAGGTACCCGCTAGGAGGGCGGGCCCCCCTTTAGCCACCTGCCTGAACACCCAACCGTCGCGAAGGCTGTGAGTCGGGCATGAGTTAATCAGAATGGCGTGGATCGAGCATGGTTTATCCAGAAAGCCATCCAGAGATTTCCTCGGGTGACCGGAGCTTTTCTTCTTGTTCCAAGGTCGATCACCCGGGGTGTTCCGTTTGCGAGGTTCGCGCTGAGGTGCCGATTGATCGCGTTCCGGGTAGTCTTCACAGATTGAGTCCGTGTTCTCCTCAGCCAGCCATGCGTCTTCAATGGTGCAAAATCGTGCCACTAGGTAATTTCCGGGGGCATTCGAAGCTCCTTTGTCCTTGCATCCACGCTGGAAGGCTACGATTATGTCAGAGTCCTGGTAGTCCGATATCTTGTCTTTAACAGACGAGAACCTAGCCCAGAAGTGCCTTATCGATTCATGTGGGAGCTGTTGTACATAGGCTAGAACCTAGACATCGGGTGGGCTGTTGTTACCTGGGCGATACTCCACATGAGAGGTGAGTGAACGAGTTCCGATCTCCAAAGATCATGGGCCTGAGACCCTATTATCCTTATCCAATGTCGAATCAGTGGCTGTTGGTCCGACCGTGTTGATTCGGATATCAGCCCTCTCGCCCACCTCTGGCAGGCTCCTGTCTGACTCACTTTCCAAAAACTACCTTAGCCCATCCTCCTTAGGGGAATCCCCCGCAGGACTTGAAGAGGGGTCATGCTTTGCCTCCAATTTGTGTGGAGGCATCTTCAAGGTCGATGCTTCGGGTGTGAAGGTCAACCCTACAAGCTTAGGGCTGTTAACCGACGATCCCATCGATCCTTCTGCCAATCGCACAACAGAACTCTCAATGAAAGCACAGTCTCGGTGTCAAAACTAGTAGACCTTTGGGTAGGGGGTCCCGAGCTGTGCATCTCGGATCAATGGTAATAGGGACAAGGGAGATGATGTTTACCCAGGTTCCGGCCCTCTTGATGGCGGTAAAATCCTACATCCTGCTCTTTGTTTATATTGAGGGAGACGTGTCGAATACAGAGTTGATCTACCTCGATATACTAATGTGTGTTCTAACTCTAGGGCTAGGTGAATGATATTGCATTGATCTCCCGTCTACGGGCTAAACCATTTGGCTTATATACACACCAATGAGGGTATTTAGGGTTACAAGGTTGGTATTTAGGAGCAAGGTGGCAGGAGAGATCTTGGAGTATTCCTCAAGTGTTTGGTAGAGGTGGTATTGATCAGGCCTCCCGCGTATGGCCTCCAGAGTCCGTCTTGATCACAAATGAGGGCCCATCGGCCCAATCCGAGGAACATGAGCCGACTATGTTAGCACCCCCCAATCCAGGACACCATCAAAGAGTTTCACCTGTAATAAGCCTAGAAAACAGTGGTGATCTCGATAACACATTCAATTCATTGCGAGAGCCATGCAAACCAAAAAATGGATGTCATATCCAAAAATCCTTCGATGCAACTACCTCAAGAATGATCGTTGGATCGTTCCAGTGGCCTTTGTACCCTTCCACCCCGCAGGACAATTCTTTTATGTCTAGTGCATACAGTCAAGTGATCCAAGCATCCTGGCCATCCTCTTGCTTCACTTTCAGTCATCATTCATCAGTCTTTGGGTGTCTTCCTTGGTTGGTGCTCTCAAGTACTGTGGGCCAAAGATAACGATCATTGCTTTAGTGAACCTTCGAACATCCTCAAGGATTGTGTCTTCACCAATGCGGACATAGTCATCGATTGCATCGGCCGAACACCCATATGCCAAGACTCGAACAACCACAATGCACTTCATCAGAGGGCTTGCACTTATCTCTCCACACGCATTTCTCCGAGCTTCAACGGTCATCATCTCGGCATAGCGACTTTTGCAATGGTCAGAAAAAGTCTTTTGTGCGAAAGTACTTCTCTCGATAGGTTGGCTTTGGGTCAAAGTAGCTTCTCATGATCTTGGCATGACTCTCCGCTCTATCACGATTGATGTGTATGCGGCCAAACTGTGATCATCTCCTGCCGCCGAACATCATCATTAAAAATCATGCCTAAAATGGTGTGGAAGTCATCGTCGTCTTCTTCCTCTTCGGATGACGACGAGTCCTCCAAGATCATTTCCTCAACCTCTTCATCTACAATTCAAACAACTCGGTTCATAAAGAAACGAACAAACAAAACTCAGCTTGGCAACTCGTCTAACACTTGCGATGCGGTGGTGGTGGGAGAGGGAATGACCTGCAGCGGTGTGCAAGCAAGGTGAGATGCGGCGGCCGAGAGAAAAGAAGAAGTAACAAAGCAATCCGATAATCAACAATGGAGACGGCGGCGGCGTTTCACTTTGATTCCGGCGACGGCGACAAGGGCCGAACGGGCTCAACGTCGGGTAGAAGGGCGGCAGGGGTAAGGGAGACAACGAGGTAACGACGGGGTCAGCGGGCGGTCACCGGGAGTCGCGTGGCAAATTTGCAGGGGCGGGGGGCGACGCGAGGGAGAGACGCAGCTTTTACCCGGCCGTTGAGCGGTGGAGTATATCTAAGGATAAAGTTGGGGCCGGAGTAAAAAATTTACTCTCTTACGGCAGATTAGGGATCGACTAGGTGCCAGGTAGAGCAGTAAAACAGTTTTACTCCTCTAGTCGGTTATAAGGTATAGGTAACAAATGCCCTTGGAGTAGGTATGAATGGAGCGTCCAATGATCTTAAAAACAAAAAAAAAAAAATGGAGCGTCCAATGCCAAGGTTAATTGGATGGATGTGTGCACGTGCACGTCGGAGCCAAACGGCAAAGTAAAAATGGAAAACAAATGAATGAGTGAAATCTATTGTCTGCTCAACTTTGGACGCCCAAGATACTCTTGGACCACCTACGGCAAGCCGTGATATGATAGAGAAATGTGATTAATTATTACCATATACCTAGCAGGCAAATCGTACCACGCCCATAATTAGCGCGCGGTGATAGAGATACTCGTTTCCACAAAACATATCTACTGCCTTCTAGGAGAACCCAGCGCTGCGCCTCTAAAACCATCTGCCGCCGCCTCAAACCCTCTCTGCTAGTGGTCAGATTGAAGTGCCTGTGTCGCGACGAGCGATTTTCAGGTTGTCCACCCAACGCCAAGGTTAGCGGTAGCAATAGCGATTAACTGATTATAGTACAAATTTCTCTCAATTATTGTTGTGATGCTAATTATTCTGAAAGTGATTTTACTGCTTGCACATGTCGAAATCATATAGTATCCCTCATATTCTAGTTAATCTACGTGCCTGAAATTATACACCAGATCTTGATTCCTTTGCTTGTGTTGCGATCATGCTAGCTAGTTCTGAACTTTTGGCTGTGTTGCTCCTTCTAATGATCCATGAAATGCCAGCAATTCCTCGATCTTGAAAAAAAAAGGTTCATCAGCTGTGAATAGAAAAGCGCCCCAATGCAATACACTGAAGATTAATTTATTTTCTTAGCGCTGGTAAAGGAGAGACAGCTTTTTTAGGACAACTTGCTTTGCAATTGCATCATAATATTCATTGACAGAAATCAGCACCTAAGTTCTCTTCGGATAAAATTATTATACACTTTTATAATGGCAATCGTACGTAGAGATAAATTTAGACAAGTACAATATAATGATACTTTTATAGGGCCAAAGTGACAAACTAATAGCATTAGGTCAGCTATAATTTCACTCTAGAGAACGTTATGTTTCAATTGCAATTGGCAACCCCTGTACCGAAATGCCGGCTCCACCCCTGCCAATATATGTAAATGACATCATTTTTGTGCATCATAATCTAAGACAAACTGCTAACACCAGAGGATCAACCTAATGAACAATATGTTGTCAAAGCTACCGCATTATTTGATCCTGGAAAGAGGAAAATCTACACACAAACCTTCGCATTTTGTGTTTCTTCTCATTTAGGGCTTGTTGAGCTGTGCCCTCAGCAGAACCCTCCTTACCGTGGTCCTCGATGTCTGTACTACTTTGTGTCCTATGTGTGCGTGTGTGCATTTGTGTTGTGAACTCTTTTCGGGTGTTTGTGGCTCGATGGCTTGCTTTATATATAAAACAGGATGAAAGCCTTTTTTGGTAATGGTGGAGAGGTTACCTATTCTCTTCAATCATGTTCAAAGAAATCTAGTATGATGTTTTAGGCCGCATTTGGCAACGATAATCCAGCTTTTGTCTATTGTTCGTTTGGCTAACCAACTTACGTATGTTGGTGTGTGTTTATTTTTCTATAGCAGGTTATAAAATAAACAAGTTGTCATAAAATAAGTTCAACATGGCATAAGACAAATCAGCAAACCCAAATTAAGCTTAATCTACATGTGATTTTGCTCCGATCTATTTCTCGGAAAATAAGTTCACATGTGTTCTAGCGTAGGAACATAAAATAGGTAGTGTATGATTGTGCGAGGGAACTCAGAAAGAGGCCCTCTCATTGTCCATGGCGGGCGTAGTAGGGTTTCCGCCGTGCTTCCACGCCTCTTGTCTCACCATCATGACAGGCAGCTGCAGGCAAGGCAGCGTGGCGGTCGATAATGGTGGCGGCTGTTGGTGCTGCCTCCTGGCAGCGCCCGTTTCTTCCTATGGTGCTTCACACAACTCTTTCTTCTTCTCTCATGAACACACACACCTGGGAAGAAACTCACACGTACTCACACTTCACCATGCAGAAAAATGGATTTGCCACTTACTCCCGGTGAGAACACATATACTACATTTTCTTCTCCTTTTCTCTTCAGTCCTCACGGCCTCACATTTTCATTACTCAGTGTGTCACATATATATATAAAGACACAAGTACTGGTGCCATGAATGCACGCCATTCACCGACCTCTACGTCCGGCCACTGACCAACTAATCCATGCACTAACTAATCTAGTTACGTGTCTACATGCGCTCCCACGTCCAGTACTTGCGCAGCGTCCTCTCAACAGCTACATGATCTGGACAAGCAGCTAACAAACTTGATCACATCTAATGCTAGGACCTCTTCTCAAGGCCACAACAGACTTGCCAATCCACTCGGCTGGAGTCCTGCTGGCGCTAGTTCTTATCCTCGTGCAACCGCTTCACACGGCACTGGGCATCTTGCATGTCCGTCACCTCGCACGGCAATAGCATCTCACCCTGCACAATGGAACGTGCCGATGACTCCGTCTGCGTACGCATGGCACGTACATCTTGCCGGCGTACAATCACCCTAGACCATCTAAAACTCAAAACCAATATGCAGATACATCATGAAAAAATTATTGCAAACAGCGGCGAGGCCTTGGGAGCTTCGCTCCTTGGCTGGAGGGCTTT
The DNA here is from genome assembly GCA_021605145.1 of Aegilops bicornis. Classification (NCBI taxonomy): domain Eukaryota; kingdom Viridiplantae; phylum Streptophyta; class Magnoliopsida; order Poales; family Poaceae; genus Aegilops; species Aegilops bicornis. The sequence goes on along the minus strand of CM038673.1, from coordinate 55,927,547 downwards.
AGATGCGCCGGCGCGGTGGACTCAGGTCGTGCAGCGACTCTGCCATTTCGCTAGGGGCAGCCAGGGATATTGGCCGGCTTCCTCTTGTGCGAGGATAGCGGTGGAGGAACCCGTGGGCCCCCCTAGCATGTGGCACATGCTGGATCGGAAGACGTGCTAACTCTTTCCCCATCGGTGTTCGGCTTTTTAATCTTGATTATGTATCTGCATATTTGTTTTGAGTCCTGCATGTAACTTAGATGTCTAGGGAGTAGCGAGTCTGGCGAAGCTTCAACAAAGATGTGTGGAGAAGGCGAGATGCCAGACCGCCGTGAGAAGCGGCAAGACGTGATGAAGCTGGAGCGTGACCGGCTGCACGATGAGGAGGAGCTAGGTGATCCGGCAAGGTAGTTAGCTGCGTGTGTTGGCTGGGTCATGTTTTAGTGGCCAGGATTTGTGCATGGACTAGTTAGTTAGTTAGTGGCTGCATGCATGAGTTGCATGGCCAGGTTGCGTGGGCATTGAGAAAGGATGGCGTGCATGTAGCTAGTAGGTTAGTGCGTGGAGGCCGAGTCTTATGCATCGTGGAGAGATTCCAGGGATGCATGGTCTTATCTTGTACTGCCTACTTAAGTTAAGGAAATGAATGAGAAGAGAAGGCCGAGAGGGCTGAGCAGAAAACATGTAGCGCCTGTGTATTTCATCGGGAGACAAGGCAAAGCCAGCTTTCTCCTTGGTGAAGTGTGTGTGCGTGTGAGTTTCCATGGTGTGTGTTCTTGTGTTCTTGAGAGAAGAAGAGAGAAACCTCAAGAGAGTTGTGCGAGGCAGCTCGAGGTAGAAGAATAAGCGGCGCTGCGAGAGGAGCGGCGCCAACAATTGGTATACAGAGCCAGGTTGATCCGCGGCGGCGACGGCGGTGCGGTCGACTCCATGTGAGATGGAGGATGACGACGCAAGGTGGAGGCCGTTGGCGGCGCGATGCCGCTGGTGGCAGGTTGCGGTGCGATGCCGCAAGATGATGATGGTGTGGTGGTCGGCGTCGCGAGGACGTCATCCATGACAAGATGGTCCATGGTGACCGGCGCTGCGACGGCGTCGGCTGTGGCGCTGACGGACTCCATGCGAGGTGGAGGCGGCGGTGCAAGAAGGAAGATGGTGGCCATGCGGTGCCGCTATGTGAAGATGGCGGTGCGAAGCTGCCACAAGAAGAGTCGGTGTGATGCCGACGATGGTGGTGTGATGCCATCGTCATCATGGAAAGTTGGTGTGAAGCCAACAAAAATTGCGGTGCGATGCCGCTGGGACGAAGACGGCGTGGTGATCGACGTTGCGACAACGTCGTCCATGTCAAGAGGTGGCCGCCGCGTGCGGCAAGAGGAAATGGTGATGGACGCCGGTGCTGCGATGGCGTCGGTCCACGGCAAGGTGTGCAGCGCTGCGATGGCGTCGTCAAGTGATCGCGGGTGATCCGTGTCGAGGATTGAAGAATCAAGATTAAGGGGGAGATTGTTAGGCTTTTTAATCTTGATTATGTATCTGCATATTTGTTTTGAGTCCTGCATGTAACTTAGATGTCTAGGGAGTAGCGAGTCTGGCGAAGCTTCAACAAAGATGTGTGGAGAAGGCGAGATGCCAGACCGCCGTGAGAAGCGGCAAGACGTGATGAAGCTGGAGCGTGACCGGCTGCACGATGAGGAGGAGCTAGGTGATCCGGCAAGGTAGTTAGCTGCGTGTGTTGGCTGGGTCATGTTTTAGTGGCCAGGATTTGTGCATGGACTAGTTAGTTAGTTAGTGGCTGCATGCATGAGTTGCATGGCCAGGTTGCGTGGGCATTGAGAAAGGATGGCGTGCATGTAGCTAGTAGGTTAGTGCGTGGAGGCCGAGTCTTATGCATCGTGGAGAGATTCCAGGGATGCATGGTCTTATCTTGTACTGCCTACTTAAGTTAAGGAAATGAATGAGAAGAGAAGGCCGAGAGGGCTGAGCAGAAAACATGTAGCGCCTGTGTATTTCATCGGGAGACAAGGCAAAGCCAGCTTTCTCCTTGGTGAAGTGTGTGTGCGTGTGAGTTTCCATGGTGTGTGTTCTTGTGTTCTTGAGAGAAGAAGAGAGAAACCTCAGGAGAGTTGTGCGAGGCAGCCCGAGGTAGAAGAATAAGCGGCGCTGCGAGAGGAGCGGCGCCAACAATCGGCCCACTTCTTTTCTAGAACTAGACGTCAGGGACTTCTAGTTGCCGAATCTGCTGCCGGCACGGTCTTGTCTTGATAGACCCAGATTGGGAAAAAAAAATTGGTCGACCTCGTTGGCCTAACCTCAACAGGCTGCTTCTTGTCTCCTCTTTCTGCAGGTTACCCATCTTGGCTAAACCTGCGGCGGGCTAGATCATGTATTATTTCATTGTGTGGCCAGTGCGTCGAGGCTGGCACGTCCGGTTGGCTAGTGTTGGTGTTCTTGTAGCCCCATGTCGCTCTTAGATTTATAGTGAGTACATCCTTCTGACCGACGGTGCGGCGCCCACAGGCCTCAATGACGGTGTAGGGTCCTCTTTCGTCGAGGGACAAGGAGGAATGAAATCTAAGTCCTACCTTGCCAGTGTCGCCGGCGAGTGTGTCTTCTGAAGATTGGATTTCTCCACGAGGCTGCTCTAGTCTATCTCTTCAAAGTTTGAGTTTGTAGGGCAACTCCATGGTCTAGCAGCTCTACAATTTTCATCTTTTGCGGTTTCCGTGTGTGTTATGTTGTAATGTTGCTCTACAATTCAAAGTCTCTTTTTTGAGCCTTTGTTAAAAAAAGTTGTGTGCGAGACCTGACTAATGTAGGCATGTACAGTATATGTATAACAAGGCATGCATGTGGTCCTTACATGTCAGCATATGATTTGATCTTTTTTTTAACATTGGACTGAGGTTTCTGTCTATATATATGCTTGCTTTCTTACCATGTATATCTATGCACACATGTATATAATCGTGTGTGTACTAATAGATTAACGCAACCCACCCACGCCAGAGAAGAGAAATACACCGCAAGGGACATCTCGGTCCATGGCATTATGGGGTACGTATCATGATTGATCCACCATTCTTTTAGTACTTTGCCTAATTAATCATTATCAGATGTTATCGACATGCGCATGCATGCGTGCACATTGTTTCTCCTGCGAATTAACTAAGATAGGATGTGGATGCATGCACGACAGGAGCGGAGGTGAAGGCCGGGGAGGACTACGTTCACCAATTCTCCCTAACCCACCGCCGCCTCCGGATCACCCAGGTATACATAATTATCAATTAAGTAATGTCGAAAAGTCACTCGGTCTGTCATTGTTGCACTCATTTATTATCATTTTAACTCATTAACTCATCATTCTGTCAATATTGATACCTCCTTTACGACACTGAGGCCTGTGAAGCTATTCTTTCTGAAGCCTGGGCATCAATACGTCATGTTCACAGGGAAAGTTGATCCTCTAATAATGCAATTTCTGCGTGTCCATGTAGGTTGGCCCCTCTCTTATGATGAGCCGGCCCATTATTGGCAAGCAACCCGTGAGCAATGCCGAGAAGCCACAACCTCGGGTTCCTCATACAATGAGAGGCTTGGCAGGGGTGGCGGATAGAATTTAGTTGAAGGGCTAGAATTTCAGTATAGATGCTCTAAACATTGGTCTCACTCCGCACATTGTAGTATATGATACTTGTTACAGATTACAGATGCCTCCTTCCATGTCATATTATAAACTCATTGCTCGTGCAGTGCAGTCAGAAAATTCTTGGTTTGGGCATGCATTAAATAATTGTTAGTGTTAACCATATTGAATTGGCGTTACTGTGTTCATGATACACTTTCACATTACATAATTATTTTAATTTGATGCTACACATTCTGGGAGAAAAATAAACGGCAAGGTCTTCCCCAAACATTATTTCATTCTGACGGTTTAATCAATTCGTTTAGGCGACACTAGGTGACCTTAATACTTCTGGTTGGAGCATCCTCGAAAGCAATGCTGGCGAAGAGAGGCGGGCAGTGCTTTGTGTGTTGAATCCTTCAAACCATCCCATGCATCGGCTGGAGATTGAGTTAGAGGAGGATGTGAATATTACCTTCTCTGTTAAAGGCCAAAGCTCGATTTATTTGTCAGGATATTACATCCTTACGAATCCCAACAATTGCACTACTAAAAGAAATTCACTCGGAAAACGGAAGTATGATCAAGAGATCTTGGACAGGTATATCATCTGTGTCATCCTGTATATATGACTCAATTATGATCCTTGTTGTGCATTGAACATTTTTATTTTTGTTTGAACATGCAGAAGCAGGAACCACCAGAAAGCAGCGCATGGAAAGAATGTCCATGAGGTCGAAGTGGGAAAAACTTGCGAAGACATTAAGTAGGAGACCAACCATGAAGAGTTGTAGCATTCTCTTTTTTCATCTTTACCCGTATGTGCCACCAAAAACTTGGATTGCTAACTTCTATTCGTAATGCTGCCAAAAACAGGGATGACGGAAGCAAGAAGATATATGTTACAACTCCTCCATCTCGTGACAAAAACAAATGTATGTGTCTACACAATATCAAATCTAACTTTTTATTTCCTAAAATAATGGTTTAATTTCCTTTCTATTATTTTTACACAACACACACACACACACACACACAACTGCGTGCATGCAAACGTAATTTTGTTTTTAACATATAATGTACTTTCCTTTTCCATTGTGATAGTTGTTGGGAAGGCCAGCGGTGTACCAGAAGATATTGTATATCTTGAAGACAGTGACGGCGATGACGAGAAGGAGACAAATTTGGAACATAAAGAGAACGACAAATTAGGAATAGAATGCATCATTGAGGGACAAGCTGGTGCCCAGATTGCTACTCTGGGTAGTAATGTATGTGCTATCCTCAACTTGCATGAGTAGTTTTAACAATGATTTAGTAGCACCTCATGTGATATTGATCCTCTGCCCGTAAAACCAGTTCACAAGTTAATCCAAACCTTGTGTTTGTGAAGGTGAAAGTCGAATATATTGGTCACTCAAAGGATGGGAAATTTATCGACCATGGCTACCACTACCAGTTCAAGCTTGGTAAAAGATTGATAAAACTAAGCTCAGAAACTCTTGTTACATCTTTTTAATCCTTGCATAATGAGGTCACCAGTTTGCTATCCACTACAGGAGCCAAACAAGTGATTCGCGGATGGGAGCTAGGGATCGAAGGTCATAATCTTGAAAATCTCAAATAATAAAAAGCATTTTACATTTTCTATTTAAGAAACTAATTACAGTCCATCTGATATTTGACAGGTATGAGAGTCGGCGAACAAAGGAAGCTGACCATCCCCCCCTCTCTTGGGTAATTAAGCGTCTCATAACCTTGTCATCTATCCCTTAAAAAACACTTTGTCATCTCGATATGCGCATATGGTGGTAAGACAAATTGATAATTTTTCTTTTCCTCTCAGCTATGGTGATAAGAAGCATGAAAAAATAACACCAAATTCCTGGCTTGTTTACATAGTAAAATTGTTGCAAGTGGTTCAGAATAAGAGGACTCCAGAAGGTTCAGCTGAGGAATGAAGAGAAACAAATGAAGTACAATTTTTCTAGTTTGCCTTTGATTGGAACCATCCGAATTTAGCATGACTTGATTGTGGATGCTAAACTCAAATAAGTTAATTATGTTTCATCTAGTGACATGGTATTTGGAAATGCATGCTTTAGGCTATACTGTGTGGTGTTAAAGGCTATGGCTTCAGAAGTTAAACGTGGTGAAGTCTTTCTGTATGAAAAAGAAATATATTTTGAATGATACTATTTTAGGTGAAAGCACAAAGCCCATTACAATTTTCATAACTCGAAATCATTCCCGATGCTGCACCGGTCGAGCTCCGAGCACATGAGCCTCGAAAGCATTTCTCATACTCTGCAGCCGTGCACAAAGAAAGAAGGAAGAACCTACCAGCTCATCGAGGGTGCACAGTGCTGGCGCATGCTCGTGAAGATGTCACAAAAAACAGAGGACGGTAACCCCTTGGCGAAGATGTGGGCAAGCTGCGATGATGTTGGAACATGGAGCACCTTGGTTTCATCAAGAACAAAGCGATCCCACATAAAGTGGAGATCCATCTCCAGTCCTCTGATGTTGTACGAGATTAGTAGAGAGGTACATAGCACTCACATTATCACGGCAAATAGTGGTCGCTCGGCGGGTTGGGAGACAAAGCTCAGTGAGAAGTCGACGATGCCAGCACGATTCGGCGATGCATTTGGCGACGGCGTGCCGCACTAGACCGCAAGACGGTGTGCTGGCCCTTCGATGAGCACGATACCAAGTTCGTGCCCTAGAACACACAGAAGCCAGATGTGGATCACCTTGTATCCGGAGTTCCGGACACCCAGCCCAATCTGCGTCACCGTAAGCAACCGGATATTGCAAGGACGAATGGTAGAGCTGCAGGTGAGACTAAATTGTCATATAGAGATAAGATTCTTAATAACAATATTAAGAGAGAGAATAATTTTGGTAAGATAAAAGGATAAGGAGGGAGGAGAGCACTACCGATGGCAACAACAAAAAGGCAGGCCCCATTATGGACTATAATGTGATGGGAATTAGGCGCTAATGAAAAACGAGACAAGGAAAGGCTACCTGAATCCTCGGTGACATGGGAGGCTGCAACAGTGACCACTATCCACTCCGGCGCCAGAGGAAACACAGCGCCCTAGTTGGGCACCCTGCGCAGCATGGCATTGACATCCCATGCATACAACGGGGCAGTACACTGCGCAGGAGGTGCAGGACTCGGTACACTTGCGTCGACGCATCCGGTCGCGGCCTCAGAACGCCAACTGAGTTCGGGGGGATCCAGGGCGCTCAAGGCGGAGGGAAAGCCGGACCCCATGGGGTGAAGTAGGCGAACCAAGGGTGATACCAATGTCCTCCTAGCGCGTCGTCTCGACCCCCACCGTCACGGCCACGGCCGCCATGACTACAGTCACCAACGTGGTGCATGTTGAGTTGGCCGCCGCTCGGTCACCACCACAGTAGGGCGGATGGTCGCGGCCGCAATCCTAGTGCACCACGGCCGCGAGCGCCGCTGTTGGTGTGGATGGTGAACACCTGGGTGCCAGCAATGAGGGTGCGCTTGTCAAGCACAAGCTCGCCAAGGACCAAAAGAGAACGCGCCTGGGCGAACGAAGGAAGCAACACGGTGGGCTGCAGAATGGCCGCATGTACCGCCCACTTGTCACCGAGGCTGTCAATCATCTCGAGCATCAGGGTGCTATCGTCCACGGGCCTGCCGATGTCGGCGACCACTAAGGCGAGAAGGTGAAGTTGGCAGCAGTAGTCGTGGATGGACCGATCGCCACGGGTGCAAACACAGAACTTCTGGCCCAGGTGGAGTCAACGCCCAACCTAGTTGTGAAAGAAGTAGTCGTGCAACCAAGCCCATATAAGGTACACCGAGGACTGATCACTAGTAGAAAAAGGGTCAAATGTTCAACTCATTACTGCCGGTTTAAATTTGAGCCGGCACTAATGTGTCCATTAGTGCCGGTTCCAACGACTAGCCGGGCCGCTCTCATTAGTACCGGTTCTTTCCTAACTTTTAGCACCGGTTTATGCCACGAACCGGTACCAATGAGAGTGGTGGCATGATGTTGTCTGTCTGGGGCCCCTCCAGCACCTTCAGTACCGGTTCTTGCCACGAACCGGTACTAAAGGTCGCCCTATATAAACCCTTCGTCCACCCGAGCTCGCTTCTTCCCCCTTTCCCCTCTCCCCTGTTCTTCCCTTCCTCTCGAGATCATCACAAATGTTGCCCAAATTTTATCAAGATTTGAAGGCCCCCCATCCATTTAAATGATCACAAAGGTTAGCAACTTTGTCCTTTCATCTCTCATTGCTAGATTAGCTCTTGCAATAGTATATATAGTGATTAATTTGTGGGTTTTAGTAATTTGGGTGGAATTATATGTGGTAGTACACTACTAGGGAAAAGCCTAGCAGCAGCGCGGGTTTTAGGCCTATCAGTAGCGCGGGCAGGAGCGCTACTGATAAGGCGCTACAGCTAAAGCTTAGCAGCAGCGCGCCTGGACCCGCGCTGCTGCTAAAATGATCTAGTAGTAGCGCTTCTCCAGAGCAGCGCTGCTGGTAATTAGTAGTAGCGCTCCTCCTTGCCCGCGCTACTACTATTATTTAGTATTTTATTTCTTTTTTATTTCATGTTGTATTTCATACACCTTTACACAATTTTTCATACAACAGGAATTTAGAGACTGTTTTACATCATAATGAGTAGGTGAAACAACCGTGGACTAGTTTCAAGTGGATGGACATCCACTTGAAACTAATCCGCGGTTCTTTTAATAAATATCATATCATATCATTAACAACTTATCATCATACTACATCATTGTCATATAACACCTCCTCAAGATCATCGTTTTCATCAATGGGACATCACATAGCAAATTGGTCACTAGTCGTAATCACAAGTACTCCCCATCATCAACTCTAACACATTGTATCACATAATAAACATATTGTACCTCATAGGACCTACTACATTCTCTTAGGACCTACTACATTCTCTAAGGTAAAATAGCAAAAAACAAGATAGCCCCTGACTCTCCATTATGGAGAATGGAGATTATCCTGTCTCCAATTCTTGCCTTTAAGCAATGTTACTTCCAAGAACCTCCTTGCGAATGTCCAAACATTTTTTTCCATTCTTTGATTAGCATGTGTTCACCGGTTTTAGAAATCCGATATGCACAGGTGAGATCCGTAGGATGACCTGGCTGTATGTTCAGAACTTCAAGGCGACCATTGTAATACATCAGATGAGGCACACAATCCATCGGGATTTTCTATTGAAAAACATAGTAATAACTTCGTAGTTAGCAATGATGTACTAGTTTTGGAAGTATGCAAAAGATGCACGGATGTCGTAAAAAATCTTACCAGGGTATCTCCGTAGAAGTTATCGTGGTTCAACACATGCACTAGTGGCACGTATTCACCATAATTTGGAGGAGTTCGATAATAGGTATTGTAATTCTCAAAGAAAGTACAATAAGCAATCAGATTACTTTTCTCCTTATAAGTTAATTCAGAGCCATCAGTGTAGTGGGTTTTGTCTACCATCTTCTGCATATTCTTTGAAGATTCAAAATAAGATGTCAATTGAAATAAGTTGTCAACTATTTAGAATAAACAATATAAATTAGTTAATAACTATGTTTGAGAAACTCACATTGCGGTAGAATCGGAAGCGTATCAACAAGGACCCCAATGTCCATATTGTCTTGCTCAATGTCAGGATCACCAAGATCCATGGTGACAATCATACCCTCATAAAAACCATACATTTTGCAAAGTGCTTACCAATTTTGGCAACCAAAATGGGTTACACTCTGAGCATTGTACAGATTTACTTCAAAATCCATATCATGATGGGTCCTTAGGTGTATTTTCTTTGTTTCAAAATTTTCATGGTCTTCAAAACCCATCCTCTCCAAGACATAGCATCTTGCATGGCATGTGATAAGCTAGTCGAATTGTAAAAGATGAAAATTAGACGTTGAAATAGTTGAAGTCATGCTTAATTACGAAAAAAAACTCTTGTCGTTGTTGCGTACCGTTTCAACATCGAAGGTCTCCTCGAGCTTAATGCTGAAGCGCCAATCATCGTCCAGCTCAACGAATCTGTCGCACATACCTCGATCGTCGTGGCACCAGCTGCACTCTCCCGGGAGACTGTCGTCGTCCGAGTACGACATTTTCTACGTTCATAATTCAAAGATTAAACTTGTACAATTAAATATATGTACTAAAAAACCTAAATTAGTTCATTATTTTTCAAGAAAATCCAGGCCTCTCGATATTTCCTACAGATTCTAGCACAAGTCATGCCAGAATTCACGGAAAAATCCGGCATGACCTTTGCTAAAAAAGGATATATCGAGCGCCTGAAATTTGCCGGAACGGAAATTAATCAACACTCCGGCAAAACATAGGCCACTCGGAGGTGTAAACTTAACATGAACGGTCACTTGGGCAACCACATATCCTATTTGAGCAACAAAAGATATACATGGATATTTGGCTGGTCTCACCTCGATGTCGGATGGGGTCGGTGACGGGGACGACGGCGGGGATGATGGAGGGGCTCCTTGATTTCTGCAAAACCAAAAACCGTATAAGTTATCACTAATACATCCCGAATAATTGCTTAAACTAAAAAAATAACAACAAATATGACATGTTCAACTAGTTTTATTAATTCAACTAGTTCTTACTAAATATAAACTTACTATAAATAGAATATGTGGTTCAACTAGTTATATTAATTATCTTACTAAAAAACTAGTTCTTTCTAAAAATAAAGTAGTTCAACTAGTTATATTAATTATCTTACTAAAAATACATTATTTCTATTAATTCAACTAGTTCAACTAGTTCAACTAGTTTATTAATTTACTTACTAAACTAGTTCAACTACAACTACTATTAATCATACTGCCCTAGTTAACTGATACCTTCACTACTAGTAATATGAAAAAAAACATTTGAAAATATCTTATATATAATCCTAACACTAAATAAACTAGTTTTATTAACTACTTACTAAATAAACTAGTACTATTAAGCACTTACTATAAATAAACTAGTTCAATTAAGTACCTAATATAAATAAACTAGTTATATTAATCACTTACTAAATAAACTTTTTTCTATTAAACATTTGCTAAAAATTCTACTACCCTAGTTCTACCCTAAATTTTCTTACTTCTATTTTATTCAAAACACCTACAATTTGCAAGAACAGAGACAAGGGAGGGAGGGAGGAGAGGGGAGGGGGAGTGGGCAGCCAGAGGAGGATCCGGGAGGGGCGGTGGGAGGAGGGCTGCCGGCGAAGGAGGGAGGAGGGCGCGGTGGGAGGAGGAGGGAGGAGGGCGCGGTGGGAGGAGGAGGCACGGAAGGAGGGAGTACCTCGGTGGCGGATGGAGGACGGCGGCGGCGTCAGACGACGGTGAGGTCGAGAGCGGCGCGGTGAGGTCGAGAGCGGAGGGGGTGGGGGAGGCGGTGGCGACGGTGAGGTCGAGAGCGGCGGCGGGCAGAAGCGGTGAGGTTGAGGGCTGCCTCGGGCGGCGACGGTGAGGGCAGGCTCGGGCTCGGGCGGCGGCGATAGAGGAGTAGGGGAATAGGGGGAGGAGGACTTAGTGAAATTTTGAGCTGGGTTAAGTCGAACTAGCAGTAGCGCACTTTAGGAACCGCGCTATAGCTAAATTAGCTACAGCGCATATTACGGAAAAACGCTACTGCTAAGTCTAAGCACGCATCAAAAAATACATTGGCCATCAATGATCTTTTTGTGTACAATCTGAATTGTCAATATGAGTCCACTCCGGTAGGAACTGGAGAGGACTCATATTGTGCCACAAATTCTACACATAGAGTTCAGTGAAGACCAACTGGTTGTGATAGTTTCAGAAGTAACATATTTAAGGTGGTAAACACCATGTTCAAGGAGCGAGGTGGGACTAAACTTGTGGGCTGATCGTAGCAGTAGCGATTTTCTTATAAGCGCGCTGCTGCAAACTTCTATAGCAGTAGCGCAGTTCAGTATAGGGCGCTACTGCTATAACTAGCTGGGTTGCGAGGTCATGGCAATTAGAGCATTAGCACGGTTTGGCGTGGAAGCGCTACTGCTATTTTCCTTTCAGCAGCGCGTTTTGCTATCACGCTCTGCTGCTAAATAGCAGTAGTGTTGTATTTTGAGGAGCACTTCTGGTAAGATTCTGTGTATAGGCTTTTCCCTAGTAGTGGTATTTGATTTATATGCAATTTGAGTTCAAAATAACACTTAGTTTGCATATCTAGGTGTGGTTTACGTAGTGCCTTCTAAATCTCCGTCGTAACCACCGTCGATCGCCCGCACCGTCCCGTCGCCGGCACCACCTTGTAGTGAGCCTCTTGTTCATGAAATTTGTATATAAAAATTGATGTTTGCGTGATTTGGATATATAGTTACTCGTATAATTATCTTACCCGCGCGTTGTTTGTTATACATAGTGCCATGGTTTTGATATCCGTCCCCGTCAGCCCTCGTCCTTGTTATGATTCGGATGTGGTATATTCTCTTTTAAAACCATTTGTTGCATTTCGTATTTATGAAAAATTATGCCCATCAAGTTGACATAGATATTTTTATCTAGGAGGTATGTGAACCGGAAATTCCAACCGACCCTATTGTCGAGAGGTTAAATTTAGTTGAAAGAGAAAATGAGTATATGAAAGAAAAATTGAAAAGAATTGAGGGGGAGAAGATGGAATTGGAGTTGCATGTTGCCGATATCGTCGATGATCACAAGATCATGATGGAGAAAATGCACTTGAAGATTAGAAAGATTAGAAAATATTCCATTGATAGTGAGGCTTGGAATCATTATGTTGTTGGATCAATTGTTACCTTAGTTGCGATCTTGATCGCATTTGTTGTTGCATTTAAATGCTTTAGCTAGGGAGTTATTTGTTTGTTGCATTTAAGTGTTGTGTGAAATTTATGTATGAACTTGTATTAATTTGGTCTTTTTGGTGTTGTGTAAGACAATGGATGTACGATGACCGATGCTCTCCCGAGTTCATTAATGGCGTGCAAAATTTTCTGCTTCAGGCTGAGGCAAACAAACGGGTGGATGGTTCTATGCCTTGTCCATGTGCTGGCTGTAAGAATGATGACAATTACTCTAAGTCAAGAACCATTGACGTCCACCTGTTTGAGTCCGGTTTTATGCCTTTTTCCACACTTGTGCTTCGAAGTAGCACCGTGATCTTCATGATAGAGAGTCTCCTATGTTGTCACTTTCATATACTAGTGGGAATTTTTCATTATAAAACTTGGCTTGTATATTCCAATGATGGGCTTCCTCAAAATGCCCTAGGTCTTCGTGAGCAAGCAAGTTGGATGCACACAAACTTCTTTTGTTGAGCTTTCACATATTTATTGCTCTAGTGCATCGGTTGCATGGCAATCCCTACTCCTCTCATTGACATCAATTGATGGGCATCTCCATAGCCTATTGATTAGCCTCGTCAATGTGAGACTTTCTACCTATTTGTCTTCTCTCATAATCTCCATCATTATACTTTACTCCACCCATAGTGCTATATCCATGGCTTGCGCTCATGTGTTGCGTAATGGTTGAAAAGGCTGAAGCGTGTTAAAAAGTATGAACCAATTTCTCCGCTTGTCATTGGGGTTATGCATGATGAGAACATTTTGTGTGACGAAATTGAAACATGGCCTAACAATATGATTTTGTAGGGATAAGCTTTTTTTGGCTATGTTATTTTGATAAGACATAATTGCTTGGTTAGCATGTTTGAAGTATTATTGTTATTATGTCAACATTAAACGTTTATCTTCAATCTTTCGGATCTAAATATCTATGCCACAATAAAAAGAATTACATCGAATATTATGCTAAGAAGTATTCCACATAAAAAAATCTGTTTTTATCATTTACCTACTCGAGGACGAGCATGAATTAAGCTTGGGGATGCTTGATACGTCTCCAACATATCTATAATTTTTTATTGTACCATGCTATTATATATTCTGTTTTGGATGTTTAATGGGCTTATTTATACACTTTTATATTATTTTTGGGACTAATCTATTTACCGGAGGCCCAACCCAAATTGCTGTTTTTTTGGCCTATTTCAGTGTTTCGCAGAAAAAGAATATCAAACGGATTCCAAACGGAATGGAACCTTCGGGAGCGTGATGTTTAGAACAAACGTGATCCAGAGGACTTGGAGTGGACGTCAAGCAACCAACAAGGAGGCCACGAGGCAGGGGGCGCGTCCTCCACCCTCGTGGCCCCCTGTGGCTCCACCGACCTACTTCTTCCTCCTATATATACCTACGTACCCCCAAACCATCGAAGAGCACCACGAAAACCTAATTCCACCGCCGCAACCTTCTGTAGTTGTGAGATCCCCTATTGGGGCCTTTTCCGGCGTCCTGCCGGAGGGGGCATTGATCATGGAGGGCTTCTACATCAATACCATAGCCTCTTCGATGATGTGTCAGTAGTTTACCTCAGACCTTCGGGTCCATAGTTATTAGCTAGATGGCTTCTTCTCTCTCTTTGGATCTCAATACAAAGTTCTCCTTGATTCTCTTGGAGATCTATTCGATGTAATCTTCTTTTGCGCTGTGTTTTGTCGAGATCCCATGAATTGTTGGTTTATGATCAAGATTATCTATGAACAATATTTGAATTTTCTCTGAATTTTTTTATGTATGATTGGTTATCTTTCCAAGTCCCTTCGAATTATCAGTTTGGTTTGGCCTACTAGATTGATCTTTCTTGCAATGGGAGAAGTGCTTAGATTTGGATCAATCTTGCGGTGTTTGATCCCAGTGATAGTAGGGGAAACGACACGTATTGTATTCTTGCCATCGAGGATAAAAAGATGGGTTTTATATCATATTGCATGAGTTTATCACTCTACATCATGTCATCTTGCTTAATGCGTTACTCGATGTGTGGAGTAATAGTAGTAGATGCAGGCAGGAGTCAGTCTACTTGTCACAGACGTGATCCCTATATACAAGATCATACCTAGATATTCTCATAACTATGCTCAATTCTATCAATTTCTCAACAGTAATTTGTTTACCCACCATAATACTTATGCTATCTTGAGAGAAGCCACTAGTGAAACCTATGGCCCCCGGGTCTATTTTCCATCATATTAATCTCCCATCAACAAGCTATTTCTATCTTTGATTACTTTGCTTTCTTTACTTTTAATCTTTATCATAAAAATACCAAAAATATTATCTTATCATCTCTATCAGATCTCACTTTTGCAAGTGGCCGTGAAGGGATTGACAACCCCTTTATCGCGTTGGTTGCAAGGTTCTTATTTGTTTACGTAGGTGCAAGTGACTTGAGCGTAGCCTCCTACTGGATTGATACCTTGGTTCTCCAAAACTGAGGGAAATACTTACGCTACTTTGCTGCATCACTCTTTCCTCTTCAAGGGAAAACCAACGCAGTCCTCAAGAGGTAGCATTAGCTTACGACCAAGACATCCTACATTCCACATGAGTGCATTCAGGATTTCTAAAACCGAGGAATGCTTAATAGTGAAAGACTGGAGCAAAATTGTGAAGGATCATAGAGAAGTACTAGGGGGCAGCAATGAGAAGCGCAGCCCACGATTAGGAGACAGGTTCATCTTGTTGGAAATATGCCCTAGAGGCAATAATAAAAGGATTATTATTATATTTCCTTGTTCGTGTTAATTGTCTTTTATTCATGCTATAATTGTATTATCCGGAAATCGTAACACACGTGTGAATACATATACCACAATATGTCCCTAGTGAGCCTCTAGTTGACTAGCTCGTTGATCAATAGATAGTCATGGTTTCCTGACTATGGACATTGGATGTCATTGATAGCGGGATCACATCATTAGGAGAATGATGTGATGCACAAGACCCAATCCTAAGCATAGCACAAGATCGTGTAGTTCGTTTTGCTAGAGCTTTTCCAATGTCAAGTATCTCTTCCTTAGACCATGAGATCGTGTAACTCCCGGATACCGTAGGAGTGCTTTGGGTGTACCAAACGTCACAACGTAATCGGGTGACTATAAAGGTGCACTACGGTATCTCCGAAAGTGTCTGCATTGGGTTGACACGGATCGAGACTGGGATTTGTCACTCCGTATTACGGAGAGGTATCACTGGGCCCACTCGGTAGTGCATCATCATAATGAGCTCAAAGTGACCAAGTGTCTGGTCACGGGATCATGCATTACGGTACGAGTAAAGTGACTTGCCGATAACGATACTGAACGAGGTATTGGGATAACGACCATCGAATCTCGGGCAAGTAACATACCGTCTGACAAAGGGAATAGTATACGGGGTTGCTCGAATCCTCGACATCGTGGTTCATCCGATGAGATCATCGAGGAGTATGTGGGAGCCAACATGGGTATCCAGATCCCGCTGTTGGTTATTGACCGGAGAGCCGTCTCGGTCATGTCTGCATATCTCCCGAACCCGTAGGGTCTACACACATAAGGTTCGGTGACGCTAGGGTTATTAGGAAGACTTGTATGTTATTACCGAATGTTGTTAGGAGTCCCGGATGAGATCCCGGACGTCATGAGGAGTTCCGGAATGGTCCGGAGGTGAAGATTTATATATGGGAAGTTGTCATACGGTCACCGGAAAGTTTCGGGGGCATATCAGTATTGTACCGGGGCCACCGGAAGGGTTCCGGGGTCCACCGTAGGGGCCACCTCTCTCGAGAGGGCCTCATGGGCCGTGGGGCAGGGAACTAGCCTGGAGGGCTGGGCGCCCTTGGGCCCATGTGCCTAGGGTTGGGGGAAACCCTAGTGGGGCGCCCCCCTTTGCTAGGGGGCAAGCCCCTCCTGGCCGCCCCCTCTAGATCTCATCTAGAGGGGGACGGCCCCCTTCCCCCTTCCCCTATAAATAGAGGGGCGAGGGGAGGGATGCAACACACATCCAAGGCGCAGCCCCTCCCCTCCCCAACACCTCTCCTCCTCCGTTAAGTGCTTGGCGAAGCCACAGCCGAGTATCTTGCCTCTCCACCATCACCACGCCGTCGTGCTGCTGCTGGATCCTTCTTCCTCAACCTCTCCTTCCCCCTTGCTGGATCAAGAAGGAGGAGAAGTCATCCGCTCCCTACGTGTGTTGAACGCGGAGGTGCTGTCCGTTCGGCACTTGGTCATCGGTGATTTGAATCACGGCGAGTACGACTCCATCATCCCCGTTCTCTTGAACGCTTCCGCACGCGATCTACAAGTGGTATGTAGATGCATCTCTTTCCTATTACTCGTTGCTTAGATGAACTCATAGATGGATCTTGGTGAAATCGTAGGAAAAATTTTATTTTCTGCAACGTTCCCCAACAGTGGTATCAGAGCTAGGTCTATGCGTAGTTCTCTATTGCACGAGTAGAACACAATTTGTTGTGGGCGTAGATGTTGTCAACATTCTTGCCGCTACTAGTCTTATCTTGCTTCAGCGGTATTGTGGGATGAAGCGGCCCGGACCGACCTTACACGTATGCTTACGTGAGACAGGTTCCACCGACTGACATGCACTAGTTGCATAAGGTGGCTAGCGGGTGTCTGTCTCTCCCACTTTAGTTGGAGCGGATTCGACGTAAAGGGTCCTTATGAAGGGTAAATAGAAGTTGACAAATCACGTTGTGGCTTTCACGTAGGTAAGAAAACGTTCTTTCTAGAACCCTATTGCAGCCACATAAAACTTGCAACAAAAATTAGAGGACGTCTAACTTGTTTTTGCAGCAATTGCCATGTGGTGATATGACCAGAAGTTGTGACGAATGATGAATGATATATTGTGATGTATGAGATCATGTTCTTGTTATAGGAATCACGACTTTCATGTCGATGAGTATGACAACCGGCAGGAGCCATAGGAGTTGTCTTAATTATTGTATGACCTGCGTGTCATTGATTCAACGCCATGTAAATTACTTTACTTTATTACTAAACGTGTTAGCCATAGTAGTAGAAGTAATAGTTGGCGAGCAACTTCATGGAGACACGATGATGGAGATCATGATGATGGAGATCATGGTGTCATGCGGTGACAAGATGATCATGGAGCCCGAAGATGAAGATCAAAGGAGCTATATGATATTGGCCATATCATGTCACTACTTTATATAATTGCATGTGATGTTTATTATGTTTTATGCATCTTGTTTACTTAGAACGGCGGTAGTAAATAAGATGATCCCTTATAATAATTTCAAGAAAGTGTTCCCCCTAACTGTGCACCGTTGCTAAAGTTCATCGTTTCAAAGCACCACGTGATAATCGGGTGTGATAGATCCTTACGTTCACATACAACGGGTGTAAGATAGTTTTACACATGCAAAACACTTAGGGTTAACTTGACGAGCCTAGCATGTACAGACATGGCCTCGGAACACAAGAGACCGAAAGGTCGAACATGAGTCGTATGGAAGATACGATCAACATGGAGATGTTCACCGACGATGACTAGTCCGTCTCACGTGATGATCGGACACGGCCTAGTCGACTCGGATCATGTAACACTTAGATGACTAGAGGGATGTCAAATCTGAGTGGGAGTTCATTAAATAATTTGATTAGATGAACTTAATTATCATGAACATTAGTCTAAAATCTTTGCAAAATGTCTTGTAGATCAAATGGCCAACGCTCATGTCACCATGAACTTCAACGCATTCCTAGAGAAAACCAAGCTGAAAGACGATGGCAGCAACTATTCGGACTGGGTCCAGAACAGTAGGATCATCCTCATAGCAGACAAGAAACAATATGTCCTAGAAGCACCGCTAGGTGAAGCACCCATCCCAGAGAACCAAGACATTATGAATGCTTGGCAGTCTCGTGCTGATGATTACTCCCTCGTTCAGTGCGGCATGCTTTACAGCTTAGAACCGTGGCTCCAAAAGCGTTTTGAGCAACACGGAGCATATGAGATGTTCGAGGATCTAAAAATGGTTTTCCAAGCTCATGCCCGGGTCGAGAGATATGAAGTCTCCGACAAGTTCTATAGTTGTAAGATGGAGGAAAATAGTTACGTCGATGCACATACTCAAAATGTCTGGGTTGCACAACCGCCTTTGTCCCAGCTGGACATTAACCTCCTGGACGAGGCGGTCATTGACAGAATCCTTGATCGCTCCCACCGAGCTACAAGAGCTTTGTGATGAACTACATTATGCAGGGGATGGTGAAAACTATTCTGAAGTATTTTCAATCTTTGAAGTCAGTGAGAGGTTGAAATCAAGAAAGAACATCAAGTGTTGATGGTCAATAAAACTAATAAGTTCAAGAAGTGAAAGGGTAAGAAAAACTTCAAGAAGGACGGCAAGGATGTTGCCGCGCCCGCAAGCCGATTCTTGCGGGAAGAAGTCAAAGAATGGACCCAAGCACGAGACTGAGTGCTTTTATTGCAAAGGGAAGGGCCCTTTGGAAACGGAACTGCCCCAAATACTTAGCGGACAAGAAGGCCGGCAACACTAAAGGTATATTTGATATACATGTAATTGATGTGTACCTTACCAGTACTCGTAGTAACTCCTGGGTATTTGATTCCGGTGCGTTGCTCACATTTGTAACTAACAGCAGGAGCTGCGGAATAAACGGAGGCTGGCGAAGGACAAGGTGACGATGCGCGTCGGGAATGATTCCAAGGTCGATGTGATCGCCGACGGCACGCTACCTCTACATTTACCTACGTGATTAGTTTTAAACCTCAATAATTGTTATTTAGTGCCAAGTTTGAGCATGAACATTGTATCAGGATCTCGTCTAATGCGAGATGGCTACTCATTTAAATCTGAGAATAATGGTTGTTCTATTTATATGAGAGATATGTTTTATGGTCATGCTCCGATGGTCAATGATTTATTCTTAATGAATCTCGAATGTAATATTACGAATATTCATAATGTGAATACCAAAAGATGTAAAGTTGATAACGATAGTCCCACATACTTGTGGCACTGCCGCCTTGGTCACATTGGTGTCAAGCGCATGAAGAAGCTCCATTCTGATGGACTTTTAGAGTCTCTCGATTATGAATCATTTGACACATGCGAACCATGCCTCATGGGCAAAATGACCAAGACTCCGTTCTCGGAACAATGGAGCGAGCAACCAACTTATTGGAAATCATACATACCGATGTGTGCGGTCCAATGAGCGTTGAGGCTCATGGAGGATATCGTTATGTTCTCACTCTCACCGATGACTTGAGTAGATATGGGTATGTCTACTTGATGAAACACAAGTCTGAGACCTTTGAAAAGTTCAAGGAATTTCAGAATGAGGTAGAGAATCAACGTGACCGTAAAATAAAGTTCTTACGATCAGATCATGGAGGAGAATATTTAAGTCACGAATTTGGTACACACTTAAGGAAATGTGGAATTGTTTCACAACTCACGCCGCCTGGAACACCTCAGCGTAATGGTGTGTCCGAACGTCGTAATCGCACTCTATTGGATATGGTGCGATCTATGATGTCTCTTACTGATTTACCGCTATCATTTTGGGGATACGCTCTAGAGACAGCTACATTCACTTTAAATAGGGCACCGTCTAAATCCGTTGAGACGACACCGTATGAATTATGGTTTGGGAAGAAACCTAAGCTGTCGTTTCTAAAAGTTTGGGGATGCGATGCTTATGTCAGGAAAATTCAACCTGAAAAGCTCGAACCCAAGTCGGAAAAATGCGTCTTCATAGGATACCCTAAGGAAACCATTGGGTATACCTTCTACCTTAGATCTGAAGGCAAGATCTTTGTTGCCAAGAACGGATCCTTTCTGGAAAAAGAGTTTCTCTCGAAAGGAGTAAGTGGGAGGAAAGTAGAACTTGATGAAGTACCACCTCTTGAACCGGAAAGTAGAGCAGCTCAGGAAAATGTTCATGTGGTGCCTACACCGACTGAAGAGGAAATTAATGATGATGATCAAGGTACTTCGAATCAAGTTGCTACTGAACTTCAGAGGGTCCACAAGGACACGTTCCACACCAGAGTGGTATGGCAACCCAGTCCACGGAAATCATGTTGTTAGACAATGGTGAACCTTGAACTATGAAGAAGCGATGGCGGGCCCAGATTCCAACAAATGGCTTGAAGCCATGCAATCCGAGATAGGATCCATGTATGAAAACAAAGTATGGACTTTGACAGACTTACCCGATGATCGGCGAGCGATAGAAAACAAATGTATATTTAAGAAGAAGACGGACGCGGATGGTAATGTTACCATCTATAAAGCTCGACTTGTCGCTAAAGGTTATCGGCAAGTTCAAGGGATTGACTACGATGAGACTTTCTCTCCCGTAGCGAAGCTGAAGTCTGTGTGAATCATGTTAGCAATTGCCGCATACTATGATTATGAGATATGGCAAATGGACGTTAAAACGGCATTCCTTAATGGCTATCTTAAGGAAGAACTGTATATGATGCAACCGGAAGGTTTTCTCGACCCTAAGAATGCTAACAAGGTGTGCAAGCTCCAGCGATCCATTTATGGGTTGGTGCAAGCATCTCGGAGTGGGAACATTCGCTTTGATGAGATGATCAAAGCGTTTGGGTTTATGCAGACTTATGGAGATGCCTGCGTTTAGAAGAAAGTGAGTGGGAGCTCTGTAGCATTTCTCATATTATATGTAGATGACATACTTTTGATGGGAAATGATATAGAACTTTTGGACAGCATTAAGGCCTACTTGAAGAAGAGTTTTTCAATGAAGGACCTTGGAGAAGCTGCTTACATATTATGCATCAAGATCTATAGGGATAGATCGAGACGCCTCATAGGTCTTTCACAAAGCACATACCTTGATAAGAAGTTCAAAATGGATCAGTCCAAGAAAGGGTTCTTGCCTGTATTACAAGGTGTGAAATTGAGCTCGGCTCAATGTCCGACCAAGGTAGAAGATATAGAAGAGATGAGTGTCATCCCCTATGCATTGGCCATAGGATCTATTATGTATGCCATGTTGTGTACCAGACCTGATGTAAACCTTGCCGTAAGTTTGGTAGGTAGGTACCAAAGTAATCCCGGCAAGGAACACTGGACAACGGTCAAGAATATCCTGAAGTACCTGAAAAGGACTAAGGACATGTTTCTCATTTATGGAGGTGACGAAGAGCTCGTCAGAAGGGTTACGTCGACGCTAGCTTCGACACAGATCTGGATGACTCTAAGTCACAAACCGGATACATGTATATGTTGAATGGTGGTGCAGTAAGCTGGTGCAGCTGCAAGCAGAGCGTCGTGGTGGGATCTGCGTGTGAAGCGGAGTACATGGCAGCCTCGGAGGCAGCTGATGAAGCAATTTGGGTGAAGGAGTTCATCACCGACCTAGGAGTCATACCCAATGCGTCGGGGCCGATCAAACTCTTCTGTGACAACACTGGAGCTATTGCACTTGCGAAGGAGCCCAGGTTTCACAAGAAGACCAGGCACATCAAGCGTCGCTTCAACTCCATTTGTGAAAATGTTAAAGATGGAGACATAGAAATTTGCAAAGTGCATACAGATCTGAATGTCGCAGATCCGTTGACTAAACCTATTCATGAAAGCAAAACATGATCAACACGAACTCTATGGGTGTTCGATTCATCACAATGTAACTAGATTATTGACTCTAGTGCAAGTGGGAGACTGTTGGAAATATGCCCTAGAGGCAATAATAAAAGGACTATTATTATATTTCCTTGTTCGTGATAATTGTCTTTTATTCATGCTATAATTGTATTATCCGGAAATCATAATACACGTGTTAATACATAGACCACAATATGTCCCTAGTGAGCCTCTAGTTGACTAGCTCGTTGATCAATAGATAGTCATGGTTTCCTGACTATGGACATTGGATGCGTGGGATCACATCATTAGGAGAATGATGTGATGGACAAGACCCAATCCTAAGCATAGCACAAGATCGTGTAGTTCGTTTTGCTAGAGCTTTTCCAATGTCAAGTATCTCTTCCTTAGACCATGAGATCGTGTAACTCCCGGATACCGTAGGAGTGCTTTGGGTGTACCAAAGCGTCACAACGTAATCGGGTGACTATAAAGGTGCACTATAGGTATCTCCGAAAGTGTCTGTTGGGTTGACACGGATCGAGACTGGATTTGTCACTCCGTATTACGGAGAGGTATCACTGGGCCCACTCGGTAGTGCATCATCATAATGAGCTCAAAGTGACCAAGTGTCTGGTCACGGGATCATGCATTACGGTACGAGTAAAGTGACTTGCCGGTAACAAGATTGAACGAGGTATTGGGATACCGACGATCGAATCTCGGGCAAGTAACATACCGTCTGACAAAGGGAATAGTATACGGGGTTGCTCGAATCCTCGACATCGTGGTTCATCCGATGAGATCATCGAGGAGTATGTGGGAGCCAACATGGGTATCCAGATCCCGCTGTTGGTTATTGACCGAGAGCCGTCTCGGTCATGTTCAGCATATCTCCCGAACCCGTAGGGTCTACACATAAGGTTCGGTGACGCTAGGGTTATTAGGAAGACTTGTATGTGATTACTGAATGTTGTTCGAGTCCGGATGAGATCCCGGACGTCACGAGGAGTTCCGGAATGGTCCGGAGGTGAAGATTTATATATGGGAAGTTGCCATACGGTCACCGGAAAGTTTCGGGGGCATATCGGTATTGTACCGGGGCCACCGGAAGGGTTCCAAGGGTCCACCGGGAGGGGCCACCTCTCTCGGAGGGCCTCATGGGCCGTAGGGGGCAGGGAACCAGCCCCTGGAGGGCTGGGCGCCCCCCCCTTGGGCCCATGCGCCTAGGGTTGGGGGGAAACCCTAGTGGGGGCGCCCCCCTTTGCTTGGGGGGCAAGCCCCCCTCCCTGGCCGCCGCTCCCCCCCCTCTAGATCTCATCTAGAGGGGGCTGGCCCCCTTACCCCTTCCCCTATAATTAGAGGGGCGAGGGGAGGGCTGCAACACACATCCAAGATGCAGCCCCTCCCCTCCTCAACACCCCTCCTTCTCCGTTAAGTGCTTGGCGAAGCCCTGTCGGAGTACTGCCTCTCCACCATCACCACGCCGTCGTGCTGCTGCTGGAGCCTTCTTCATCAACCTCTCCTTCCCCCTTGCTGGATCAAGAAGGAGGAGACGTCATCCGCTCCGTACGTGTGTTGAACGCGGAGGTGCTGTACGTTCGGCACTTGGTCATCGATGATTTGAATCACGGCGAGTACGACTCCATCATCCCCGTTCTCTTGAACGCTTCTGCACGCGATCTACAAGTGGTATGTAGATGCATCTCTCTCCTATTACTCGTTGCTTAGATGAACTCATAGATGGATCTTGGTGAAACCGTAGGAAATTTTTTATTTTCTGCAACGTTCCCCAACACATCTGCATGCTCCAATATGATGAATCAGGAGAGCTACACATGTTCTATGCTATTTTACCTAGGAGAGAGCAGCAGGAGTGATTAGCTAGTTCATGCTCTTAGAACTTGTCCTCTCATCTTCGTGTTCTTCGTCCTGAACTTAATCTCAAAGTGATTTGTTTTTGTGTTCTTATGAAAGCTTATAATCTCATGACCATGCATGTTGAACTTGATGATATCTTTGCTTGATCACTTATATTGGTAATGACCACTATGATAATTATTAGCTAGCTAGTGTTGTTCCTGATGATATGATACAAGAGTTTTTATATTAATATGATGATGATGATGATGAGTTTTTATATCATTTATGAAAAAAACCGCGGATTAGTTTCAACTGGATATGGATCCTAGCTAAGTAATAATGTAATATGCCATATCCATATTACTTAAACACTTATAATGTAAAAATAATCCGCGCTACTTTCACCTAGTGATTTAACAACTCATTATAATGTAAAAATAATCTTTAAATTAAATGGAAAACTCAAAATTAAAGGAAAAATAAAAAATAAAACCAAAACCCCCCAATCTTTAGTACCGATTGGTGTTACAAACCGATACTAAATGTCTCCCCGCCCCCGGCCATGGCTCGTGCCACGTGGTGGCCCTTTAGTGGCGGCTCGTGCTGAACCGGTATTTAAGGAGGGGACCTTTAGTCCCCACCCTTTAGTGCCGTTACAGAACCGACACAAAAGGCCCTTACGAACCGGTGCTAAAGACCGGTTCTGCACTAGTGGTGTTTTAAGGCGACAACGCTGCAACTAAGAAAAGGAAAAGAAAAGAAAAAAAGAAAAAAAAGGAAAAGGAAAATTAAAGGAAAAGACAAATGAGAGCAATAGCAACAGCGCATGTTCTCGAAAGCGCTATAGCTACATTAGCTATAGCGCGTTTTCCCTACACGCGCCATAGATTTTTTTTCGAAAAGGAGGTTATCCCTCGGCCTCTGCATCAGAAGGATGCATACGACCACAATATTAATAAGCAAAAGGTTCAACAAAGTCTTTAGGTCTCAAAAGGAAAAAAAGCTCACATAGAGCAAAAACATAAAGGAATAGGATAGCCACAACCGGCAGGCAAAAAAAAAGATAGGAAACTAAATGCCTATCCTATTTCATGACCGTCATCCAAACCGGTTGAAGATAGCCCGTGCTACCGTCTCCCACCGGATAGACCAAGTAACCAAACGTTCCCTGGCATCCGTCGGAGTGAGTAGCGACCACATACGGATCAGTGAAGTGGCCCGGAAAATAACCTGCAAGAAATGACTATTTGTTTTTCTGTTAAAAACCAAATCATTCCTGCAGTTCCAAACTTCCCATAATAAAGCACATACTCCTACACGGATATGTCTGGTTGTTTCTAAATCTATCCCATCTAACCACGTCCCAAATAACGTGTTGATAGTATTCAGAGGAGTAATATTAAATGCTATGTGGATAGACCGCCACAAAAGTTTTTCCAATGGGCTTTCAAGAAAGAGGTGTTTGATGGATTCATCATGATCACAGAAGCTACATCTTGTAAATCCAGTTCAATTGCGCTTTGCCAAATTGTCCTTAGTTAGAATGACTTGTTTATGGACAAATCACATAAACACTTTAAATTTTAAAGGAACTTTGACTTTCCAAACATGTTTCGATCGAGGTATAGAGCCCGTGTTGATAATATCCAAATACGTGGACTTGACCGAAAACTCTCCATTCTTAGTTAGTTTTCAGCCCAACTGATCAGGCTGTTGAGATAGGTGAACATCCATCAATCTTCTCACAAGATGGAGCCATGCTTCCCAACAGTTTGCCGCTAACATCCTCCTGAATTGAATAGTGAGAGGGTTGGACTGTAATCAGTGCTGTAGCTAACTAGCTATAGCGCTTTTGCAGAAACCGTGCTGCCGCTAAGTTTGACTTGCCTCTGCGTGGGCGTCCCTCCTTCCCCCAATTCCCCATTCTTCTCGCGTCTCGTAAGTCTCCTTCGCCGCCATACCTCCGTTGCCGTCACCGAAGCCACGCGCCTTCACCGCCACTAGAGCCGCGCGCCCTCGACGCCCCCGGAACCACCATCGCCCCCTCCTCGCCGCCCTTGCCTCCCTCGCTATCACCGGAGCATATTGCATATTTATGATACGATTAGAATCAGAAAATAGTTAACTTGCATCGCTATATCGTGATTATGATGAGACGACATGATTTGTGTTGGATGATATGATGAGGCTACTATGTGTATGATATCATGAGCATATTGCATGTTTCTGATATAATTAGAATACTTTATAAAACAAGTTCAAAAACATCACAAATACGTAGCAAAAAAAATTATGTGAGAAATATAGCAATAGCGTTGTTCTGCAGCAAGCCGTATCGCCACACACAAGCGCTACAGCTAATTAGCAGTAGGGCAGTACAAACAACGCTAATACTACAGGTTAGCTGTAGCTCCTTATTAGTAGCGCCGCTGCCCGCGCTACTAATAGGCCAAGGACCCGTGCTACTGCTAGGCTTTCCCCTAGTAGTGAAAGGTGGTGGTACTTTGTTCTATGCGTGATTTATCGATGTGCATCTTATCCAGAGTATCCACATATATTAGATTTAAATTGTTGCCTCCGTCCATAAGGACCTTATGGAGTCAGTAATTGTCCGTGATACGGTTGAGGACCAGCTCGGCGGGACACCTATCTGGGGCCGATCTCGACTGTTGTTATGGTCGAAGGTCATTGGTGTGTCTATCCATGCGCCCCGAGATCGCACCTGCCGGACAGAATTGATTTCCTGCGAGGTTTGTTTGCACCAGTTGTTGGACATTAATGTCTCGTAGATCATTAGTATCTTATCTTCTTCTGAGGCCTGCTGAAGGTGGCAGGAGGTACCCGCTAGGAGGGCGGGCCCCCCTTTAGCCACCTGCCTCAACACCCAACTGTCGTGAAGGCTGTGAGTCGGGCATGAGTTAATCAGAATGGCGTGGATCGGGCATGGTTTATCCAGAAAGCCATCCAGAGATGTCCTGGGGTGACCTGAGGTTTTCTTCTTGTTCCAAGGTCGATCACCCGGGGTGTTCCGTTTGCGAGGTTCGCGCCGAGGTGCCGACTGGTTGCGTTCCGGGTAGTCTTCACAGGTTGAGTCCGTGTTTTCCTCGGCCAGCCATGCTTCTTCAATGGTGCAAAATCATGCCACTAGGTTGGTAATTTCCGGGGGCATTCGAAACTCCTTTGTCCTTGCATCCACGCTGGAAGGCTATGATTATGTCAGAGTCCTGGTAGTCCGATATCTTGTCTTTGACACACGAGAACCTAGCCTAGAATTGCCTTATCGATTCATGTGGGAGCTGTTGTACATAGGCTAGAACCTATACATCGGGTGGGCTGGCGTTACTTGGGCGATACTCCACATGAGAGGTGAGTGAATGAGTTCCGATCTCTAAAGATCATGGGCCTGAGACCCTATTATGCTCATCCAATGTCGAATCAGTGGCCGTTGGTCCGACCGTGTTGATTCGGAGATCAGCCCTCTCGCCCACCTCTGGCAGGCTGCTGTCCGACTCACTTTCCAAAAAATACCTTAGTCCCTCCTCCTAAGGGGAATCACCCGCAGGAGCTGAAGAGGGGTCATGCTTTGCCTCCAATTTGTGTGGAGGCATCTTCATGGTCGATGCTTCGGGTGTGAAGGTCAACCCTACAAGCTCAAGGTTGTTAACCGACGATCCCATCGATCCTTCTGCCAATCGCACAACAGAACTCTCAATGAAGGTACAGTCTCGGTGTCAAAACTAGTAGACCTTGGGGTAGGGGGTCCCGAGCTGTGGATCTCGGATCAATGGTAATAGGGACAAGGGAGATGATGTTTACCCAGGTTCCGGCCCTCTTGATGGAGGTAAAACCCTACATCCTGCTCTTTGTTTATATTGATGGAGACGTATCGAATATAGAGTTGATCTATCTCGAGATAGTAATGTGTGTTCTAAATCTAGGGCTAGGTGAATGATATTGCATTGATCTCCCGTCTACGGGCTAAACCCTTTGGCTTATATACACACCAATGAGGGTATTTAGGGTTACAAGGTCGGTATTTAGGAGCAAGGTGGCAGGAGAGATCTTGGAGTATTCCTCAAGTGTTTGGTAGAGGTGGTATTGATCAGGCCTCCCGCGTACAGCCTCCAGAGTCCATCTTGATCACGAATGAGGGCCCATCGGCCCAATCCGAGGAACAATGGCCGACTATGTCAGCACCCCCCAATCCAGGACACCATCAAAGAGTTTCACCTGTAATAAGCCTAGGAAATAGTGGTGATCTCGACAACACATTCAATTCATTGCGAGAGCCATGCAAACCAAAAAATGAATGTCATATCCAAAAATCCTTCGATGCAACTACCTCAAGAATGATCGTTGGGTCGTTCCAGTGGCCTTTGTACCCTTCCACCCCGCAGGACAATTCTTTTATGTCTAGTGCATACAGTCAAGTGATCCAAGCATCCTGGCCATCCTCTTGCTTCACTTTCAGTCATCATTCATCAGTCTTTGGGGGTCTTCCTTGGTTGGTGCTCTCAAGTACTGTGGGCCAAAGATAACGATCATTGCTTTGGTGAACCTTCGAACATCCTCAAGGATTGTGTCTTCACCAATGCGGACATAGTCATCGATTGCATCGGCCGAACACCCATATGCCAAGACTCGAACAACCACAATGCACTTCATCAGAGGGCTTGCACTTATCTCTCCACACGCATTTCTCCGGAGCTTCAACCGGTCATCATCTCGCGCAACGACTTTTGCAATGGTCAGAAAAAGTCTTTTGTGCGAAAGTACTTCTCTCGATAGGTTGGCTTTGGGTCAAAGTAGCTTCTCATGATCTTGGCATGACTCTCCGCTCTATCAGGATTGATGTGTATGCGGCCAAACTGTGATCATCTCCTACCGCAGAACATCATCATTAAAAATCATGCCTAAAATGGTGTGAAAGTCATCGTCGTCTTTTTCCTCTTCGGATGACGACGAGTCCTCCAAGATCATTTTCCTCAACCTCTTCATCTACAATTCAAACAGCTCGGTTCACAAAGAAATGAACAAACAAAACTCACCTTGGCAACTCGTCTAACACTTGCGATGCGGTGGTGGTGGGAGAGGGAATGACCTGCAGCGGTGTGCAAGCAAGGTGCGATGCGGCGGCCGAGAGAAAAGAAGAAGTAACAAAGGAATCCGATGAATCAACAATGGAGACGGCGGCGGCGTTTCACTTTGATTCCGGCGACGGCGACAAGGGCTGAACGGGCTCAACGTCGGGCAGAAGGGCGGCAGGGGTAAGGGAGACAACGAGGTAACGACGGGGTCAGCGGGCGGTCGCCGGGAGTCGCGTCGGCAAATTTGCAGGGGCGGGGGGCGACGCGAGGGAGAGACGCAGCTTTTACCTGGCCGTTGAGGGGTGGAGTATATTTGAGGATAAAGTTGGGGCCGGAGTAAAAACTTTACTCTCTTACGGCGGCTTAGGGATCGACTAGGTGCCAGGTAGAGGAGTAAAACAGTTTTACTCCTCTAGTCGGTTATAAGGTATAGGTTACAAATGCCCTAGGAGTAGGTATGAATGGAGCGTCCAATGATCTTAAAAACAAAAAAATGGAGCGTCCAATGCCAAGGTTAATTGGATGGATGTGTGCACGTGCACGTCGGAGCCAAAAGGTAAAGTAAAAATGGAAAACGAATGAATGAGTGAAATCTATTGTCTGCTCAACTTTGGACGCCAAAGATACTCTTGGACCACCTACGGCAAGCCGTGAGATGATAGAGAAATGTGATTAATTATTACCATATACTTAGCAGGCAAATCGTACCACGCCCATAATTAGCGCGCGGTGATAGAGATACTCGTTTCCACAAAACATATCTACTGCCTTCTAGGAGAACCCAGCGCTGCGCCTCTAAAACCATCTGCCGCCGCCTCAAACCCTCTCTGCTCGTGGTCAGATTGAAGTGCCTGTGTCGCGAGGAGCGATCTTCAGGTTGTCCACCCAACGCCAAGGTTAGCGGTAGCAATAGCGATTAACTGATTATAGTACAAATTTCTCTCAATTATTGTTGTGATGCAAATTATTCTGAAAGTGATTTTACTGCTTGCACATGTCGAAATCATATAGTATCCCTCATATTCTAGTTAATCTACGTGCCTGAAATTATACACCAGATCTTGATTCCTTTGCTTGTGTTGCGATCATGCTAGCTAGTTCTGAACTTTTGGCTGTGTTGCTCCCTTCTAATGATCCATGAAATGCCAGCAATTCCTCGATCTTGAAAAAAAAAGGTTCATCAGCTGTGAATAGAAAAGCGCCCCAATGCAATACACTGAAGATTAATTTATTTTCTCAGCGCTGGTAAAGGAGATACAGCTTTTTTTAGGACAACTTGCTTTGGAATTGCATCATAATATTCATTGACAGAAATCAGCACCTAAGTTCTCTTCGGATAAAATTATTACACTTTTATAATTGCAATCGTACGTAGAGATAAATTTAGACAAGTACAATTTAATGATACTTTTATAGGGCCAAAGTGACCAACTAATTGCATTAGGACAGCTATAATTTCACTTTAGAGAACGTTCTGTTTCAATTGCAATTGGCAACCACTGTACCGATATCCCGGCTCCACCCCTGCCAATATATGTAAATGACATCATTTTTGTGCATCATAATCTAAGACAAACTGCTAACACCAGAGGATCAACCTAATGAACAATATGTTGTCAAAGCTACCGCATTACTTGATCCTGGAAAGAGGAAAGTCTACACACAAACCTTCGCATTTTGTGTTTCTTCTGTTTTAGGGCATGTTGAGCTGTGCCCTCAGCAGAACCCTCCTTACTGTGGCCCTCGATGTCTGTACTACTTTGTGTCCTATGTGTGCGTGTGTGCATTCGTGTTGTGAGAACTCTTTTCGGGTGTTTGTGGCTCGATGGCTTGCTGTATATATAAAATGGGGCGAAAGCCTTTTTTGATAATGGTGGAGAGGTTACCTATTCTCTTCAATCATGTTCAAAGAAATCTAGTATAACGTTTTAGGCTGCATTTGGCAATGATAATCCAGCTTTTGTCTATTGTTCGTTTGGCTAACCAACTTATGTATGTTGGTAGTGTGTTTATTTTTCTATAGCAGGTTATAAAATAAACAAGTTGTCATAAAATAAGTTCAACATGGCACAAGACAAATCAGCAAACCCAAATTAAGCTTAATCTACATGTGATTTTGCTCCAATCTATTTCTCGGAAAATAAGTTCACATGTGTTCTAGCGTAGGAACATAAAATAGGCAGTGTATGATTGTGCGAGGGAACTCAGAAAGAGGCCCTCTCATTGTCCATGGCGGGTAGTAGGGTTTCCGCCGTGCTTCCACGCCCTCTTGTCTCACCATCATGACAGGCAGCTGCAGGCAAGGCCGCATGGCGGTCGATAATGGTGGCGGCTGTTGGTGCTGCCTCCTGGCAGCGCCGTTTCTTCTTCCTATGGTGCTTCACACAACTCTTTCTTCTTCTCTGATGAACACACACACCTGGGAAGAAACTCACACGTACTCACACTTCACCATGGAGAAAAATGGCTTTGCCACTTACTCCCGGTGAGAACACATATACTACATTTTTTTCTCCTTTTCCTCACGGCCTCACATTTTCATTACTCAATGTGTCACATATATATATACAAAGATACAGGTACTGGTGCCATGAATGCACGCCATTCACCGTCCTCTACGTCCGGCCACTGACCAACTAATCCATGCACTAACTAATCTAGTTACGTGTCTACATGCGCTTCCACGTCCAGTACTTGCGCAGCGTCCTCAGAACAGCTACACGATCTGGACAAGCAGCTAACAGACTTGACCACATCTAATGCTAGGACCTCTGCTCAAGGCCACAACAGACTTGCCAATCCACTCGGCTGGAGTCCTGCTGGTGCTGGTTCTTATCCTCGTGCAAACGCTTCACACGGCACTGTGCATCTTGCATGTCCGCCACCTCGCACGGCAATAGCATCTCACCCTGCACAATGGAACGTGCCGATGACTCTGTCTGCGTATGCATGGCACGTACATCTTGCCGGCGTACAATCACCCTAGACCATCTAGAACTCAAAACCAATATGCAGATACATCATGAAAAAATTATTGCAAACTGCGGCGAGGCCTTGGGAGCTGCGCTCCTTGGCTGGAGGGCTTTGGATGCGCCAGCGCGGTGGACTCAGGTGGTGCAGCGACTC
This sequence comes from Aegilops bicornis, assembly GCA_021605145.1. NCBI lineage: Eukaryota > Viridiplantae > Streptophyta > Magnoliopsida > Poales > Poaceae > Aegilops > Aegilops bicornis. Next base: position 55,895,283 of record CM038673.1, on the reverse strand, counting down.
TGCCATTTCGGAAGGGGCAGCCAGGGATATTGGCCGGCTTCCTCTTGTGCGAGGATAGCAGTGGAGGAACCCGTGGGCCCCCCTAGCATGTGGCACATGCTGGATTGGAAGACGTGCTAACTCTTTCCCCATCGGCCCATTTCTTTTCTAGAACTAGACGTCAGGGACTTCTAGTTGCCGAATCTGCTGCCGGCACGGTCTTGTCTTGATAGACCCAGATTGGAAAAAATCCCTTGGTCGACCTCGTTGGCCTAACCTCAACAGGCTGCTTCTTGTCTCCTCTTCCTGCAGGTTACCCCTCTTGGCTAGACCTGCGGCGGGCTAGGTCATGTATTCTTTTATTGTGTGGCCAGTGCGCCGAGGCTAGCACATCCGGTTGGCTATTGTTGGTGTTCTTGTAGCCCCATGTCGCTCTTAGATTTAGAGTGGGTACATCCTTCTGACCTACGGTGCGGCGCCCACAGGCCTCAATGACGGTGTAGGGTCCTCTTTCGTCGAGGGACAAGGAGGAATGGAATCTAAGTCCTACCTTGCCAGTGTCGCCGGCGAGTGTGTCTTCTGAAGATTGGATTTCTCCATGAGGCTGCTCTAGTCTATCTCTCCAAAGTTTGAGTTTGTAGGGCAACTCCATGGTCTAGCAGCTCTACAATTTTTATCTTTTGCGGTTTCCGTGTGTGTTATGTTGTAATGTTGCTCTACAATTCAAAGTCTCTTTTTGAGCCTTTGTTTAAAAGAAGTTGTGTGCGAGACCTGAGTAATGTAGGCATGTACAGTATATGTATAACAAGGCATGCATGTGGTCCTTACATGTCAGCATATGATTTGATCGATTTTTTTTAACATTGGACTGAGGTTTCTGTCTATATATATGCTTGCTTTCTTACCATGTATATCTATGCACACATGTATATAATCGTGTGTGTACTAATAGATTAACGCAACCCACCCACGCCAGAGAAGAGAAATACACCGCAAGGGACATCTCGATCCATGGCATTATGGGGTACGTATCATGATTGATCCACCATTCTTTTACTACTTTGCCTAATTAATCATTATCACATGATCGACATGCGCATGCATGCGTGCACATTGTTTCTCCTAGCGAATTAACTAAGATAGGATGTGGATGCATGCACGACAGGAGCGGAGGTGAAGGCCGGGGAGGACTACGTTCACCAATTCTCCCTATCCCACCGCCGCCTCCGGATCACCCAGGTATACATAATTATCAATTAAGTAATGTCGAAAAGTCACTCGGTCTGTCATTGTTGTACTCATTTATTATCATTTTAACTCATTAACTCATCATTCTGTCAATATTGATACCTCCTTTACGACACTGAGGCCTGTGAAGCTATTCTTTCTGAGGCCTGGGCATCAATACGGCATGTTCACAGGGAAAGCTGATCCTCTAATAATGCAATTTCTGCGTGTCCATGTTGGTTGGCCCCTCTCTTATGATGAGCCGGCCCATTATTGGCAAATAACCCATGAGTAATGCCGAGAAGCCACAACCTCGGGTTCTTCATACAATGAGAGGCTTGGCAGGGGTGGCGGATATAATTTAGTTGAAAGGATAGAATTTCAGTATAGATGCTCTAAACATTGGTCTCACTCCGCACATTGTAGTATATGACACTTGTTGCAGATTACAGATGCATCCTTCCATGTCATATTATAAACTGATTGCTCGTGCAGTGCAGTCAGAAAATTCTTGGTTTGGGCATGCATTAAATAATTGTTAGTGTCAACCATATTGAATTGGCGTTACTTTGTTCATGATACACTTTCACAATACATAATTATTTTAATTTGATGCTACACATTCTGGGAGAAAAATAAACGGCAAGGTCTTCCCCAAACATTATTTCATTCTGACGGTTTAGTCAATTCGTTTAGGCGACACTAGGTGACCTTAATACTTCTGGTTGGAGCGTCCTCGAAAGCAATGCTGGCCAAGAGAGGCGGGCAGTGCTTTGTGTGTTGAATCCTTCAAACCATCCCACGCATCGGCTGGAGATTGAGTTAGAGGAGGATGTGAATATTACCTTCTCTGTTAAAGGCCAAAGCTCGATTTATTTGTCAGGATATTACATCCTTACGAATCCCAACACTTGCACTACTAAAAGAAATTCACTCGGAAAACGGAAGTATGATCAAGAGATCTTGGACAGGTATATCATCTTTTTTATCCTGTATATATAACTCAATTATGATCCTTGTTGTGCATTGAACATTTTTATTTTTGTTTGAACATGTAGAAGCAGGAACCACCAGAAAGCAGCGCATGGAAAGAATGTCCATGAGGACAAAATGGGAAAAACTTGCGAAGACAATAAGTAGGAGACCAACCATGAAGAGTTGTAGCATTCTTTTTTTTTCATCTTTACCCGTATGTGCCACCAAAAACTTGGATTGCTAACTTCTATTCGTAATGCTCCAAAAACAGGGACGACGGAAGCAAGAAGATATATGTTACAACTCTTCCATCTCGTGACAAAAACAAATGTATGTGTCTACACAATATCCAATCTAACTTTTTTATTTCCTAAAATAATGGTTTAATTTCCTTTCTATTATTCTTACACACAACACACACACACACACACACACACACACACACACACACACACACACACACACACACACACACACACACACACACACACACACACACACACACACACACACACACACACACACAACTGCGTGCATGCAAACGTAATTTTGTTTTTAACATATAATGTACTTTCCTTTTCCATTGTGATAGTTGTTGGGAAGGCCAGCGGTGTACCAGAAGATATTGTATATCTTGAAGACAGTGACGACGATGACGAGAAGGAGACAAATTTGGAACATAAAGAGAGCGACAAATTAGGAATAGAATGCATCATTGAGGGACAAGCTGGTGCCCAGATTGCTACTCTGGGTAGTAATGTATGTGCTATCCTCAACTTGCATGAGTAGTTTTAACAATGATTTAGTAGCACCTCATGTGATATTGATTCTCTGCCCGTAAAACCAGTTCACAAGTTAATCCAAACCTTGTGTTTGTGAAGGTGAAAGTCGAATATATTGGTCACTCAAAGGATGGGAAATTTATCGACCATGGCTACCACTACCAGTTCAAGCTTGGTAAAAGATTGATAAAACTAAGCTCTGACACTCTTGTTACATCTTTTAATCCTTGCATAATGAGGTCACCAGTTTGCTATCCACTACAGGAGCTAAACAAGTGATTCACGGATGGGAGCTAGGGATCGAAGGTCATAATTTGGAATCTCAAATAATAAAAAGCATTTTACAGTTTCTATTTAAGAAACTAATTACAGTCCATCCAATATTTGACAGGTATGAGAGTCCGCGAACAAAGGAAGCTGACCATTCCCCCCGCTCTTGGGTAATTAAGCGTCTCATAACCTTGTCATCTATCCCTTAAAAAACACTTTGTCATCTCGATATGCGCGTGGGAAGACAAATTGATAATTTTTCTTTTCCTCTCAGCTATGGTGATAAGAAGCATGAAAAAATAACACCAAACTCCTGGCTTGTTTACATAGTAAAATTGTTGCAAGTGGTTCAGAATAAGAGGACTCCAGAAGGTTCAGCTGAGGAATGAAGAGAAACCAATGAAGTACAATTTTTCTAGTTTGCATTTGATTGGAACCATCCGAATTTAGCATGACTTGATTGTGGATGCTAAACTCAAATAAGTTAATTATGTTTCATCTAGTGACACGGTATTTGGAAATGCATGCTTTAGGCTATACTGTGTGGTGTTAAAGGCTATGGTTTCAAAAGTTAAACGTGGTGAAGTCTTTCTGTATGAAAAAGAAATATATTTTGAATGGTACTATTTTAGGTGAAAGCACATTCCCGATGCAGTCCCGGTCGGGCTCCGAGCAAATGAGCCTCGAAAGCATTTCTCATACTCTGCAGTCGTGCACAAAGAAAGAAGGAAGAACCTACCAGCTCATCGAGGGTGCACAGTGCTGGCGCATGCTCGTGAAGATGTCACAAAAACAGAGGACGGTAACCCCTTGGCGAAGATGTGGGCAAGCTGCGATGATGTTGGAACATGGAGCACCTTGGTTTCATCGAGAACAAAGCGATCCCACATAGAGTGGAGATCCATCTCCAGTCCTCTGATGTTGTAGGAGATTAGTAGAGAGGTATATAGCACTCACATTATCACGGCAAATAGTGGTTGCTCGGCGGGTTGGAAGACAAAGCTCAGTGAGAAGTCGACGATGCCAGCACGATTCGGCGATGCATTTGGCGACGGCGCGCCGCACTAGACCGCAAGACGGCGTGCTGGCGCTTCGATGAGCACGACACCAAGTTCGTGCCCTAGAACACACAGAAGCCAGATTTGGATCACCTTGTATCCGGAGTTCCGGACACCCAGCCCAATCTGCATCACTGTTAGCGGCTAGATATTGCGAGGATGAATGGTAGAGCTGCAGGTGAGACTAAATTGTCATATAGAGATAAGATTCTTAATAACAATATTAAGAGAGAGAAGAATTTTGGTAAGATAAAAGGATAAGGAGGGAGGAGAGCACTACCGATGGCAACAACAAAAAGGCAGGCCCCATTATGGACTATAATGTGATGGGAATTAGGCGCTACTGAAAAACGAGACAAGGAAAGGCTACCAGAATCCTCGGTGAGATGGGAGGCTGCACCAGTGACCACTATCCACTCCGGCGCCAGAGGAAACACAGTGCCCTAGTTGGGCGTGCTGCGCAGCATGGCATTGACATCCCGCGCAGGAGGTGCAGGACTCGGTACACTTGCGTCGGCGCATCCGATCGCGGCCTCAGAACGCCGACTGAGTTCGGGGGGATCCAGGTCGCTCAAGGCGGAGGGAAAGCCCCACCCCATGGGGTGAAGTAGGCGAACCAAGGGTGATACCAACGTCCTCCTAGCGTGTCGTCTCGACCCCCACCGTCACGGCCACGGCCGCCATGACTACAATCACCAACGTGGTGCATGTTGAGTTGGCCGCCGCTCGGTCACCACCACAGTAGGGCGGACAGTCGCGGCCGCAATCCTAGCGCACCACGGCCGCGAGCGCTGCTGTTGGTGTGGATGGTGAACACCTGGGTGCCAGCAATGAGGGTGCGCTTGTCAAGCACGAGCTCGCCGAAGACCAAACGAGAACGCGCCTAGGCGAACGAAGGAAGGACCACGGTGGACTGCAGAATGGCCGCCTGTACCGCCCACTTGTCACCAAGGCTGTCATCATCTCGAGCATCAGGGAGCTATCGTCCACGGGCCCGCAGTAGTCGTGGATGGACTGATCGCCACGGGTGCAAACACAGAACTTCTAGCCCAGGTGGAGTCAACGCCCGACCTAGTCGTGCAACCAAGCAAATATAAGGTACACCGAGGACTGATCACTAGTAGAAAAAGGGTCAAATGTTCAGCTCATTAGTGCCGGTTTGAATTTGATCCAGTACTAATGTGTCCATTAGTGCCGGTTCCAACGGCTAGCCGGGCCGCTCTCATTAGTACCGGTTCTTTCCTAACTTTTAGCACCGGTTTATGCCACGAACCGGTACTAATTAGAGTGGTGGCAGGAGGTTGTCAGTCAGGTTCTCCAAAGATTTTTCAGGACCGGTTCGTGCCACGAACCGGTACTAAAGGTCGCCCTATAAACCCTTCGTCCACCCGAGCTCGCTTCTTCCCCCTTTCCCCTCTCATCTGTTCTTCCCTTCCTCTGGAGCTCATCACAAATGTTGCCCAAATTTTATCAAGATTTGAAGGCCCCCCATCCATTTAAATGATGACAAAGGTTAGCAACTTTGTCCTTTCATCTCTCATTGCTAGATTAGCTCTTGCAATGGTATATATAGTGATTAATTTGTGGGTTTTAGTAATTTGGTTGGAATTATATGTGGTAGTATTTGATTTATATGCAACTTGAGGTCAAAATAACACTTAGTTTGCATATGTAGGTGTGGTTTACTTTGTGCCTTCTAAATCTCCGTCGTAACCACCGTCGATCGCCCGCACCGTCCCGTCGACGGCACCTTGTGGTGAGCCTCTTGTTCATGAAATTTTTATATAAAAAATTGATGTTTGTGTGATTTGGGTATATAGTTACTCGTATAATTATCTTACCTGCACGTTGTTTGTTATACATAGTGGCATGGTTTTGATATCCATCCCTGTCAGCCCTAGTCCTTTTTATGATTCGGATGTGGTATATTCTCTTTTAAAACCATCTGTTGCATTTCGTATTTATGACAAATTATGCCAATCAAGTTGACATAGATATTTTTATCTAGGAGGTATGTGAACCGGAAATTCCAACCGACCCTATTGTCGAGAGGTTAAATTTAGTTGAAAGAGAAAACAAGTATTTGAAAGAAAAATTGAAGAGAATTGAGGGGGAGAAGATGGAATTGGAGTTGCATGTTGCCGATATCGTCGATGATCACAAGATCAAGATGGAGAAAATGCGCTTGAAGATTAGAAAGATTAGAAAATATGCCATTGATAGTGAGGCTTGGTATCATTATGTTGTTGGATCAATTGTTACCTTAGTTGGGATCTTGATCGCATTTGTTGTTGAATTTAAATGATTTAGCTAGAGAGTTATTTGTTTGTTGCATTTAGGTGTTGTATGAAATTTATGTATGAACTTTATTTATGAACTTGTATTAATTTGTTATTTTTGGTGTTGTGTAATGAAGATGAGCCGGCAATGGATATATGATGACCGATGCTCTCCCGAGTTCATTAATGGTGTGCAAACTTTTCTGCTTGCGGCTGAGGCAAACAAGCGGGCGGATGGTTTTATGCCTCTTCCATGTGCTGGCTGTAAGAATGATCACAATTACTCTAAGTCAAGAACCATTGACGTCCACCTGTTTGAGTCCCGTTTTATGTCTTTTTCCACACTTGTGCTTCGAAGTAGCACCGTGATCTTCATGATAAAGAGTCTCCTATGTTGTCACTTTCATATACTAGTGGGAATTTTTCATTATAGAACTTGGCTTGTATATTCCAATGATGGGCTTCCTCAAAATGCCCAAGGTCTTTGTGAGCAAGCAAGTTGGATGCACACCCACTTAGTTTCTTTTGTTGAGCTTTCACATATTTATTGCTTTAGTGCATCGGTTGCATGGCAATCCCTACTTCTCTCATTGACATCAATTGATGGGCATCTCCATAGACTATTGATTAGCCGCGTCAATGTGAGACTTTCTACCTATTTGTCTTCTCTCATAATCCCCATCATTATACTTTACTCCACCCATAGTGCTATATCCATGGCTTGCACTCATGTATTGCGTAAGGCTTGAAAAGTATGAACCAATTGCTCGGCTTGTCATCGGGGTTATGCATGATGAGAATGTTTTGTGTAACGAAATTGAAACATGGCCTAACAATATGATTTTGTAGGTATAAGCTTTCTTTGGCTATGTTATTTTGATAAGACATAATTGCTTGGTTAGCATGTTCGAAGTATTATTGTTTTTATGTCAACATTAAACTTTTATCTTGAATCTTTCGGATCTAAATATTTATTCCAAAATAAAAAGAATTACATTGAAAATTATGCTAAGAAGCATTCCACATAAAAAAATTCTGTTTTTATCATTTACCTACTCGAGGACAAGCAGGAATTAAGCATGGGGATGCTTGATACGTCTCCAACGTATCTATAATTTTTGATTGTTCTGTGCTATTATATATTCTGTTTTGGATGTTTAATGGGCTTATTTATACACTTTCATATTATTTTTGGGACGAACCTATTAACCGGAGGCCCAGCCCAAATTGCTATTTTTTTGCCTCTTTCAGTGTTTCGCAGAAAAAGAATATCAAACGGAGTCCAAACGGAATGAAACCTTCGGGAGCATGATTTTTGGAACAAACGTGATCCAGAGGACTTGGAGTGGATGTCAAGCAACCAAGGAGGAGGCCACGAGGTAGTGGGGCGCGCCTACCCCCCTGGTCACGCCCTCCATCCTCGTGGGCCCCCCGTGGCTCCACCGACCTACTTCTTCCTCCTATATATACCTACGTACCCCCAAACCATCGAAGAGCACCGCGAAAACCTAATTCCACCACCGCAACCTTCTGTACCCGTGAGATCCCATCTTGGGGCCTATTCCGGTGTCCTGCAGGAGGGGGCATTGATCATGGAGGGCTTCTACATCAACACCATAGCCTCTCCGATGATGTGTGAATAGTTTACCTCAGACCTTCGGGTCCATAGTTATTAGATAGATGGCTTTTTCTCTCTCTTTGGATCTCAATACAAAGTTCTTCTCGATTCTCTTGGAGATCTATTCGATGTAATCTTTTTTTGTGGTGTGTTTGTCAAGATCCCATGAATTGTTGGTTTATGATCAAGATTATCTATGAACAATATTTGAATTTTCACTGAATTCTTTTATGTATGATTGGTTATCTTTGCAAGTCTCTTAGAATTATCAGTTTGGTTTGGCCTATTAGATTGATCTTTCTTGCAATGGGAGAAGTGCTTAGCTTTGATTTCAATCTTGCGGTGCTCGATCCCAGTGATAGTAAGGGAAACGACAAGTATTGTATTGTTGCCATCGAGGATAAAATGATGGGGCTTATATCATATTGCATGAGTTTATCCCTCTACATCATGTCATCTTGCTTAAAGCGTTACTCCGTTCTTATGAACTTAATACTCTAGATGCATGCTGGATAGCGGTCGATGTGTGGAATAATAGTAGTAGATGCAGTCAAGAGTCGGCCTACTTGTCACAGACGTGATGCCTATATTGTTGGGGAACGTTGCACAAAATAAAAAATTTCCTACGGTTTCACCAAGATCCATCTATGAGTTCATCTAGCAACGAGTGATAGGAGTGCATCTACATACCTTTGTAGATCGCGAGCGGAAGTGTTCAAGTGAACGGGATTGAGGGAGTCGTACTCGTCGTGATCCAAATCACCGATGACCAAGTGCCGAACGGACAGCACCTCCGCGTTCAACACACATACGGAGCGGATGACGTCTCCCACGCCTTGATCCAGCAAGGAGGAGGGAGAGGTTGATGGAGATCCAAACGAGCCAGGCGTGGTGGTGGATGCAGCAGAAGTTCGGCAGGCTTCGCCAAGCGACTACGGGAGGAGGAGGTGTAGCAAGGGGGAAGGGAGGTGCCAAGTGCAAGGGTGCGGCTGCCCTCAGTCCCCCCTTCTATATATAGGGTCCCCAAGGGGGGGCGCCGGCCCTAGGAGATGGGATCTCCTAGGGGGGCGGCGGCCAAAGGGGTGGAGTGCCCCCCAAGGCAAGTGGGGAGCCCCCTCCCCTAGGGTTCCCAACCCTAGGCGCAGAGGGTGGCCCGGGGGGGCGCACCAGCCCACAAGGGGCTGGTTCCCCTCCCACTTCAGCCCATGGGGCCCTACGGGATAGGTGGCCCCAACTTGTGGACCCCCGGGACCCTTCCGGTGGTCCCGGTACAATACCGGTGGACCACAAAACTTTCCCGATGGCCGAAACTCGACTTCCCATATATAATTCTTTACCTACGGACCATTCCGGAACTCCTCGTGACGTCCAGGATCTCATCCGAGACTCCGAAAAACTTTCGGTTTGCTGCATACTCATATTCATACAATCCTAGCGTCACCGAACCTTAAGTGTGTAGACCCTACGGGTTCGGGAGACATGTAGACATGACCGGGACGGCTCTCCGGTCAATAACCAACAGCAGGATCTGGATACCCATGTTGGCTCCCACATGCTCGTCGATGATCTCATCGTATGAACCACGATGTCGAGGATTCAAGCAACCCCGTATACAATTCCCTTTGTCAATCGGTATGTTACTTGCCCGAGATTCGATCGTCGGTATCCCAATACCTCGTTCAATCTCGTTACCGGCAATTCAATTTACTCATACCGTAATGCATGATCCCGTGACCAAACACTTGGTCACTATGAGCTCATTATGATGATGCATTACCGAGTGGGCCCAGTGATGCCTCTCCGTAATAAGAAGTGACAAATCCCAGTCTCGATCCGTGACAACCCAACAGACACTTTTGGAGATACCTGTAGTGCACCTTTATAGTCAGCCAGTTACGTTGTGACATTTGGTACACCCAAAGCACTCCTACGGTATCCGGGAGTTACACGATCTCATGGTCTAAGGAAAAGATACTTGACATTGGAAAAGCTCTAGCAAAACGAACTACACGATCTTGTGCTATGCTTAGGATTGGGTCTTGTCCATCACATCATTCTCCTAATGATGTGATCCCGTTATCAATGACATCCAATGTCCATAGTCAGGAAACCATGACTATTTGTTGATCAACGAGCTAGTCAACTAGAGGCTCACTAGGGACATATAGTAGTCTATGTATTCACATGTGTATTACGATTTCCGGATAATACAATTATAGCTTGAATAAAAGACAATTATCACGAACAAGGAAATATAATATTAATCCTTTTATTATTGCCTCTAGGGCATATTTCCAACAGTCTCCCACTTGCACTACAGTCAATAATCTAGTTACATTGTGATGAATCGAACACCCATAGAGTTCTGATGGTTATCATGTTTTGCTCGCGGAAGAGGTTTAGTCAACGGATCTGCGACATTCAGATCCGTATGCACTTTGCAAATTTCTATGTCTCCATCTTGAACATTTTCACGAATGGAGTTGAAGCGACGCTTGATGTGCCTGGTCTTCTTGTCAAACCTGGGCTCCTTGGCAAGTGCAATAGCTCCAGTGTTGTCACAGAAGACTTTGATCGGCCCCGACGCATTGGGTATGACTCCTAGGTCGGTGATGAACTCCTTCACCAAAATCGCTTCATGCGCTGTCTCCGCGGCTGCCATGTACTCCACTTCACATGTAGATCCTGCCACGACGCTCTACTTGCAGCTGCACCAGCTTACTGCTCCACCATTCAACATATACACGTATCCGGTTTGTGATTTAGAGTCATCCAGATCTGTGTCGAAGCTAAGCGCCGACGTAACCCTTCTGACGAGCTCTTCGTCACCTCCATAAACGAGAAACATGTCCTTAGTCCTTTTCGTGTACTTCGATATTCTTGATCATTGTCCAAAGTGCTCCTTGCCGGGATTACGTTGGTACCTTCCTACCAAACTTACGGCAAGGTTTACATCAGGTCTGGTACATAGCATGGTACCAAATTTGGCTGAAGCATAGGGGCTGACACTCATCTCTTCTTTATCTTCTGCCGTGGTCGGGCATTCAGCCGAGCTCAATTTCACACCTTGTAATACAGGCAAGAACCCTTTCTTGGACTGATCCATTTTGAACTTATTCAATATCTTTTCAAGGTATGTGCTTTGTGAAAGACCTATGAGGCGTCTCGATCTATCTCTATAGATCTTGATGCCTAATATATAAGTAGCTTCTCCAAGGTCCTTCATTGAAAAACTCTTATTCAAGTAGGCCTTAATGCTGTCCAAAAGTTCTATATCATTTCCCATCAAAAGTATGTCATCTACATATAATATGAGAAATGCTACAGAGCTCCCACTCACTTTCTTGTAAACGCAGGCTTCTCCATAAGTCTCAAGATAAACCCAAACGCTTTGATCATCTCATCAAAGCGAATGTTCCAACTCCGAGATGCTTGCACCAGCCCATAAATGGATCATGGAGCTTGCATACCTTGTTAGCATTCTTAGGGTCGACAAAACCTTCCGGCTGCATCATATACAGTTCTTCCTTAAGATAGCCGTTAAGGAATGCCGCTTTTGACGTCCATTTGCCATATCTCATAATCATAGTATGCGGCAACTGCTAACATGAACAGGACGGACTTTAGCTTCGCTACCGGAGAGAAAGTCTCATCGTAGTCAACCCCTAGAACTTGCCGATAACCTTTAGCGACAAGACGAGCTTTATAGATGGTAACATTACCATCCGGCCCGCCTTCTTCTTCTTAAAGATCCATTTGTTTTCTATCGCTCGCCGATCATCGAGCAAGTCTGTCACAAAGTCCATACTTTGTTTTCATACATGGATCCTATCTCGGATTGCATGGCTTCAAGCCATTTGTTGGAATCTGGGCCCGCCATCGCTTCTTCATAGTTCGAAGGTTCACCGTTGTCTAACAACATGATTTCCGTGACAGGGTTGCCATACCACTGGGTGTGGAACGTGTCCTTGTGGACCCAAAGTTCAAGAGCAACTTGATCCGAAGTACCTTGATCATCATCATTAATTTCCTCTCCGGTCGGTGTAGGCACCACAGAACATTTTCCTGTGCTGCACTACTTTCCGGTTCAAGAGGTAGTACTTCATCGAGTTCTACTTTCCTCCCACTTACTCCTTTCGAGAGAAACTCTTTTTCCAGAAAGGATCCGTTCTTGGAAACAAAGATCTTGCCTTCGGATCTAATGTAGAAGGTATACCCAATGGTTTCCTTAGGTTATCCTATGAAGACGCACTTTTCCGACTTGGGTTCGAGCTTTTCAGGTTGATGTTTCTTGACATAAGCATCGCATCCCCAAACTTTTAGAAACGACAGCTTAGGTTTCTTCCCAAACCATAATTCATACAAAGGTCGTCTCAACGGATTTAGACGGTGCCCTATTTAAAGTGAATGTAGCTGTCTTTAGAGCGTATCCCCAAAATGATAGCGGTAAATCAATAAGAGACATCATAGATCGCACCATATCCAATAGAGTGCGATTACGACGTTCGTACACACCGTTACGCTGAGGTGTTCCAGGCGACGTGAGTTGTGCAACGATTCCACATTTCCTTATGTGTGTACCAAATTCGTGACTTAAATATTCTCCTCCACGATCTGATCGTAAGAACTTTATTTTTCGGTCACGTTGATTCTCTACCTCATTCTGAAATTCCTTGAACTTTTCAAAGGTCTCAGACTTGTGTTTCATCAAGTAGACATACCCATATCTACTTAAGTTATCAGTGAGAGTGAGAACATAATGATATCCTCCGCGAGCCTCAACGCTCATTGGACCGCACACAACGGTATGTATGATTTCCAATAAGTTGGTTGCTCGCTCCATTGTTCCGGAGAACGGAGTCTTGGTCATCTTGCCCATAAGGCATGGTTCGCATGTGTCAAATGATTCATAATCGAGAGACTCTAAGAGTCCATCAGCATGGAGCTTCTTCATGCGCTTGACACCAATGTGACCAAAGGCGGCGATGCCACAATTATGTGGGACTATCGTTATCAACTTTACATCTTTTGGTATTCACACTATGAATATGTGTAATATTACGTTAGAGATTCATTAAGAATAAACCATTGACGATCGGAGCATGACCATAAAACATATCTCTCATATAAATAGAACAACCATTATTCTCGAATTTAAATGAGTAGCCATCTCGTATTAAACGAGATCCTGATACAATGTTCGTGCTCAAACTTGGCACTAAATAACACTTATTGTGGTTTAAAACTAATCCCGTAGGTAAATGTAGAGGTAGCGGGCCGACGGCGATCACATCGACCTTGGAACCATTCCCGACGTGCATCGTCACCTCGTCCTTCGCCAGCCTGCTTTATTCCGCAGCTCCCGCTGTGAGTTACAAATATGAGCAACGGCACGGTATCAAATACCTGTGAGTTACTACGAGTCTTGGTAAGGTACACATCAATCACATGTATATCAAATATACCTTTAGTGTTGCCGGCCGATTATGCGCTAAGTATTTGGGGCAGTTCCGCTTCCAAAGGACCCTTCCCTTTGCAATAAAAGCACTGAGTCTCGGGCTTGGGTCCATCTTTGACTTCTTCCGGCAATCGGCTTATCGGGCGGCGGCAACATCCTTGCCGTCCTTCTTAAAGTTCTTCTTACCCTTGCCCTTCTTGAACTTAGTGGTTTTATTGACCATCAACACTTGATGTTCTTTCTTGATTTCTACCTCTGCTGACTTCAGCATTGAAAATACTTCAGGAATAGTTTTCCCCATCCCCTGCATATTGTAGTTCATCACAAAGCTCTTGTAGCTCGGTGGGAAGCGATCAAGGATTCTGTCAATGACCGCCTCATCCGGGAGGTTAATGTCCATTTGGGGACAGGCGGTTGTGCAACCCAAACATTTTGAGTATGTGCTCACCGATGTAACTATTTTCCTCCATCTTACAACTATATAACTTGTCGGGGACTTCATATCTCTCGACCGGGCATGAGCTTGGAAAACCATTTTCAGCTCCTCGAACATCTCATATGCTCCGTGTTGCTCAAAACGCTTTTGGAGCCCGGTTCTAAGCTGTAAAGCATGCCGCATCGAACGAGGGAGTAATCATCAAGACGTGACTGCCAAGCGTTCATAACGTCTTGGTTCTCTGGGATGGGTGCTTCACCTAGCGGTGCTTCTAGGACATATTTTCTTGGCAGCTATGAGGATGATCCTCGTGTTAGGACCCAGTCCGAATAGTTGCTGCCATCATCTTTCAGCTTGGTTTTATCTAGGAACGCGTTGAAGTTCATGGTGACATGAGCGTTGGCCATTTGATCTACAAGACATTTTGCAAAGATTTTAGATTAATGTTCATGATAATTAAGTTCATCTAATCAAATTATATAATGAACTCCCACTCAGATTTGACATCCCTCTTGTCATCTAAGTGTTACATGATCTGAGTCGACTAGGTCGTGTCCGATCATCACGTGAGATGGACTAGTCATCATCGGTGAACATCTCCATGTTGATCGTATCTTCCATACGACTCATATTCGACCTTTCGGTTTCTTGTATTCCGAGGCCATGTCTGTACATGCTAGGCTCGTCAAGTTAACCTAAGTGTCTTTGCATGTGTAAAACTGTCTTATACCCTTTGTATGTGAACGTAGGAATCTATCACACCCGATCATTACGTGGTGCTTTGAAACGATGAACTTTAGCAACGGCGCATAGTTAGGGAGAACACTTTCTTGAAATTATTATAAGGGATCATCTTATTTACTACCATCGTTCTAAGTAAACAAGATGCATAAACATAATAAACATCACATGCAATTATATAGTAGTGACATGATATGGCCAATATCATATAGCTCCTTTGATCTCCATCTTAGGGGCTCCATGATCATCTTGTCCCCGGCATGAAACCATGATCTCCATCATCATGATCTCCATCATCGTGTCTCCATGAAGTTGCTCGCCAACTATTACTTCTACTACTATAGCTAACGGTTTAGCAATAAAGCAAAGTAATTACATGGCGTTGAATCAATGACACGCAGGTCATACAATAATTAAGACAACTGCTATGGCTCCTGCCGGTTGTCATACTCATCGAAATGCAAGTCGTGATTCCTATTACAAGAACATGATCTCATACATCACAATATATCATTCATCATTCATAACAACTTTTGGCCATATGACATCACAAGGCAATTGCTGCAAAAACAAGTTAGACGTCCTCTAATTGTTGTTGCATCTTTTACGTGACTGCAATAGGGTTCTAGCAAGAACGTTTTCTTACCTACGAAAAAGCCACAACGTGATTTGTCAACTTCTATTTACCCTTCATAAGGACCCTTTTCGTCGAGTCCGCTCCAACTAAAGTGGGAGAGACAGGACACCCGCTAGCCACCTTATGCAACTAGTGCATGTCGATCGGTGGAACCTGTCTCACGTAAGCGTGCGTGTAAGGTCGGTCCGGCCGCTTCATCCCACAATACCGCTGAAGCAAAATAAGACTAGTAACGGCAAGAAAGTTGACAACATCTACGCCCACAACAAATTGTGTTCTACTCGTGCAATA
Source organism: Aegilops bicornis (assembly GCA_021605145.1). Taxonomy (NCBI): domain Eukaryota; kingdom Viridiplantae; phylum Streptophyta; class Magnoliopsida; order Poales; family Poaceae; genus Aegilops; species Aegilops bicornis. The sequence continues at coordinate 55,879,532 of CM038673.1, read as the reverse complement.
GAGAACTAAGCATAGACCTAGCTCTAATACCACTGTTGGGGAACGTTGCAGAAAATAAAAATTTTCCTACGGTTTCACCAAGATCCATCTATGAGTTCATCTAGCAACGAGTGATAGGAGTGCATCTACATACCTTTGTAGATCGCGAGCGGAAGCGTTCAAGTGAACGGGGTTGAGGGAGCCGTACTCGTCGTGATCCAAATCACCGATGACCAAGTGCCGAACGGACAGCACCTCCGCGTTCAACACACGTACGGAGCGGACGACGTCTCCCACGCCTTGATCCAGCAAGGAGGAGGGAGTGGTTGATGAAGATCCAGCAGCACGACGGCGTGGTGGTGGATGCAGAAGTTCGGCGAGGGCTTCGCCAAGCGACTACGGGAGGAGGAGGTGTAGCAAGGGGGAAGGGAGGCGCCAAGTGCAAGGGTGCGGCTGCCCTCCCTCCCCCCTTCTATATATAGGGTCCCCAGGGGGGAGGGCGGCCATAGGATATGGGATCTCCTAGGGGGGGCGGCGGCCAAAGGGGTGGAGTGCCCCCCAAGGCAAGTGGGGCGCCCCCTCCCCTAGGGTTCCCAACCCTAGGCACAGAGGGGGGCCCAGGGGGGCGCACCAGCCCACCAGGGCTGGTTCCCCTCCACTTCAGCTCATGGGGCCCTCCGGGATAGGTGGCCCCACCGGTGGACCTCGGGACCCTTCCGGTGGTCCCGGTACAACAGTGGACCCCGAAACTTTCGATGGTCAAAACTCGACTTCCCATATATAATTCTTTACCTCCGGACCATTTCGAACTCCTCGTGACGTCCGGGATCTCATCCGGGACTCCGAACAACTTTCGGTTTGCTGCATACTCATATTCATACAACCCTAGCGTCACCGAACCTTAAGTGTGTAGACCCTACGGGTTCGGGAGACATGTAGACATGACCGAGACGGCTCTCCGGTAAATAACCAACATCGGGATCTGGATACCAATGTTGGCTCCCACATGCTCCTTGATGATCTCATTGGATGAACCACGATGTCGAGGATTCAAGCAACCCCGTATACAATTCCCTTTGTCAATCGGTATGTTACTTGCCCGAGATTCGATCGTCGGTATCCCAATACCTCGTTCAATCTCGTTACCGACAAGTCACTTTACTCGTACCGTAATGCACGATCCCGTGACCAAACACTTGGTCACTTTGAGCTCATTATGATGATGCGTTACCAAGTGGGCCCAGTGATACCTCTCCGTAATACGGAGTTACAAATCCTAGTCTCGATCCGTGACAACCCAACAGACACTTTTGGAGATACCTGTAGTGCACCTTTATAGTCACCCAGTTATGTTGTGACGTTTGGTACACCCAAAGCACTCCTACGGTATCCGGGAGTTACACGATCTCATGGTCTAAGGAAAAGATACTTGACATTGGAAAAGCTCTAGCAAAACGAACTACACGATCTTGTGCTATGCTTAGGATTGGGTCTTGTCCATCACATCATTCTCCTAATGATGTGATCCCGTTATCAATGACATCCAATGTCCATAGTCAGGAAACCATGACTATCTGTTGATCCACGAGCTAGTCAACTAGAGGCTCACTAGGGACATATAGTAGTCTATGTATTCACACGTGTATTACGATTTCCGGACAATACAATTATAGCATGAATAAAAGACAATTATCATGAACAAGGAAATATAATAATAATCCTTTTATTATTGCCTCTAGGGCATATTTCCAACATATATACATGATCATACCTAGATATTCTCATAACTATGCTTAATTCTATCAATTGCTCGACAGTAATTTGTTTACCCACCGTAATACTTATGCTATCTTGAGAGAAGCCACTAGTGAAACCTATGGCCCCCGTTTCTATTTTCCATCATATTAATCTCCCGTCAACTAGCTATTTCTATCTTTGTTTACTTTGCTTTCTTTACTTTTAATCTTTATGATAAAAATACCAAAAATATTATCTTATCATCTCTATCAGATCTCACTTTTGCAAGTGGCCGTGAATGGATTGACAACCCCTTTATCGCGTTGGTTGCAAGGTTCTTATTTGTATGTGTAGGTGCAAGGGACTTGAGCACGGCCTCCTACTTGATTGATACCTTGGTGCATCACCCTTTCCTCTGCAAGGGTGTAACATCCCAAAATTCTAAATTTTGGAATGTTATAATAAATAAATAGTTTTGATTGATTGATTGTTTGTTCTGTGATTGATTGAGTGAAATTGAGTAGAATTTGAAACTTTTTTGAAAGTTGAATGAGAGGGAATGAAATGACTTTCCCCGACTTTCACTTTGCCTTTTTATATCCATGAATTCAAATTCTTTTCATCACAAAACCCTGGAGAGAAGATGACATGACTTCTTCCATTTATTTAAATGACAAGGGGTGTTGAAAATATTTGAATTTCATTTGGAGAATATTTCCGATTCTGAAACTTTATGCAACTCAATGATTTTCACGAGCGAAGATAAAATGACTTCTTCAAATTATATGAAATATGAGTTGGGAGTTTCAAAGAATTAAATTCAAAGCTCTTTTGAATTTATTTTCAATTTGGAATGTTATACATTAGATCATCATGCATATCTTTTTCTTGCATTTTGGTCGATCCTAGAAATTTCACGCAACTCAAGGACCTTCGGAGAGAGTTGGAGATTTCGTTATTTTCATATTTGAGAGTTTTCTCGAATTTGAAAAGAGGATCATTTGATTTATTTATTTCATCTTCAATTATTTTCCGATATCAAAAATATGAGAGAGGGAATAATATGACTTTCCCAAAATATAGGAAAAATGAAGATTTAATAAATAGATCAAATTTCGTTTTCCGGTGTTGTTTGTTTTTATTTGGAGAGGGAAAAATGCGCATTTTCGAAAATTGCATTTTTAGGTCCGGAGAAAAGTTCATTTTGTTCGGCTCATTTTTAGGAGTCGGGGAAAATTTACTTTAGAATTTTTGGAGCTCGTTTAGATTTTCTTTTCTGTGTTTTTCTGCGCGCGGAAACTATTAAAAAAAAGGGAGCCTCCCCGGCCAGCCGGGCCAAAGGCCCAGGCCAGCCACCGCCCCAGCTCCCTGCGCGCGCCAGGCGCAGGAGCGCAGCCAGGCCGCCGCCTCGCCTCTTGCCCTTAGCCGAATCCTTTTAGGATTCTAGGCTATCTCTTCCCTTGTTTCGTTTTCTTTTTCCTAATCCTAGTCTATTTTTGCCCCCTACCCCAAGCAAAACCCTCCCCTCCCTAATATAAATATCCAAGCACCCCCCTCCAACACATCAAACCAACACCTCTCCTCTCCTCTCCGCAGCAGTGCAGCACCGCCGCCGCCGCTTGCCACCGCCGCTGCCAAGTGCCGCCGCCGCGTCCTCGACATCTCCTGAGGTTTATATGATCTCCTCTCCACCGTCCCGTGATCACCTTTCCTCTAGGATCAGCCGCAACATCGGATCCGATCTTCTTCCCCAACTCCGACGACTACTCCGGTGAGATCCACGAAATCCCGTAATTCATTTTTTTCAGAAAATAGCAATCTTAGAAAATTCATATCTTTTAGAGTTTTTAGTATTTTGAGTGATTCCAATTGCTATGTGTCACAAATTTTCTGAAGTTTCTGTTAGTGTCTCTGGATTTCAAATTTGAGTAGTTTAAATTTGAATTTGATAAATTTTGTTCAGATTAGTATTTTGGCCATAACTTGAGTTTAAAAATAGGTTTTTAATTAATTCTTTTGCTCCTGGTCACTTGTGATATTTTTTAGCTGTAGGATTTAGTTTGGTAATTTTGGAGTATTTTAAATTAGATTTTTAGTAAAAACAGTACTGTTTTGCTTATATAGTTGTTTTAGTTATGTAATTATTGTTTTTAATTATTTTTATTTCATTCCTTTTGTAGATTTTCACTTGTTGTTATATGTTTATGTTTAGCTACAGTAGATAAATTTTTGTAGTTATTTATTAGTGTTTAGCTACTGTTTTTGTAATTGCTTTTTTAGTTCATAGTGATAGTGGATAAAAATAGTTTTATTAGTTTTAAAAGTAATTAATTTTCCACTTAAAGTTAAATTGTTATTGTTTCTGTTATTTGTGAACACATTAGTTGTTATATTTATTTAGTATAGTTTATTAATGTTTTAATAAATGATTTGCTGTTATAGTTGTCTTAGTGTTTTGCTAGTTGCTATATTTGTTCTAGTATTAACTAGATGGTTATAGTAGTTTTATATTAGTTCTTTTTGTTAGTTATTAAATTAGTAATTTATTTTCTGTTATTTTATTAGATTTATATTTTCTTTGCTGTAGAAAAAATGTTAGAGTAATTTAGTGATGTTATGTTAAGATTTGTGTGAGTTGGTCACCACTAGTTTTTCCTTGAATTTTTCTTTATAAGTTTTTCCTTTGGTTTTCGACTAGTTTTTATGTGTTGCTTTTATTTTGATTGAGTATTGTTATGATTGATAGAATTGATTGCTAGGATGATTGCTTATATGATTGTCTGTTTAATATAGATTTTCAACGGAGTGATGAATAGTTCTACCAAGTCTTTATTCTGAGGCGTTATTATCTTCATCAAGTAATACCGTGCAAGTTCACTTTGACCATGTTTTTCATACCTATGTGTTTTATTGCATCTAGTGTCATCTTCGCAACAATCCCTCCAATAGTGATATTGAATCCTTGTAGTTGAGTAGTATGCATGAGGTAGGAACCCATCACCGTTACCAAGCCCGGACGTTATTTATTTTAATGCTACGCTATAGTAGACGGGGTTGGTATGAGTGCTCGGGAGTGCTGTGAGAATGGAGGATCTACGTCAATGACGACAACTCCATGATGAAATCTGCAAGGACTGCATCTTCAAGGCCTAAAGACTTCAAGACTCGAGACAAAAATTCAATACACACTGCTGGGTGAAGGATGGTTGACGGGCACCCTGGAGAAACCAGTGGATGGCCGGGATGCATGGAGAAGCGCCATGACATCTTGCGGAAAGCTTCACCCAGACTCAAAGAGACGGAAGAATACTTCATGCCCGGAAGCTTACCTGTGCAACCGCAAGTCACTATGGGCTCTGGCTTGGTTGACCTTAGTTGTGAATCTGGCTGGGACGGTGCTAGTAGATGTAGAACTACGGTAGGATTGGATGAGCACCGGACAGTGGTCAGAGGAACTCTTCGGAAGACCATGTTTCGGTCATCTTGTTCTCAAACACCCCGAAGTGCGAGAACGTAAAAAGAGGGATCGAATCTTGCGGGTAAAGTGTACAAACCTCTCAGAGAGGGTTAAAACCTAATCGATTAGCCGTGTCCCGATTACGGACAACTTGAGCATCCGGACTGGATCTATCTCGGAACTCTCAACACCGGACTGAGAACTTAATTGTGGGCAACTTATGATGAATTTGGGCTATGAGACATCGGTTGGCGGAACCATGTCATGATAGAAAACTCTATAGTACAGACTTCATTTATTCCTTTGGTGTAGGGAAAATAAAACCAGCTTTTACGCAAACAAAACTCAGATACAGAGCCACAAAGCCATACTGCATATAGTATAGTTTATCATCTGTTTTCTCTTATTGTGATCTTGCCGGTACATTCAATGTACTGACCTACACAGCTGCAACGTATCATGTTGCAGATACTTTCTTCCGACGAGTAAGAGTACGGTACAGGGTTACGGTCTACACTCAACTTGCCGATGGCGTTGATGGGATTCCACATCCGATTGTTTGTTTCCGCTGAGACTTATAAGGTATATATCAGTTTTACGTTATTTATACATGTGATTGCACTTTGATATATACATTGATGTACTGTGTGTGCTAGCATACCGATCCAGGGATGGCACAGACACACAGAGACTTGACCGTCTGAGGTCGGGTCGTTACAAAGGGAAAACCAACGCAGTGCTCAAGAGGTAGCATTAGCTTACGGCCAAGACACCTACAATGCACATGAGTGCATTCAGGATTTATAAAACCGAGGAATGCTTAATAGTGAAAGACTGGTGCAAAATTGTGAAGGATCACAGAGAAGTACTAGGGGGCAGCAATAAGAAGCGCAGCCCACGATTAGGAGATAGGTTCATCTGCATGCTCCAATATGATGAATCAGGAGAGCTACACATGTTCTATGCAATTTTACCCGAGAGAGAGCAGCAGGAGTGATTAGCTAGTTCATGCTCTTAGTACTTGTCCTATCATGTCCGTCTTCTTCGTCCTGAACTTAATCTCAAAGTGATTTGCTTTTGTGGTCTTATGAACGCTTATAATCTCATGACCATGCATGTTGAACTCGATGATATCTTTGCTTGATCACTTATATTCGTAATGACCACTATGATGATTATTAGCTAGCTAGTGTTGTTCCTGATGATATGATACAAGAGTTTTTATATTAATATGATGATGATGATGATGATGATGAGTTATTATATCATTTATGCAGTAAACCACGGATTAGTTTCAACTGGATATGGATCCTAGCTAACTGATCAAGTAATATGCCATATCCATATTACTTGATCACTTATTAGGACGATCCATATCCACTTCAAACTAATCCGCGGTACTTTCACCTAGTGATTTAAGAACTCATTATAATGTAAAAATAATCTCTAAATTAAATGAAAAACACAAAATTAAACGAAAAATAAAAAATAAAACCAAAAGCCCCCGACCTTTTAGTACATGTTGGTGTTACAAACCGGTACTAAAGGTCTCCCCGCCCTGGCCCTGGCTCGTGCCACATGGTGGCCCTTTAGTGGAGGCTCGTGCTGAACCGGTATTTAGGGGGGCTTTAGTCCCACCCTTCTTGCCGGTTCTGACGTAACCGACACTAAAGGCCCTTACGAACTGGTGCTAAATCCCGGTTCTGCACTAGTGGCGTTTTAAGACGACAACGCTGCAACTAAGAAAATGAAAAGAAAAGAAAAAAAAGAAAAAAAAGGAAAAGGAAAATTAATGGAAAAGAAAAATGAAAGAAATAGCAGCAGCGCTGTTCTCGAAAGTAGCTATAGCGCGTTTTCCCTACACACGCTGTAAATTTTTTTTCGAAAAGGAGGTTATCCCCCGGCCTCTGCATCAGAACAATGCATACGGCCATAATATTAATAAGAAAAAGATTCAACAAAGTCATCAGGTCTCAAAAGGAAAAAAACTCACCTAGAGAAAAAACATAAAGGAACAGGATAGCCACAACCGGCAGGCAAAAAAAGATAGGAAACTAAACGCCTATCCTATTACATGACCGCCATCCAAACCGGTTGAAGATAGCCCGTGCTACCGTCTCCCACCGGATAGACCCAGTAACCAAACGCTCCCTGGCATCCGTCGGAGTGAGTAGCGACCACATACGGATCAGTGAAGTGGCCCAGAAAATAACCTGCAAGAAATGAATATTTGTTTTTCTGTTAAAAACCAAATCGTTCTTACAGTTCCAAACTGCCCATAATAAAGTACATACTCCTACACGGATATGTCTCGCTGTTTCTAAATCTATCCCATCTAACCATGTCCCAAATAACGTATTGATAGTATTCGGAGGAGTAATATTAAATGCTATGTGGATAGACCGCCACAAATTTTTTTCCAATCGGCATTTAAGAAAGAGGTGTTTGATGGATTCATCGTGATCACAGAAGCTACATCTTGTAAATGCTGTCCAACTGCGCTTTCCCAAATTGTCCTTAGTTAGGATGACTTGTTTATGGACAAACCACATAAACACTTTAAATTTTAAAGGCACTTTGACTTTCCAAACATGTTTCAATCGAGGTATAGAGCCTGTGTTTATAATATACAAATACATGGACTTAACAGAAAACTCTCCATTCTTAGTTAGTTTCCAGCCCAACTGATAGGGTTGTTGAGATAGGTGAACATCCATCAATCTTCTCACAAGATGGAGCCATGCTTCCCAACGGTTTCCCTCTAAAGTCCTCCTAAATTGAATAGTGAGAGGGTTGGACTATAATCAGTGTTGTAGCTAACTAGCTATAGCGCTTTTGCGGAAACCACGCTGCCGCTAAGTTTGACTTGCCCCTGCGTGGGCGTCCCTCCTGCCCACAATTCCCCATTCTTCTCGCATCTCGTAAGTCTCCCTCGCCGCCATGCCTCCATCGGCGTCACCAGAGCTGTCACCGGAGCCGTGCGTCGTCGCCGCCACCAGAGCCGCGCGCCCTCGACGCCCCCGGAGCCACCCTCGTCCGCTCCTCACCGCCCTTGCCTCCCTCGACGACCCTGCCTCCCTCGCTATCATCGGATCATATTGCATGTTTATTATACGATTAGAATCAAAATACAGTTAACTTGTATTGCTATATCGTGATCATGATGAGACGACATGATTTGTGTTGGATGATATGATGAGGCTACTATGTGTATGATATTATGAGCATATTGCATGTTTCTGATATAATTAGAATACTTTATAAAACAAGTTCAAAAACATCACAAATACGTAGCAAAAAAAAATTTATGTGAAAAATATAGCAATAGCGTTCTTCTGCAACGAGCAGAGTAGCGCGGCACACAAGTGCTACAGCTAATTAGCAGTAGCGCGGTACAAACAACACCACTACTACAGATTAGCTATAGCTCCTCATTAGTAGCGCCGCTGCCCGCGCTACTAATAGGCCAAGGACCCGTGCTACTGCTAGGCTTTCCCCTAGTAGTGAAAGGTTGTGGTACTCTGTTCTATGCGTGATTTATCGATGTGCATCTTATCCGGAGTATCCGCATATATTATATGCAAACTGTTGCCTCCGTCCATAACGACCTTATGGAGTCAGTAATTGTCCATGATACGGTTGAGGATCATCGCGGCGGGACACCTATCTGGGGCCGATCTCGACTGTTGTTATGGTCGAAGGTCATTGGTGTGTCTATCCATGCGCCCCGAGATGGCACCTGCCGGACAGAATTGATTTCCTGCGAGGCCTGTTTGCGCCGGTTGTTGGACATGAATGTCTCGTAGATCATTAGGATCTTGTCTTCTTCCGAGGTCTGCTGAAGGTGGCAGGAGGTACCCGCTAGGAGGGCGGGTCCCCCTTTAGCCACCTGCCTCAACACCCAACTGTCGTGAAGGCTTTGAGTCGGGCATGAGTTAATCAGAATGGCCTGGATCGGGCATGGTTTATATAGAAAGCCATCCAGAGATGTCCTGGGGTGACCGGAGGTTTTCTTCTTGTTCCAAGGTCGATCACCCGGGGTGTTCCGTTTGCGAGGTTCGCGTCGAGGTGCCGACTGGTCGCTGCTCCGGTAGTCTTCACAGATTGAGTCCGTGTTTTCCTCGGTCAGCCATGCGTCTTCAATGGTGCAAAATCGTGCCACTAGGTTGGTAATTTCCGGGGGCATTCGAAACTCCTTTGTCCTTGCATCCACGCTGGAAGGCTACGATTATGTCAGAGTCCTGGTAGTCCAATATCTTGTCTTTGACAGACGAGAACCTAACCCAGAAGTGCCTTATCGATTCATGTGGGAGGTGCTGTAGATAGGCTAGAACCTAGACATCGGGTGGGCTGGCGTTACTAGGGCGATACTCCAGATGAGAGGTGAGTGAACGAGTTCGGATCTCTAAAGATCATGGGCCTGAGACCCTATTATCCTCGTCCAATGTCGAATCAGTGGCCATTGGTCCGACCATGTTGATTCAGAGATCAGCCCTCTCGCCCATCTCTGGCAGGCTGCTATCTGACTCACTTTTCAAAAAATACCTTAGCCCCTCCTCCTTAGGGGAATCCTTGAGGAGCTGAAGAGGGTGAGGAGTCTGGATTAGGGGTGTCCGGATAGCGAACTATCCTTTGTTGGCGGACTCTGGACTATGAAGATACAAGATTGAAGACTTCGTCCCGGGTCCGGATGGGACTTTCCTTGGCGTGGAAGGCAAGCTTGGCAATACCGATATGTAGATTTCCTACCATTGTAACCGACTCTCTGTAACCCTAACCCTATTCGGTGTCTATATAAACCGAAGGGTTTTAGTCCGTAGGACGAACAACAATCATACCATAGGCTAGCTTCTAGGGTTTAGCCTCTCTGATCTCTTGGTAGATCTACTCTTGTACTACCCATATCATCAATATTAATCAAGCAGGAGTAGGGTATTACCTCCATCGAGAGGGCCCGAACCTGGGTAAAAACATCGTGTACCTTGTCTCCTGTTACCATCCGCCTAGACGCACAGTTCGGGACCCCTACTCGAGATCCGCGGTTTTGACACCGACATTGGTGCTTTCACCGAGAGTTCCTCCGTATGTCGTCACCGTCGGGAAGGATGCCACATCCGTCTTTAAAGGCGATACTATCGCCAAAGGAGCCTTGGCCTTGGCGAACTCTTCGTTAGGTGGTTTTCTTATGACCGCCCGGTTATTACCAGCGCCGACGATGACTTCTCGGGTCATCGAAACCAATCTTCATGTTAACTCAGAACTTGCCGAGCAGTTAGATCCGATCAAGCTCTCCTCCATAAACGAGCTCTTGGATCGCGCCGCATCACAGGGAGTCGCCACAGACTACGAGCAGATCGGGCCTAAAACCGATCTGAGAGAGATCTACTCTCCCCAGGCTACCCATCATGTTGCTGTGGTAGAAGAGCAATACGGCGATTCTTCTTCTATCTTAAGGACTAGCTACGTCCGGATTCCCGATCCCTCCATGCCGGATTCCCGCAGAGGGACGGATGTCGATCAAGCCCTGAACTTAAAGTCAGGCGGCGGGTTGGATTCATTGGATAGCATTCAAAATCCAAACTTCCAACTTCGGAAACTTCTCGGCCTGAGTCTTAAATTGACGGGGTTCGGATCTAGTTCCACCCGCCCACGCAAACATTAGCGATCTATCCTGAATTCGGCAAGAGCCCGCTGAAACAGTACATCATTACTGGGCCAGATTCCTCCTGGTTATGGACAGGATAAAGGACCGCCGAGAGGAGGACGCAATCTCACTTTTTTGCAATAATTGCACGGGCAAGGGAATCCTAAACACCATAGTACAAAAGTACTGTGCGATGGAGAGTGCTTGGAAAACCGAAAGTAAATTTTGGGATAATCCGGCCCCGAATACAGCCCTAGTCCGAAATAAAAGGGTGCATCATCACCAAGCACCTGGGGTAAACATCAAAAAACAAAAACCCCCTAAAGGGCACGGAACCGTACTGGAGGGTTGGCTAAACGGACCCTGCAAAATTCATAGCACAGAGGGCGCCACTCCAACTCATAGCCTTCGAGCATGTTGGATACTACGGCAGGTGGCCAAAAGTGGCGAAAAGCTTATAGCCTCAGAATCCCAGCCCAGCAACACCAGTATGGTATTAACAGTCTTCGAGACTTTCGCATCAAATAACATGCGGAAACGAACACTCCGCAACCATGCCGAAGTCTACCAAGTAGCAACAATAAATCCATGGAGTGACACGGCTATTACCTTTAATGCAGTGATGAACCCAAATTCCGAACAGCCCGAGCACCAGCCGCATTGGTCCTCAGTCCAATAGTGGACGGCTTTCGCCTTACTAAGGTACTCATGGATGGCGGCAGCGGACTAAACCTCATCTACGAGGAAACCCTCTGAAAAATGGAAATAGACTGGAACCGCATTGAGCGAAGCAGCACAACCTTTAGAGGAATAATCACTAGTCGGGAAGCATGCTGCACAGGAAAAATCACACTGGACGTAGTGTTCGGCTCGCTGGACAATTACAGGTCCGAGGAGGTCACATTTCAAGTGGCCCCGTTCAGCAGCGGATATCACGCTTTATTAGGGCGAGAGGCATTCACAATTTTTCAAGCTATACCCCATTATGGGTACATGAAGCTTAAAATGCCCGGACCTAACGGAATAATCACTCTCACTAGTGATCCGAACATAGCACTCCGCGCCGAAAACAAGACAGCCACATTAGCCCTCGAGGCACTATCTGAAGCCCTAGCGGCCGAGGAACTCACTGCGATGCGCTCCACGACGAACAGGGACGATGTGATACTTGATAAAAGATCCAAGTCCACCTCTTTTAAACCAGCGGATGAAATAGTCAAATTCCAAGTCCACCCAATGGACCCTGCAAACACGGCCTCCATTGGGGCACAATTAAATCCTGATGTAGACGCCGCACTACGAGAATTTCTACGAGAAAACTGGGACACTTTTGCGTGGCACCCTTCTGACATGCCAGGAATCCCACGTCAGCTGGCCGAGCACAGCCTAAATACCCTAAAAGGATTCAAGCCAGTCAAACAGGCTCTTCGGCACTTTTCCGAACCCAAGAGACAGGCCATGGGAGAGGAGCTAGCCAAACTTCTGGAAGCCGGATTCATCAGAGATATAAAACATCCGGACTGGCTAGCAAATCTGGTGATGGTACCAAAGAATGATTAATCCTGGCGCCTATGTGTTGATTTCAAAGACCTTAATAAGGCTTGCCCAAAGGATCCCTTCCCACTCCCTCGCATTGATCAAATTATCGACGCTACAGCAGGACACGACTCATTGTGCTTCCTCGGACAGACCACCAAATCAAGATGGCGGAGCCAGACCAAGCCGCAACAACATTCATCACTCCATATGGCCCATTCTGCTTCAACACAATGCCCTTCGGGCTCAAAAACGCCGGCGCAACATATCAGCGCATGATTCAGACATGTCTGGCAAACCAGATCGGCAAAATAGTGGAAGCATATGTAGATGACGTGGTCGTCAAATCCAAGCATGTCGAAACTCTAGTAGACGACTTGAGGCTCACATTCGACAATCTCCGAAAATATGACATTAAGCTCAATCCGGAAAAATGCGTCTTCGGCGTTCCAGCCGGAAATCTCTTGGGCTTCATTGTGTCCGGTAGAGGAATTGAAGCAAACCCAGCCAAGATCCGAGCTCTGTCACAAATGGATATTCCAAAAGACCTCAAACAAATACAAAAATTGACTGGATGCGTAGCGGCTCTAAGCCGCTTTATTTCCCGTTTGGGAGAAAAGGCGTTACCCCTTTACCGCCTCCTCCGGCGCACCGAACACTTCGAGTGGTCGGATGCTGCCACGGCCAGATTCTAAGAAATAAAAGCCATATTGGCAACAAATCCGGTTCTGGCCGCGCCCAACATGGGCGAACCAATGCTATTATATATCGCCGCAACACATCAAGTTGTCAGCGCGGTGCTCGTCGTCGAACGAGAAACAGACGGACACAGGTTCCCTCTTCAAAAACCGGTTTACTATGTGTCCACTGTCCTAACTCCATGCAAGTCCCGGTACCCACATTATCAAAAGATAGCATACGCGGTGTTCATGGCATCCCGGAAGCTGCGACACTACTTTCAAGAGTGTTCGATAACGGTAGCCTCAGAAGTACATCTTAACGACATTATAAACAACGCGATGCGACGGGCGGATTGCTAAATGGGCCATAGAGCTCCTTCCATTCGACATAACCTATAAGCCACGACGAGCTATTAAGTCGCAGGTTTTGGCCGACTTCGTGGCGAATGGACCGAAGCGAACTCCGTAAGAGTACGGCGCATACTCCAATTGGATCATGCACTTTGACGGCTCCAAAATGTTGGCTGGCCTGGGGGCTGGCGTCGTCCTGACGTCCCCAACCGGGGACACAGTCCAATACGTCCTTCAGATAATGTATACGGACTCCAACAACGCAGCCGAATACGAGGCCCTTCTGCACTGCCTCCGGATGGCACTCTCCATGGGCACTAAACGCCTAGAGGTGCGCGGGGATTCGAACCTCGCGATATCTCAAATAAATGGAGACTTTGATGCCAAAGATCCGAAAATGGCAGCGTACCGCAATGCGGTCCTAAAAATGTCAGCACGGTTCGAAGGGCTCGAATTTCATCATATAGCCCGCGATAACAACCAGGCGGCTCACGTATTGGCACGCATCGGTGCAAAATGCGATGCCGTCCCGCCCAACATCTTCTTGGAATGGCTGTTCAAGCCATCCGTACTATGGGAAGGGGAGTCCGGAAATAACAATCCGGACCCAACCGCACTGCCTGACACCGAACACTCTGACACAATTGGAGGCGCTGCCAACGAGATAACACCCTCCGCCCACGAAATAATGGCGGTTATCGCCCCGTGGACGGAACCATTCCGAGCCTACCTAACTAGGCAGGAACTCCCTGAAGACCAAAATGAGGCTCGCTGCATAGTACGCGATCCAAAGCCTACAAAGTCCATGAGGGAGAGCTCTATAAGAAAAGCACAACAGGAGTCCTTCAAAGGTGTATCTCCGAAGAGGAAGGGCGAAACCTCCTGGCTGAAATTCATGCCGGACTGGGTGGGCACCACGCCGCAGCCCGGGCCCTTGTAGGCAAGGCCTTCCGTACAGGATTTTATTGGCCGACGGCCCGGGCAGATCCGCAGGATTTAGTCCAACGATGCGTCGGTTGCCAGCTTTTTGCTAACCAAAGCTATATGCCACCCACCGCCCTCAAAACTATACCCATCACCTAGCCGTTCACAGTCTGGGGGCTTGACATGGTTGGACCCCTTAAGGGAGGAACCCACAAGCAAAAATACCTATTGGTCATGGTGGATAAATTCACCAAATGGATAGAGGCCAAGCCTGTTAAAACGGCCGAATCCGGGCTGGTGATAGACTTCATATCGGGGTAGTGCACCGTTACTGGCGTCCCCCACGGTATCATCATCGATAACGGCACCAACTTCACGGCCGATGAGGTCAAATTATGGTGCAAAAACATGGGCATCAAGCTCGATTACGCCTCAGTCTATCACCCTCAAATCAACGGTCAAGATGAGCGAGCAAACGGTCTAATCATGAGCAGCATTAAACCCAGACTAGTGCGGTCCCTCAAGGAATCTAACACGACCGGGTTGAGGAGCTTCGACTCAGACTCGGGGGCTGCGGACCACGCAGAATCGTACTACCGGATTCACACCATTTTTATGGTGTACGGCGCGAAGGTTGTCTTGCCTGCGACATAATGCATGACTCACCTCGCGTGCGCATGTATGAAGAAAGAGAAGCCGAGCTCGATCAGCAGGACAGTTTGGACGCATTGGAGGAGGAGCGCGACATGGCAAAAGCTCGTTCCGCATTTTATCAACAGCAGGCTCGAAGATATCAAAGCAGGAAATGCGGGCCAAAGATTACAACGTTAGCGAACTAGTTCTACGCCTGCCGGACAAGAAAAAGGACAAACTCAAGCCCAAATGGGAAGGTCCCTTCATCATCGACCAGGTCCTGACCGGCGGAGCATACCGTCTGCTAAACGCATCGGATAACCGACTCGAGCCGAACCCATGGAACGCAGCCCGTCTACGAAGATTCTACGCCTAAGCGCCGGACTCCGAGTTCGTGTCCTTCCTCCGTCCACATTTTCTATTTTTGCTGTCTTTTATTTCTCTCCTTCCTCCTCCTTCTTCTTGAAGCTTATTTATACGGGCTTCACGCCCAACACATGTGTCAAACTTCCGCATGTACCTTTTTCTCACCATTATATGCATCGATATGACTTAAGTTTTGGCCAAGCTGGGTTGCTGGCTCCTGTGCTTACCCGTCGTTCCCGATTGTTCGGCTAGGTGGTAAAGGGAGCACCTCCGGGATTGTTAATGCCGGGTCAGCCGGATGTGTACCTCGACCGGGTGAAGCCGAAAGCTAAGCGTTCTTAAGGGAATATTCGGTCGGTGAACTGAAAGATGATTTTTAACTATTTATCCATCTGCCCTCGGATGATTTTCTGCTTTCTTAGCAGTTTGGACATGCACTTTAGGGCATGCCTCCCGGGGAAAGGAACCCTTAACGGAACTATTCTCCCTGGAAGATGTTTCTTACTATCCATGTAATATAACATAACTAGTTGGGCACTTGTCTGATACAACAATAATGACCCCCACGCCTTGTCTCCATGCATGCCCCGGTTCTTACATAACCGCGAGGGTATTCGGACACACTCCGGACTATTGGGTCCCGAGGTCGAAGCGAAAAGTTCCGATATGACAAACGATCTACAATCCGGCTGGAAGACATTTTCCATGTCATATTCAATTACATAGTCAACTCGACTAATTGTATTCCTCCTCAATGCCATCTAATGTGCTATCTAATTTACAATCTTGCTGGGAATACTTGGCGGCCAATTCTACTTGGTCGTACACTAAGCTTACAGGGATCTCCTTCCCATCAGGCCCCACAGGTCCGACCTCGGCCATGTGGTTTGGGTCAGCCTTCGTGTACCGCGTCTTTACCATGGCCCAGGCCTCCCTGGCGCCTTGATGGCAGGCCGATATCTTCCATAGTCGGAAGCGCCGCCGTGCTCCTTGAAGCCGCTCTGCCAGCTCCCCAATGCCTTCGGGCAGGGAGATAGATGGCCACAAGGCCTGGGCGACGCCTTTCATCACCTGCCGAACTTGTTCGTGCAGCTGACGCAGTTCGGGAAGAAGATCACCAAGAATCGGGAATCTTCTCCTCGGGGCGCCCCGTGAGCAAACCTACATACATGTTTATGTTAGTCGCCTTCCTCGCCGAACTCTTTCAAACTTTGTTTAAGCACTTACTGAAAATGCCGCGAACGAAGCGGTCGATTCTCCTTACGGATTCGCATAACTGGGCATGAACATCCTTTAGTTCCTCACCCGGTTGGGTGTTGGCATCTTGGAGGTTATTTTTCTCCTGCTGCACCCTCATAAGCACGCGCTCGCCCGGCCTTTAGTTGGCGCAGGAGCTGTTCCTTGTCCGGATCCATCCCGGCGCTATCTCGCAATGTTAATGTCGATTTATGCACACGCCGCACTTTGCGAAACTACTTCTACTTTGAAGGGCATATATTACGGAGGGAGTCTTCATGGCTTCCCGGTCACGGCGATCTTGACCTCAAGTTGGGCCTTGCACTCTTCAAGCTCTGGGACAAACAGGTATTCTTTCCGGTAAGAACCTGCATTCCAAATGATCCTTAAATCAGTTATCCTAACTATTTTAAGTCTCGGGGGCTACTGTCAAAATTCCTTACCCGTATGTCTTTCACATACTGCTCCGTGGCTCTGGCTAGGCCATCTTGAGCGCCACGGAGGTGCGCTTCTCCCGAACTAAAGGCGTCCAACGCCTCTTGGGAGAAATATGTGTCACGTAGAATAGTCCGGCGGCGCCTATGATTCATGGCGCTCTCCACCTCCGACTTGGTGGCGGACAGTCTGTCGGCATCCTCCGTTGGAGGAGCATCCGACGCACGCCTCGTGTTTGTACCCCCTTCCGGACTCGGATTTTGAGCCTGGTTGGCGGAGGTCCGATTGGCAACTTCTCCGGACTCGGTCCGACGAGCGCTCTTTTTCCTGAAAAAACACGAGCGTCAGTGTGCCTCCCAGGAACCCCTCCTTAAAACACGATGGCACAACATACTGTTGCAGCGACGTCTCGAGTCGTACCACACTTCTTTTCCGCTTTCTGGGCGAAGCTGCCCTTGTTGGGCCGGCGCGGCAGGCTCGGCTTCCCGCTCAAGGCACCCCTGCCAAACACCATCAAATACGTGGTGATTAGAAGTAAAGCACTGGTGGGTCATGGTATCCGGACTTCGGTCACGGTTACCTGGGAGACCGAAAATAATCCGGGGTAGTCGGCCGTAATTGCAACCAAAGCATTGTCGATGCTAAGTTGGTGGAACAACCCGTCGATTAGCTCCACCTTTATATCCGGGTCCTCTTGGAGGCGAATCGAGGGACCGTTCCGGATCCTCGGGTTGTGGGGGCGGGTTGTGTATCTTCTCCACGGCCCGGCGCAGTTCCTGCTTAGAAACCATGAAATGAGATATTTAAGCACGGGAACATGGATCGGACAGGCCACAAAGATATTTGCTTACCCAACTTCGAGGATTATTCGAAGAAAACCCGTTCGATGGGTGGCGGAGAAAATCCTCCTCTTCCCCTTTGTACATGGCGGACAAGGTCTTCACCAGTTTGGTGACCGATCCCGGCCCTTTGCGGCCATGGCGGGTGGCATCGTCCTCCCCGTTGAAGTCCCACATGGGGTGGCCCCTATATTGGAGCGGCTGCACACCTCATAATGCAGATTGCCATGACTCCAAACATGGTCAATCCGGCATGAGCGATAATCTTATTCGGCTCATCAAGTAAAGGACGCCCCGGTCATTTTCCCTCTGGGGGCTCATGGGCGCCCGGCTTAGGCGCTTCTTCAAAGGAGCGTTGCTAAACTCCGGAAGGCCGATCCGAACAGGATCCGCAGCGGGGCGTCCTCCATGTAAAACCATTCCGAGGGCCAGTCCTCGGGCGCCTTCTTTGGGGTTCGGATAAGTATCCGGTCCGGCGATGCGCCATAGTTCGGCTCCGCCCACTTGACATTTTGACCCTTCATGAGAATGAGGCACAAGGCAGAACAATGTCTTCCTTGAAGCGAAATGGGCCTCAACGCCCGAACCAGCTTGCAAAGGGCCACAAAGCCAGCTATATGCAAGATGGAGGCAGCGTAAGGTTGTGCTTTGGAGGTCAGAGAAATCCATAAGCCCCGGAGAAACTTATGTATTGGAAATCCGAGTCCTCTCATTAGGTAAGAGGCAAGCATACCCGCTCTCCCTTAGAGGGATCGGGGACACTCTCCGCCTGCTTCCCGCCCTTATAAGTGGCGAGTCTGGAACGCACCAGAACCATGAAGGCCGGGGGAAGGAATCCCTTGGTTTGGAGCACCACCAATTATTTGTGGGGATCGAGCATCTCCCCCAATCTCCGGGCTGAGGGATGGGAACGCGAGAGGAGGAGCAGCGTCGATTGTCGATGGTGGAGTGGGTTTTTTTTGTCAAAGGCGCTACGATGAAGGCTCGCGAAGGGAGGATGGTGTGATCCGGATCTGGATCCCGTCTCTTTTATAGACGGCTCATTTGCACAGCCGGACACTATTCAACACAAGATTCGGAGGGGAACCCGCCTTGCAATGCCGAAGACAATCAACACATCGGACTTATCATCATTGAAGCCTGGTTCAGGGGCTACTGAGGGAGTCCTGGATTAGGGGGTGTCCGGATATCCGAACTATCACCGTTGGCCGGACTCCTGGACTATGAAGATACAAGATTGAAGACTTCGTCCCGTGTCCGGATGGGACT
Organism: Aegilops bicornis; assembly: GCA_021605145.1. Classification (NCBI taxonomy): domain Eukaryota; kingdom Viridiplantae; phylum Streptophyta; class Magnoliopsida; order Poales; family Poaceae; genus Aegilops; species Aegilops bicornis. The sequence goes on along the minus strand of CM038673.1, from coordinate 55,860,446 downwards.
TTCCTTGGCGTGGAAGGCAAGCTTGGTGATACGGATATGTAGATTTCCTACCATTGTAACCGACTCTGTAGCCCTAACCCTATTCAGTGTCTATATAAACCGAACGGTTTTAGTCCGTAGGACGAACATCAATCATACCATAGGCTAGCTTCTAGGGTTTAGCCTCTCTGATCTCGTGGTAGATCTACTCTTGTACTACCCATATCATCAATATTAATCAAGCAGGAGTAGGGTATTACCTCCATCGAGAGGGCCCGAACCTGGGTAAAAACATCGTGTCCCTTGTCTCCTGTTACCATCCGCCTAGACGCACAGTTCGGGACCCCCTACCCGAGATCCGCCGGTTTTGACACCGACAAGGGGTCATGCTTTGCCTCCAATTTGTGTGGAGGAATCTTCATGGTCGATGCTTCGGGTGCGAAGGTCAACCCTACAAGCTCAGGGTCGTTAAGCGACGATCCCATCGATCCTTCTGCCAATCGCACAACAGAACTCTCAATGAAAGCACAGTCAGACCTTGGGGTAGGGGCTCCCGAGCTATGGATCTCGGATCAATGGTAATAGGGACAAGGGAGATGATGTTTACCCAGGTTCGGGCCCTCTTGATGGAGGTAAAACCCTACTTGTTTATATTGATGGAGATGTATCGAGTATAGAGTACATCTACCTCGAGATAGTAATGTGTGTTCTAACTGTAGGGCCAGGTGGATATTGCGTTGAATCTCTGTTGGAAAAGGCAGTGCCTAGGAGTCGCTTAGGCACGCCTAGGCGCTAGGCAATGGCCAAACGCCTCGCCTAGGGCATAAATGGAGACCTAGGCGGGGCAAGCAAGGAATTGCCTACCCAAGCAAGAAACCATTCCACATACTGCATTGTTATGCCAAACTAGATATATTCCAATGGCAGTAGACGGCAATTAACTTGTTTATATGCCCTAAACTAATATCAACACCCATATAATAATCACAAATACACTACAAGTAAAAACTATACTACCGCCTAGGCTGCGTCTAGGGCGCTTAGGCACCGCCTAGGCACTAGGCGAAGGCCAACCGCCTCGCCACGCCTACCGCTTTTCCAACCTTGGCGTTGATCTCCGTCTGGGCTAAACCCTTTGGCTTATATACACGCCAATGAGGGTATTTAGGGTTACAAGATCGGTATTTAAGAGCAAGGTGGCAGGAGAGATCTTGGAGTATTCCTCAAGTGTTCGGTAGAGGTGGTATTGATGAGGCCTCCCGCGTACGGCCTCCAGAGTCCATCTTGATCACGAATGAGGGCCCATCGGCCCAATCCGAGGAACATGAGCCGACTATGTTAGCACCCCCCAATCCAGGACACCATCAAAGAGTTTCACCTGTAATAAGCCTAGAAAACAGTGGTGATCTCGACAACACATTCAATTTATTTCGAGAGCCATGCAAACCAAAAAATGAATGTCATATCCAAAAATCCTTCGATGCAACTACCTCAAGAATGATCGTTGGATCGTTGAAGTGGCCTTTGTACCCTTGCACCCTTGGGACAATTCTTTTATGTCTAGTGCATACAGTCAAGTGATCCAAGCATCCTAGCCATCCTCTTGCTTCACTTTCAGTCATCAGTCATAAGTCTCTGGGTGTCTTCCTTGGTTGGTGCTCTCAAGTACTGTGGGCCAAAGATAACGATCATTGCTTTAGTGAACCTTCATACATCCTCAAGGATTGTGTCTTCACCAATGCGGACATAGTCATCGATTGCATCGGCCGAACACCCATATGCCAAGACTCGAACAACCACAATGCACTTCATCAGAGGGCTTGCACTTATCTCTCCACATGCATTTCTCCGGAGCTTAAACCGGTCATCATCTCGGCATAGCGACTTTTGCAATGGTCAAAAAGTATTTTGTGCGAAAGTACTTCTCTCGATAGGTTGGCTTTGGGTCAAAGTAGCTTCTCATCATCTTGGCATGACTCTCCGCTCTATCACGATTGATGTGTATGCGGCCAAACTGTGATCATCTCCTGCCGCCGAACATCATTAAAAATCATGCCTAAAATGGTGTGAAAGTCATCGTCGTCTTCTTCCTCTTCGGATGACAGCAGGTCCTCCAAGATCATTTCCTCAACCTCTTCATCTACAATTCAAACAACTCGGTTCACAAAGAAACGAATAAACAATACTCACCTTGGCAACTCGTCTAACACTTGCGATGCGGTGGTGGTGGGAGAGGGAATGACCTGCAGCGGTGTGCAAGCAAGGTGAGATGCGGCGGCCGAGAGAAAAGAAGAAGTAACAAAGCAATCCGATGAATCAACAATGGAGACGGCAGCGGCGTTTCACTTTGATTCCGACGACGGCGACAAGGGCTGAACGGGCTCAACGTCGGGCAGAAGGGCGACAGGGGTAAGGGAGACAACGAGGTAACGACGGGGTCAGCGGGCGGTCGCCGGGAGTCGCGTCGGCAAATTTGCAGGGGCGGGGGGCGACACGAGGAGAGAGGCAGCTTTTACCCGGCCGTTGAGCGGTGGAGTATATTTAAGTATAAAGTTGGGGCGAAGTAAAAATTTACTCTCTTACGGGCGGATTAGGGATCGACTAGGTGCCAGGTAGAGGAGTAAAACAGTTTTACTCCTCTAGTCGGTTATAAGGTATAGGTTACAAATGCCCTAGGAGTAGGTATTAATGGAGCGTCCAATGATCTTAAAGAAAAGAATGGAGCGTCCAATGCCAAGGTTAATTGGATGGATGTGTGCACGTGCACGTCGGAGCCAAAAGGTAAAGTAAAAATGGAAAACGAATGAATAAGTGAAATCTATTGTCTGCTCAACTTTGGACGCCCAAGATACTCTTGGACCACCTACGGCAAACCGTGATATGATAGAGAAATGTGATTAATTATTACCATATACTCCCTCCGTTCGAAAATACTTGTCGGAGGAATGAATGTATCTAGTCATATTTTAGTTTTAGGTGCATCTATTTTTATCCATTTCTGCGACAAGTATTTCCGGACAAAGGGAGTACCTAGCAGGCAAATCGTACCACGCCCATAATTAGAGCGCGGTGATAGAGATACTCGTTTCCACAAAACATGTCTACTGCCTTCTAGGAGAACCCTGGTGTAATTGGCCTCTTCCATCATTAACGCGTGTGATTAGCGCTGCGCCTCTAAAACCCTCTGCAATTAACTGATTATAGTACAAATTTCTCTCAATTATTGTTGTGATGCTAATTATTCTGAAAGTGATTTTACTGCTTGCACATGTCGAAATCATATAGTACCCCTCATATTCTAGTTAATCTACGTGCCTGAAATTATACACCAGATCTTGATTCCTTTGCTTGTGTTGCGATCATGCTAGCTAGTTCTGAACTTCTGGCTGTGTTTCTCCCTTCTAATGATCCATGAAATGCCAGCAATTCCTCGATCTTGAAAAAAAAAGGTTCATCAGCTGTGAATAGAAAAGCGTCCCAATGCAATACACTGAAGATTAATTTATTTTCTCAGCGCTGGTAAAGGAGAGACAGCTTTTTAGGACAACTTGCTTTGGAATTGCATCATAATATTCATTGACAGAAATCAGCACCTAAGTTCTCTTCGGATAAAATTATTACACTTTTATAATGGCAATAAATGCGTAGAGATAAATTTAGACAAGTACAATATAATGATACTTTTATAGGGCCAAAGTGACCAACTAATATCGTTAGGACAGCTATAATTTCACTCTAGAGAACGTTCTGTTTCAATTGCAATTGGCAACCCCTGTACCGAAATCCCGGCTCCACCCCTGCCAATATATGTAAATGACATCAGTTTTGTGCATCATAATCTAAGACAAACTGCTAACACCAGAGGATCGACCTAATGAACAATATGTTGTCAAAGCTACCGCATTACTTGATCCTGGAAAGAGGAAAGTCTACACACAAACCTTCGCATTTTGTGTTTCTTCTCTTTTAGTGCATGTTGAGCTGTGCCCTCAGCAGAACCCTCCTTACCGTGGCTCTCGATGTCCGTGCTATTTTGTGTCCTATGTGTGCGTGTGTGCATTTGTGTTGTGAACTCTTTTCGGGTGTTTGTGGCTCGATGGCTTGCTTTATATATAAAATGAGGCGAAAGCCTTTTTTGGTAATGGTGGAGAGGTTACCTATTCTCTTCAATCATGTTCAAAGAAATCTACTATGATGTTTTAGGCTGCATTTGGCAATGATAATCCAGCTTTTGTCTATTGTTCGTTTGGCTAACCAACTTATGTATGTTGGTAGTGTGTTTATTTTTCTATAGCAGGTTATAAAATAAACAAGTTGTCATAAAATAAGATCAACCTGGCATAAGACAAATCAACAAACCCAAATTAAGCTTAATGTACATGTGATTTTGCTCCAATCTATTTCTCGGAAAATAAGTTCACATGTGTTCTAGCGTAGGAACATAAAATAGGCAGTGTATGATTGTGCGAGGGAACTCAAAAAGTGGCCCTCTCGTTGTCCATGGCGGGCGAGTAGGGTTTCCGCCGTGCTTCCACGCCCTCTTGTCTCACCATCATGACAGGCAGCTGCAGGCAAGGCCGCGTGGTGGTCGATAATGGTGGCGGCTGTTGGTGCTGCCTCCTGGCAGCGCCTGTTTCTTCTTCCTATGGTGCTTCACACAACTCTTTCTTCTTCTCTCATGAACACACACAGCTGGGAAGAAACTCACACGTACTCACACTTCACCATGGAGAGAAATGGGTTTGCCACTTGCCCCCGGTGATAACACATATACTACATTTTCTTCTCCTTTTCTCTTCAGTCCTCACGGCCTCACATTTTCATTACTTAATGTGCCACATATATATACAAAGACACAGGTACTGGTGCCATGAATGCACGCCATTCACCGACCTCTACGTCCGGCCACTGACCAACTAATCCATGCACTAACTATTCTAGTTACGTGTCTACATGCGCTCCCACGTCCAGTACTTGCGCAGCGTCCTCTCAACAGCTACACGGTCTGGACAAGCAGCTAACAAACTTGACCACATCTAATGCTAGGACCTCTTCTCAAGGCCACAACAGACTTGCCAATCCACTCGGCTGGAGTCCTGCTGGCCGCTGGTTCTTATCCTCGTGCAACCGCTTCACACGGCACTGGGCGTCTTGCATGTCCGCCGCCTCGCACGGCAATAGCATCTCACCCTGCACAATGGAACGTGCCGACGACTCCGTCTGCGTATGCATGGCACGTACATCTTGCCGGCGTACAATCACCCTAGACCATCTAAAACTCAAAACCAATATGCAGATACATATGAAAAAATTATTGCTAACAGCAGCGAGGCCTTGGGAGCTTCGCTCCTTGGCTGGAGGGCTTTGGACACGCCCGGTAGCGGTGGACTCAGGTGGTGCAGCGACTCTGCCATTTCGCTTAGGGGCAGCCACGTATATTGGCCGGCTTCCTCTTGTGCAAGGATAGCAGTGGAGGAACCCATGGGGCCCCCTAGCATGTGGCACATGCCGGATCGGAAGACGTGCTAACTCCTTCCCCATCGGCCCACTTCTTTTCTAGAACTAGACGTCTGGGACTCCTAGTCGCCGAATCTGCTGCCGGCACGGTCTGGTCTTGATAGATCCAGATTGGGAGAAATCCCTTGGTCGACCACATTGGCCTAACCTCAACAGGCTGCTTCTTGTCTCCTCTTCCTGCAGGTTACCCCTCTTGGCTAGACCTGCGGCGGGCTAGCTCATGTATTCTTTCATTGTGTGGCCAGTGCGTCGAGGCTGGCACGTCGGGTTGGCTAGTGGTGGTGTTCTTGTAGCCCCATGTCGCTCTTAGATTTAGAGTGAGTACATCCTTCTGACCGACGGTGCGGCGCCCACAAGCCTCAATGAGGGTGTAGGGTCCTCTTTCGTCGAGGGACAAGGAGGAATGGAATCTAAGTCCTACCTTGCCAGTGTCTCCGGCGAGTGTGTCTTCTGAAGATTGGGTTTCTCCACGAGGCTGCTCTAGTCTATCTCTACAAAGTTCGAGTTTGTATGGCAACTCCATGGTCTAGCAGCTATACAATTTTCATCTTTTGTGGTTTCTGTGTGTGTTATGTTGTAATGTTGCTCTACAATTCAAAGTCTCCTTTTGAGCCTTTGTTTAAAAAAAGTTGTGTGCGAGACCTGAGTAATGTAGGCATGTACAGTATATGTATAACTAGGCATGCATGTGGTCCTTACATGTCAGTATATGATTTGATCGATTTTTTTTTAACATTGGACTGAGGTTTCTGTCTATATATATGCTTTCTTTCTTACCATGTATATCTATGCACACATGTATATAATCGTGTGTGTGTAATAATAGATTAACGCAACCCACCCACGCCAGAGAAGAGAAATACACCGCACGGGACATCTCGATCCATGGCATTATGGGGTACGTATCATGATTGATCCACCATTCTTTTAGTACTTTGCCTAATTAATCATTATCAGATGTTATCGACATGCGCATGCATGCGTGCACGTTGTTTCTCCTAGCGAACTAACTAAGATAGGATGTGGATGCATGCACGACAGGAGCGAAGGTGAAGGCCGGGGAGGACTACGTTCACCAATTCTCCCTATCCCACCGCCGCCTCCGGATCACCCAGGTATACATAATTATCAATTAACTAATGTCGAAAAGTCACTCGGTCTGTCATTGTTGCACTCATTTATTATCATTTTAACTCATTAACTCATCATTCTGTCAATATTGATACCTCCTTTACGACACTGAGGCCTGTGAAGCTATTCTTTGTGAGGCCTGGGCATCAGTACGGCATGTTCACAGGGAAAGTTGATCCTCTAATAATGCAATTTCTGCGTGTCCATGTTGGTTGGCCCCTCTCTTATGATGAGCCGGCCCATTATTGGCAAGCAACCCGTGAGCAATGCCGAGAAGCCACAACCTCGGGTTCCTCATACAATGAGAGGCTTGGCAGGGGTGGCAGATAGAATTTATTTGAAAGGATGGTACATATATATATAGGGCCACATCTGTTATAGATTTCAGTATAGATGCTCTAAACATTGGTCTCACTCCGCACATTGTAGTATATGACACTTGTTGCAGATTACAGATGCCTCCTTCCATGTCATATTATAAACTGATTGCTCGTGCAGTGCAGTCAGAAAATTCTTGGTTTGGGCATGCATTAAATAATTGTTAGTGTCCACCATATTGAATTGGCGTTACTGTGTTCATGATACACTTTCACAATACATAATTATTTTAATTTGATGCTACAAATTCTGGGAGAAAAAATAAACGGCAAGGTCTTCCCCAGACATTATTTCATTCTGACGGTTTAATGAATTCGTTTAGGCGACACTAGGTGACCTTAATACTTCTGGTGGGAGCGTCCTCGAAAGCAATACTGGCGAGAGGCGGGCAGTGCTTTATGTGTTGAATCCTTCAAACCATCCCATGCATCGGCTGGAGATTGAGTTAGAGGAGGATGTGAATATTACCTTCTCTGTTAAAGGCCAAAGCTCGATTTATTTGTCAGGATATTACATCCTTACGAATCCCAACACTTGCACTACTAAAAGAAATTCACTCAGAAAACGGAAGTATGATCAAGAGATCTCTGACAGGTATATCATCTTTTTCATCCTGTATATATAACTCAATTATGATCCTTGTTGTGCATTGAACATTTTTATTTTTGTTTGAACATGTCGAAGCAGGAACCAGCAGAAAGCAGCGCACGGAAAGAATGTCCATGATGACAAAGTGGGAAAAACTTGCGAAGACACTAAGTAGGAGACCAACCATGAAGAGTTGTAGCATTCTTTTTTTCATCTTTACCTGTATGTGCCACCAAAAACTTGGATTGCTAATTTCTATTCGTAATGCTGCCAAAAACAGGGATGACGGAAGCAAGAAGATATATGTTACAACTCCTCCATCTCGTAACAAAAACAAATGTATATGTCTACACAATATCCAATCTAACTTTTTTATTTCCTAAAATAATGGTTTAATTTCCTTTCTATTATTCTTACACACAACACACACACACACACACACACACACACACACACACACACACACACAACTGCGTGCATGCAAACGTAATTTTGTTTTTAACATATAATGTACTTTCCTTTTCCATTGTGATAGTTGTTGGGAAGGCCAGCGGTGTACCAGAAGATATTGTATATCTTGAAGACAGTGACGACGATGAAGAGAAGAAGACAAATTTGGAACATAAAGAGAGCGACAAATTAGGAATAGAATGCATCATTGAGGGACAAGCTGGTGCCCACATTGCTACTCTAGGTAGTAAGGTATGTGCTATCCTCAACTTGCATGAGTAGTTTTAACAATGATTTAGTAGCACCTCATGTGCTATTGATTCTCTGCCCGTAAAACCAGTTCACAAGTTAATCCAAACCTTGTGTTTGTGAAGGTGAAAGTCGAATATATTGGTCACTCAAAGGATGGGAAATTTATCGACCATGGCACTACCAGTTCAAGCTTGGTAAAAGATTGATAAAACTAAGCTCTGACACTCTTGTTACATCTTTTTAATCCTTGCATAATGAGGTCACCAGTTTGCTATCCACTACAGGAGCCAAACAAGTGATTCACGGATGGGAGCTAGGGATCGAAGGTCATAATCTTGAAAATCTCAAATAATAAAAAGCATTTTACATTTTCTATTTAAGAAACTAATTACAGTCCATCCGATATTTGACAGGTATGAGAGTCCGCGAACAAAGGAAGCTGACCATTCCCCCCGCTCTTGGGTAATTAAGCGTCTCATAACCTTGTCATCTATCCCTTAAAAAACACCTTGTCATCTCGATATGCGCATATGGTGGGAAGACAAATTGATAATTTTTCCTTTCCTCTCAGCTATGGTGATAAGAAGCATGAAAAAAATAACACCAAACTCCTGGCTTGTTTACATAGTAAAATTGTTGCAACTGGTTCGGAATAAGAGGACTCTAGAAGGTTCAGCTGAGGAATGAAGAGAAACCAATGAAGTACAATTTTTCGAGTTTGCCTTTGATTGGAACCATCCGAATTTAGCATGACTTGATTGTGGATGCTGAACTCAAATAAGTTAATTATGTTTCATCTAGTGACATGGTATTTGGAAATGCATGCTTTAGGCTATACTGTGTGGTGTTAAAGGCTATGGCTTCAAAAGTTAAACGTGGTGAAGTCTTTCTGTATGAGAAAGAAATATATTTTGAATGGTACTATTTTAGGTGAAAGCACAAGGCCCATTACAATTTTCATAACTCGAAATCATTCCCGATGTTGTCCCGGTCAGGCTCCAAGCACATGAGCCTCGAAAGCATTTCCCATACTCTGCAGCCTTGCACAAAGAAAGAAGGAAGAACCTAGCAGCTCATCGAGGGTGCACAGTGCTGGCGCATGCTCGTGAAGATGTCACAAAAAACTGAGGATGCTAACCCCTTGGCGAAGATGTGGGCAAGCTGCGATGATGTTGGAACATGGAGCACCTTGGTTTCATCGAGAACAAAGTGATCCCACATAAAGTGGAGATCCATCTCCAGTCCTTTGATGTTGTACGAGATTAGTAGAGAGGTACATAGCACTCACATTATCACGACAAATAGTGGTCGCTCGGCGGGGTGGAAGACAAAGCTCAGTGAGAAGTCGGCGATGCCAGCACGATTCGGCGATGCATTTGGCGACGGCGCGCCACACTAGACCGCAAGACAGTGTGCTGGCGCTTCGATGAGCACGACACCAAGTTCGTGCCCTAGAATACACAGAAGCCAGATGTGGATCACCTTGTATCCGGAGTTCCGGACACCCAGCCTAATCTGCATCACCGTTAGCGACCAGATATTGCGAGGACGAACGGTAGAGCTGCAGGTGGGACTAAATTGTCATATAGAGATAAGATTCTTAATAACAATATTAAGAGAGAGAAGAATTTTGGTAAGATAAAAGGATAAGGAGGAGGAGAGCACTACCGATGGCAACAACAAAAAGGCAGGCCCCATTATGGACTATAGTGTGATGGGAATTAGGCGCTAATGAAAAACGAGACAAGGAAAGGCTACCTCAATCCTCGGTGACATGGGAGGCTGCACCAGTGACCACTATCCACTCCGGCGCCAGAGGAAACACAACGCCCTAGTTGGGCACGCTGCGCAGCATGGCATTGACATCCCATGCATACAACAGGGCAGTACACCGCGCAGGAGGTGCAGGACGGGGCACACTTGCATCGGCGCATCCGGTCGCGGCCTCAGCCTTAGAACGCCGACTGAGTTCGGGGGGGTCCAGGGCGCTCAAGGCAGAGGGAAAGCTGCACCCCATAGGGTGAAGTAGGCGAACCAAGGGTGATACCCATGTCCTCCTAGCGTGTCGTCTCGACCCCCACCGTCACGGCCACAGCCGCCATGACTACAGTCACCAACATGGTGCATGTTGAGTTGGCCGCCGCTCGGTCACCACCAAAGTAGGGCGGACGGTCGCGGCCGCAATCCTAGCGCACCACGGCCGCCAGTGCCGTTGTTGGTGTGGATGGTGAACACCTAGGTGCCAGCAATGATGGTGCGCTTGTCAAGCACGAACTCACCGAGGACCAAACGAGAACGCTGGGCGAACGAAGGCAGCAACACGGTGGATTGTAGAATGGCGCTGTATCGCCCACTTGTAGCTGAGACTGTCAATCATCTCGAGCATCAGGTGCTATTGTCCACGGGCCCGCCCGATGTCGGCGAAACCGAGGCGAGAAGGTGAAGTTGGCAGTGATATGTCTCCAACGTATCTATAATTTTTTATTGTTTCATGCTATATAATATTCTATTTTGGATGTTTAATGGGCTTTATTATACACTTTTATATTATTTTTGGGACTAACCTGTTAACCGGAGGCCCAGCCCAAATTGCTGTTTTTTGCCTATTTTAGTGTTTCCCAGAAAAAGAATATCAAACGGAGTCCAAACAGAATGAAATCTTCGGGAACATGATTTTCGGAACCAACATGATCCATAGGACTTGGAGTCTACGTCAAGCAATCAACGAGGAGAGCACGAGGCAGGGGGGCGCGCCTACCCCATGGCGCGGCCTCCACCCTCGTGGGGCCCATGTTGCTCCACCGACGTACTTCTTCCTCCTATATATACCTACGTACCCCCAAACCATCAGAGGCATCCACGAAAACCTAATTCCACCGCCGCAACCTTCTGTACCCGTGAGATCCCATCTTGGGGCCTTTTCCGGCGCTCCGCCGGAGGGGGCATTGATCACAGAGGGCTTCTACATCAACACCATCGTCTTTCCGATGATGTGTGAGTAGTTTACTTCAGACCTTCGGGTCCATACTTATTAGCTAGATGGCTTCTTCTCTCTCTTTGGATCTCAATACAAAGATCTCCTCGATTCTCTAGGAGATCTATTCGATGTAATCTTCTTTTGCAGTGTGTTTGTCGAGACCGATGAATTGTGGGTTTATGATCAAGTTTATCTATGAACAGTACTTGAATCTCCTCTGAATTCTTTTATGTACAATTGGTTAACTTTGCAAGTCTCTTAGAATTATCAGTTTGGTTTGGCCTACTAGATTGATCTTTCTTGCAATAGGAGAAGTGCTTAGCTTTGTGTTCAATCTTGCGGTGCTCGATCTCAGTGATAGTAGGGGAAACGACATTATATTGCATGAGTTTATCCCTCTACATTATGTCATCTTGCTTAAAGCGTTACTCCGTTCTTATGAACTTAATACTCTAGATGCATATAGGATAGCGGTCGATGTGTGGAGTAATAGTAGTAGATGCAGGCAAGAGTCGGTCTACTTGTCACAGACATGATGCCTATATACATGATCATACCTAGATATTGTCATAACTATGCTTAATTCTATCAATTGCTTGACAGTAATTTGTTTACCCACCATAATACTTATGCTATCTTGAGATAAGCCACTAGTGAAACCTATGGCCCCCGGGTCTATTTTCCATCATATTAATCTCCGTCAACAAGCTATTTCTATCGTTGTTTAGTTTGCTTTCTTTACTTTTTAATCTTTACGATAAAAATACCAAAAATATTATCTTATCATCTCTATCAGATCTCACTTTTGCAAGTGGTCGTGAAGGGATTGACAACCCCTTTATCGCGTCGGTTGCAAGGTTCTTATTTGTTTGTGTAGGTGCAAGGGACTTGAGCGTGGCCTCCTACTGGATTGATACCTTGGTTCTCAAAAACTGAGGGAAATACTTACGCTACTTTACTGCATCACCCTTTCCTCTTCAAGGGAAAACCAACGCAGTGCTCAAGAGGTAGCAAGAAGGATTTCTGGCGTCGTTGCCGGGGAGTCTACATAAAAGTCAACATACCAAGTACCCATCACAAACTCTTATCCTTCGCATTACATTATTTGCCATTTGCCTCTCGTTTTCCTCTCCCCCACTTCACCCTTGCCGTTTTATTCGTCCTCTCTTTTCCGTTCGCCTCTTTTCTTGCTCGCTTTTTGTTTGCTTGTGTGTTGGATTGCTCGCTTGTCACGATGGCTCAAGATAATACTAAATTGTGTGACTTTACCAATACCAGCAACAATGATTTTCTTAGCACTCCGATTGCTCCTCTTACCGATGCTGAATCTTGTGAAATTAATGCTGCTTTGTTGAATCTTGTCATGAAAGATCAATTCGCGAGCCTTCCTAGTGAAGATGCCACTACCCATCTGAATAGCTTCGTTGATTTGTGTGATATGCAAAAGAAGAAAGATGTGGACAATGATATTGTTAAATTGAAGCTATTTCCTTTCCGCTTAGATATCGTGCTAAAGTTTGGTTTTCGTCTTTGCCTAAAAATAGTATTGATACATGGAATAAGTGCAAAGATGCTTTTATCTCTAAGTATTTTCCTCCCATTAAAATCATCTCTCTTAGAAATGATATCATGAATTTTGAGCAACTTGATCATGAACATGTTGCACAAGCTTGGGAGAGCATGAAATTAATGATACGTGATTGCCCTACACATGGTTTGAATCTTTCGATGATTATACAAAAAATTTATGCCGGATTGAATTTTACTTTTAGAAATCTTTTAGATTCGGCCGCGGGAGGCACTTTTATGGAAATCACTTTAGGAGAAGCTACTAAACCCCTAGATAATATTATGGTTAATTATTCTCAATGGCACACCGAAAGATCTACTAATAAAAAATTGCATGCGATAGAAGAAATTAATATTTTGAGTGGAAAGATGGATGAACTCATGAAATTATTTGCTACTAAGAGTGTTTCTTCTGATCCTAATGATATGCCTTTGTCTACTTTGATTGAGAATAATAATGAATCTATGGATGTGAATTTTGTTGGTAGGAATAATTTTGGTAACAACGCGTATAGAGGAAACTATAATCCTAGGCCGTTCCCTAGTAATTCCTCCAATAGTTATGGTAATTCCTACAACAATTCTTATGGAAATTTTAATAAGATGCCCTCTGAATTTGAGACTAGTGTTAAGGAGTTTATGAATTCACAAAAGAATTTCAATGCTTTGCTTGAAAGAAAAATTGCTTAAAGTTGATGAATTGGGTAGGAACGTTGATAGAATTTCTCTTGATGATGGTTCTTTGAAACTTAGATATATTCCACCTAAACATGATATCAATGAGTCTCTCAAAGCCTTGAGAATTTCCATTGATGAGTGCAAAGAAAGAACCGCTAGGATGCGTCCTAAGAAAGATTGCTTTGTGAAAGCGTGTTCTTCTAATTTTTATGAGAATAAAGATGAAGATCTAAAAGTTATTGATGTCTCTCCTATTAAATATTTGTTTTGCAATATTAATCTTGATAATGATGGGACTGAATATGATCCACCTTTAACTAGAAGGCGTTCCAAAAATTCATAGTTTCTAGAACTTGATGCTAAAATTTGTAAAAGTGGGATTTAGTCCAACGATGCGTCGGTTGCCAGCTTTTTGCTAACCAAAGCCATATGCCACCCACCGCCCTCAAAACTATACCCATCACCTGGCCGTTCACAGTCTGGGGGCTTGACATGGTTGGACCCCTTAAGGGAGGAACCCACAAGCAAAAATACCTATTGGTCATGGTGGATAAATTCACCAAATGGATAGAGGCCAAGCCTGTTAAAACGGCCGAATCCGGGCCGGTGATAGACTTCATATCAGGGGTAGTGCACCGTTACGGCGTCCCCCACAGTATCATCACTGATAACGGCACCAACTTCACGGCCGATGAGGTCAAATTATGGTGCAAAAACATGGGCATCAAGCTCGATTACGCCTCAGTCTATCACCCTCAAATCAACGGTCAAGATGAGCGTGCAAACGGTCTAATCATGAGCAGCATTAAACCCAGACTAGTGCGGTCCCTCAAGGAATCTAACACGCACTGGGTTGAGGAGCTCGACCAGACTGGGGGGCTGCGGACCACGCAGAATCGTACTACCGGATTCACACCATTTTTTATGGTGTACGGCGCAGAGGTTGTCCTGCCCTGCGACATAATGCATGACTCACCTCGCGTGCGCATGTATGAAGAAAGAGAAGCCGAGCTCGATTGGCAGGACAGTTTGGACGCATTGGAGGAGGAGCGCGACATGGCAAAAGCTCGTTCCGCATTTTATCAACAGCAGGCTCGAAGATATCAAAGCAGGGAAGTACGGGCCAAAGCTTACAACGTTGGCGAACTAGTTCTACGCCTGCCGGACAAGAAAAAGGACAAACTCAAGCCCAAATGGGAAGGTCCCTTCATCATCGACCAGGTCTGACCGGCGGAGCATACCGTCTGCGAAACGCATCGGATAACCGACTCGAGCCGAACCCATGGAACGCAGCCCGTCCTATGAAGATTCTACGCCTAAGCGCGGACTCGAGTTCGTGTCCTTCCTCCGTCCACATTTTCTATTTTTGCTGTCTTTTATTTCTCTCCTTCCTCCTCCTTCTTCTTGAAGCTTATTTATACGGGCTTAACGCCCAACACATGTGTCAAACTTCCGCATGTACCTTTTTCTCACCATTATATGCATCGATATGACTTAAGTTTTGGCCAAGCTGGGTTGCCTGGCTCCTGTGCTTACCCGTACGTTCCCGATTGTTCGGCTAGGTGGTAAAGGGAGCACCTCTGGGATTGTTAATGCCGGGTCAGCCGGATGTGTACCTCAGACTGGGTGAAGCCGAAAGCTAGCGTTCTTAAGGGAATATTCGGTCGGTGAACTGAAAGATGATTTTTAACTATTTATCCATCTGCCCTCAGATGATTTTCTGCTTTCTTAGCAGTTTGGACATGCACTTTAGGGCATGCCTCCCGAGAAAAGGAACCCTTAACGGAACTATTCTCCTGGAAGATGTTTCTTACTATCCATGTAATATAACATAACTAGTTGGGCACTTGTCTGATACAACAATAATGACCCCCACGCCTTGTCTCCATGCATGCCCCGGTTCTTACATAACCGCGAGGGTATTCGGACACACTCTGGACTATTGGGTCCCGAGGTCGAAGCGAAAAGTTACGATATGACAAACGATCTACAATCCGGCTGGAAGACATTTTCCATGTCATATTCAATTACATAGTCAACTCGACTAATTGTATTCCTCCTCAATGCCATCTAACAGGCTATCTAATTTACAATCTTGCTGGGAATACTTGGCGGCCAATTCTACTTGGTCGTACACTAAGCTTACAGGGATCTCCTTCCCATCAGGCCCCACAGGTCCGACCTCGGCCATGTGGTTTGGGTCAACAACCGTGTACCGCGTCTTTACCATGGCCCAGGCCTCCTGGCGCCTTGATGGCAGGCCGATATCTTCCATAGTCGGAGCGCCGCCGTGCTCCTTGAAGCCGCTCTGCCAGCTCCCCAATGCCTTCGGGCAGGGAGATAGATGGCCACAAGGCCTGGGCGACGCCTTTCATCACCTGCCGAACTTGTTCGTGCAGCTAACGCAGTTCGGGAAGAAGATCACCCGAAGAACTGGGAATCTTCTCCTCAGGACGTCCTGTGAGCAAACCTACATACATGTTTATGTTAGTCGCCTTCCTCGCCGAACTCTTTCAAACTTTGTTTAAGCACTTACTGAAAATGCCGCGACGAAGCAGTCGATTCTCCTTTACGGATTCAGACAACTGGGCATGAACATCCTTTAGTTCCTCACCCAGTTGGGTGTTGGCATCTTGGAGGTTATTTTTCTCCTGCTGCACCCTCATAAGCACGCTCTCGCCGGCCTTTAGTTGGCGCAGGAGCTGTTCCTTGTCCGGATCCATCCCGGCGCTATCTGCAATGTTAATGTCAGATTTATGCACACGCCGCACTTTGCGAAACTACTTCTACTTTGAAGGGCATATATTACGAGAGGGAGTCTTCATGGCTTCCCCGGTCGCGGCCGATCTTGACCTCAAGTTGGGCCTTGCACTCTTCAAGCTCCTGGGACAAACAGGTATTCTTTCCGGTAAGAACCTGCATTCCAAATGATCCTTAAATCAGTTATCCTAACTATTTTAAGTCTCGGGGGCTACTGTCAAAATTCCTTACCCGTATGTCTTTCACATACTGCTCCGTGGCTCTGGCTAGGCCATCTTGAGCGCCACGGAGGTGCGCTTCTCCCGAACTAAAGGCGTCCAACGCCTCGTGGAGAAAATATGTGTCACGTAGAATAGTCCGTGGCGCCTATGATTCATGGCGCTCTCCACCTCCGACTTGGTGGCGGACAGTCTGTCGGCATCCTCCGTTGGAGGAGCATCCGACGCACGCCTCGTGTTTGTACCCCCTTCCGGACTCGGCTTTTGAGCCTGGTTGGCGGAGGTCCGATTGGCAACTTCTCCGGACTCGGTCCGACGAGCGCTCTTTTTCCTGAAAAAACACGAGCGTCAGTGTGCCTCCCAGGAACCTCTCCTTAAAACACGATGGCACAACATACTGTTGCAGCGACGTCTCGAGTCGTACCACACTTCTTTTCCGCCTGCTGGGCCGAGCTGCCCCTTGTTGGACGGCCGCGGCAGGCTCGGCTTCCCGTTCTGAAGGCACCCCCTGCCAAACACCATCAAATACGTGGTGATTAGAAGTAAAGCACTGGTGGGTCATGGTATCCGGACTTCGGTCACGGTTACCTGGGAGACCAAAAATAATCCGGGGTAGTCGGCCGTAATTGCAACCAAAGCATTGTCGATGCTAAGTTGGTGGAACAACCCGTCGATTAGCTCCACCTTTATATCCGGGTCCTCTTCGGAGGCCGAATCGAGGGACCGTTCCGGATCCTCGGGTTGTGGGGGCGGGTTGTGTATCTTCTCCACGGCCCGGCGCAGTTCCTGCTTAGAAACCATGAAATGAGATATTTAAGCACGGGAACATGGATCGGACAGGCCACAAAGATATTTGCTTACCCAACTTCGAGGATTATTCGAAGAAAACCCGTTCAGTGGACTGACGCGGAGAAAATCCTCCTCTTCCCCTTTGTACATGGCGGACAAGGTCTTCACCAGTTTGGTGACCGATCCCGGCCCTTTGCGGCCATGGCGGGTGGCATCGTCCTCCCCATTGAAGTCCCACATGGGGTGGCCCCTATATTGGAGCGCTGCACTCCCGTCATAATGCAGATTGCCATGACTCCAATCATGGTCAATCCGGCATGAGCCAGTAATCTTATTCGGCTCATCAAGTAAAGGACGTCCCGGTCATTTTCCCTATGGGGGCTCCGCGGGCGCCAGCTTAGGCGCTTCTTCAAAGGAGCGTTGCTAAACTCCGGAAGGCCGATCCGAACAGGATCCGGCAGCGGGACGTCCTCCATGTAAAACCATTCCGAGGGCCAGTCCTCGGACGCCTTCTTTGGGGTTCCGGATAAGTATCCGGTCCCGGCGATGCGCCATAGTTCGGCTCCGCCCACTTGACATTTTGACCCTTCATGAGAATGAGGCACAAGGCAGAACAATGTCTTCCGCAGAGCGAAATGGGCCTCAACGCCCAGAACCAGCTTGCAAAGGGCCACAAAGCCAGCTATATGCAAGATGGAGGCAGGCGTAAGGTTGTGCAGCTGGAGGCCGTAGAACTCCATAAGCCCCCGGAGAAACTTATGTATTGGAAATCCGAGTCCTCTCATTAGGTAAGAGACGAAGCATACCCGCTCTCCCTTAGAGGGATCGAGGACACTCTCCGCCTGCTTCCCGCCCTTATAAGTGGCGAGTCCGGAATGCACCGGAACCATGAAGGCCGGGGGAAGGAATCCCTTGGTTTGGAGCACCACCAATTCGCTGTGCGGGACTGAGCATCTCCCCCAATCTCCGGGCTGAGGGATGGGAACGCGAGAGGAGGAGCCGCGTCGACTGTCGATGGTGGAGTGGGTTTTTTTGTCAAAGGCGCTCTGATGAAGGCTCGCGAAGGGAGGATGGTGTGATCCGGATCTGGATCCCCGTCTCTTTTATAGACGGCTCATTTGCACAGCCAGACACTATTCAACACAAGATTCGGAGGGGAACCCGCCTTGCAATGCCGAAGACAATCAACACATCGGACTTATCATCATTGAAGCCTGGTTCAGGGGCTACTGAGGGAGTCCTGGATTAGGGGGTGTCCGGATATCCGAACTATCACCGTTGGCGGACTCTGGACTATGAAGATACAAGATTGAAGACTTCGTCCGTGTCCGGATGGGACTTCCCTTGGCGTGTAAGGCAAGCTTGGTGATACGGATATGTAGATTTCCTACCATTGTAACCGACTCTGTGTAACCCTAACCCTATTCGGTGTCTATATAAACCGAAGGGTTTTAGTCCGTGGGGACGAACATCAATCATACCATAGGCTAGCTTCTAGGGTTTAGCCTCTCGATCTCGTGGTAGATCTACTCTTGTACTACCCATATCATCAATATTAATCAAGCAGGAGTAGGGTATTACCTCCATCGAGAGGGCCGAACACAGGTAAAAACATCGTGTCCCTTGTCTCCTGTTACCATCCGCCTAGACGCAGATTCGGGACCCCTACCGAGATCCGCGGTTTTGACACCGACAAGGGGTCATGCTTTGCCTCCAATTTGTGTGGAGGAATCTTCATGGTCGATGCTTGGTGCGAAGGTCAACCCTACAAGCTCGTGGTCGTTAGCGGCGATCCCATCGATCCTTCGCCAATCGCACAACAGTAACTCTCAATGAAAGCACAGTCAGACCTTGGGGTAGGGGCTCCCGAGCTATGGATCTCGGATCAATGGTAATAGGGACAAGGGAGATGATGTTTACCCAGGTTCGGGCCCTCTTGATGGAGGTAAAACCCTACTTGTTTATATTGATGGAGATGTATCGAGTATAGAGTACATCTACCTCGAGATAGTAATGTGTGTTCTAAGCTGTAGGGCCAGGTGGATATTGCGTTGAATCTCTGTTGGAAAAGGCAGTGCCTAGGAGTCGCTTAGGCACGCCTAGGCGCTAGGCAATGGCCAAACGCCTCGCCTAGGGCATAAATGGAGACCTAGGCGGGGCAAGCAAGGAATTGCCTACCCAAGCAAGAAACCATTCCACATCTTGCATTGTTATGCCAAACTAGATATATTCCAATGGCAGTAGACGGCAATTAACTTGTTTATATGCCCTAAACTAATATCAACACCCATATAATAATCACAAATACACTACAAGTAAAAACTATACTACCGCCTAGGCTGCGTCTAGGGCGCTTAGGCACCGCCTAGGCACTAGGCGAAGGCCAACCGCCTCGCTTACGCCTACCGCTTTTTCCAACCTTGGCGTTGATCTCCCGTCTACGGGCTAAACCCTTTGGCTTATATACACGCCAATGAGGGTATTTAGGGTTACAAGATCGGTATTTAAGAGCAAGGTGGCAGGAGAGATCTTGGAGTATTCCTCATGTGTTCGGTAGAGGTGGTATTGATGAGGCCTCTCACAGACGGCCTCCAGAGTCCATCTTGATCACGAATGAGGGCCCATCGGCCCAATCCGAGGAACATGAGCCGACTATGTTAGCACCCCCCAATCCAGGACACCATCAAAGAGTTTCACCTGTAATAAGCCTAGAAAACAGTGGTGATCTCGACAACACATTCAATTTATTTCGAGAGCCATGCAAACCAAAAAATGAATGTCATATCCAAAAATCCTTCGATGCAACTACCTCAAGAATGATCGTTGGATCGTTGAAGTGGCCTTTGTACCCTTGCACCCCGCAGGACAATTCTTTTATGTCTAGTGCATACAGTCAAGTGATCCAAGCATCCTAGCCATCCTCTTGCTTCACTTTCAGTCATCAGTCATAAGTCTCTGGGTGTCTTCCTTGGTTGGTGCTCTCAAGTACTGTGGGCCAAAGATAACGATCATTGCTTTAGTGAACCTTCGAACATCCTCAAGGATTGTGTCTTCACCAATGCGGACATAGTCATCGATTGCATCGGCCGAACACCCATATGCCAAGACTCGAACAACCACAATGCACTTCATCAGAGGGCTTGCACTTATCTCTCCACATGCATTTCTCCGGAGCTTAAACCGGTCATCATCTCGCGCAACGACTTTTGGAATGGTCAAAAAAAGTCTTTTGTGCGAAAGTACTTCTCTCAATAGGTTGGCTTTGGATCAAAGTAGCTTCTCATGATCTTGGCATGACTCTCCGCTCTATCACGATTGATGTGTATGCGGCCAAACTGTGATCATCTCCTGCCACCGAACATCATCATTAAAAATCATGCCTAAAATGGTGTGAAAGTCATCGTCGTCTTCTTCCTCTTCGGATGACGACGAGTCCTCCAAGATCATTTCCCTCAACCTCTTCATCTACAATTCAAACAACTCGGTTCACAAAGAAACGAATAAACAATACTCACCTTGGCAACTCGTCTAACACTTGCGATGCGGTGGTGGTGGGAGAGGGAATGACCTGCAGCGGTGTGCAAGCAAGGTGAGATCTGGCCGAGAGAAAAGAAGAAGAAGTAACAAAGCAATCCGATGAATCAACAATGGAGACGGCAGCGGCGTTTCACTTTGATTCCGACGACGGCGACAAAGGGCTGAAACGGGCTCAACGTCGGGCAGAAGGGCGACAGGGGTAAGGGAGACAACGAGGTAACGACGGGTCAGCGGGCGGTCGCCGGGAGTCGCGTCGGCAAATTTGCAGGGGCGGGGGGCGACACGAGGGAGAGAGGCAGCTTTTACCCGGCCGTTGAGCGGTGGAGTATATTTAAGTATAAAGTTGGGGCCGAAGTAAAAAATTTACTCTCTTACGGCGGATTAGGGATCGACTAGGTGCCAGGTAGAGGAGTAAAACAGTTTTACTCCTCTAGTCGGTTTTAAGGTATAGGTTACAAATGCCCTAGGAGTAGGTATTAATGGAGCGTCCAATGATCTTAAAGAAAAAGAATGGAGCGTCCAATGCCAAGGTTAATTGGATGGATGTGTGCACGTGCACGTCGGAGCCAAAAGGTAAAGTAAAAATGGAAAACGAATGAATAAGTGAAATCTATTGTCTGCTCAACTTTGGACGCCCAAGATACTCTTGGACCACCTACGGCAAACCGTGATATGATAGAGAAATGTGATTAATTATTACCATATACTCCCTCCGTTCGAAAATACTTGTCGGAGGAATGAATGTATCTAGTCATATTTTAGTTTTAGGTGCATCCATTTTTATCCATTTCTGCGACAAGTATTTCCGGACGAAGGGAGTACCTAGCAGGCAAATCGTACCACGCCCATAATTAGAGCGCGGTGATAGAGATACTCGTTTCCACAAAACATGTCTACTGCCTTCTAGGAGAACCCTGGTGTAATTGGCCTCTTCCATCATTAACGCGTGTGATTAGCGCTGCGCCTCTAAAACCCTCTGCAATTAACTGATTATAGTACAAATTTCTCTCAATTATTGTTGTGATGCTAATTATTCTGAAAGTGATTTTACTGCTTGCACATGTCGAAATCATATAGTACCCCTCATATTCTAGTTAATCTACGTGCCTGAAATTATACACCAGATCTTGATTCCTTTGCTTGTGTTGCGATCATGCTAGCTAGTTCTGAACTTCTGGCTGTGTTTCTCCCTTCTAATGATCCATGAAATGCCAGCAATTCCTCGATCTTGAAAAAAAAAGGTTCATCAGCTGTGAATAGAAAAGCGTCCCAATGCAATACACTGAAGATTAATTTATTTTCTCAGCGCTGGTAAAGGAGAGACAGCTTTTTTAGGACAACTTGCTTTGGAATTGCATCATAATATTCATTGACAGAAATCAGCACCTAAGTTCTCTTCGGATAAAATTATTACACTTTTATAATGGCAATCGTACGTAGAGATAAATTTAGACAAGTACAATATAATGATACTTTTATAGGGCCAAAGTGACCAACTAATATCGTTAGGACAGCTATAATTTCACTCTAGAGAACGTTCTGTTTCAATTGCAATTGGCAACCCCTGTACCGAAATCCCGGCTCCACCCCTGCCAATATATGTAAATGACATCAGTTTTGTGCATCATAATCTAAGACAAACTGCTAACACCAGAGGATCGACCTAATGAACAATATGTTGTCAAAGCTACCGCATTACTTGATCCTGGAAAGAGGAAAGTCTACACACAAACCTTCGCATTTTGTGTTTCTTCTCTTTTAGTGCATGTTGAGCTGTGCCCTCAGCAGAACCCTCCTTACCGTGGCTCTCGATGTCCGTGCTATTTTGTGTCCTATGTGTGCGTGTGTGCATTTGTGTTGTGAACTCTTTTCGGTGTTTGTGGCTCGATGGCTTGCTTTATATATAAAATGAGGCGAAAGCCTTTTTTGGTAATGGTGGAGAGGTTACCTATTCTCTTCAATCATGTTCAAAGAAATCTACTATGATGTTTTAGGCTGCATTTGGCAATGATAATCCAGCTTTTGTCTATTGTTCGTTTGGCTAACCAACTTATGTATGTTGGTAGTGTGTTTATTTTTCTATAGCAGGTTATAAAATAAACAAGTTGTCATAAAATAAGATCAACCTGGCATAAGACAAATCAACAAACCCAAATTAAGCTTAATGTACATGTGATTTTGCTCCAATCTATTTCTCGGAAAATAAGTTCACATGTGTTCTAGCGTAGGAACATAAAATAGGCAGTGTATGATTGTGCGAGGGAACTCAAAAGTGGCCCTCTCGTTGTCCATGGCGGGCGAGTAGGGTTTCCGCCGTGCTTCCACGCCCTCTTGTCTCACCATCATGACAGGCAGCTGCAGGCAAGGCCGCGTGGTGGTCGATAATGGTGGCGGCTGTTGGTGCTGCCTCCTGGCAGCGCCGTTTCTTCTTCCTATGGTGCTTCACACAACTCTTTCTTCTTCTCTCATGAACACACACAGCTGGGAAGAAACTCACACGTACTCACACTTCACCATGGAGAGAAATGGGTTTGCCACTTGCCCCCGGTGATAACACATATACTACATTTTCTTCTCCTTTTCTCTTCAGTCCTCACGGCCTCACATTTTCATTACTTAATGTGCCACATATATATACAAAGACACAGGTACTGGTGCCATGAATGCACGCCATTCACCGACCTCTACGTCCGGCCACTGACCAACTAATCCATGCACTAACTATTCTAGTTACGTGTCTACATGCGCTCCCACGTCCAGTACTTGCGCAGCGTCCTCTCAACAGCTACACGGTCTGGACAAGCAGCTAACAAACTTGACCACATCTAATGCTAGGACCTCTTCTCAAGGCCACAACAGACTTGCCAATCCACTCGGCTGGAGTCCTGCTGGCCGCTGGTTCTTATCCTCGTGCAACCGCTTCACACGGCACTGGGCGTCTTGCATGTCCGCCGCCTCGCACGGCAATAGCATCTCACCCTGCACAATGGAACGTGCCGACGACTCCGTCTGCGT
This sequence comes from Aegilops bicornis, assembly GCA_021605145.1. Classification (NCBI taxonomy): domain Eukaryota; kingdom Viridiplantae; phylum Streptophyta; class Magnoliopsida; order Poales; family Poaceae; genus Aegilops; species Aegilops bicornis. Next base: position 55,836,608 of record CM038673.1, on the reverse strand, counting down.
ATGCATGGCACGTACATCTTGCCGGCGTACAATCACCCTAGGCCATCTAAAACTCAAAACCAATATGCAGATACATATGAAAAAATTATTGCTAACAGCAGCGAGGCCTTGGGAGCTTCGCTCCTTGGCTGGAGGGCTTTGGATACGCCGGCGCGGTGGACTCAGGTGGTGCAGCGACTCTGCCATTTCGCTAGGGGCAGCCACGTATATTGGCCGGCTTCCTCTTGTGCAAGGATAGCAGTGGAGGAACCCATGGGGCCCCCCTAGCATGTGGCACATGCCGGATCGGAAGACGTGCTAACTCCTTCCCCATCGGCCCACTTCTTTTCTAGAACTAGACGTCTGGGACTCCTAGTCGCCGAATCTGCTGCCGGCACGGTCTGGTCTTGATAGATCCAGATTGGGAGAAATCCCTTGGTCGACCACATTGGCCTAACCTCAACAGGCTGCTTCTTGTCTCCTCTTCCTGCAGGTTACCCCTCTTGGCTAGACCTGCGGCGGGCTAGCTCATGTATTCTTTCATTGTGTGGCCAGTGTGTCGAGGCTGGCACGTCAGGTTGGCTAGTGGTGGTGTTCTTGTAGCCCCATGTCGCTCTTAGATTTAGTGTGAGTACATCCTTCTGACCGACGGTGCGGCGCCCACAAGCCTCAATGAGGGTGTAGGGTCCTCTTTCGTCGAGGGACAAGGAGGAATGGAATCTAAGTCCTACCTTGCCAGTGTCTCCGGCGAGTGTGTCTTCTGAAGATTGGGTTTCTCCACGAGGCTGCTCTAGTCTATCTCTACAAAGTTCGAGTTTGTATGGCAACTCCATGGTCTAGCAGCTATACAATTTTCATCTTTTGTGGTTTCTGTGTGTGTTATGTTGTAATGTTGCTCTACAATTCAAAGTCTCCTTTTGAGCCTTTGTTTAAAAAAGTTGTGTGCGAGACCTGAGTAATGTAGGCATGTACAGTATATGTATAACTAGGCATGCATGTGGTCCTTACATGTCAGTATATGATTTGATCGATTTTTTTTTAACATTGGACTGAGGTTTCTGTCTATATATATGCTTTGTTTCTTACCATGTATATCTATGCACACATGTATATAACCGTGTGTGTGTAATAATAGATTAACGCAACCCACCCACGCCAGAGAAGAGAAATACACCGCACGGGACATCTCGATCCATGGCATTATGGGGTACGTATCATGATTGATCCACCATTCTTTTAGTACTTTGCCTAATTAATCATTATCAGATGTTATCGACATGCGCATGCATGCGTGCACGTTGTTTCTCCTAGCGAACTAACTAAGATAGGATGTGGATGCATGCACGACAGGAGCGAAGGTGAAGGCCGGGGAGGACTACGTTCACCAATTCTCCCTATCCCACCGCCGCCTCCGGATCACCCAGGTATACATAATTATCAATTAACTAATGTCGAAAAGTCACTCGGTCTGTCATTGTTGCACTCATTTATTATCATTTTAACTCATTAACTCATCATTCTGTCAATATTGATACCTCCTTTACGACACTGAGGCCTGTGAAGCTATTCTTTCTGAGGCCTGGGCATCAGTACGGCATGTTCACAGGGAAAGTTGATCCTCTAATAATGCAATTTCTGCGTGTCCATGTTGGTTGGCCCCTCTCTTATGATGAGCCGCCCATTATTGGCAAGCAACCCGTGAGCAATGCCGAGAAGCCACAACCTCGGGTTCCTCATACAATGAGAGGCTTGGCAGGGGTGGCGGATAGAATTTATTTGAAAGGATGGTACATATATATAGGGCCACATCTGTTATAGATTTCAGTATAGATGCTCTAAACATTGGTCTCACTCCGCACATTGTAGTATATGACACTTGTTGCAGATTACAGATGCCTCCTTCCATGTCATATTATAAACTGATTGCTCGTGCAGTGCAGTCAGAAAATTCTTGGTTTGGGCATGCATTAAATAATTGTTAGTGTCCACCATATTGAATTGGCGTTACTGTGTTCATGATACACTTTCACAATACATAATTATTTTAATTTGATGCTACAAATTCTGGGAGAAAAATAAACGGCAAGGTCTTCCCCAGACATTATTTCATTCTGACGGTTTAATGAATTCGTTTAGGCGACACTAGGTGACCTTAATACTTCTGGTGGGAGCGTCCTCGAAAGCAATACTGGCGAGAGGCGGGCAGTGCTTTATGTGTTGAATCCTTCAAACCATCCCATGCATCGGCTGGAGATTGAGTTAGAGGAGGATGTGAATATTACCTTCTCTGTTAAAGGCCAAAGCTCGATTTATTTGTCAGGATATTACATCCTTACGAATCCCAACACTTGCACTACTAAAAGAAATTCACTCAGAAAACGGAAGTATGATCAAGAGATCTCTGACAGGTATATCATCTTTTTCATCCTGTATATATAACTCAATTATGATCCTTGTTGTGCATTGAACATTTTTATTTTTGTTTGAACATGTCGAAGCAGGAACCAGCAGAAAGCAGCGCACGGAAAGAATGTCCATGATGACAAAGTGGGAAAAACTGGCGAAGACACTAAGTAGGAGACCAACCATGAAGAGTTGTAGCATTCTTTTTTTCATCTTTACCGGTATGTGCCACCAAAAACTTGGATTGCTAATTTCTATTCGTAATGCTGCCAAAAACAGGGATGACGGAAGCAAGAAGATATATGTTACAACTCCTCCATCTCGTAACAAAAACAAATGTATATGTCTACACAATATCCAATCTAACTTTTTTATTTCCTAAAATAATGGTTTAATTTCCTTTCTATTATTCTTACACACAACACACACACACACACACACACACAACTGCGTGCATGCAAACGTAATTTTGTTTTTAACATATAATGTACTTTCCTTTTCCATTGTGATAGTTGTTGGGAAGGCCAGCGGTGTACCAGAAGATATTGTATATCTTGAAGACAGTGACGACGATGAAGAGAAGAAGACAAATTTGGAACATAAAGAGAGCGACAAATTAGGAATAGAATGCATCATTGAGGGACAAGCTGGTGCCCACATTGCTACTCTAGGTAGTAAGGTATGTGCTATCCTCAACTTGCATGAGTAGTTTTAACAATGATTTAGTAGCACCTCATGTGCTATTGATTCTCTGCCCGTAAAACCAGTTCACAAGTTAATCCAAACCTTGTGTTTGTGAAGGTGAAAGTCGAATATATTGGTCACTCAAAGGATGGGAAATTTATCGACCATGGCACTACCAGTTCAAGCTTGGTAAAAGATTGATAAAACTAAGCTCTGACACTCTTGTTACATCTTTTTAATCCTTGCATAATGAGGTCACCAGTTTGCTATCCACTACAGGAGCCAAACAAGTGATTCACGGATGGGAGCTAGGGATCGAAGGTCATAATCTTGAAAATCTCAAATAATAAAAAGCATTTTACATTTTCTATTTAAGAAACTAATTACAGTCCATCCGATATTTGACAGGTATGAGAGTCCGCGAACAAAGGAAGCTGACCATTCCCCCCGCTCTTGGGTAATTAAGCGTCTCATAACCTTGGCATCTATCCCTTAAAAAACACCTTGTCATCTCGATATGCGCATATGGTGGGAAGACAAATTGATAATTTTTCCTTTCCTCTCAGCTATGGTGATAAGAAGCATGAAAAAAATAACACCAAACTCCTGGCTTGTTTACATAGTAAAATTGTTGCAACTGGTTCGGAATAAGAGGACTCTAGAAGGTTCAGCTGAGGAATGAAGAGAAACCAATGAAGTACAATTTTTCGAGTTTGCCTTTGATTGGAACCATCCGAATTTAGCATGACTTGATTGTGGATGCTGAACTCAAATAAGTTAATTATGTTTCATCTAGTGACATGGTATTTGGAAATGCATGCTTTAGGCTATACTGTGTGGTGTTAAAGGCTATGGCTTCAAAAGTTAAACGTGGTGAAGTCTTTCTGTATGAGAAAGAAATATATTTTGAATGGTACTATTTTAGGTGAAAGCACAAGGCCCATTACAATTTTCATAACTCGAAATCATTCCCGATGTTGTCCCGGTCAGGCTCCAAGCACATGAGCCTCGAAAGCATTTCCCATACTCTGCAGCCTTGCACAAAGAAAGAAGGAAGAACCTAGCAGCTCATCGAGGGTGCACAATGCTGGCGCATGCTCGTGAAGATGTCACAAAAAACTGAGGATGCTAACCCCTTGGCGAAGATGTGGGCAAGCTGCGATGATGTTGGAACATGGAGCACCTTGGTTTCATCGAGAACAAAGTGATCCCACATAAAGTGGAGATCCATCTCCAGTCCTCTGATGTTGTACGAGATTAGTAGAGAGGTACATAGCACTCACATTATCACGACAAATAGTGGTCGCTCGGCGGGGTGGAAGACAAAGCTCAGTGAGAAGTCGGCGATGCCAGCACGATTCGGCGATGCATTTGGCGACGGCGCGCCACACAATACCGCAAGACAGTGTGCTGGCGCTTTGATGAGCACGACACCAAGTTCGTGCCCTAGAATACACAGAAGCCAGATGTGGATCACCTTGTATCCGGAGTTCCGGACACCCAGCCTAATCTGCATCACCGTTAGCGACCAGATATTGCGAGGACGAACGGTAGAGCTGCAGGTGGGACTAAATTGTCATATAGAGATAAGATTCTTAATAACAATATTAAGAGAGAGAAGAATTTTGGTAAGATAAAAGGATAAGGAGGGAGGAGAGCACTACCGATGGCAACAACAAAAAGGCAGGCCCCATTATGGACTATAGTGTGATGGGAATTAGGCGCTAATGAAAAACGAGACAAGGAAAGGCTACCTCAATCCTCGGTGACATGGGAGGCTGCACCAGTGACCACTATCCACTCCGGCGCCAGAGGAAACACAACGCCCTAGTTGGGCACGCTGCAGCATGGCATTGACATCCCATGCATACAACAGGGCAGTACACCGCGCAGGAGGTGCAGGACGGGCACACTTGCATCTGCGCATCCGGTCATGACCTCAGCCTTAGAACGCCGACCGAGTTCGGGGGGTCCAGGCGCTCAAGGCAGAGGGAAAGCTGCACCCCATAGGGTGAAGTAGGCGAACCAAGGGTGATACCCATGTCCTCCTAGCGTGTCGTCTCGACCCCACCGTCCACGGCCACAGCCGCCATGACTGATCACCAACGTGGTGCATGTTGAGTTGGCCGCCGCTCGGTCACCACCAAAGTAGGGCGGACGGTCGCGGCCGCAATCCTAGCGCACCACGGCCGCCAGTGCCGTTGTTGGTGTGGATGGTGAACACCTAGGTGCCAGCAATGATGGTGCGCTTGTCAAGCACGAACTCACCGAGGACCAAACGAGAACGCGCCTGGGCGAACGAAGGCAGCAACACGGTGGATTGTAGAATGGCCGCCTGTATCGCCCACTTGTAGCTGAGACTGTCAATCATCTCGAGCATCAGGGTGCTATTGTCCACGGGCCCGCCGATGTCGGCGAGCACTGAGGCGAGAAGGTGAAGTTGGCAGTGATATGTCTCCAACGTATCTATAATTTTTTATTGTTTCATGCTATATAATATTCTATTTTGGATGTTTAATGGGCTTTATTATACACTTTTATATTATTTTTGGGACTAACCTGTTAACCGGAGGCCCAGCCCAAATTGCTGTTTTTTTTGCCTATTTTAGTGTTTCCCAGAAAAAGAATATCAAACGGAGTCCAAACAGAATGAAATCTTCGGGAACATGATTTTCGGAACAAACATGATCCATAGGACTTGGAGTCTACGTAAAGCAATCAACGAGGAGAGCACGAGGCAGGGGCGCGCCTACCCCCCCAGGCGCGCCCTCCACCCTCGTGGGGCCCATGTTGCTCCACCGACGTACTTCTTCCTCCTATATATACCTACGTACCCCAAACCATCAGAGGCATCCACGAAAACCTAATTCCACCGCCGCAACCTTCTGTACCCGTGAGATCCCATCTTGGTGCCTATTCCAAGTAGCTCCCCGGAAGGGGCATTGATCCTGAAGGGCTTCTACATCAACACCATCGTCTTTCCGATGATGTGTGAGTAGTTTACTTCAGACCTTCGGTCCATACTTATTAGCTAGATGGCTTCTTCTCTCTCTTTGGATCTCAATACAAAGATCTCCTCGATTCTCTAGGAGATCTATTCGATGTAATCTTCTTTTTGCGGTGTGTTTGTCGAGACCGATGAATTGTGGGTTTATGATCAAGTTTATCTATGAACAGTACTTGAATCTCCTCTGAATTCTTTTATGTACGATTGGTTAACTTTGCAAGTCTCTTAGAATTATCAGTTTGGTTTGGCCTACTAGATTGATCTTTCTTGCAATAGGAGAAGTGCTTAGCTTTGTGTTCAATCTTGCGGTGCTCGATCTCAGTGATAGTAGGGGAAACGACATTATATTGCATGAGTTTATCCCTCTACATTATGTCATCTTGCTTAAAGCGTTACTCCGTTCTTATGAACTTAATACTCTAGATGCATATAGGATAGCGGTCGATGTGTGGAGTAATAGTAGTAGATGCAGGCAAGAGTCGGTCTACTTGTCACAGACATGATGCCTATATACATGATCATACCTAGATATTGTCATAACTATGCTTAATTCTATCAATTGCTTGACAGTAATTTGTTTACCCACCATAATACTTATGCTATCTTGAGATAAGCCACTAGTGAAACCTATGGCCCCCGGGTCTATTTTCCATCATATTAATCTCCCGTCAACAAGCTATTTCTATCGTTGTTTAGTTTGCTTTCTTTACTTTTAATCTTTACGATAAAAATACCAAAAATATTATCTTATCTTCTCTATCAGATCTCACTTTTGCAAGTGGCCGTGAATGGATTGACAACCCCTTTATCGCGTTGGTTGCAAGGTTCTTGTTTGTATGTGTAGGTGCAAGGGACTTGAGCGTGGCCTCCTACTGGATTGATACCTTGGTTCTCAAAAACTGAGGGAAATACTTACGCTACTTTACTGCATCACCCTTTCCTCTTCAAGGGAAAACCAACGCAGTGCTCAAGAGGTAGCAAGAAGGATTTCTGGCGTCGTTGCCGAGGAGTCTACATAAAAGTCAACATACCAAGTACCCATCACAAACTCTTATCCTTCGCATTACATTATTTGCCATTTGCCTCTCGTTTTCCTCTCCCCCACTTCACCCTTGCCGTTTTATTCGCCCTCTCTTTTCCGTTCGCCTCTTTTCTTGCTCGCTTTTTGTTTGCTTGTGTGTTGGATTGCTCGCTTGTCACGATTGCTCAAGATAATACTAAATTGTGTGACTTTACCAATACCAGCAACAATGATTTTCTTAGCACTCCGATTGCTCCTCTTACCGATGCTGAATCTTGTGAAATTAATGCTGCTTTGTTGAATCTTGTCATGAAAGATCAATTCGCCGGCCTTCCTAGTGAAGATGCCGCTACCCATCTAAATAGCTTCGTTGATTTGTGTGATATGCAAAAGAAGAAAGATGTGGACAATGATATTGTTAAATTGAAGCTATTTCCTTTTCCGCTTAGATATCGTGCTAAAGTTTGGTTTTCGTCTTTGCCTAAAAATAGTATTGATACATGGAATAAGTGCAAAGATGCTTTTATCTCTAAGTATTTTCCTCCCATTAAAATCATCTCTCTTAGAAATGATATCATGAATTTTGAGCAACTTGATCATGAACATGTTGCACAAGCTTGGGAGAGCATGAAATTAATGATACGTGATTGCCCTACACATGGTTTGAATCTTTCGATGATTATACAAAAAATTTATGCCGGATTGAATTTTACTTTTAGAAATCTTTTAGATTCGACATGGAGGCACTTTTATGGAAATCACTTTAGGAGAAGCTACTAAACCCCTAGATAATATTATGGTTAATTATTCTCAATGGCACACCGAAAGATCTACTAATAAAAAATTGCATGCGATAGAAGAAATTAATATTTTGAGTGGAAAGATGGATGAACTCATGAAATTATTTGCTACTAAGAGTGTTTCTTCTGATCCTAATGATATGCCTTTGTCTACTTTGATTGAGAATAATAATGAATCTATGGATGTGAATTTTGTTGGTAGGAATAATTTTGGTAACAACGCGTATAGAGGAAACTATAATCCTAGGCCGTTCCCTAGTAATTCCTCCAATAATTATGGTAATTCCTACAACAATTCTTATGGAAATTGTAATAAGATGCCCTCTGAATTTGAGACTAGTGTTAAGGAGTTTATGAATTCACAAAAGAATTTCAATGCTTTGCTTGAAAGAAAAATTGCTTAAAGTTGATGAATTGGGTAGGAACGTTGATAGAATTTCTCTTGATGATGGTTCTTTGAAACTTAGATATATTCCACCTAAACATGATATCAATGAGTCTCTCAAAGCCTTGAGAATTTCCATTGATGAGTGCAAAGAAAGAACCGCTAGGATGCGTCCTAAGAAAGATTGCTTTGTGAAAGCGTGTTCTTCTAATTTTATGAGAATAAAGATGAAGATCTAAAAGTTATTGATGTCTCTCCTATTAAATATTTGTTTTGCAATATTAATCTTGATAATGATGGGACTGAATATGATCCACCTTTAACTAGAAGGCGTTCCAAAAATTCATAGTTTCTAGAACTTGATGCTAAAATTTGTAAAAGTGGGATTGAAGAAGTCAAAACTTTAGATATCAATGAACCCGCTATTTTGGATTTCAAGGAATTTAATTATGATAATATCTCTTTGACAGATTTTATTTCCTTGTTGCAATCTGTGCTAAATTGTCCTCATGCTTATAGTCAACATAAAGCTTTTACCAAACATATCGTTGATGCTTTAATGCAATCTTATGAAGAAAAACTTGAGTTGGAAGTTTCTATCCCTAGAAAAATTTATGATGAGTGGGAACCTACTATTAAAATTAAAATTAAAGATCATGAATGTTATGCTTTGTGTGATATGGGTGCTAGTGTTTCCACGATTCCAAAAACTTTGTGTGATTTGTTAGGTTTCCGCGAATTTGATGATTGCTCTTTAAAATTACACCTTGCGGATTCCACTATCAAGAAACCTATGGAAAGAATTAATGATGTCCTTATTGTTGCAAATAGGAATTATGTGCCCGTAGATTTTATTGTTCTTGATATAGATTGCAGTCCTTCATGTCCTGTTATTCTTGCTAGACCTTTCCTTAAAACGATTTGTGCAATTATTGATATAGAGGAAGGGAATATTAGATTCCAATTTCCGTTAAGGAAAGGCATGGAACACTTCCCTAGAAATAAAATTAAATTGCCATATGAATCTATTATGAGAGACACTTATGGATTGCCTACCAAATATGGCAATACCTAGATCTATCCTCGCTTTTTTTTGGCTAGCTAGGGGCGTTAAACGATAGCGCTTGTTGGGAGGCAACCCAATTTTATTTTTAGTTTTTTTGCTTTTTGCTTCTATTCAGGAATAAATATTTGATCTAGCCTCTGGTTAGATTTGTTTTTATGTTTTAATTAGTGTCTGTGCCAAGTTAAACCTATAGGATCTTCTTGGATGATAGTTATTTGATCTTGCTGAAAATTCCAGAAACTTTCTGTTCACGAAAACAATTGCTAAAAAGTACCAGAACGTGAGATAATACTGATTCCAATTGCAGAAGATTAATAAACAAATTATTTAGGTCGTCCTATCTTGGCTGAATTTTTAGAGTTCCAGAAGTTTGCGTTAGTTACAGATTACTACAGACTGTTTTGTTTTTGACAGATTCTGTTTTTCGTGTGTTGTTTGCTTATTTTGATGAATCTATGGCTAGTAAAATAGTTTATAAACCATAGAGAAGTTGGAATACAGTAGGTTTAACACCAATATAAATAAATAATGAGTTCATTACAGTATCTTGAAGTGGTGTTTTGTTTTCTTTCGCTAATGGAGCTCACGAGATTTTCAGTTAAGTTTTGTGTTGTGAAGTTTACTAGTTTTGGGTAAAAGATTTGATGGATTATGGAACAAGGAGTGGCAAGAGCCTAAGCTTGGGGATGCCCATGGCACCCCAAGATAATCTAAGGACACCAAAAAGCCAAAGCTTGGGGATGCCCCGGAAGGCATCCCCTCTTTCGTCTTTATCCATCGGTAACTTTACTTGGAGCTATATTTTTATTCACCACATGATATGTGTTTTGCTTGGAGCGTCTTGTATGATTTTAGTCTTTGCTTTTTAGTTTACCAGAATCATCCTTTCTGTACACACCTTTTGAGAGAGACATACTTGGTTCAAAATTTATTAGAATACTCCATGTGCTTCACTTATATCTTTTGAGCTATATAGTTTTGCTCTAGTGCTTCACTTATATCTTTTAGAGCACGGTGGTGGATTTGTTTTATAGAAACTATTTTTTCTCTCATGCTTCACTTATATATTATTTTGAGAGTCCTACAAAACAGCGTGGTAATTTTCTTTAATTATGATAGGCATCCAAGATTAGAAAAAAATTCTTATGGGTGTGTTGAATACTATGAGAAGTTTGGTGCTTGATAATTGTTATGAAGATGGTGATATTAGAGTCATGCTAGTTGAGTAGTTGTGAATTTGAGAAATACTTGTGTTAAAGTTTTTGATTCCCGTAGCATGGACGTATGGTGAACCGTTATGTGATGAAGTCGGAGCATGATTTATTTATTGATTGTCTTCCTTATGAGTGGCGGTCGGGGACGAGCGATGGTCTTTTAATACAAATCTATCCCCCTAGAAGCCTGTGCGTAATACTTCGCTTTGATAACTTATAGATTTTTGCAACAAGTATATGAGTTCTTTATCACTAATGTTGAGTCCATGGATTATACACTTTTCGCTGGTATCATACACCCACCATATACCTTCCTCAAAACAGCCACCATACCTACCTATCATGGCATTTCCATAGCCATTCCGAGATATATTGCCATGCAACTTACCACCATTCCGTTTACTATGCCACGCTTCATCATTGTCATATTGCTTTGCATGATCATGTAGTTGACATCGTATTTGTGGCAAAGCCACCATTCATAATTCTTTCATACATGTCACTCTTGATTCATTGCATATACCGCACACCACGGAGGCATTCACATAGAGTCATATTGTTGTTCTAAGTATTGAGTTGTAATTCTTGAGTTGTAAGTAAATAAAAGTGTGATGATCATCATTATTAGAGCATTGTCCCAAGTGAGGAAAGGATGATGGAGACTATGATTCCCCCATAAGTCGCGATGAGACTCCGGACTAAATTAAAAAAAGGCCATAAAAAAAAGAGAAAAGGCCAAAGAAAAAGACTGAAAAAATGAGAGAAAAAGAGAGAAGGGACAATGCTACTATCCTTTTACCACACTTGTGCTTCAAAGTAGCACCATGATCTTCATGATAGAGAGTCTCCTATGATATACTTTCATATACTAGTGGGAAATTTTCATTATATAACTTGGCTTGTATATTCCAATGATGGGCTTCCTCAAAATGGGCTAGGTCTTCGTGAGCAAGCGAGTTGGATGCACACCCACTTAGTTTCTTTTATTGAGCTTTCATATACTTACAGCTCTAGTGCATCTGTTGCATGGCAATCCCTACTCACTGACATTGATATCTATTGACGGGCATCTCCATAGCCCGTTGATACGCCTAGTTGGTGTGAGACTATCTTCTCCTTTTTTGTCTTCTCCACAACCACCGTCCTATTCCACATATAGTGCTATGTCCATGGCTCACGCTCATGTATTGTGTGAAGATTCAAAAGTTTGAGAACACCAAAAGTATGAAACAATTGCTTGGCTTTTCATCGGGATTGTGCATGATTAAATACTTTGTGTGATGAAGATAGAGCATATCCAGACTATATGCTTTTGTAGGGATAACTTTCTTTGGCCATGTTATTTCGAGAAGACATAATTGCTTTGTTAGTATGCCTGAAGTATTATTATTTTTATGTCAATATTAAACTTTTGTCTTGAATCTTTCGGATCTGAACATTCATACCACAATTAAGAGAATTACATTGAAAATTATGCCAAGTAGCATTCCACACCAAAAATTCTGTTTTTATCATTTACCTACTCCAGTACGAGCAGGAATTAAGCTTGGGGATGCTTGATACGTCTCCAACATATCTATAATTTTTTATTGTTCCATGCTATATTATATTCTGTTTTGGATGTTTAATGGGCCTTATTATACACTTTTATATTATTTTTGGGACTAACCTATTAACCAAAGGCCCAACCCAAATTGCTGTTTTTTGCCTATTTCAGTGTTTTGCAGAAAAAGAATATCAAACGGAGTCCAAACGGTGTGAAACCTTTGGGAACATGATTTTCAGAACAAACGTGATCCAGAGGACTTGGAGTCTACGTAAAGCAATCAACGAGGAGAGCACGAGGCAGGGAGGCGTGCCCTCCACCCTTGTGGGGCTCATGTTGCTCCACCGACGTACTTCTTCCTCCTATATATACCTACGTACCCCAAACCATCAGAGGCATCCACGAAAACCGAAGTCCACCGCCGCAACCTTATGTACCCGTGAGATCCCATCTTGGGGCCTTTTTCGGCGCTCCGCCGGAGGGGGCATTGATCACGGAGGGCTTCTACATCAACACCATTGCTTCTCCGATGATGTTTCAGTAGTTTACTTCAGACCTTCGGGTCCATAGTTATTATCTAGATGGCTTCTTCTCTCTCTTTGGATCTCAATACAAAGTTCTCCTCGATTCTCTTGGAGATCTATTATCTTTTTTTGCGGTGTGTTTGTCGAGACCAATGAATTGTGGGTTTATGATCGAATCTCCCCTGAATTCTTTTATGTATGATTGATTATCTTTGCAAGTCTCCTCGAATTATTAGTTTGGTTTGGCCTACTAGATTGATCTTTCTTGCCATGGGAGAAGTGCTTAGCTTTGGGTTCAATCTTGCGGTGTTCTTTTCTAGTGACAGCAGGGGCAGCAAGGCACGTATAGTATTGTTGCCATCGAGGATAACAAGATGGGCTTTTTATCATGTTGCATGAGTTTATCCCTCTACATCATGTCATCTTGCTTAAAGCGTTACTCCGTTCTTATGAACTTAATACTCTAGATGCATGCTGGATAGCGGTCAATGTGTGGAGTAATAGTAGTAGATGCAGGCAGGAGTCAGTCTATTTGTCGCGGACGTGATGCCTATATACATGATCATACCTAGATATTCTCATAACTATGCTCAATTCTATCAATTGCTCGACAGTAATTTGTTCATCCATCGTAATACTCATGCTCTTGAGAGAAGCCACTAGTGAAACCTATGGCCCGCGGGTCTATTCTCTATCATATTAATCTTCTAACACTTAGTTATTTTACATTGCATCTTTATCATAAAAATACCAAAAATATTATCTTATCATATCTATCAGATCTCACTCTCGTAAGTGACCGTGAAGGGATTGACAACCCCTTTATCGCGTTGGTTGCGAGGTTCTTATTTGTTTGTGTAGGTGTGCGGCACTTGAGCGTGGTCTCCTACTGGATTGATACCTTGGTTCTCAAAAACTGAGGGAAATACTTACGCTACTTTACTGCATCACCCTTTCCTCTTCAAGGAAAACTAACGCAGTGCTCAAGAGGTAGTAGGCAGCAGTAGTCGTGGATGGACCGATCGCCACGGGCGCAAACACAGAACTTCTGGCCCAGGTGGAGTCAACACCCGGCGTGGTGAAAGAAGTAGTTGTGCAACCAAGACCATATAAGGTACACCGAGGACTGATCACTAGTAGAAAAAGGGTCAAATGTTCAGCTCATTAATGCCGGTTTGAATTTGAGCCGGCACTAATGTGTCCGTTAGTGCCGGTTCCAACGGCTAGCCGGGCCGCTCTCATTAGTACCGCTTCTTTCCTAACTTTTAGCACCAGTTCGTGCCAGGAACCGGTACTAATGAGAGTGGTGGTAGGATGGTGTCAGTCTAGGCCCCCTCCAGCACCTTTAGTACTAGTTCGTGCCATGAACCGGTACTAAAGGTCGCCCTATATAAACTCTTCGTCCACCGAGCTCGCTTCTTCCCCCTTTCCCCTCTCCTCCGTTCGTCCCTTCCTCTCGAGCTCATCACAAATGTTGCCCAAATTTTTTCAAGATTTGAAGGCCCCCCATCCATTTAAATGATCACAAAGGTTAGCAACTTTGTCCTTTCATCTCTCATTGCTAGATCAGCTCTTGCAATGGTTTATATAGTAATTAATTTGTGGGTTTTAGTAATTTGGGTGTAATTATATGTGGTAGTATTTGATTTATATGCAATTTGAGGTTAAAATAACACTTAGTTTGCATATGTAGGTGTGGTTTACTTAGTGCCTTCTAAATCTCCGTCGTAACCAACGTCAATCGCCCGCACTGTCCCGCCGCCGGCACCACCTTGTGGTGAGCCTCTTGTTCATGATTTTTTTATATAAAAAATTGATGTTTGCGTGATTTGTTTATATAGTTACTCGTATAATTATCTTACCCGCACGTTGTTTGTTATACATAGTGCCATGGTTTTGATATCCCTCCCCGTCGGCCCTCGTCCTTGTTATGATGCGGATGTGGTATATTCCCTTTTAAAACTATTCGTTGCATTTCGTATTTATGACAAATTATGCCCATCAAGTTGACATAGATATTTTTATCTAGAAGGTATGTGAACCGGAAATTCCAACCGACCCTATTGTCGAGAGGTTAAATTTAGTTGAAAGAGAAAATGAGTATTTGAAAGAAAAATTGAAAAGAATTGAGGGGGAGAAGATGGAATTGGAGTTACATGTTGCCGATGTCGTCGATGATCACAAGATCAAGATGGAGAAAATGCGCTTGAAGATTAGAAAGATTAGAAAATATGCCATCGATAGTGAGGCTTGGTATCATTATGCTGTTGGATCAATTTTTACCTTAGTTGCGATCTTGATCGCAGTTGTTGTTGCAATTAAATGCTTTACCTATAGAGTTATTTGTTTGTTTCATTTAAGTGTTGTATGAACTTGTATTAATTTGGTCTTTTCGGTGTTTTGTAATGAAGATGAGCCGTGATAACCCACAAGTATAGTGGATCGCAACAGTTTTCGAGGGTAATGTATGCAACCCAAATTTGTTGATTCGACACAAGGGTAGCCAAAGAATATTCTCAAGTATTAGCAGCTGAGTTTTCAATTCAACCACACCTGGAAACTTAGTGTCTGCAACAAAGTGTTTAGTAGCAAAGTAATATGATAGTGGCGGTAAAGTTTAACAAAAGTAAAGACAGCAAAAGTAATGTTTTTGGTATTTTTGTAGTGATTGTAACCGTCGCAACGGAAAAGTAAATAAGCGAGAACCATTATATGGAAAGCTCGTATGCACCGGATCAGTGATGGGTAATTATGCTGGATGTGGTTAGTCATGTAACAGTCATAACATAGGGTGACACAGAACTAGCTCCAATTCATCAATGTAAGGTAGGCATGTATTCCGTAAATAGTCATACGTGCTTATGGAAAAGAACTTGCATGACATCTTTTTTCCTACCCTCCCGTGGCAGCGGGGTCCTATTGGAAACTAAGGGATATTAAGGCCTCCTTTTAATAGAGAACCGGAACAAAGCATTAGCACATAGAGAATACATGAACTCCTCAAACTATGGTCATCACCGAGAAGTATCCCGATTATTGTCACTTCGGGGTTGTCGGATGATAACACATAATAGGTGACTATAGACTTGCAAGATAGGATCAAGAACACACATATATTCATGAAAACATAATAGGTTCAGATCTGAATTCATGGAACTTGGGCCCTAGTGACAAGCATTAAGCATAGCAAAGTCATAGCAACATCAATCTCAGAACATAGTGGATACTAGGGATCAAACCCTAACAAAGCTAACTCGATTACATGATAAATCTCATCCAACCCATCACCGTCCAGCAAGCCTACGATGGAATTACTAACGCACGGCTGTGAGCATCATGAAATTGGTGATGGAGGATGGTTGATGTTGACGATGGCGACGAATCCTCCTCTGCGGAGCCCCGAACAGACTCCAGATCAGCCCTCCCGAGAGAGATTAGGGCTTGGCGGCAGCTCCGTATCGTAAAACGCGATGATTTCTTCTCTCTGATTTTTTTCTCTCCGAAAGCCAATATATGGAGTTGGAGTTGGCGTCGGAGGGTCTCCAGGGGGCCCACGAGGTAGGGGGGCGCGCCCAGGAGGAGGGGGGGGGGTACCCCCACCCTCGTGGACAGGGTGTGGGCCCCCTGGTCTTCAACTTTGGCGAGGATTTTTTATTATTTTTTATAAGACATCCCGGGGAGTTTCATGTCATTCAGAGAAGTTTTGTTTTCTGCACATAAAACAACATCATGGCAATTCTGCTAAAAACAGCGTCAGTCCGGGTTAGTTCCATTCGAATCATACAAGTTAGAGTCCAAAACAAGGGCAAAAGTGTTTGGAAAAGTAGATACGACGGAGACGTATCAACTCCCCCAAGCTTAAACCCTTGCTTGTCCTCAAGCAATTCAGTTGAAAAACTGAAAGAGAAAAAGAAAAACGTTTACAAACTCTTTTTGCTCTTGTTATTGTACTTATGTCAAGCCAGCATTCAGGTTTTCAGCAAAGATCATAACTAACCACATTTGCAATAATTCTCAGGTCTCATGTTTACTCATATCAATAACATAATCAGCTAGCAAGTCATAATAATAAATCTTGGATGACAACACTTTCTCAAAACAATCATAATATGATATAACAATATGGTATCTCGCTAGCCCTTTCTGAGACCGCAAAACATAAATGCAGAGCACCTTCAAAGATCAAGGACTGACTAGACATTGTAATTCATGGTAAAAGAGATCCAATCATAGTCATACCCGATATAAATTAACAATAATGAATGCAAATGACAGCTGTGCTCTCCAGCTAGTGCTTTTAATAAGAGGGTGATGACTCAACATAAAAGTAAATAGATAGGCCCTTCGCAGAGGGAAGCAGGGATTTGTATAGGTGCCAGAGCTCGGTTTTGAAATAGAGATAAATTATATTTTGAGCGGCATACTTTCATTGTCAACATAACAACTAAGAGATGACGATATCTTCCATGCTAAACGGTTCCCAAACATAATGGTAAATTTTATACTCCCCCTCCTCCACAAGCATCAATCCATGGCTCGCTCGAAACAACGAGTGCCTCCAACATTCAACGGGTCCCAGGGGGAGTTTTGTTTGCAATTATTTTGATTTAGTTTGCATAAAGCATGGGACTGGGCATCCCGGCGACCAGCCATTTTCTCGTGAGTGAGGAGCGGATTCCACTCCTCTTGAGAATAACCCGCCTAACATGGAAGATAAGGGCAGCACTAGTTGATATATGAGCTATTCGAGCATGCAAAACAGAATGTTCATTTGAAGGTTTAGAGTTTGGCACATACAAATTTACTTGGAACGGCAGGTAGATACCGCATATAGGAAGGTATGGTGGACTCATATGGAATAACTTTGGGGTTTAAGGGATTGGATGCACAAGCAGTATTCCCGCTTAGCACAAGTGAAGGGTAGCAAAAGACTGGGAAGCGACCAACTAGAGAGCGACAACAATCATGAACATGCATTAAAATTTATAAACATTGAATACAAGCATGAGTAGGATATAATCCACCAAGAACATAAATATCCTGAAGGCTATGTTGATTTGTTTCAACTACATGCGTGAACATGTGCCAAGTCAAGTCACTTAAATCATTCAAAGGAGGATACCACCCCATCATACCACATCACAACCATTTTAATAGCATGTTGGCACGCAAGGTAAACCATTATAACTCGTAGCTAATCAAGCATGGCACAAGCAACTATGATCTATAATTGTCATTGCAAGCATGTTTATTCATAATAAGCTGAATCAAGAACGATAAACTCATCATATTTACAAAAACAAAAGAGGTCGAGTTCATACCAGCTTTTCCCATCTCAGTCAGTCCATCATATATCATCATAATTGCCTTTCACTTGCACGACCGAACAGTGTGAATAATAATAAGAGTGCACGTGCATTGGACTAAGCTGGAATCTGCGAGCATTCAATAAACACGAGAAGACAAGGCAATATGGGCTCTTGGTTAAATCAACAATGATGCATATAAGAGCCACTTCAACAATTTAAACATGGTCTTCTCCTACTGACCCCCAAAGAAAAGAAAGGAAATAAAAACTATTTACACGGGAAAGCTCCCAACAAGCAAAAGAATAACGGGGAATATTTTTGGGTTTTCTTTTTAATTATTACTACTACAGCAGGAAAAATAAACTACTGCTAAATTTTTTGGTTTTTTTCTTTAGGTTTATTAAACACACAAGAAGAAAGCAGGAAAAAGAAAATAAACTAGCATGGATATTACAGTGAAAGAGTATGAGCACCGACATCTAGCAATGAGTGTGTGTGAGCATAAATGTAATGTCGGTGGAAATACGTACTCCCCCAAGCTTAGGCTTTTGGCCTAAGTTGGTCTATTGCCAGGGATAGCATGGCGGATACCCGTAGGTGTAGTTGGTCGATCTTTGCGATGCAGAATAGTTGGGATCATAATGTGATGAAGAGGACTCTGACTGCCACTGGCTGGCAACCGCCTCAGGATCCCAAGAATAAACAGACTCTCGTGGAGGCTCATCTTGTGGTTCCGGTTCCGGGGCTGGTGCAGGATTCTGATAGGCTTGAACAGCCGCCGACCGAACAATGTAAGGACCTGTAGACAAGTTAAACAAAGAGGGAGCAGGCAAGTAATAGTCTCAGGGTGATGTTCATTAAAGTACAATTTATATTTGAGCTCCCCTTCGCGACTCTTAACAAGAAAATCATGCACTAGCATACTCTTATAGTCTAAATAAGCACGGGGCAATGCTGTTTCTTCTTTCTCCACATGCCTAATAGGTATTTCAAAATATTCAGCTAGGCGTGAAGCATAAATGCCTCCAAAGATGGGGCCCTTAGTACGGTTCAGACTTAACCGTCTAGCAACAATTCCACCCATACTAACAGAGTTATTGCGGTATAAACCATGGAACAAAATAATAATATCAGGAACACTAAGGTTTCCACAGTTCCCGCGACCAATCAAGCAACGACTAGCAAATAAGGCAAAGTAGAGCAGAACAGGAAAATGTATGCTAGTAATTCTTGCATCAGAAACCTTCACTACTAGGGAAAAGGCTAGCAGCAGCGCGGGTTTTAGGTGTATCGATGGCTGGGAGTGAATAGCGATGGCAGCGTGCTCACCAGCCATCGCTAAACAAGTGTAGCAGCAGCGGCGCTTAGTGGAAGCTCACATCGCTAGTAGCTCTAGCGCCGCTTTGCACGGACGATATCGCTATCGCGGCGCTGCTGCTAACTTTTATACACTCGCTACTGCTAATTTAAGTAGTTTTTTGTTTTTTTCGGCATATTTGTTTTGTATTTGAACAGGCTTTATAGAAGAATCTTTAGCACATAGAAATGTCATCATGATACACATACAAATGCCTGCGAGACCACAAATGTAATCATAGCATATACATACAAATAGTCTCATCATAATCATCATCCAACACAAAGTGGTATCTTTTCATCATCTCGAAAATAGCGATACATGCAAGTCTCAAATACTTGCAACTACAACAACGTCATCCATCTAAACAAAGGTATACGCAAGAAGAGCTATCACTATGAGTGAGAGCGGAACTATGCAGTACATGATGTGGCGGTTACGACTCCTCTCTCGCGCTAGTGTGAACCTCAAGTAACTAGCTTCTCCTTCTTGTCTGCTTTTGAAGCCTTTATGGCTGGCGCCTGTGAACCCATTCTCTTGCGCCTGACACTCATGCCACTCATTGTACACCCTCGGAACCTTCCCTTTGTACATGACATAGCAATTCCATCTCGCCATCAAGAAACTAGGTACCTGTTAGAGATGCATGTTCATGAAGAGGATGTACAATCATATATATGCAACAAAATATACTAGAGCAACACCCAAAAGAAAGGGTTAGCAACTAGATGCAACATACAAGACGCAAATTAATTAACTAGAGGTACGCAGGTCATCGTGACGCAAACTAACAAAGTAGTGTTACGCAAGTTCGGCAGGACCGTGGACATCACAAAGTTTCATCGCTACAAAAAGTATACAAGTTCAACCGACACATATCATCATCATCGGCATCATAAATCACTAGAAGTTCCATCCTTCCATATCATCGAGGATGAACCCTAGCTTCTTGAACGGCGTGAGGTCTAGACGTTGCATGCCTATGCGAGTTCGGACGTCAGCTCGCGACATAGGGTCGTGGTGGAACATCCCCTTCTCATCGACGACTTCTTTCATGATGATCGTCGCAATGTTGCTTTGGATGCGAAAGAAGTCATCTCTAAGTTTATAATCCGCTTCTCCATGAGATTCTAGCCACTTGTGGATATGATCATCATTTCTGCTTCTCATGCGAAGCTTTTGGTGATCCGTGTTGAACTGAATCATGAGATGGACGATGTGGAATCCATCCTTCTTGCTTGGTTTTGGGACATGGATGCAGGAGAAGTTAGTTTTATGTGCGAAACCCATCTTCTTGTTCCTTTGTTTCCTGATCTGCACGTGGCCACCTCTAATTCTAAATCCTTGGAGAGCATCATCTAGAATATTCATTATGTGGGTGTAGTCTTTTTTCTCATAGTTTCTGGAAGGGTCAAAATACACGGCTTGGGAGACTTGCGGGTAAAGAACGATAAGGACGGCGCGCCCGTTGCTTGAGGGAAAAAGACACCTCAAATTATTCCCCATATGAGAGAGAAGGAATTATTGAAATGTACGAAAGGGTTGTCCGGAACTGACTTACTTTGGATGGTAAGGCACGAGGACAATTTCCCGGTCCTTATTCTGTACCATGAAGTTTTGGAGGTACTCCCTAGCAGTTTCATGCTCAAAGTCGCCGAGACTCAAGAAAGACTCGTGCATGTAGTATGGATCCGCCACACAGATTTGCGAGACTTCTCCACTCTTCATGATGAAGCTCATATGTAGCGCAAAAAGGCGGACGATTGTAAAATGGAGCCGCCTTGTTAGAAACATCTCAAAGATATTGTCAAACCGCAGGAAGAACACCTCTGTGGGCCGTGTCTCGACGTAGCACTTCCCCTCAGGCACACGAGCCGCGTATGTCGGATATCCTAGATCCTTTGAGGCTAGTAGGCTTTTCTCAGTCGACAGCACATGGTCGTGCAGTCTCCTGAGATCCCCTGATAGTGCCTCCAGCGGTTTCGGCGGTAGCATCAGCTCGCCCTTGAGATGGAACATGACCGCACCTTTCCCGGGTACACGCTCTTCAGAATGCATCGTCTGGCTGCTATGTGCTCTGGCTTGTTTGGAGGCAGTTATCTTCCCCGATCTCTTCCTCTCCTTTTTCTTGGGCACACCTTCCAGACCCTTCCTTAACCCCTGCCCAGTGTTCTCGGGCTAAGTACTGTACGACCCTCGCTCCCGGCTAGTTGAGCCTGTGTTGAGGCGGCATCTTCAGGCGTATCCTATGAGGATTTCATGAAGAGAGACTTTTTGCAATTCCTGCCACGACCCTGCCCGGGCATATCATCCATATCCTCATTAGCAAGCTGATAGCCCGATTCATCATATGGTTGACTCATCATATCTATATCACAGTCATACGCGTTTGTATTGAGGAAGTCCATAGGCTCGACCTCCGTCTCATCATCCATTCTCTCTTCTACAGGAGAAATTACATCAGCCAGTACTATTGCAACCCCTTCATCATGTCGTCCGCCGCTCTGAGCCGACACTACAGGAGCTGGTAATTGCGTAGGCGGGGTGGTGGTCTCCGCACATGCTTGTTGTGTGGTTATTGGTGTGCTCTCGGCTGGCTCCAGACGAATAAGATTCTTCGGCCATAGCAGCACCCAACCCTTGCAGCTTCCAATCCGCGGCGGGGTCTCGTCGTCCGCTCCCACATGCTGTACTGGAGGAGGCAAATCATCGTGCCCCGATTTCACACTGGTCAAGCTAACCCTGAAGTGCCCAGCGGGGATCAGCTGCTTGTGGAACGTGGTTTGTGAGGGGTCCATTGTCATCCCCTTTCCCACGTCCACCTGCTGGCCTTTGAAAAAGTAGAGTATGGTGCATGGGGTTTCTTTCGCCTGCAAACACACATGTCTGTGGCGTAAAACAACCGAAAGGCAACAAAAATGGAATATTATATATATACATATATATATATATATGTTGGTGCGACATGTAATTACCGTGACAGCGTCGAGCTCAGCCAAAGACGAAGGCCCACCTAGGGCGCCAGAGACTGAAGACGGGCTGCAATGAGCGGGAGAGGCCGCGAGAGGAGGCCCGGTTGCGTGAGCAAGTGATGGTGCGATGGTGTTGTTGTTCATGGAGTTACTCCCGACGAAACTGGGCAATGGGAAATCTTGTACCGTCTTGTCTGGATTTTCCTTCGTCCAGTTGATGATAACTGAAACCAAGTTAGTAGCGAAATCATTTCTACAGGCAGTTACAACTGCATTGACCAGTAGGGCTTTCTGCTGCAAGCTGGTGTTGCTTCTCTAGTAGTCAAATCAATTTCCTCGTGATCTTGTCCGTGTAAAAAACATTTTTCTCCTTGTCCCACTTGTAGCGGGCCCTGATGAAGTCACGCTCCAAGGGGTTGGTGAACTTCACGAAGAGGTCTGGGAGACCCGCGGCTTCACGTTCCGCGTCCTCCTTATCCCATATGGGCCTTTTACTGAGGTAGCCACGGCTTCCGAGGCGATGCTTCCCCGTGTTCCTTTGCTGAAGGCTCTTGAATTTCGCAGCCTTAGCCTTGGCTGCCTCGGTAGCGCAAGTGTCCTTGAACTTTTTGAACTCCTCTTTCGTAAGTGCCGGATTTTCCTCCAGAATCTTGGACAGGGGTTCATCAGCCTCAATAGCTCGTTTCACCCTCCCTTTCCAGGAGGCCAAATCATTGTTGAGCATGCCCATGGCGTGATTGTTAATCTTTTTCATCTTCGGATCATCCCACGGTTGTTCTACGTTATCATCCCGGTCGGGGAACTTGAATCTCTTGTGCAACTTCGTTAGGAGCAACTGCATCAAATGTTCTTTACTCCTTAAGTCATCGTCGTTGATGCTCGCGCATTCCCGTAGGATGCATCCTACTTGGTTCCCATAACAATTGCGAGGTTCTTCCGGCTCTAACGGCTCAAACTTGCCAGGTGCCATCTTTGTGATCACAAGTCGTCCAATCCCTAGTTTGCTAGGTTTTCGTATCCTCTGCTTCTTATGCTTCCTCTTTTCGGTAGCGGCATCGGGGCCGGTACCTTCCCCGCCGGTATATTCCTCTCCGATACCTTCCCCACTAGTCTCGGCGCCGCCATCGTTGCCGGCACCGTCGATGTCGATGTCGGCGTCAGTACCATCATCGAGGCCGACCTGCAAACCTTGCTTAGCAGCCAAATAGTCGAGGTACTCTTGTTCACCCTCATAATCCACCTCGTCTACATCTTGGTCAGAAGGCCCAGTTTCTTTGTTGTTCGACATGTTTCCTATGATTAAGTGTCCTCATTTATTTCTAAAAGTATGAATAAATGAGAACTGACATAAAAAAGAAATCTATGTGCCAGCACTCGATATGCCAACTATGTAGCACAAATCATGCCTTTATTCATGGGAAATTTCGGCAAGACCTTTGCTAAAGAATGGACATATCGAGCGCCTGAAATTCACCGGAACGGAAATGAATCAACATTCCGGCATAACATAGGCCACTCGGATCATTTTCCAGACATGACATGTCCAAAACATGACATATCCACATATCCCATGTCCAGTTCAAATTTGCATATAAATTCAGCTAATTTTGAAACCTAGCTAAATTCATAACTAAATAGATAACCTAATTAACATACTGCCCTAACTAAAACCTAAGTAAATTAACCGAAGAACCCTAGCAGAGAGAGAGGGGGGGTTTATAGAGGGTGCAGCGGCGAGGAGGCAGGCCCGATGAGGGCCGTGGTTGGGCGGGGCGGACGCCGAGGAGGGAGGCGCGGGCCGACGGGTCGGGGGCGAGCGCGCCGGGGTCGGGGGCGAGCGCTTGGGTCGGGGGCGGCCGGGCGCCTGGGTCGGGTTGGGGCGAGGGCCGGGTCGGGGTGAGCGCCGGGTCGGGGCGAGCGCCGGGTCAGGCGAGCGACGGGGAAGAGAGTGGGGATTTGGGGGAAAAGGCGGGATGAAGCAGGGAGAGTGAGAATTTTGAGTTAAGTGGACGTAGCAGCAGCGCATTTGGACAAAACGCGTTGCTACTACCTTCAGTAGCTGTAGCGGTTTATACTAAATGCGCTACTACTACCTTCAGTAGCTGTAGCGGTTTAGACAAAACGCGCTGCTACTACCTTCGCTACTGCCAGTTTTCCTTTTTCTTTTCCTTTATTTTCTCCCACTTTTATTTCCCAAGAGCAGTGAACGAAGGGAGGGCGATATATATTGCATCATTTGACGGTTAAATATGTATGCAAAATAGGAACATATATGTTACATCATTGGACCCATGCATAATAATGGCTAAGTGTGTATACAAAATAGGAAATATATATATATATATATATATATATATATATATATATATATATATATATATATATATATATATTACATCATTTGACCGATAACATACGGTTCGTCAGCGCTGACGTTTTCGTTTTT
Source organism: Aegilops bicornis (assembly GCA_021605145.1). Taxonomy (NCBI): domain Eukaryota; kingdom Viridiplantae; phylum Streptophyta; class Magnoliopsida; order Poales; family Poaceae; genus Aegilops; species Aegilops bicornis. The sequence continues at coordinate 55,811,895 of CM038673.1, read as the reverse complement.
GAGTCAGCTTCTTTCCCTTCTTGTTCGTCGAAGAATAATTGAGCCCCTCATTGTGACTTTGCCTTTTCCATGGAGTACGCTTTTTCTTAGGTAATGTAGTATTGATTTTTCTTTTGACGTATACTTCATCATCATCGTCATCTTCCCTCATTGGGTTGCCATACTGATCATAGTCTCCAACCTTTGCGACTCCATCCATTCCAATGATGTTCCTTTTGCCTCTCCTCACGACAACACGACTGGGATTGCATGGGTCGGTTATGAAGAAGCATTGTGTCACGTGCTTAGCGTGTACCCATGGCTCGTTTTTTGCGATAGCGTTCACGGTAGCGCTGTTGGCGTCGGGTATAGTCATGGTAGTGAAAATCCGGTTTTCTGTTTCGACATTCTTAGCCCATCTGACACGGAACATCGTCGCGTTGTGCAGTCCAGAGTAGTCAAGCTCCCAGATCTCCTCGACCCTTCCATAAAATCGTTCAGTTGCGCCGTTGTCGCTGCCCGTCATGCATTCCATCGTCACCCCTGAGTTCTGATCATCACTGTCCATATCTTTGGCCTCCGTGTAGAACGTGTATCCGTTGATATCATATGCCTGATAGGTTACGAGGTTGGGCAAGGGGCCATGTGCTAAGGCGTATATGAGCAATCCGTCCTTAGAGCCCTCCTCCGGGGGATTAGCAAGAGTTGTGCTCTCTAGTAACTTTGGCGTTCGTCCTACATACCCCCCGGTCACGATAATTCTTTGCGATAATTTCTTTGTGCAGTGCCACGAAAGGATCTACCTCGTCTAGGTGTTGTAGCACTACCAAGTTTGCTCTGTCAAAGTCGCTGCATCGATCTCAGTATGCCAAGTGCAGTTCCCTGCGGCCGTTGCAGTGACCATCTCCTTCGAGCCTCCCATCGTGCTTGTTAACGGGCAAACCAACACTAACACCAGGCGGCTGGTCTGCGCCATATAGAAAATTCTCACAGAAAGAGATGCACTCTTGTGTCAAATAGCCCTGGACAATGCTTCCATCCGGACGGGACATGTTACGAACGAATCCTTTGATGATCCCATTCATCCTCTCAAACGACATCATGTTGTGCAGGAATGACAGCCCAGGTCTATTATGTCATCCACAATATGGACACACAGATGCACCATCACGTCAAAGAACGCGGGCGGGAAGTACATCTCAAGATCATTCAGTATCACAACGATCTCTTCATGTAGCCTTCGGAGCTGCTTCACACTGATCGACTTTCGAGAGATGACGTCGAAAAAGTTGCAAAGACCAATAAGCGTGTCACGGACGTGCTTGTCCATTATCCCTCTAAGGGCAACAGGTAGTATCTGTGTCATTATCACATGACAGTCATGAGACTTCATCCCGCTGAATGTTTTCTTGTCCGTGTCTAGGTATCTGCTTATCTTGCCATAGTAACCGGAACTAACTTTGACTCCGGTAAGGCACTTAAAGAATTGATTGATCTCAGCCTGACTTAAGGTGAAGCAAGAAGGGGTGCAATAATCCTCTTTCTTTATTTTCTTGCCCTTCTTCTCCCGTGCCTCTGTCTCCTTCTCTGTCTCGTCCGACATTTTACGAGGCGGCATGTGCAGATCTTCCCTGATTTTCAAATCTTGCAAGTATTTTCTTGCCTTCGGCCCATCCTTGGTCTTATCCGGCATGTTCATTAGTGTTGCGAGCAAGCTCTCAAGGACATTCTTACAGATATGCATTTGATCAAGGCAATGAGGTGTATCAAGTTGTGCCAGTACTCCAAGTCCAAGAACACAGACCTCGTCTTCCATACCTTCAGCAGCGGCTCCAGCGCCTTTCTCATCGTCTTTCCTGGCGTGGGGCACTCCTTCCAGTTTTTCAACAGCTCATCGCTTTCGGCACCGCTCCGCTTACGTGGAGGTCCTCGATGCTCAGCGTGACCATTGAATAGATCTCCACGGTTTCTCCACGGGTCGTCCTGTTCAAGCCATCTTCGATGCCCCATGTACACGATTTTCCCAGACCCGCCATCTTTCCTTGACGTTAGCTGTTGAGACGTCGTATCATCCATGCACCGCGTGCATCCGCAATATCCATGGCACACCTGGCCTGCCACATATCTGTAACCGAGATAGTCGTGCACTGTCATGATCAGCGCAGCTCTCATGTTGAAATACTCGCCTTTGCTGGCGTCCCATGTCTTGGCCGGTGTTTTCCATAACGTGTCTAACTCCTCTTGAAGTAGCCCCAGATACAAATTAATATTATTTCCTGGTTGTTTCGGCCATTGAATAAGCATGCTCATGTGAATGTACTTCGATTTCATGCACAACCAGGGGGGAGCTTGTACATCCATACAAACACGGGCCATGTGCTATGGTTGGTGTTCTGGTTGCCAAACGGATTCATGCCATCGGTACACGCGCCGAGCACGATGTTCCTTGCATCACATTTGAAATACCGATAGAAGGTGTTCAACGCTCTCCACTGGCTTCCATCCTTCATTTGTCTCAGCTTTGGATCATCTCCATCGTCGGGCTTCTTCCTCTCCGCGTGCTAGCGCATTAGCTTTGCTTCCTTGGGATCTACAAAATACCTCTCGAGACGGGGAGTGATCGGTAAGTACCACACAACTTTCTGGGGACATTTCTTCCCAGCCTTCTTGTATCGAGAAGCATTGCACACCGGGGAAGAACATCCTTTAGGTACTTGAGATGCTCATCGAGGCTAGTGTCGGTCCATTTGTTTTTAGCCTTCGTCTTCAGGAGTTGGAGCGTGAAACTCAAGCGGGTCACCTCATGATTGCAACCATCATACAATGGAGTGTTCGAGTCTCCCACCAGTTGCTCCAGCTTAGCCTCCTCTCTAGAAGCAGCTGTCTCCGTACTCGTCTCCTTGTGAAGCAATGCTTGAACATGAGGATTCCGCACGATTGAACTTAGTACCGACGAACTCTGCTGCATGGAGTCCATGTCGTTCTCTCTGCGGCCATGTCTGGCCCCTTCTCCTCCGCCATGTCCGGCCCCTTCTCCGCCGCCATGTCCGGACTCGTCCCCGCTGCCACTATCGATCATCTCTTCGTCTTGCCCCGTGTCATCATTGCCTGCCCCGTCGGCATCCTCAACATCGTCATCCTCATCTTCAGTTATCCACCGAGTATAGCCATCCATGAAACCAGTCATGAGCAGATGCGCTTCGACACGACCATCGTCATAGGGGTCGAGCCAAACTATTCCTTTGCATTTTCGACACGGACATAAAACCTATGTCAGGTTATTTTCTTTCATGTCCTGCACCGCCGACCGCAACCACCTGTCCACCATCGTTCCACTGACAATCATGAACGTCTGCACGGTAATAATAAAACAAATTGATTATAAAAATGCATGCATGCATCAAAGTCATACAAAAATTCGGCATGACCTTCCCTAAAAATAGGACATATATGGATCTAGAGTTTGCCCGGAATTCGCTGAAACGGAAATAAATCGACATTTCGGCAAAACATAGGCAACTAAAAAGCACAATTTGGCGTCAACTCATGCCACACACACAATTTCCATAAACATGCCACACTCAAAAGCATGAAATTTTAATCACCTCTATCTCGAGATCGAGCACACGGTGGAGATGATGTTGTAGGGAGATCAAAAGTGCACAAAGCTCTTCTTGACAAAGATAGATCTAGTTAGGGGCAAATAGGTCACTTAACTAAATCCTACATCTACCTAGCTACCTAATTTGGGAGGAGACAACTTCAACTAGTGGAGGGAAGGAAAAAGAGAAAGGAGATGCATTTATGGAGGTGGTGTAGTTAGGTAGGAGTAATGAAGAGAGAGAAAGGTAGATAGAAGAGGGAGAGTAATGGGGGAGAAGTATTGAGGAATAAGAAGAGTGAGAGGGGAGCATGTGGGAGGTAGGGGAAAGGGGAGAGAGGAGGGGAGGGGGTGGAACGGGTGGGGAAAAGGTGGTGGGTTGGTGCGGATTAGCAGTAGCGCGGGAGCTAAAACGCGCTGCTGCTAAGGAAGTAGCAGCAGCACGCTTTGGGCAACGGCGCTACTGCTAACGGGGACCAACAAGTGTGGATATTTGAAATTTAGCAGCAGCGACCTCAGAAAAAGCGTGCTACTTCTACATCCATAGCAGTAGCGTGGCTCGCGGCACCGCGCTGCTGCTAAATGGAGTTTGGTGAACACCGCTGGTCGATATTTGTAGCAGCGCGGTTTACACTGAGCGCCCTACTGCTAAAAACTTGTCAGTAGAGAGTTTCCCACACACGCGCTACTACTAGTTAGCAGCAGTGCTCCTTTTTGAGCCGCGCTGCTGCTAAGATTCTGTGTATAGGCTTTTCCCTAGTAGTGCTTCCTGGTTTCTCCCACAGTGATATTGTTAATAAAAGCTTCCACTGCATTACGGTGTGGTTCATCTAAGGTGCCCTCAAAAGGTATTTTGCAAACCTCGCAAAATTTAGCTAATGTCATCTCCTTAACAACGTCATATAAATGAAACTCTACTGTTGGAGGTGATTTCTTAGGGAAAAAGTAGAAGTTCTGCACAAAAGTATTTGTGAGTAAGAGATACGGATGACGTTGGTCGCGGAGGAAGTTGGTGAGGCCGGCATTCTCAATCAATAATTAGAAATCCTCATAAATCCGGGCTCTCATCAAGAATTCATCGGAAGGCCATTCACACGGCCGGACCTCCGCGGTGCGAGGCAAATTCAATTTGGGCTTCTGCTCTTCTTCCTTTTGTTTTTCCTTCGAGCTTCGGCTCGACGAGCCCCTCAAAAGTCTCTTCATTATTTCTGAAATGACCTGAAATTTTTAGTAACTTCAAACAAAAGTGAACCAACTTCAATAAAACTGATAGCAACTACTCATACAAGTGCCTAGAGCATATGTCAAGCATTAGAACTACTTGGAACCATATAAATTTGAAATGCAAGCTCAAGAACATGGTCACCTATGCAGCACAAATTTGCAAAGAATAAAGCACTAGAACAAAAACTAATTGGACCAATGGAGGAGTCACATACCAAGGAACAATCTCCCCAAGCAGTTTTCCGAGAGGTGCTTTGAGCAAGGAGATCGAAAATCGCAGCAAAAGTGGCTGGAACACGAGCTTGAGTTGGTTTTTCGGGTTTGTGTGAGGCAGAGGAAGAAGATGGGTGCAAGGATAAGTGGAGGAGGGCCACTGTGGGCCCACGAGGCAGGGGGCGGGCCCAGGGGGGTAGGGCGCGCCCTCCACCCTCGTGGCCAGGTGGCAGCTCCCCCCGCGGTAATTTTTGCACTAAAAATCCTCAAATATTCCTGAAAAAATCATATTAAATTGGCATGGCATTCTGAGGACTTTTATTTTCGGGATATTTTTATATTGCACGGATAAGTCAGGAAACAGATAGAAAATTACTATTTTTACTTTATTTCTACTAAATAACAGAAAATATAAAAAGGGTACAGAAGGTTGTCCTTCTAGTTTCATCCATCTCATGCTCATCAAAAGGAATCCACTAACAAGGTTGATCAAGTCTTGTTAACAAACTCATTCCGATTAACATGGAACCGGAGAAATTTCGAATAACACTATGTTACCTCAACGGGGATATGGACATCCCCAATACTCACTACTGGAATCTGGCACTTTGCCATCTGCCATGGCAGATGGCAAAGGCAAGGTCGGCGGATGTTAAAGGCTTTGCCATCTGCCAGCAGATGGCAAACAGTTTGTCTGAAACCCTGGTGGCAAAGGCTTCTTTGCCGTCTGCTGGCTGATGGCAAAGAGCCTGTGGCTTTGCCATCAGCTGGCAGATGGCAAAGCCTCTTAACGGGGTTAGCCCCGTTAGAAGGCTAACAACATACTTTGTCGTCTGCCAGCAGATGGCAAAGTGACTATATTGCCCCATTTAATTTTGTTTTTTCTTATATCAATTCATTTTCACAGAAAATCAAACACAAATATATTTATATGACCAATATAGCATATTAAACACATTTTACCAATAGTCATGAACACATATATATCCAACACATGTTACCAAAAGTAGCAAGTTTCATCCGTACATATACATAGTTTCATCAATATTACAGGTTTCATCCATAGGTAGCAAGTTTCACAAGGTCAAAACAAAAACTAAATTCAAGCACTCCATCAACCCAAGCTTCCGTGATCTTAAGCAAATCTGTAAAATGAGAAAGAAGAAAGTTAGAAGAAGAAGACTAGAAGAAGAAGATTATTATGATGCAACTAAAATGTGAAGATTATTATGATGCAACTTATATCTGTAAAATAGGTCATTTTGGAGCTAAGTATGGCTATTATGTCATTTTTGAGCTAGCTAAGCATACTAAGTCATTTTGGTGTAAAACATGCTAAGGTCATTCTAGAGCTAAGTAAGGTTATTATGTCATTTTGGAGCTAGCTAAGCATGTGAAGTCATTTAGGAGCTAAAATATGTCATTTCTTAAGCATATTATGTCATTTTAGAGTTAGCTAAGCATATTAAGTCATTTTGGAGGAAAATATGCTAAGTATAGGTTATTTTAGAGCTATCCTAGGTTAAATAGGTCATTTTTAAGCTAGCTAAGCATATTAAGTCATTTTGGAGGAAAAATGCTAAGCATAGGTCATTTTAGATCTATCCTAAGTTAAATAGGTCATTTTGGAGCTAATTAAGCTTATTATGTAATTTTTGAGCTAGCTAAGCATATTGAGTCATTTTGGAGGAAAAAATGCTAAGTATAGGTCATTTTAGAGCTATCCTAGGTTAAATAGGTCATTTTGGAGCTAAGTAAGGTTATTATGTCATTTTGGAGATAGCTAAGCATTTGATGTCATTTAGGAGCTAAAATATGTCATTTCTTAAGCATATTATGTCATTTTAGAGCTAGTTTAGCATTTCCCTGTATGGAAGGCTACCAAAGGCACACGACTAGGTGTCGAATCCCACACATACAATGCATTTCAAACATACACACATTATGCACGATATGTGTAGATACAACATGGCATCACAACAAAACTCAATTAAGCAAAACACTTGGGAAACTTACCGTTGTCGGTGTACTAGAGTAGGGGTACCCTAGTATCCCGTACTCATGCACAGACGATTCTGACGGCTCAAGGTGGTTTGCCTGGTCACCGCTAAGATCCTCCGTGGCTCCTTTGGAGCCATTCAAGAACAAAGTATTTGACTAAGAAGACAAGGCCTCGGCAAGAGGAGCTTGCCGGAAGGCCACTCAAGGCATGCAGAAGACAGGCCCCGGCAAGAGGAGCTTGCCGGAAGGCTCGAGCGTGACAAGCCTCCGGACGCGACAAGGATTCGGCCGCGGCAAGGCGCTTGCCGCGGCAAGCAACCTCTCTCCGTCTCCGCTCCAGCTCATCCAGCAACGTGTCGCCATGGGACCATTCCATGCGCGCGTGTCAAGAGGTTGTGCAGCCAGTGGAGAGCAGTGATAAGCGGCGCTGACAAGCTCGCCATCGTGGCGAGCGGTGGCGCACCTGACGGTCTCTGTCGCACTGTTTTGGCGACACAGACGGGCATTTATTGCTTTTGTCCCTTGCCGTCAGAGTTAGGTATTTTGCCTCGCATAATCGCTCAAGTAGGTGTACCAACTCCTGTTTTTACATTTGTACCCTCGCCTATGTTGCCACCTGTCGGAGACCCCTTGAGCATATAAAAGGAGGCCCATGCGCAACGTAGAAAGGGTTCGGTTCGGTTCGGGTTCGAGGGGTTCGGTTCATTGGACTCATTCGAGACCAGATACGCTCACGCTAGGTTTTGTAGCTCCCATCGCTCCCTAGCAAGAACACAATACATCAAACAAGCAGCAGTAGGAGTTTTATCTCTCGGAGAGCTCGAAGCTGGGTAAACTGCTTTCGTGTGCCTCGCCTCGATCTGCTCTTAAATGCGATCTCCGCCCCCCTCCAAACCACAAAGGGGCCTGGTCCGCCGGCCCCATAGGTGTTCGTGGGTACGATCAGCCTCCCCGACATCTTTGGCGCGCCAGGTAGGGGGCGTCGAGGCCGTGTGAATCTGATTCGACGTTCACACGAGCAGCGTCCTCAACATCTTCCTCAACATGCCACCGAAGAAGAAGGCTTCGGCGGCAGCAGAGCCGTCCGTGTCGTACCCACCCTCACCGCAGCAAACGGGTGGTGAGGCAGACGCTGGCGGAGGAACGGGCGCCGACGAAGGTGTTCGCGACGTCGCCAAGTCCAAGGACAAAGCCCCGCAAACCTCGGCGTCACAAGATCCCCGCGCCCATCTCAGGAGACGCGGGACCAACAACGTCATGGCGTTCACAATGCCTTACGTTCGTTGGATCGAAACCCTCAAGACCAGCATGCGCGCCAACATGCTGGCACGAGTGAGATACGGTCGCCTGGACGGGGTGCTGCTCCTTCTAACGTAGTTAGAAGTCCGAGCATATCCCGCCTCGCGACTGCTCGCCAATGCCGCCCACTACTCCAGCGAAGCTCGGCAAGAGCTCAAGCGCTCTCGACTACCCTCCAGCGGCCGACAAAGGTCGACGAAAGTGGAGGCCACTATCGAGCCTCATCGGCTTTGCTAACGGCGACGCTCGCGGCAACCAACGCCCGTCGTTGCCGCGGCAAGACGATAAAGGCGCGAGCCGGTGGCGTAGACTGCCGGAGGTGCAACTACCACGCACTCTACGCCTCAAGGCCAAGATCGCCTACTCACCGGATCCACCTCGGCAGCGACTCCACCGCGTCATCGGATCCGCGAGCTCGCCGTGATCAGCGCCAAGTTCTTCATGGCGACAACAAGAGGGCGCTTTCGAACTCGCATCGAAGCGCCAGAGAGAAGCGTGGCGTCGATCCGACAAAGCGGCCGCTGGGCCTTCAGCGTCGCGGCGCCCGGAGGAGCCAGGCGACTTGCCGTACGCGGTAGGTTGCCCTGCGTTCACTCGTGAGCCGCGGCAAGTCCAGTGGCCCAGCCAGAAAAACTTCAAACCAGATGTGCCAGAGAAGTATGATGGCAGGACGCATCCTTCAGAGTTCCTCAGCATCTACACCATTGCTGTGCAGGCTGCAGGGGGACGGGACGACAAGATCCTCGCCAACTACTTCCCGCTCGTGCTCAAGCCCAACGTCAGATCTTGGCTCATGCACTTGCCGGACAGCTCCATATCCTCTTCGGCAGATCTATGCCATCAGTTTGTTGGTGCCTTCACAGGTGGCCACAAACCTCATGGCCAAGAGAGTGACCTTCATCTGCCGCCCGAAGGAAGGAGAGTCCCCGCACAAATTCATTCAGAGATTCAGCCGTGTGCACTACAACATCCCAGATGTCCACCCCGCCGCGGTGATCGGTAGCGTTTCATCGAACGTCGCGGAACCGGCAGGATGAGGGAGGAGATGGCGATGTGCAAAGTCAAGGACGTTAGTGAGCTGTACGCCTTGGCCGACAAGTGTGCACGCTACCGAGGAAGGGAGGAGACTCGGAGAGAATGCAAGCAGGATCTCGACAAGGAGGAGACCGCCCCGGCAAAGAAGAGCCGGCGGCGAGGCAACAGGAAGAAGAAAGGCAGAGAAGTGTTAGCTGTTGAGCAGTCCGGCAACGGAGGTGGCGACAAGAACACCAAGGCTGGTGTCTCCGGTAAGGAGGTTGCCGCTGACACCCACCACCAGTCTGTGGCGGCCGCCGACAAGCAGGACGGCTCCGGCAAGCAAGATCTGCAAGATCCACCGCACCAAGGGCCACGACCTCCGTGAGCTGCAAGAAGGTTGAGCAGCTTGTTGAGCAGCGAAGGCTGAGTACGAGCGGCGCGACAAGGAGAAGGCCTGTGAAGGTGCTAGGGGAGCAGGCAAGAAGCGTCCCGGCCGGGAGGACGCCTGGCAAGGCCAAGCAGCAGCAAGGAGACAGACCTCCCGGCCGCGACAAGGATGAAGACGATGACGACGACGAAGATATGGAAGGCAGCGACACCGATGAGCAGGAGTTTGAAAGCCACAGAGGTCCTCTGCGTTGACGGAGGTGCTTCCTGCATACCTCCCACCGTCAACTCAAGCAATGGATGCGGGAGGTCAATGCAGCGGAACCATCCGTAGAGTCACGCAAGCCTACGAAGTGGTCCAAGACGCCTATCGTCTTTGATATTGAGGACCACCACGATCGCATAACTGCGGTCGGGTGCTTGCCGATGTTGGTCTCACCAACCATCCGCAACCTCAAGGTCACCAAAATGCTAGTTGACGGCAGGGCCGGCTTGAATCTGATCTCCTCTGCGGTGCTCCAGAAGCTTCAAATCCCTGACAGCGAGCTTGAAGAGACCGGCACCTTCCAAGGAATCAATCCGGGAAGGAGCAAGCCGAAGGGGAAGATTACGTTGCCGGTAACATTTGGTAGCGAGCTGAACTTTAGGACTGAGAGGGTCACATTCGACGTTGCCGATTTCCCATTGCCTTACAATGGGATACTTGGCCGTCCAGCACTCGCCAAGTTCATGGCAACCTCTCACTACGCCTACAACCTACTCAAGATGCCAGGCCCGATAAGCGTCATCTTTGTCCATGGCGACAAGAAGGATGCCCTTATCTGTGCCGACAAGATCTACCGGGATGCAGCAGCCGCGACAGATTGCCAAACACTTGCTGCTGAAGCTCCCGGGGGGAAGAAGACTAAGTCCAAGTCCGGCAAGAGCTCTGATGCCCACTCCGGCAAGCGCACCTCTTCGGAGTGCTGCGCTACCGTCGAGGACGCACCATCGAGCTCCACCGGCAAGTGCAAGAAGAAGATGGTAGCTCCGCCAAAGACCAAGAAGGTGCCCGCCAAGGAGGACAACACTGGTTGTACCTTCACCATCAGTGCCTCTCTCGACCCTAAATAGGAAGTTGCGCTCGTTGCTTTCCTGCGGGCGAATGTCGACGTGTTTGCATGGCAACCGTCTGACATCCCCGGTGTTCCTGTGAAAGTGATTGAGCACCGCCTAGCCGTTTGTCCTCATGCGCGGCCCGTCAAGCAAAAAGTCAGGAAGCAAGCAGTGGAGCGCCAAGAATTCATAGCAGAAGAGATCAAGAAACTGGAAGCAGCAGGCCTTGTCAGAGGAGTGCTCCATCCTACATGGTTGGCCAATCCTGTAGTCGTGCGCAAAGCAAATGGGAAATGGAGACTTTGTATTGACTTCACGGATGTTAATAAAGCTTGTCCCAAAGATCCATTTCCCTTACCGCGCAAGATCGACCAGATTGTTGACTCCACGGCTAGATGTGATTTGCTTTCGTTTCTTGATGCATACTCAGGATACCATCAGATTTTCATGGCTGAAGAAGATGAGGAGAAGACCGCATTCATTACACCATGTGGCACATACTATTTCATACGGATGCCTTTCGGTTTGAAGAATGCTGGTTCAACGTTTGCAAGGGTAGTCCATGACGCTTTTGAGCCACAAATGCACGTAAATGTAGAAGCCTACATGGACGACATAGTGGTCAAAAGCAAAGACAAAGCAACTCTGGTTCAAGATTTGACGAGACCTTTGCAAATCTGCGCAAGATCAACCTCAAGCTCAACCCCGAGAAGTGCGTGTTTGGAGTTCCTTCCGGCAAGCTTCTCGGGTTCTTCGTGTCTCAGCGAGGAATTGAAGCCAATCTCGACAAGATCAAGGCCATTGAGCAAATTGAAGCACCAAAGCGCGTCAAGGATGTACGAAGACTTGCCGGTTGCGTAGCTGCTCTCAAAGAGGTTTATTTCTAGCTCTGCTGAGCGCGCCCTGCCGTTTTTCAAGATTTTGAAAAAGGCAGGTCCAATGAAATGGACTCCCAAAGCGGAGGCTGCGCTGCAGGACTTAAAGAGATACCTGTCCTCCACTCCAACACTTGTCGCACCTAAACCACAAGAGAAGTTGCTGCTATATATAGCAGCAACCAACCAAGTGGTTAGTGCTGCGTTAGTAGCGGAGAGGGAGGCGGATGACGAGCCAGCAACCACGGCAAACACATCCGGCGACAAGCGAGGGGCTTCACGACAAGATCTGGTCCCGACAAGGGCGAATCCAGCACACGCATGACCAGATGCGAGAAAAGATGGTGCAACGCCCAGTTTACTTTTGTCGGTTCCCTCCTGCGGGGGCTAGGTCAAGGTACTCTGGTGTGCGAAGCGCTTTCGGCCTTCTCATGGCCTCGAGAAAGCTGCGCCATTACTTCCAAGCACATGAGATCACAGTTGTCACTCGCTTTCCGCTGAAGAGGATACTGCAGAACCCAGAGGCAACAGGCAGGATTGTCGAGTGGGCACTGGAACTGTCAAGCTTTGGTCTCAAGTTTGAAAGCACTTCAACTATCCAAAGCAGAGCATTGGCAGAATTCATAGCAGAATGGACGCCAACGCCAGATGAAGAGATTCCGGAGACGAGCATTCCCGTCAAGGAAGCAAGCAAAGAGTGGCTAATGTACTTCGATGGTGCCTTCTCGCTGCAAGGCGCCGGTGCCGGCGTGCTGCTTATCGCACCCACCGGAGAGCACCTCAAGTACGTAGTCCAGATGCACTTTCCCAAGGAGCAAGCAACAAACAATACTGCAGAGTATGAAGGTTTGCTTGCCGGTCTCAGGATCGCCGTAGACCTTGGGATCAAGAAGCTTATTGTCAGGGGTGACTCGCAGCTTGTCGTCCGCCAAGTGAACAAAGATTATCAGAGTCCGTTGATGGAAGCCTACGTCGATGAAGTGAGGAAGCTAGAAGAGCACTTTGACGGCTGCAAATGGAACATGTTCCAAGAGCTCGAGAATGATATTGCCGACGGCATCAAAGTGCGCTGCACTTAAGTTGCCTGTGGAACCAGGGATTTTCGTGCTCAAGCTGACTCAACCAACCGTAACACCATCAACTGGACAAAGCAAGAAGATGAAGTTGATCTCTGGTGACTACTTTCCGGCAGAGCTTCCCGAAGCCATCGCTGCGAAGGTCCCCAAGATCAACTCCGACAGTGCTGAGGGGCAGTCTGCTCCGACAAGCCCCAGGGTTTGTTTCGTTGAAGCAGACGCTTCCGACAAGTCTTGCACCGGCAAGCTTGTCGGGGAGCATCAAACTCCGGCAGAGCCGCAGGTTCTGCCGTGAGAAGCCGACGTTCCGCAGCAGCGGATGTGCCTTTAGTCCTCGTTGTCGAGCCGCAAGCTCCAAAGATGGGCGCAGCCGATTGTCCTTTTCCTTCAGACAGGAGAACTTCCGAAGAACAAGAAGAAGCGGAAAGAGTAGCCCGGCAGTCAAGTATGTACCGGTTTGTCGACAAAGATACTGCATGTAAGAAGACTTAACGGTGTGAAATTGATGTGTATTCCCGTGGTAGATGGACAAAAGCTGTTGGCAGAGATACACGGAGGCATATGTGGTCACCACATTGGCGCAAGAGCACTTGCCGGCAAAGCTTTCCGGCAAGGTTTCTTTTGGCCGACAGCCCTCCAGGATGCAACTGCACAAGTAACCAAGTGTGAAGCGTGCCAGTTCCATTCCAAACAGATACACCAGCCAGCTCAAGTTCTCCAGACGATCCCTTTATCCTGGCCCTTTTCGGTCTGGGGGCTCGACATCCTCGGCCCCTTCCCCCGAGCTGTCGGGGGCTTTGAGTACTTGTACGTTGCCATCGACAAGTTCACAAAGTGGCCGGAAGTGGAAGCAGTGAGGAAGGTGACAGCACGGTCGTGATCAAGTTCTTCAGTCGATTGTTTGCCGCTTGGGAATCCCTAACGGGATCATCACCGACAACGGCACACAATTTACGAGTCGCACCTTCATGCAGTACGTCCAAGATCTTGGCGCCAAGGTCTGCTTTGCTTCTGTTGCTCACCCGAGAAGCAACGGTCAAGCAGAGAGGGCAAATGCTGAAGTGCTGCGTGGGCTCAAGACCAGAACTTTCGACAGGCTGCACAAGTGCGGAAGAAACTGGATCGAGGAGCTGCCGGTGGTTCTTTGGTCGATCAGGACGACGCCAAATCGAGCCACCGGCCAGACACCTTTTGCTCTAGTCTATGGAGCAGAGGCAGTTCTCCCACGGAACTCAGATCACGGATCGCCTCGAGTGCTCGCTTATGATGAGCTTGAGCAAGAGCAGCTGCGACAAGATGACGCGCTGCTCCTTGAGGAGGATCGTCTTTCAGGTCACCAGGCGAAGCTACTTCAAAGCAAGCTTTGCGTCGCTACCATAGCCGCAAAGTTAGTGCCGAAGTGTCGAGGAAGGCGACCTTGTTCTTCGCTGCTCAGTCCGCCAAGAATTCAAACAAGTTGACGCCAAAGTGGGAAGGCCCTTATCGGGTGAAACGAGTCACTAGGCTCGGCGTCAGACGCCTTGAGACCGAAGATGCCATCCCGTGAGCAACTCCTGGAACATTGAGCATCTTCATAAGTTTTACCCATAGAGGCGGTTGCCGGAACCTGTTCCGGCAACCACCTTTTGTACAAGTCTTGCCGCTGTTGCATGTAATCCTTTGTACAAAGCCGGGCGCAGACCCCGTGCGTCAGTAAAGCTCATGTGTTGCGCACAACTTATCAAATTCATGCTTTCATCATTTTATTGCATGTTTTGGCTAACACTTTGTGCAGCAACCACATCCGGTAAGAGAAATCGAGCCGCTGGGCTCCATAACTTTATTTTCTCTTCTTTCTCTTTTCTCAAAGAAAGGAAGGCTCCCTCGCGCACAAGTTAACCAGGGGGGAAGGAGAAGATAATACTATGGACCTCAGGCACCGCTCGAGGAAGTCTAGCCTTATCGGGAAGCAAAAGACAGAAAAGCTAAGTTGCCAAAGTTTGAGCAATCAATTTTTAAATTTTTAAGTTATCTTCCTCGAACGAAAGTACTTTGTATGGAAAACCTGTGCACAGAGGAACCAACTCGCAGGCTAGTCGCGCCCTTACTTTGTTTCGAGTCCGCTCAACAACTTAAGTGAGCTGCGGCTAGTCGCGACAAGGTTGCTTGTCGGAGGCGGCACTGCCAGCAGGCTGCTGACGTTCCGCACTCAGCGCTCGCGGCAAAGGTGCCCGCACCGACAAGTCCCCCAAATGCGTAGGGCAGAAACGTACAAAGGAAGGAATCAAGTAGAGGAAATAACGTTGCATTGATCGCCTAAGATAGAGTATATTACAAAATAACTTGTCGCTGATCTAACAAAGTGTTCTAAACATGATCAGCAGCGACAAGGAAAATATAAAATTGGCGGCCTAGTCTACGCGGTCGCCATCAATCCGCGATCTTGTTCACCTTGTCCACAATGGGTGCGACAAGGGCTTTGAGCTCCTCCACGTTGGCATCTGGCGGCAAGGATCTGAGGACGCCGTTAAAGTTGAGGCCCGGATTGCGGAAGGCCACCTTTATCAACACCTTCTCGAGGGCTCCTGCACAGATCTGGCGTGATTCCTTGGCCACCTGCTTTGGGACCTCTTCCAGGAGTCGCTGGAGACCCGTCACCACGCCTTTGAAGAATAAACTTAGTTTGGCGCTGGGTTGGAGATGCTCGTCGGAGGAGTATGCAAGGTCCGCCATCCCCAGCTCCATCAGTTCGTTGTGGATGTCGGCGGCGGTGTCCACAAGACCTTCACCCAGTGCTCCACACTCTCCTCAAGGCGCCTGGTGGAGACAACATTCGCTAGCAGCTCCTCCTTGGCCTTGATCGTCTCCAACAAGCCCACCTCCCGCTCTCTTGCGCCGGCCCAACGTCTGCGTCGAGTGGTCAGCTTCAGCTCAAGATCCGCCTTTGGAATCTTTGGCGACGCCGAGCTCCTTGCCCCTATCAGTGACGACTCTGCAGCTTGCCAAGGGTGAAGGCGTCCTTCTCGGCGCTTTCGTTCTTGAGCGCGGAAAGCTCTTCGCCGCTCTTCTTGAGGCTGGCCTCCAGCTGTGCCACCTTCGCCTTCAATTCTTCCTTGGCGGCCTCGGCGGCTGCGGCAGCATCCTTCGCTTCCTTAAGCGCCCCGCCGAGTGACTCCTCACGCGCGGCAAGGTCTTCTTCGTGGCTGTCCAAGTTGACCTTCCGCTGCGCCAGCTCGCTTTCCTGTGCGGAGAGCTTCTCGGCAGCCAGCCGCTGCTCCTCCTCAGCTGCGGCCTTCTCAAGGATGAAGGCCGTGCGCTCTTCTGCAAGTTGCCCCCACGCTCCCGCTACGTCGCGGAGAGTTTCTTGGTTGGCGCCC
This sequence comes from Aegilops bicornis, assembly GCA_021605145.1. Taxonomy (NCBI): domain Eukaryota; kingdom Viridiplantae; phylum Streptophyta; class Magnoliopsida; order Poales; family Poaceae; genus Aegilops; species Aegilops bicornis. The sequence continues at coordinate 55,795,772 of CM038673.1, read as the reverse complement.
GGAGCTCTGCGCGCTTCTCCATGTCCGCTCCTGCCCTCGCGACAAGTGCTTCCCAGGACTCCAACTTGGCTTGCCGGGCGCGGTAGAGCGACAGCAGCTTCTTCAGCAGCTGCTCCTCCTCAGACTCGCCGCTGCTGCTGCTTGGCGCGTCCACCAGCGTCAGCCCAGCGGAGGCGAGTAGCTCGCCGTCGAAGGTCTCTCCTTCGACCGGCGCCTTGGAGCTCGGCTCCCAAGGGAGTTTGATGAAGACACCCTCGCCCGGCCTTGAAGTAGGCGCCGGCTGGGGCTCCTCGAACTCGACGCTGTAGCAGCGGCGGGGGAGTCGACGGTCGGTGCAGCGCCTGGCGCTCCTGCGGCCTCAGGGCCGTCAGTGCGATCGCCCGACCCCTCGCCAGCTCCTGCGTCAGCAGCCTCGGTGGCCTCCACGCCGACACGCTCGTCGGCGATGGCCTCTTCTTCCACAGCGACGGCCTCTTCTTCCACGACGACGGCCTCGTCGGTGTGCCAAGGCTTTCCTCCTGCGCGGCGACCTCGACCTCCATCGGTTACATGGTCGAGCGAAGAAAGAGCAGTCAAGCAAATGTTCAAAAAGAGAAGCAGAAGAAAACAAGCCCAAGGGAAATTTTCGTGTAAGGAAATTACCTGCAACGGGATCCGCAGCCACGGCCTCCACCACTGGAGGGTCACTGGTGCTGTCCCTTGCCGGGGTAGCCTCCCTTGCCGGAGTGGCCTCCCTTGTCGGAGGGCGCTCCCTTGCCGGACAATCCTCCCTTGGCGGCGTAATGGCAGCAGACAGGATTTCCGGGGCGGCTTCCGAGCCCTCCTGATAAGGCTGCTCTGGTCCTACACAAGCAAACAATCAGGTATCAACGAAGAAGGAGCACCCCTGCACACCTAACAGTAAGGAGAAAGCCGCACACTTACCCTGGTGGCTGTGCTGGGGGCTGATCTAAGGAAGGGTTGCCGGGTCCGGCAAGGGGGTCTCAGACGCCTCCTCTGTTGCCACGGGTGGATCGTCCTCAACGACGACCGTCGGGATCTTGGCCCTCTTCGACGCCCTCTGGGCCAGCGTCCTGAAAAGGAAAGAGTCCAGAACGAAGCAAATCAGATTCAAGATGAAGCAATAAAATTGAAGAAATACAAGCACAATCTCAAGAGCTTACTCTTCATCTTCCTCCTCGGAGCTGAGCGCGGAGAAGTCAAACTCCGGCTCGCCCCCGGTGCGATGAGGCGGAGGAGTGGGCTCTCTTGGCCGCTTACGGAGGCGTCGGTGGTGGCTCGGGAAGATCCCGCCCGGTTGTCGCAGTAGCAGGTGAGGCGCTCCGCTGCAACATCGCTTGCCGCGGTAGAGCGCGTCGTGCGGCGCTGCTGCTGTGGGCCAGTTTGCCGCCCCGACTCGTCTCCGGCCTTGCGGAGACGCCTCTTCGGCGGAGCCGGGGGCTACGCTGGCGGCAAGTTGCTGGGTGGTGGAGAAGAAGCGCCCTCGGCGGGTCCACTCGACCCGGCCTCGGGCTCGACAAGCTCGTCCTCGCCGGCGATCTCCCTTCGCTCGGCAAGGCTTGCCGCTTCGCAGCGTCCGCCTCCTCCACGGTGTAGGCCGGTTGCTCCAGGGCGGCAGCGGCTGCTGCCGCCTTGTCCACCCTGGTGGCAATACGCGCCATCTCCTCATCGGTGGTGTCGCGAGTGAGCCTTTTCTGCTCGTCTGAGCAGATCGGCACTTCTTCCAAGTCGTCGAAGAACTGCTGCACGACCTCGTCGGGAGGCTCCTGCCAGGTTGGAAAGATCCCATGGGAATCGCACAACGGCATCATGGCGCGGATGCGGTCGAGCGCCGAGTTGTTGCACAATGGGGCGACCCCTCGGCAACCTAAACCACTCAGGGTGATCGGGGTCGTTCTTGAACAGCTCTAGCAGCATCGCATCCAGCTCCAAGACGGTGAAATTCCAGTTCAGGCCCGGGCGCAACCTCATGATGCCTGCCGCATTTTGGAACTCCCAAGCAGGCCTCCTCCTCTCCTACAAGGGAAGCGTCTGGCGGCGAAGGAAGTCTGCGCCTAACCGCGCCTACGGTTAGTCCGCAAGCCCGAGGCGCAAAATCCGGGTCACAGCCTATCTTCAACCTAGCATCCTCCGCGCCAAGTTACTCCAATCTCTGCCACAAGACTATTGGGGTTTGGCGCACTGACGATGAAGGCTGCGGGTTCTCCTTCACGACCCAACACCAATTGGCTCTCCATCTCCCACTTGTTGCGGAACTCTCCTTCCAGATAGGCTTCTTTCTTGCCGATCCTCGAGACCCAAGCTATCCCTCCGGCTAGTGGCTCTCCTCTCGACGCTGGGCACGAAGAAGTGGCGGAAGAGTGCCACATTTGGGTGGATCTCGACAAAGTTTTCATGAAAGGTGTGCGAAAACTGCCATGGTCAAGACGGCGTTGGGGGTGAAATCAAGGAGGCGGAGGCCATATGTGTTCATGATATCGCAGAAGAACTGGAAAAGGGGCGGGCAAAGCCCGCAATAGAAGAAAAGGGCAAAGAAGGGTACCCAGTTGGGGCCAAATCAGAAGCGGAGGCGAGGAGTACCTTCGCGGCGCGGATGCGCACGCGTCTCCGTCGACCAAAACAGATAGAAGACATCCCGCAGCTCCCTTGCGCCGAGCTGAGGGGGGAAGATGGCCCGCTCCTTGCGCAGCGCAGCGAGCCGCTGCGCCTCGGCCGACTTCACGCCCTTCTCCTTGTCGGCTTTCGGAGCCATGGCGAGGGCGGCGGAGGAGGCCGACGGCGGTGAGTGCGCTTGTGGCGAAAGGGTCCTGGGCGCTGCTCTCTTCGCACTGGAGAAGAAGGGGGGAGCAGCGATGGTTTTCTTGACAAGACAGCAATGGCGGAGTGGACGGCCTGCCCCTGTTTCCCTCGCTTATAAAGAGGGGGAGGGGGCGGACATTCCGCTTTTCCTAATAAAGAAACCCCCACGACCACGCCCACGATCTCTCGCACGACGCCACGCTCGTGCGTGCTGCTAGTGGGGGTCGGTGGGTCCGGGCGAAGGCGGCGTGATCAAGGCGCGTGTGACCCGTGCCTTGTTGGGCCTGGCCCGACAGGCGCTTCGGCACCGTCTGACCCGAGCCGGGGCTCCTCTCGGCGTGCTAGAGTAGGGGTACCCTAGTATCCCGCATTGACTGCACGGACAGTTGCAGCACTTCGCGGCAGTGGTTTGCCCGGTCACCGCTAAGATCCTCCGTGGCTCCTTTGGAGCCATTCAAGAACAAAGTATTTGACTAAGAAGACAAGGCCCGGCAAGAGGAGCTTGCCGGAAGGCCACTCAAGGCATGCAGAAGACAGCACCCGGCAAGAGGAGCTTGCCGGAAGGCTCGAGCGACAAGCCTCCGGACGCAACAAGGATTCGGCCGCGGCAAGGCGCTTTGCCGCGGCAAGCAACCTCTCTCTCCTCCGCTCCAGCTCATCCAAAGAACGTGTCGCCATGGGACCATTCCATGCGGCAGCGTGTCAAGAGGCTGTGCAGCCAGCGGAGAGCAGCGATAAGCGGGCGCTGACAAGCTCGCCATCGTGGCGAAGCGGTGGCGCGACTGACGGTCTCTGTCAGCCTTGTTTGGGCGACATACGACGGGCATTTATTGCTTTTGTCCCTTGCCGTCGAGTTAGGTATTTTGCAGTGTACACTTTGTTCAAGTAGGTGTACCAACTCCTGTTTTTACATTTGTACCCTCGCCTATGTTGCCACCTGTCGGAGACCCTTGAGCATATAAAAGGAGGCCCATGCGCAACGAGAAAGGGTTCGGTTCGGTTCGGGTTCGAGGGGTTCGGTTCATTGGACTCATTCGAGACCAGATACGCTCACGCTAGGTTTTGTAGCTCCCATCGCTCCCTAGCAAGAACACAATACATCAAACAAGCAGCAGTAGGAGTTTTATCTCTCCGGAGAGCTCCGAAGCTGGGTAAACTGCCCGTGTGCCTCGCCTCGATCCGCTCTTCGTGCGATCTCCGCCCCCCTCCGAACCACAAAGGGGCCTGGTCCGCCGGCCCCATAGGTGTTCGTGGGTACGATCAGCCTCCCCGACAACCGTCATCACGGAGGTGTAGGTGTAGGTGTAGGTGTAGGACCGGTCGCGCCAGTGGCAGACGGAGAAGGATCGGTCGATGCTTGTCGGGAGTTACGCTACACCACAGATTATTTCCAATGTATCGTTAGCATGATTCAACTCAAATGTGAAGACTAGTAACTAATGACCGTTCAAAAAAAACTCACCGTGCCCGCCGGAGCAATTACTGGCATCGGCGGAGGGGTCTGGCCATTCTTCTCGCACATGGACTGCACATTTTGTTTTGACGAGTCAGTCATATTAGTTACTAATGAAAGAAACATTGCGTGCATGATTTAGCTAATATGCAGAAGAAACTTACCACGAAGAGATCATACATGGCCCGGTTAGCCGAGTCGTTCCGGTTCCTCTCCTCCTCCAACAGCCTAGCCATCCTCTCCTCATTCTCCCTGTCACTCTCCGCCGCCTGCCGGTCCCTCTCCACCAACTGCCAGTCCCTCTCCTCAAAAGCAGCCTGGGTCTTCGCTCTCTCTGCCTCAATAGCAGCCTGCAACACCACTCGTTAGCATTGTAATCATCGGTGGCCGCAAACACAATTTAATGGAGGAAGGCTACTGAGTCCGTATAACAAACCTGGAATTCGATTTCCACTGGTCGTAAACGAGGCGGTATCTCAGGATCAGAGCTGGTCTGGCGCTACTTGATCTGCGGCAGAGTGCTACTACAACGTATCAGTCCATTACCAATGGCTAACGAGCCATGGGACCTCCCACCACCAGATATCATCACCAGCTCTGGATCAAGAGGCTGGCTCGGGTTAAAGTCCGACCCTTTCCTCGCCTTCCCCTGCTTAACATACTGCACCATCTTGTGGTGGGAGGCCTCGTTGCTGAAGTTCTTTGCATTTTTTAGGTCAGACTCAGAGAATGCCTTGGCCTTCTTGTACGGTGCAATATTAGACATGCCTGTCGGTGTACTAGAGTAGGGGTACCCTAGTATCCCGAACTTGTGCACGGGCAGTTGCGGCCCTCTGTGGCAGGGCTTACCGGGTGACCGCCAAGGTCCTCCGTGGTTCCTTTGGAGCCATTCAAGAACAAAGTATTCAAGCCAGGGAGACAAGGCCCCGGCAAGAGGAGCTTGCCGGGAAGGCCACCCCAGGCACGTAGGAGACAAGGCCCCGGCAAGAAGAGCTTGCCGGGAAGGCCCGGTGAGCGACAAGCTTCCGGGCGCGACAAGACAACAACCGCGGCAAGGCGCTTGCTGCGGCAGACCACCTCTCTGTACCTACGCTCCAGCGCATCCACTAACGTGTCGCCCTGGGACCATTCCAGGCGCGCGTGGCGAGAGGTCTGTGCAGCCAGCGGTGCGAGGTGGCAAGCAGCGCCGACAAGTTTGCCATCGTGGGCGAACGGTGGCGCCTGACGGTCCTCGCTTGCACCGTTAGGGCGACTAGACGGGCATTTAATGCCTTTGTCCCCGCCGCCGTGGTTAGGTATATTACATACATACTTGTACAAGTAGGTGTACCAACCACTAGTTTTACATTTGTACCCCCGTCTACGTTGCCACCTGTCGGAGCCCCTCCAGGCTCAGTCTCGTTAGCAGCTCGTCTGTACTGTAGCATTCGAGCGCTCCTGAGCAAGAACGCAATACACCTAGACATGCAGCAGTAGGAGTATTATCTCTCCGGAGAGCTCGAAGCTGGGTAAAACCTCTCGCGATGCTTCGCCTCGATCTGCTCTTTCAGGCGACTTCCGCTCCCGCCGAACCGAAGGGGCTCGGTCCGCCCGGCCCCATAGGTGTTCGTGGGCCAGATCAGCCTGCCCCGACATCTTTGGCGCGCCGTAGGGGGCGCCGAGGTTGTGTGAACCTGATCCGCGCCCACGCTGAAGCTAGATCTTCATCATCTTCGTCAACATGCCACCAAAGAAGAAGGCTTCGCGGCAGAGGCCCGTCTGTCCGAACCCACCACCACCGGAGCAAACAGGTGGTGGGGTAGACGCCGTGGAAGAATGGACGACGACGGGGAGCTCACGGTGCTGCCAAGTCCAAGGACAAGGCTGCGCAGACCTCGGCGTCCGTACATGCACCGCGCCTGCCTCAGAGGCGCGGGACCGACAACATCATGGCATTCACAATGCCATACGCTCGTTGGACCGAGATCGAGCTAGAGGATCTCGGGATGCTCGAGACCAGCATGCACGCCAACATGCTGGCGCGAGTGAGGCACGGTCGCCCGGACGGGATACTGCTCCTTCTAACATAGTTAGAAGTCCGAGCATATCCCGCTCCTCGCGCCGTTCGCCACTGCCACCCACCACTCTCGCAGAAGCTTTGGCGAGAGCAGAGCTGCTTCTGGATTACCCTCCGACGGCCGACAAGGTCGATGAGTGGAGGGCCACCATTCAGAGTCTCATTGGCTTCGCCAACGGAGACGCTCCGCGGCAACCGAGTGCATCGCTGCCGCGGCAAGACTGCCAAACACGAGCAGGTGGCGACGAAACCGGTGGGGGTGCAACCACCATGCACTCTCCGCCCCGAAGGCCAAGATCGCCGACTCGCCGGATCCACCTCGACAGCGACTCCACTGCGTCATCCGATCCACGAGCTCATCGCGATCAGCGCCAAGTGCTACACGATCGACAGCAAGAGGACGCTCAAACTCGCATCGAGCGGCGAAGAGAAGCGCGACGTCAATCCGACAAGCGCGCTGGGCCCTGTGTTGACATGCACGCGCTGGAGGAACCAGGCGACTTGCCGTACGCGGTAGGTTGCCCTGCGTTCACTCGTGAGCTGCGGCAAGTCCAGTGGCCCAGCAAGAAAAACTTCAAGCCAGACGTACCGGAGAAGTACGACGGCAAGACGCATCCGGGGGGGCGAGACGACAAGATCCTTGCCAATTACTTCCCGCTGGTGCTCAAGCCCAATGTCAGATCCTGGCTCATGCACTTGCCAGACAACTCCATATCTTCTTGGGCAGATTTATGCCATCAGTTTGTCGGCGCCTTTACAGGCGGCCACAAGCCCCATGGCCACGAAAGCGACCTTCACCTGCTCGCCCAGAAGGAAGGAGATCCCCTGCGCAAGTATATTCAAAGATTCAGCCGTGTACAGCACAACATCCCAGATGTCCACCCTGCCGCGGTGATCAGCGTGTTCCATCAGAACGTGCGAAACCGCAGGATGCGGGAGGAGATGGCGATGTGCAAGATCAGAGACGTCAGTGAGCTATACGCCCTGGCCGACAAATGTGCACGTGCTGAGGAAGGGAGGAGACTCCCCGGAGAAAATACCGAAGCAAGAGGATCTGACAGTGAGGAGACCGCCCCGGCAAAGAAGAGCCGGCGGCGGGGCAACAGGAAAAAGAAAGGCAGAGATGTACTAGTTGTCGAGCAGTCCGGCAACGGAGGCGCCGCCAAGAACGCCAAGGCTAGTAGCTTCGGCAAGGAGGTTGCCGCTGGCACCAACTGCCAGTCCGTGGCGGCCGCCGACAAGCAGGACGGCTCCGGCAAGCAGTACTGCAAGATCCACCGCACCAAGGGCCATGACCTCCAGAGCTGCAAGAAGGTAGAGCAGCTTGTCGAGCAGCAGAAAGTTGAATACGAGCGACGCGACAAGGAGAAGGCCCAGGAAGGTGCTGGAGGAGCCAGCAAGAAACGTCCCGGCCGGGGAGGACGCCGCGGCAAGGCCAAGCAGCGGCAAGGAGACAGACCTCCCCGCGGCCGCGACAAGGATGAAGACGAAGACGACGATGAAGACATGGATGAAGACGACGCCGATGAGCAGGAGTTCCAGAAAGCCACAGAGGTCCTGTACGTTGATGGCGGTGCTTCTCTGCATACCTCCCACCGCCAGCTCAAACAGTGGATGCGGGAGGTCAATGCAGCAGAACCATCCATCGATTCACGCAGGCCTCTGAAATGGTCCAGCACGCCTATCATCTTTGACATTGAGGACCATCCTGATCGCGTAACAGCGGTCGGGTGCTTGACGATGTTGGTTTCACCAACTATCCGCAACCTCAAGGTCACCAAGATGCTAGTTGACGGCGGGGCCGGCTTGAATCTGATCTCCTCCGCGGTGCTCCAGACACTCCAGATCACGATGGCGAGCTCGAAGAGACCGCACTTTTCAAGGAATCAATCCGGGAAGGAGCAAGCGAAGGGAAAGATCACGTTGCGGTAACATTCGGCAATGAAGTTGAACTTCGTGATCGAGAAGGTCACCTTTGATGTTGCCGACTTTCCATTGCCTTACAATGGAATACTTGGCCGCCCAAAGACTCGCCAAATTCATGGCGGCCTCTCACTATGCCTACAACCTCCTGAAGATGCCAGGCCCGATAAGTGTCATCTCTGTCCCTGGCGACAAGAAGGATGCTCTTATCTGCACCGACAAGATCTACCGGGAAGCAGCAGCCGCGACAGATTGCAAGCCACTTACCGCTGAAGCTCCCGGAGGGAAGAAGAAGACCAAGTCCGGCAAGAGCTCTGATGCCCACTCCGGCAAGCGCACCTCTTTGGAGTGCTGCGCTACCGTCGAGGACGCACCATCGAGCTCCACCGGCAAGTACAAGAAGACGATGACAGCTCCACCAGAGACCAAGAAGGTGTCCGCCAAGGAGGACGGCACTGGTGGTACCTTCACCATCAGTGCCTCTCTCGACCCTAAATAGGAAGGCGCGCTCGTTGCTTTCCTGCGGGCGAACGTCGACGTGTTTGCATGGCAACCGTCTGACATCCCCGGTGTTCCCAGGAAGGTAATTGAGCACCATCTTGGCGTTTGTCCTCATGCGCGGCCCGTCAAGCCGAAAGTCAGGAAGCAAGCAGTGGAGCGTCAAGAGTTCATCGCGGAAGAAATCAAGAAACTGGAAGCAGCAGGCCTTGTCAGAGGGGTGCTCCATCCTACGTGGTTGGCCAATCCTTTAGTTGTACGCAAGGCTAACGGGAAATGGAGCCTTTGTATCGACTTTACAGATGTCAATAAAGCTTGTCCCAAAGATCCATTTCCCTTGCCGCGCATCGACCAGATTGTTGACTCCACGGCCGGATGTGATTTGCTTTCATTTCTGGATGCATATTCAGGATATCATCAGATCTTCATGGCAGAAGAGGATGAGGACAAGACCGCATTCATCACCCCATGTGGCACCTACTGTTTTGTACGGATGCCCTTCGGGTTAAAGAATGCTAGTTCGACGTTTGCAAGAGTAGTTCATGATGCTTTTGAGCCGCAAATGCACAGCAATGTGGAAGCCTACATGGATGACATAGTGGTCAAAAGCAAGGACAAGGCGACCCTAGTTCAAGATTTAGATGAAACCTTTACAAATCTGCGCAAGATCAACCTCAAGCTCAACCTCGAGAAGTGCGTGTTGGGAGTCCCTTCCGGCAAGCTTCTCGGGTTCTTCGTGTCTCTGCGGGGAATTGAAGCCAATCCCGACTAGATCAAGGCCATTGAGCAGATTGAAGCACCAAAACGCAGCGTCAAGGATGTACGAAGGCTTGCCGGTTGCGTAGATGCTCTCAAAGAGGTTTATCTCTAGGTCTGTTGAAGGCGCTCGCCATTTTTCAAAATCTTGAAAAGGCAGGTCCGATGCAATGGACTCCGGAAGCGGAGGCAGCGCTGCAGGACTTGAAGAGATACATGTCCTCCACTCCAACACTTGTCGCACCTAAGCCACAAGAAAAGTTGCTGCTATATATAGCGGCAACCAATCATGTGGTTAGTGTTGCGTTAGTAGCGGAGAGGGAGGCGGATGATGAGCTAGCAACCATGGCAGACACATCCAGCGGCAAGCAGGGGGCTTCGCCGGCAAGCTCTGGTCCCGACAAGGACGGATCTGCGCAGACGCATGAGAAGATGCAGAAAAGGATGGTGCAGCGCCCAGTTTACTTTGTCGGTTCCCTTCCGCAGGGGCTAGGTCAAGGTACTCTGGTGTGCAGAAATTGCTTTTCGGCCTCCTCATGGCCTCGAGAAAGCTGCGCCATTACTTTCAGGCACATGAGATCACAGTTGTCACTCTCTTTTCGTTGAAGAGGATACTGCAAAATCCAGAGGCAACAGGCAGGATTGTCGAGTGGGCACTGGAACTGTCAAGCTTTGGCCTCAAGTTTGAGAGCACGTCAACTATCCAAAGCAGAGCATTGGCGGAGTTCATAGCAGAATGGACGCCAACACGGATGAAGAAATTCCAGACGAGCATTCCCGCCAAGGAAGCAAGCAAAGAGTGGCTGATGTACTTTGATGGTGCCTTCTCATCGCAAAGGCGCCCGGTGCCGGCGTGCTACTTGTCGCACCCACCGGAGAGCACCTCAAGTACGTAGTGCAGATGCACTTTCCCAAGGAGCAAGCAACAAACAATACTGCAGAGTATGAAGGTTTGCTTGCCGGTCTCAGGATCGCAGTAGACCTTGGGATCAAGAAGCTCATTGTCCGGGGTGACTCACAACTTGTTATCCGCCAAGTGAACAAGGATTATCAGAGTCCGTTGATGGAAGCTTATGTTGATGAAGTGAGGAAGCTAGAAGAGCACTTTGACGGCCTGCGAATGGAATATATTCCGAGAGCTCAGAACGACATTGCTGATGGCTTGTCAAAGTACGCCGCACTTAAGTTACCTGTGGAACCAGGGATATTAGTGCTCAAGCTGACTCAACATTCTGTAACACCAACAAAATGACAGAGCAAAAAGAGGAGGAAGATCTCTGGTGACTACTTTCCGCAGAGCTTCGAAGCCGCCGCCAAGAAAGTCCCCAAGATCGACACCAACACAGCTGAGGGGCAGTCTGCTCCGACAAGCCCCAGGGTTTGTTTCGTTGAAGCAGACGCTCCCGACAAGTTTTGCTCCAGCAAGCTTGCCGGGGAACGTCAAGCTCCGGCTGAGCCACAGGTTCTTGCCGTGGAAGCCAATGTTCCCGCAGCAGCAGATGTGCCTTTAGTCCTTGTTGTCGAGCCGCAAGCTCCAAAGATGGGCGCAGCAGATTGTCCATTTCCTTCAGACAGAGAACTTCCCAAGAACAAGAAGAAGCGGAAAGAGTAGCCCGGTAGTCAAGTATGTACCAGTTTGTCGACAAAGACACTGTACATAAGAAGACTCAACGGTGAAATTGAAGTGTATTCACCGGAAGACGGACAAAAGCTGTTGGCAGAGATACATGGAGGCATATGTGGTCACCACATTGGCGCCAGAGCACTTGCCGCAAAAGCGTTCGGCAAGGGTTCTTTGGCCGACAGCCCTCCAGGATGCAACCGCACAAGTAACCAAGTGTGAAGCGTGCAGTTCCATTCCAAGCGACACACCAGCCAGCTCAAGCTCTCCAGACGATCCCTTTATCCCGGCCATTTTCGGTCTGGGGCTCGACATCTCGGCCCTTTCCCCGAAGTTGTCGGGGCTTTGAGTACTTATGCGTTGCTATCGACAAGTTCACAAAGTGGCCGGAAGTGGAAGCGATGAGGAAGGTGACAAAGACGGCAAGATCAAGTTCTTGGTCGATTGTTTGCCGCTTCGAATCCCTAACAGGATCATCACCGGCTAACGGCACACAGTTCACAAGCCGCACCTTCATGCAGTACGTCCAAGATCTTGGCGCCAAGGTCTGCTTCGCTTCTGTTGCTCATCTGAGAAGCAACGGTCAAGCGGAGAGGGCAAATGTTGAAGTGCTGCACGGGCTCAAGACCAGAACTTTCGACAGGCTGCACAAGTGCGGAAGAAACTGGATTGAGGAGCTGCCAGTGGTTCTTTGGTCGGTCAGGACGACGCCAAATCGAGCCACTGGCCAGACACCTTTCGCTCTAGTCTATGGAGCAGAGGCAGTTCTCCCACGGAACTCGTATACGGATCGCCTCGAGTGCTCGCTTCTGATGAGCTTGAGCAAGAGCAGCTGCGACAAGATGACGCGCTGCTCCTTGAGGAAGATCGTCTTCAGGCTGGTGTACGAGCTACTCGGTACCAGCAAGCTTTGCGCCGCTACCATAGCCGCAAAATCAATGCCAGAAGTCTCGAGGAAGGCGACCTTGTTCTTCGGCGCGTTCAGTCCGCCAAGAATTCCAACAAGTTGACGCCAAAGTGGGAAGGCCCTTATCGGGTGAAACGAGTCACTAGGCCTGGCGATGTCCGCCTTGAGACCGAAGATGGCATTCCGGTGAGCAACTCCTGGAATATTGAGCATCTTCGTAAGTTTTACTCAGAAGGCGCGGTTGCCGGAACTGTTCCGCAAGAACCACCTTTTGTACAAGTCTTGTCACCGATGCATGTAATCCTTTGTACAAAGCCGGGCGCAGACCGATGCATCAAGAAGTTAGCGTGCTTCGCACACCTTGTCGATTTCATGCTTTTTCACTTCTATTTTGCATGCATTATCCGACACTTTGTGCAGCACCTACCCCTGGTAGTAATAATGAGCCACAAGGCTCCATATATTTATTTTCTTCTTTCTCTTTCTCAAAGAACGCGAAGGTTCCCTCGCACACAAGTTTGCCGGGGGAAAGGAGAAGATAATGGTGTGGACCAAGCGTCGCTCAAGGAAGCCTAGCCTTACCGGAAGCAAACGACAAAAAGCTAAGTTGCCAAAGTTTGAGCAATCAGTTTTAAAATTTTAAGTTATCTTCATTGAACGACCGCACTTTGTATGGAAAAACTGTGCGCAGAGGAACCAACTCGTAGCTAGTTGCGCACTTACTTTGTTTCGAGTCCGCTCAACAAATTAAGTGAGATGCGACTAGTTGCGACAAGGTTGCTTGTCGGAAGCGGCACCGCCGGCGGTCATGACGTTCCGACTTTCGGCCATGGCTTAGGTGCCCGCGCCGACAAGTTCCCTAAAAGCGTAAGGCAAAAACATACAAAGGAAGGAATCAAGTAAAGGAAATAATGTAGCGATTGATATCCAAAATAAAGTTATATTACAAGATAGCTTGCCGCAGCTCTAATGGATTGTTCCTATGACATGACCAGCAGCGGCAAGAGAAAGAGAAAACGGGCGGCCTAATCTACACGATCGCCCTCAACCCTCTTGATTCCGCTCACCCTGTCCACAATGGGTGCGACAAGGGTCTTGAGCGCCTCCACATCAGCATTCGGTGGCAGGGACTTGAGGACGTTGGTGAAGTTGAGGCCCGGGTTGCGGAAGGCCACCTTCATCAGCACCTTTTGGAGGGCTCCCGCGCAGATCTGGCGCGACTCCTCGGCCAGCTGTTTTGGGACTTCTTCTCGGAGTCGCTGGAGGCCCGTCACCACGCCCTTGAAGAATAAGCTAAGCTTGGCGCTGGGTTGGAGGTGCTCGTCGGAGGAGTATCCAAGATCCACCATCCCCAGCTCCATCAGCTCGCTGTGGATGGCGCCAGCGGTATCCACGAGACCTTCGGTCTAGTGCTCCACACTCTCCCTCAAGGCAACCTGGGCGGCAACAGCATTCGCCAGCAGCTCCTCGTCAGCCTTGATCTTCTCCTTCAAGGCCACCTCCCGCTCCTTGGCACCGTCCAGCGTCTGAGTCAAAGTTGTTAGCTTCAACTCAAAATCTGCATTGGAGTCCCTGGCGGCGCTGAGCTCCTTGCTCCTCTCTGCGAGACGGCCCTGCAGCTCGCCAAGAGTGTAGGCGTCCTTCTCGCGCTCGTGCTTGAGTGCAGCAAGCTCCTCGCCGCTCTTCTTGAGGTTGGCCTCCAACTGCGCCACCTTCGTCTCCAGCTCCTTCTTGGCGGCCTCTGCAGCCGCGGCAGCATCCTTTGCCTCCTTGAGAGCCCCGCCAAGTGTTTCCTCGCGCATGGCGAGATCCTTCTCGTGGCTGTCAAGGTTGACCTTCCGCTGCACCAGCTCGCCTTCCTGCGCAGACAGCTTCTCGGCGGCAAGACGTTGTTCCTCCTCAGCTGCAGCCTTCTCGAGGATGAAGGCCTTGCGCTCCTCGGCGAGTTGTTCCCGCTCCTCCGCCAAGGACCGGAGAGCTTCCTGGTTACGGCCCCGGAGCTCCTCCACGCGCTTCTCAATGTCTGCTCCCGCCTTCGCGACAAGCGCCTCCCGGGATGCCAGTTTGGCTTGTCGGGCGCGGTAGAGCGACAGCAGCTTCCGCAGCAGCTGCTCCTCCTCAGGCTCGCCGCTGCTGCTGCTTGGCGCGTCAACTAGCGTCAGCCCAGCGGAGGCGAGCAGCTCTTCATCGAAGGTTTCTCCTTCGGCCGGCGCCCTGGAGCTCGACTCCCATGGGAGCTTGATGAAGACGCCGTCGCCGGCCTTCAAGTAGGCGTCGGGCTGGGGCTCTTCGGAGCCTGACGCTGCAGCAGCGGCGGAGGGATCGGCGGTCGGTGTAGCGCCTGGCGCTCCTGCAGCCTCAGGGTCGTCAGTGCGATCGCCAGACCCCTCGCCAGCTTCTGCGGCGGCAGCTTCGGTGGCCTCTTCGCCGGCAGGCTCGTCAGCGCCGGCTTCTTCTTCCACGGCGGCCGTCGGTGTTGCAGCGCCAAGACGTCCTCCTCGCCGGCGACCTCGACCTCCATTGGCTCTGTGGCGGACGGATGAAGAAAGTCAAGCAAATATCCAAAGATAAAATCAGAAGAAGAAAAACACAAGGGAAGTACTCACGCAAGAAGGTTACCTGCGCCGGGGGCTGCGGTCATGGTCTCCGCCGCCAAGGGATCGCTGGTGCCGTCCCTTGCCGGAGGGCTGCCCCTTGCCGGAGACGGCTCCCTTTCCGGAGAAGGCTCCCTTGCCGGGGAGCGCTCCCTTGCCGGGGAAACCACCCTTGGCGGCGTAATCGAAGCGGAAGGAGGCTGCTCTGCTCCTACACGAGTCAACATTCAGATATCAGCAAAGGAAAAAGCACCCACGCACGCCGAACAGCAAGAAGTAGACCATATACTTACGCTGGGGGCTGCGCTGGGGGCTGCTTTGAAGGAGAGTTGCCTCATCCGGCAAGGTTGTCTCGGACGCGCCTCCTGCCCGCATGATGAGTTCGTCCTCGACAACAATCACCGGGGTCTTGGCCCTCTTCGACATCCTCTGGGCCAGCGTGCTGAAAAGGAATGGATTCAGAGTAAAGCAGATCAGATACAATACAAGGCAACAAATCGAAGAATTACAAGTACAGCAAGGAATCTTACTCTTCCTCTTCCTCGTCGGAGCTGAGCGCGGAGAGGTCGAATTCTGGCCCGCCTCCGGTACGACGAGGCGGAGGAGTGGGCTCCCTTGGACGCTTGGCGGGAGCGGGACCGGTGGCCTGCGAGGCCCCCCCACTGTCGCAGCGGTGTGAGGTGCTCCAGCGGCAACAGTGCTTGCAGCTGTGGAGTGGGCCCATGGCGCTGCGGCTGTTGGCCCAGATGTCGCGCTCGTCTCCGGCCCTGCGAAGACGCCTTCTTGTTGGAGCCGGTGGCTCCGCTCGCGGCAAGCTGCTTGGAGGTGGAGAGGATGCGCCCTCGGCGGGCTCACTCGACTCGGCTTCAGGCTCGGCAAGCTCTTCCTCGCCGGCGAACTCCTTTCGCTCGACAAGGCTTGCCGCCTCGGCTGCCTCTGCCTCCTCCACAGTGAAGCCAAACTCGCCCACGGCAGCGGCTGCTGCCGCTTCTTCTAGCCTGGTGGTGATGCGCTGCATCTCGTCGTCAGTGGTGTCGGGGGTGAGGCCCCTCTGCTCATTGGGGCGGACAGGCATCTCCACTAGATTGTCGAAGAACTGCCGCACGACGTCGTCTGCCGGCTCTTGCCAAGTGGGGACAATTCCGTGGGAGTCGCTGGCGGCATCATTGCACGGATGCGGTCAAGCGGCGAGTTGTTGCCTGCAATGAACGACGCCTCGGCAACCTAAACATCTCCGGATGATCGGGATCAGGCTTGAACAGCTCTAAGAGCATTGCGTCAAGCTCCAAGGCGTAAAGTTGAAGTTGAGGCCTGGGCGCAGCCTCATGATGTCTGCTGCGTTCGAAATTCCTGTGCAGGTCTCCTTCTCTCCTGCAAAGGCGGCGCGGCGAAGAAAGTCCGCGCCAACAGTGCCTACAGTGAGTCCGGCAAGTCTGAGGCAGAGGATTCGGGTAACTGCGATCTTCAGCCTAGCGTCCTCCGGGGCCAGATTGCTCCAATCATTGCCGCGTACTACTGGGGTTTGGCGCTGGGCGGTAAAAGGCTGCGGGTTCTCCTCAACAATCCAGCACCAATCTGCCCTCCACTCCTCCCATTTGCTACGGAGCTCTCCCTCTAGATAGGCCTCCTTCTTGCCGACCCTGGAGACCCAAGCAATTCCTCCGGCAAGGGGCTCTCCTCTCTCGGCTCGGGGTAAAAAGAAGTGACGGAAAAGAGCTACATTTGGGTGGAATCCGACAAAGGTTTCGCAGAGATGTGCGAAAACTGCCATGGTCAGAACGGCGTTGGGGGTGAAATCAAGGAGGCGGAACCCGTAGGTGTTCATAATGTCGCAAAAGAACTCAGAGAGAAGGCGGGCAGAGCCCGCAGAGAAGAAGAGCGAAGAAGGGATACCCGTCGGGGCCAGTTCTGCGGCAGCGGTGGGGAGTACCTTCGTGCTGGATGCGCCATCGCGTCTCCGTCGACGAGAAGAGGTAGTAGTTCTCCCTCGGCTCCCTCGCGGCGAGCTGATGGGGAAGACGGCCCGCTCCTTCCGCGCGCCGCAAGAAGTCAAGAGCCGCCTCGGCCGACTTCACGGTCTTCCCTTGTCGGCTTCGGGCCCATGGCGGAGGCGGTGGAGGAGATCGACGGCGTTGAGTGTGCTGGCGGTGATGGGGGGCGGAGCGCTGCTCTCTTTTCAGCCTTGAGAAGAAGAGGGGAGCAGCGGTGATTTTTCGATTGGACAGCAACTGGCAAGGTAGGCGACGTACCCCTGTTTCCCCTGCTTATAAAGGGGGAGGGGGCGGACGTTCCGATTTTCCGAATAAAGAAACCCCCACGATCTCGCCCACGTTCTCTCACACGACGCCACGTTCGATGCGTGCTGCCTGTGGGGGTGTGGTGGGTCCGGGTGAGTTATGGTGTGACCGGGCCGCATGTGCCCGTGCCTGCTTTGGGCACGCCCAACAGCGCTTCGGCACCGTGTGTGGCCAGGCCCGGGGCTCTGTCGGTGTACTAGAGTAGGGGTACCCTAGTATCCCGAACTTGTGCACGGGCGATTCTGACCCTCCGTGGCAGGGCTTACCGGGTGACCGCCAAGGTCCTCCGTGGTTCCTTTGGAGCCATTCAAGAACAAAGTATTCAAGCCGGGAGACAAGGCCCGGCAAGAGGAGCTTGCCGGGAAGGCCACCCTGCACGTGGAGACAAGGCCCGGCAAGAAGAGCTTGCCGGGAAGGCCCGATGAGCGACAAGCTTCCGGCGCGACAAGACAACAACCGCGGCAAGGCGCTTGTCGCTGCAGACCACCTTCAGTACCTACGCTCCAGCGCATCCACTAACGTGTCGCCACAGGACCATTCCGGTAGCGCGCGTGGCGAGAGGCTGTGCAGCCAGCAGTGCGAGGTGGCAAGCAGCGCTGACAAGTTTGCCATCGTGGCGAACGGTGGCGCCCCTGATGGTCCCTGTTTGCACTGTTAGGGCGACTAGACGGGCATTTAATGCCTTTGTCCCCTGCCGTCAGGGTTAGGTATACTACATCGCATAATCGTACAAGTAGGTGTACCAACCACTATTTTTCCATTTGTACCCCCGTCTACGTTGCCACCTGTCGGAGCCCCTTTGAGCATATAAAAGGAGGCCCATGCGCAACGTAGAAAGGGTTGGTCGATCAGTTCCCTCCAGGCTCAGTCTCGTTAGCAGCTCGTCTGTACTGTAGCATTCGAGCGCTCCTGAGCAAGAACGCAATACACCTAGACATGCAGCAGTAGGAGTATTATCTCTCCGGAGAGCTCCGAAGCTGGGTAAAACCTCTCGCGTGCTTCGCCTCGATCTGCTCTTCGTGCGACTTCCGCTCCCCGCCGAACCGAAAGGGGCTCAGTCCGCCGGCCCCATAGGTGTTCGTGGGCCAGATCAGCCTGCCCCGACAATGCCATAGAGGTCGAACAACTCTGTCACTGGAGTCTTGTTGTGTTTTGACTAAAAGATAGGAATAGAGTATTAGTTAAGGACTCAAGCTAGCACAAAGAATGAATTTGCATGAATCATGAAGCAAACCACACATACCCAGTTTTGACTAAAAGAGGTGGAGATGTCATTTGTGCTCACCCACGAACGCAGGGGCGGAGCTCGTCGAATGCACGGGGAGGTCGTTGAACACCAGACCCTCACAGCGATGAAACAACTGCACATTTAGATCCACCCGATCAATGCAAATATATATGATGTTTTTCATAACAAAATTAGAAAATATATGACCTAACTCATAATTCACAAATATATTACCCCGTCGGCCTCTGGAAGGCCGAAGAGCACCTTTTCGGTCAACAGGAGGCCGAAGAGGTGTCGGGGGTCGGGGGTCGGGGGTGTCGTGTCTGTGTGTCATGGACACACTGGTTACTAAGCTTGCTTATGCCTATAGTCTATAAAGTTACTAAGCTCCCGTGGAATCACGCGCTGTGAGCGAGTGCGTATTCGACTTGATCTCCAAACGGTGTTGTTCTTCCGTTTCTGTCGGCTTACATATGACCGGCCCGGTTTGGCTCGATCATGCGCAAGCACGCTGGTCTATCTAGGAGGTTGGTGCGTTCCCAGGACCCGTGCACAGGTCCAACAAGGCCCAAGCGACGACACAGAGGTCAAGAAAAAACACAACCCGCAGTCAACCACACCCGCCTCCCCCGCCGCTGCGGCTCGCCTCCAGCCGCCGCCCACATCCAAGCGCATGGTCATGGCCATGGCCGTGTAGGTGCTTCACCGCCAAAGGCCATGGGGATGGCGATGGATAGATTTGGAACCCCATAGGATGGATGCTTAGTGCGGCATTCCTCCTTGCATCTTCATCTCAATCACATCACTTTCCTTGTATGCAGCGGTGGATGACGCCTCCAGACCTCATGATTCACGGTGAGAGCCGACACCTCTACTGCATCGCCCCCACGGAAAGGCCGTGTATCCGGCATATCACCACGACACCATAGTGTGTGTTGTATCTTGCGGACGCCGCCACTTCTAGGCACTGCACAAGTTTTTCTCTCGGCTAAACATGGATGCTTGCTTTTCTTGCCAAAATTGGTCATGCTAATTTTTTCTCATATATTTGTCGTCTAGAAGTTTGTATATATCATAACCCCGTCTTGATTTCCTCTATTCCTGTTTTTTCATGCTCATTTAAGCACGTCTACTGGATTAATTCGATCTTGCTTTGTAGTGCATGCGGAGGTTCAGCTTATTTCTGTCATTCTATACCCCTCAATTTGATTCTATAGTTG
This sequence comes from Aegilops bicornis, assembly GCA_021605145.1. NCBI lineage: Eukaryota > Viridiplantae > Streptophyta > Magnoliopsida > Poales > Poaceae > Aegilops > Aegilops bicornis. The sequence continues at coordinate 55,776,420 of CM038673.1, read as the reverse complement.
TGTAATTAGGCCCCAATAGCTAGCTGAATCAACATTAGTTATAACATAGCCGAGGCACAGGGTTAGGAGAGGACTGGCATGGAGCGATTGAAGATGTATGTGCGCCTATGTTTGAGTTTTGATGGGGAAGTCAATCTCCAAGTTGGCTCCATCTCAATTGTTGTAGTTTTCCTTCAATTAGTTTTAGAAACTGGAATAAGTAAATCGTATGTGATGGTACGGATTGTTAGTGGCTACTAGAAAGTGCCTAGAGCTGTTAAAGCGATAGCAATTGCTGTGGGGTTTAGCGACTGCTATTTTCCAATTTCCTTTTGCATTGCCTACATGTAATTAAGGTACTGCAGTTCACATAGTTATCTGCACAAATGATTGGTTACCTATTCTAAAAGAATTTCTAATCCGGTGTATGCATTTCCTAACCGTAGCATTTTTCCTCTCAGATTAGTACTAATGTTATCCCTTATATCCTATGTTTGTTCTCTGATACACATGTGGGGAACCTTTTAAACAACATATTGGCAGTTCTTCTGTGTATCGTGGAATATATGACAGGTTTATTTGTATATAGAAGGCACACAATAGTGTTGGACCTCATTCTGAGAAGAATTGTATCATTTTTATTTTGTCATTCCGATTCATTTAGATTCGCATTCTCATTATGTGCAGGGATGGCCCATGAATACTTACACACAAACACTGAAGGATTAATCTTCAATATTTTCTGTCTATAATTCAATGTCCGGTCTAGATTTTTATATGGTAATAAGACACAATATTTCTTATGGAAATACTGGGCACTTTACTATATCTCAGTACAAAATGAAACATTCCCTCCAGTGCTCGGAATGCTGCTTTTTGACCTAGGCGTGGACTCCAAAATACAACATTGACTTACAATATATGCATATAACCGAACACAATTATTTCATAGAAGTACTCATCAAGGAAAAATTACGCATATGACTTTGAAGTATCTATTCTACCTGAAAATTCTTCATCTGATTGTATTTTGTGATATTTTTACTTGAGTTTCTTTGTTCTCTACCATTCCAGGTTATTGCAAATGCAAGACAAGTTGGGTCCTTTAATGCTCAAAGATGGTAAAATGTATCAATCTAAATGATACAATTAACTTTCTCTCTAATTACCTATAAAATATTTCTACAAAAGAGACAAATTCTCACTCCGTGAACTTTAATAATGCAAATTCACTCTGCTGAGTATACATAAAAAACGCATAAGTAGATGCCTGTTTATTTTTCGAGAAGAGACTACCCCAGCCTCTGCATCATGTGATACACACATTCATAACTAGATGCTTGTGTGATATCAATCTCTATAGCTCTGCCTGACAATTACATTATCCCGCGATTTATAGTTCTTTAGGGTGCTGACTTACCCATGGTATGACAACTTTTCTTAATTAATTGCATCATGCCGCCTATCTATAATGGTACTATTGTTAAGATCACCATCATAGAACTGAGCAAGTTTTTTGGCTCACCTTCAATCAACCCTTCACAGATTATTATACTCGGATTCCTATTCCAGTTTTGTCTTATGCCTTATGTATGTAGTGTTTGCTGATAATTGGCCATAATGTCAACCAATTTTATTGCCTATTGGACTAACATAATTAACTACTTAACTTGAAGCTTAAAAGGTAAGCCTTCTAAAATCCCCATATATAATTGCAAGTAGTTTTTCTTACCTCATACACTACTACATGTTCTCAATTTGTTCAAACAAACTTATGTAAGTCACACTGCAACTATTGCTTGACTTTTGCTGTTCTACACCTTAGTACACAAGTAAATATGCCAATTTGTAAATTGGTCAACTTTGTTAATCCATAATGAACCATTTCTATAGCTGCCTGGCTCATTTCATTTTGTTGTCATGGCTTAAAGTATTTTTTGGTTTTCCTGTTATACTATCAGTGAAACACACGTTTTTAACATATTGTATGATAGATGTATTTGTATTGCTTCTATGGTACATTTGTTCCTGCATAATTTACTTAGAAAATTCTAGGTCATGCCTGCATTTTTGGGAATTAACCATGTATTAATAAGTTGTATACTTTGACATGATACTCGTATACTATTTTCAGCAGGTCGGTCTCATCAATTTAGCATCACCCTCATACAAAAGGAGAGCAAGAACAAATGAAGTTACAAAATTGAATCGCATCTTGATCCCTCGGCGCAGCAAAGTGCGCGTCCACTTGTAGTTCAGTATATATCAAGAGGAAGGAGATGGGATTGACCTTTTCTCCTCACATGAAGGAGATGGGGCAGAGCTGGTGCAGTCAGGGAGGACGTGGACGGGGGAGGGCCGGGGAGGCAGCTGCCGGGCGACAGGCGGGGAGCGACGGGGCCGGCGACAGGGTGGTGGGGGAGGGCCGGCGACGGGGTGGGGGAGCGACGGCGATGGGGTGGGGGAGTGACGCGGCCGGCGACAGGGCGGGGGAGCGACGGGGCCGGCGACAAGGTGGCGGCGGGCGAGCCTAGAGCGCCATCGACGGGCTGTTCGGGGTGTGTGGATGAGATGCGAACCTGTGTTTTTTTTACCTAGATGGGTGGGGAGAGAGGGAGGGGATAACCCCACAATTTTTTTTACCTGGAGAAAAATAACCCCATCTCTTTGCCATCTGCCAGCAGATGGAAAAGAATCTTTGTCGTCTGCTGGAAGATGGCAAAGAGGTGGGGCTGGTACACCGTTAGCCTCTTGACGGGCACAGGATTTGCCAACCTCTTTGCCATCTGCTGGCATTATTTGCCATCCACTAGCAGATGGCAAATAATTGGCTAATGGCAACCATGTTCTTTGTCGTCTGTCAGTTGTTTGCCATCTGTTTTTTATAAGCAGATGGCAAAGACGTTCTTTGCCATCAGCTGGCAGATGGCAAAGAGCTGGCTAATGGCAAATTCCCTGTTTCCAGTAGTGAATAAGTATATCATATTTCTTCTTGACAGTAGGGAGAGGAAATTCAAAACCTCCAAATATAACCGATGGAATTTTTCCAATAGAGTTGATACTATGAACTTGAGGTTGTTTCCTCGGAAAGTGTACCGTATGCTCATTACCATTGACATGAAAAGTGACATTGCCTTTGTTGCAATCAATAACAGCCCCTGCAATGTTAAGGAAAGGTCTTCCAAGAATAATAGACATACTATCGCCCTCGGAATATCAAGAATAACAAAGTCCGTTAAAATAGTAACATTTGCAACCACAACAGGCACATCCTCACAAATACCGGCAATGTATAGCAGTTGATTTATCAGCCATTTGCAAAGATATTTCAGTAGGTGTCAACTTATTCAAGTCAAGTCTACGATATAAAGAGAGAGGCATAACACTAACACCGCTCCAAGATCACATAAAGCAGTTTTAACATAATCTCTCTTAATGGAGCATGGTATAGTAGGTACTCCTGGATCTCCAAGTTTCTTTGGTATTCCACCCTTAAAAGTATAATTAGCAAGCATGGTGGAAATTTCAGCTTCCGGTATCTTTCTTTTATTTTTAACAATATCTTTAATATACTAGCATAAGGATTCATTTTGAGCATATCTGTTAATCGCATACGAAAAAATATGGGTCTAATCATTTCAGCAAAGCGTTCAAAATCCTCATCATCCTTTTTCTTGGATGGTTTTGGAGGAAAAGGCATGGGTTTCTGAACCCATGGTTCTCTTTCTTTACCATGTTTCCTAGCAACGAAGTCTCTTTTATCATAACGTTGATTCTTTGATTGTGGGTTATCAAGATCAACAGCAGGTTCAATTTCTACATTATTATCATTACTAGGTTGAGCATCATTATGAACATCATCATTAACATTTTCACTAGGTTCATGTTCATTACCAGATTGTGTTTCAAAGATCAGACATAGAGGGATCATTTGGATTCTCGGTGGTTCAAAGCATGTGTTCACTAGAAGTTTGCACAGTTCTATCATTTTTCTTTTCTTCCTTTTAGAAGAACTAGGTACATCAATATTATTTCTCCGAGAATCTTGCTCGATTCTCTTAGGGTGGCCTTCAGGATACAAAGGTTTCGAGTCATTCTACCAGTCCTAGTAGCCACTCTAACAGCATAATCATTTTTCTTACTATTCATTTCATCAAGCACTTCTTTTTGAGCTTTAAGTACTTGCTCTACTTGAGTGGTAACCATAGAAGCATGTTTGCTAACAAGTTTAAGTTCACCTCTAATATTAGCCATATAATCACTCAAGCCGTTTAATCATGAAGGTATTCTGTTTTAATTGTCTACCAAAATAAGCATTAAAGTCATCTTGCTTAAACATAAAGTTATCAAACTCATCCAAGCACTGACTAGCAACTTTAGTAGGAGGTACTTCAGCTTTATCATATCTATAGAGAGAATTTACCTTTACTACCTGTGTCGGGATATCGAGATCAGGAGGTTCTTCAGTGAATAAAGAATTGAGATCATATACTTCTTCAACAGGCGGTAAATTAAGACCATGTATTTCTTCAATAGGAAAATAAATTCTTAACATCTTCAGCTTTAATGCCTTTTTCTTTCATAGATTTCTTTGCCTCTTGCATATCTTCGGGACTGAGAAATAGAACACCTCTCTTCTTCGGAGTTGGTTTAGGAATAGGCTCAGTAATTGGCTCAGGAGTTGGCTCAGGAGGTGCCCAATTATTTTCATTTGTCAACATATTATTCAATAAAATTTCAGCTTCATCCGGTGTTCTTTCCCTGAAAAGAGAACCAGCACAACTATCCAGGTAATCTCCGGAAGCATCGGTTAGCCCATTACAAAAGATATCAAGTATTTTAGGTTTCTTGAGAGGATGATCAGGCAAAGCATTAAGTAACTTGAGAAGCCTCCCCCAAGCTTGTGGGAGACTCTCTTCTCAATTTGCACAAAATTATATATATCCCTCAAAGCAGCTTGTTTCTTATGAGCAGAGAAGTAATAAATCATATCCTGGGGACCACGCACACAACCAGGATGAAGAGAATTAAACCATATCTTAGCATCACCCTTTAATGAGAACGGAAATATTTTGGGTATATAAAAGTAGCGCGATCTCTCATCATTAATAAAAAGGGCAGCTATATCATTTAACTTAGTAAGATGTGCCACAATAGTTTCAGATTCATAGCCATAAAAAGGATCAGATTCAACCAACGTAATTATATCAGGATCAATAGAGAATTCATAATCCTTATCAGGAACACAGATAGGTGAAGTTGCAAAAGCAGGGTCAGGTCTCATCCTATCTCTAAGAGATTCTTTACTCCATTTAACTAGCAGCCTCTTAAGTTCGTATCTATCCTGGCAAGCAAAAATAGTTGCAAAAGATTCCGCATCAAAAAGATAACCCTCAGGAATAGCAGGCATATTTTCATCATCACTTTCATCATTGTATTCAGTTTTAATAGTTTCTCTTTCTCTAGACCTAGAAATTTGTTCATCTAGAAATTCACCAAGGGGCACAGTAGTATCAACCATAGAAGTAGTTTCATCATAAGTATCATGCATAGCAGAAGTGGCATCATCAATAACATGCGGCATATCGGAACGAATAGCGAAGCAGGTTTAGGTGTTGCTAGCTTACTCATAACAGAAGGTGAATCAAGTGCAGAGCTAGATGGCAGTTCCTTACCTCCCCTCGTAGTTGAGGGATAAATTGTTGTCTTAGTGTCTTTCAAGTTCTTCATAGTGTCTAGAAGATATAAACCCCAAGTGACTCAAAGAATAGATCTATGTTCCCTACCAACGGCGCCAGAAAAGGGTCTTGATAACCCACAAGTATAGGGGATCGCAACAGTTTTCGAGGGTAGAGTATTGAACCCAAATTTGTTGATTCGACACAAGGGGAGCCAAAGAATATTCTCAAGTATTAGCAGCTGAGTTGTCAATTCAACCACACCTGGAAACTTAGTATCTGCAGCAAAGTGTTTAGTAGCAAAGTAATATGATAGTGGCGGTAACGGTAACAAAAGTAAAGACAGCAAAAGTAATGTTTTTGGTATTTTTGTAGTGATTGTAACAGTAGCAACTGAAAAGTAAATAAGCGAGAACCAGTATATGGAAAGCTCGTAGGCATCGGATCAGTGATGGATAATTATGTCGAATGTGGTTCGTCATGTAACAGTCATACCAGGGAGACACAGAACTAGCTCCAATTCATCAATGTAATGTAGGTATGTATTCCGTAAATAGTCATACGTGCTTATGGAAAAGAACTTGCATGACATCTTTTGTCCTACCCTCGAGTGGCAGCGGGGTCCTATTGGAAACTAAGGGATATTAAGGCCTCCTTTTAATAGAGAGCCGGAACAAAGCATTAGCACATAGCGAATACATGAACTCCTCAAACTATGGTCATCACCGAGAAGTATCCCGATTATTGTCACTTCGGGGTTGTCGGATCATAACACATAATAGGTGACTATAGACTTGCAAGATAGGATCAAGAACACACATATATTCATGAAAACATAATAGGTTCAGATCTGAATTCATGGCACTCGGGCCCTAGTGACAAGCATTAAGCATAGCAAAGTCATAGCAACATCAATCTCAGAACATAGTGGATACCAGGGATCAAACCCTAACAAAGCTAACTCGATTACATGATAAATCTCATCCAACCCATCACCATCCAGTAAGCCTACGATGGAATTACACACGCATGGCGGTGAGCATCATGAAATTGGTGATGGAGGATGGTTGATGATGATGAAGGCAATTAATCCCCCTCTCCGGAGCCCCGAACGGACTCCAGATCAGCCCTCCCGAGAGAGATTAGGGCTTGGCGGCGGCTCCGTATCGTAAAACGTGATGATTTCTTCTCTCTAATTTTTTTCTCCCCGAAAGCCAATTCATGGAGTTAGAGTTGGCGTCGGAGGGTCTCCAGGGGGCCCATGAGGTAGGGGGGCGCGCCCAGGAGGGGGGGGGGCCACCCTCGTGGACAGGGTGTGGGCCCCCTGGTCTTCATCATTGGCGAGGAGTTTTTATTATTTTTTATAAGACATCCCGTGGAGTTTCAGGTCATTCCGAGAACTTTTGTTTTCTGCACATAAAACAACATCATGGCAATTCTTCTGAAAACAGCGTCAGTCCGGGTTAGCTCCATTCAAATCATACAAGTTAGAGTCCAAAACAAGGGCAAAAGTGTTTGGAATAGTAGATACAACGGAGACGTATCAAGCCGACAATGGATGTATGATGACCGATGCTCTCCCGAGTTCATTAATGGCGTGCAAACTTTTCTGCTTGCAGCTGAGGCAAACAAGCGGGCGGATGGTTTTATGCCTTGTCCATGTGATGGCTGTAAGAATGATCACAATTACTCTAAGTCAAGAACCATTCACGTCCACCTGTTCGAGTCCGGTTTCATGCCCCACTATAATGTTTGGACCAAGCACGGAGAAAGAGGGGTTATGATGGAAGACAATGAATAAAAAGAAGAGGACGACGACAGCTATCCTGGCCATGGGTTCCCTGAATACGATGATACAACAATAGGGGAAGAAGCTGAGCCGGCAATGCAGGAAGAAGCTGAAGAAGAGGCATCAGATGAGCCCGCTGATGATCTAGGTCGGGCCATTGCCGATGCAAAGAGAAATTGCGCAAGTGATTTGGAGAATAAGAAGTTGCAGCACATGTTAGAGGATCACAAGAAATTGTTGTACCTGAATTGCGAAGCTGACAAGAAAAAGTTGGGCACCACACTAGAATTGCTGCAATGGAAGGCAGAGAATGGTGTATCTGACAAGGGATTCGGAAAGTTGCTGGTGATGATAAAGAATATGCTTCCAAAGGACAACGAATTGTCCGAGAGTACGTACGAAGCAAAGAAGGCTATCTTCCCTCTAGGGTTAGAGGTGCAAAAGATACATGCATGCCCTAATGACTGCATCCTCTACCGCGGTGAGTACGAGGATTAGAACGCTTGCCCGATATGCGGTGCATTGCGCTATAAGATCAACCGCGATGACCCTGGTGATGTCTAGCGTGAGCGGCCCAGGAAGAGGATTCCTGCCAAGGTGATGTGGTATGCTCCTATAATACCACGGTTGAAACATTTGCTCCAAAACAAAGAGCATGCCAAGGCGATGCGATGGCACAGAGAAGACCGTAAGAAAGATGGAAAGTTGAGAGTACCCGCTGACGGGTCGCAGTGGAGAAAAATCGAGAGAAAGTACAAGGAGTTTGCAGGTGACGCAAGGAACATATGGTTTCGTCTAAGCGCAGATGGCATTAATCCTTTTGGGGAGCAGAGCAGCAAACATAGCACCTGGCCTGTGACTCTATGTTTGTATAACCTTCCTCCTTGGTTGTGCATGAAGCGGAAGTTCATTATGATGCCAGTGCTCATCCAAGGCCCTAAGCAACCCGGCAACGACATTGATGTGTACCTAAGGCCATTAGTTGAAGAACTCTTACAGCTGTGGAATGGAACAGGTGTACGTGCATGGGATGAGCACGCACAGGAAGGATTTGACCTAAAGGCGTTGCTGTTCATGACCATCAATGATTGGCTGCTCTCAGTAACCTTTCAAGACAGACAAACAAGGGATACCGTGCATGCACGCACTATTTGGATGATACTGATAGTATATATTTGGATAATTGTAGGAAGAATGTGTACCTGGGACATCGTTGATTTCTTCTGAGCAGGCATCCCGTAAGAAAGAAAGGCAATCATTTCAAAGGTGAGGCGGATCACCGGACAAAGCCTCGCCACCGTACTGGTGCTGATGCACATGATATGGTCAAGGGTTTGAAGGTAGTCTTTGGAAATGGTCCTGGCGGACAACCTGTTCCGAATGACACTGATGGACGCGCACCCATGTGGAAGATGAAATCTATATTTTGGGACCCTCCCTATTGGAAAGACCTAGAGGTCCGCTCCGCAATCGACGTGATGCACATGACGAAGAATCTTTGCGTGACCCTGCTTGGCTTCTTGGGCGTGTATGGGAAGACAAAAGATACACCTGAGGCACGGGAGGACCAGCAACGTATGCACGGAAAAGACGGCATACATCAGGGTCATGCCAGCTATGCTCTTACCAAAGAAGAGAAGGAAATCTTCTTTGAATGCATGCTCAGTATTAAGGTACCATCTGGCTTCTCGTCGAATATAGAGGGAATAATAAATATGGTAGAGAAAAAGTTTCAGAACCTATAGTCTCATGACTGCCACGTGATTATGATGCAACTGCTTCCCATTGCATTGAGGGGGCTTCTTCCGAAAAACGTTCGATTAGCCATTGTGAAGCAACGTGCATTCCTCATTGCAATCTCTCAGAAGGTAATCGATGCAGAAATCATACCAAGGTTAGAGAATCATTTGGTGCAATGTCTTGTCAGTTTTGAGTTGATGTTTCCACCATCCTTCTTGAACATCATGAAGCACGTCCTAGTTCACCTATGCGAAGAGATTAATGTTTTGGGTCCTGTATTTCTACACAATATGTTCCCCTTTGAGAGGTTCATGGGAGTCTTAAAGAAATATGTTCATAAACGTGCTAGGCCAGAAGGAAGCATCTCCAAGGGCTATGAAAATGAGGAGCTCATTGAGTTTTGTATTGACTTTATTCCCGACCTTAAGCCGATTGGTGTTCCTGAATCGCGGCATAAGGGCAGACTGGATGGAAAAGGCACGTTAGGAGGGAATCAAATAATATGTATGGACGGACATTCTCTCACTGAAGCACACGACACAGTTCTACCGAATTCCGCCTTTGTGGCTCCGTATATGGACGAACACAAGAATTTTATATGCTCCAAACACCCGGAGCGGTCTGATGACTGGATTACACGTGAACAAACAAGGACTTTCACCGGCTGGTTGCAGACACGTGCCATGCATGACCCCTCAATTGAAGATGACCTGTACTCGCTGTCCCAGTTACCATCGTCGAATATAATGACTTTCAAAGGGTACGATATAAATGGGAATACATTTTACACGATCGCCCAAGGTAAGAAGAGCACCAACCAAAAACAGTGGTGTCCGCTTTGATGCAGCAACCAAGACAGGAAATGAAACATATTATGGTTACATAGAGGACATATGGGAACTTAACTATGGACGTGGTTTGAAGGTCCCTTTGTTTCGTTGCAAATGGTTCAATATGACATGAGGCGGGGTAACGCAAGACCCACAATACGGAATGACAACAGTGGATCTCAACAATCTTGCGTATGCAGACGAACCATTCGTCCTAGCCAATGATCTGGCACAGGTTTTCTATGTGAAGGACATGTCTACCAAGCCGAGAAAAAGAAAAGATAAGGAAGCGAATGCCTCATACGATGAGCCAAAGCGCCACATAGTTCTTTCTGGGAAAAGAAACATCGTGGGAGTGGATGACAAGACAGACATGTCAGAAGATTATGAAAAGTTTGATGAAATTGCTCCATTCACAGTGAATATTGACTCGAGCATCCAGTTAAATGATGAAGATTGTCCATGGCTACGACGCAAAGGGACACACGTGAAGAAAAAGATTCACACCCAATGATCCGGGATGTGATCGACTTCACTATCATCACTTTCTTCTGTGTTTCACCACCCAGGAGGGAATCTCTGTAATAGTTAGGGTAGTTATGTGTTTTGGCATTTGAAACGCGAAGAAATTTTCTTTGCAAACAAATTCTGTCATGCATTTACTGATTTTTTCAGCTAAATGACCCTGAAATTGAAAAAACACTTGAAATGAACTCTGAAAAGGTTGAAAGTTGGCATGGTATCATAATTTCACCCACATAGCATGTGCAAAAAGTAGAGGGTTACGTCAAAAACTGGATGCACTTCGTGTACAAAATGGACAATCTCTTTCGATGTATCAAGGTTTCGGACGGAAATTCATCTGTTACAAAGGCATTTCATTTTTTAAATAACCTAAGCATTACCAAATTGAATATAATGATAAAACATACTAATATTAAACATAAAAAAAAGAATCACTGGAAAATCTATTTTTAAAGTTAAGTTATTCAGAAACTAGTGATTCACACAAATTTCAAATAATTCAAAATTTAAACTATTCAAATTTGAAAACTACAGGCACTAACAGAAAGTTTGTATTTTTTAAAGAAAAAATATTCACAAAGATACTCTAAATACAGCAAAAAACAACTCAGCAATAAATAAAGCAAAAAAGAAAAAAAATAAGAAAATAAGAAAATAAAAAAGCCCGCCTACTGGGCCACATCGGCATGGATACGACTAGAAACCCAATCTTTCGTTGGGCCAGGATGCCTGCTTTGGAGAGGAGATCGAAGGAGCAGCCGCGGCTGGGTTTATAAACCAATGCGACTGCCCTTTGCTAGGCGAGGTGGGACTAAACTTTGTGCCCCTCGCCTGGCAGCGCACCCTGAGGGAGTCCTGGACTAAGGGGTCCTCGGGCGTCCGGCCATTTATCCATGGGCCGGACTGATGTGCTGTGAAGACACGAAGGCCGAAGACTGTAAATGTGTCCGGACTGAACTCTCCTTGGCGTGGAAGGCAAGCTTGATGACTAAGTATGAAGATTCCTTCTTATGTAACCGACTATACGTAACCCTAGATCCCCCTGGTGTCTATATAAACCGGAGGGTGTAGTCCGGAGAGCATATACTCATTGCCATAGTCATACGGGCTAGACTTCTAGGGTTTAGCCATTACGATCTCGTGTTAGATCAACTCTTGTAATACTCATATTCATCAAGATCAATCAAGCAGGAAGTAGAGTATTACCTCCATAGAGAGGGCCCGAACCTGGGTGAACATCGTGTCCCCTGTCTCCTGTAACCATCGACCGTAGACGCACAGTTCGGGACCGCCGATTTTGACACCGACATTGGTGCTTTCATTGAGAGTTCCACTGTGACGTCGATGAAAGGTTCGATGGTTCGCCTTGTCCTTAAAGAAAACATCACCTCCGGGGGAGTCTTGGCCCCAGGCCAAACCCTCCGGCTGGGCGGCTTTACCATGATCGCCCGTTCGGCCATTGAGCCGACGATGACCTCTCGGGCCATCGAAAACCCCCTTCGCGTCAACTCCGAACACTCCAAGCAGATGGATCCCGCAGAGTTTTCGTCGTTGAACAAACTCCTAGATCGCATCGCCGCTTTGGGAATCGCCACAGATTACGATCGGATCGGGCCTAAAACCGATCAAGGAGAAATCAAAACTCCACCGGTCACCCACCAGATAGCGGTAGTCGAGGAGCAGGACGGCGAGTCTTCTTCTATATCAAAGACGGACTATGTTCAGATCGCTGATCAGGAAGAACCGGATACCCACTAGCGAAAGGATGCGCCCAGCCCTCCGAACATAGAATCGGATGGCAGTCCTAAACAATTAGAAGATATTCCGGAGCACGGACTGTTGAGTCTAGAAGGTCTTCAGACTCCAGATAATCGGTCAGGTCAGGGTTCAGATTTAATTCCACCCACCCACTCGGATATAGACGCCCGCGTGAGCATAAAACAACAGTCTCAGGAAACGGTCCAACACTTCTGGGCCAGATTCCTCCTCGTCAAAGACAAGGTAAAGGATTGCTGCGACGAGGACGTGATATCAGGGTTCTGCAACAATTGCGCAGACAAAGGAATCCTTAACGCCATCAATCGCCGCCGCATACTGAAGTTCGCTGACTTAGCAACTATCGTACAGAAGTACAACATGATGGAAAGTGCCTGGAAAACTCAGGAAGCTTGCTGGGAACCGTCGGTCCCAACTGAACTCCTCCTACAGGCGAAGAGGGCGCACCCCCGTGGCACGCCCAAATTCAACGATCAAGAAACATAAACCCATTACGCATCACGGCACCGTTACGGAGGGATGGCTCGATGGCCCATGCAAAATACACACGACACCAGATACTGTGGCAACCCACAGCCTTAGAGCTTGTTGGATACTCCGGCAGGTAGCCAAGAGCGGCGAGGACATCCTTATCAAGGACACCCCAGAACAGCACCCTCCAGAAAACGACGACACAAGAGTATTGACGGTCTTTGAGACATTCGTTTCAAACAACCAGCGCAAAAGAGCACTTCGCGACCTCGCCGAAGTCTGCCGAATCGCTGCAATAAACCCTTGGAACGACACGGCTATAACATTTAATGCCGGTGACGAGCCGAAGTACAGGACAATCCAAGTGCCAGCCGCATTAGTCCTCAGTCCCATCGTGGACAGGTTTCGACTTACCAAGGTCCTCATGGACGGCGGCAGCGGACTAAACCTCATTTATGAGGACACACTCCACAAAATGGAAATAGACAGGAGCCGTATCAAGCAAAGTAGCACAACCTTCCGAGGAATCATTCCCAGTCAAGAGGAGCGCCAGAGAATTATCGGTCCGAAGAAATCACTTTCCAAGTGGCCCCTTTCAGCAGCGGATACCACACCCTGTTGGGGCGGGATGCTTTTACATGCTTCCAGTCTATACCTCATTATGGGTATATGAAGCTAGAAATGCCTGGACCAAACGGTATAATCACTTTCGTCAGTGATCCGGACATAGCACTCCGGCTGAAAACAAAACCTCATCCCTCTCCCTTGAGGCACTATCCGAAGCCCTCGCTGCCGAAGAATTAACCGCACTGCGCTCCACGGTGGACATGTGATAACCCACAAGTATAGGGGATTGCAACAGTTTTCGAGGGTAGAGTACTCAACCCAAATTAATTGATTCGACACAAGGGGAGCCAAGGAATATTCTCAAGTATTAGCAGTTGAGTTGTCAATTCAACCACACCTGGATAACTTAATATCTGCAGCAAAGTATTTAGTAGCAAAGTAATATGGAAGTAACGGTAACGGTAGCAAAAGTAATATTTTTGGGTTTTGTAGTGATTGTAACAGTAGCAACGGAAAAGTAAATAAGCGAAGAACAATATGTGAAAAGATCGTAGGCATTGGATCGGTGATTGAGAATTATGCCGGACGCGGTTCATCATGTAACAGTCATAACATAGCATGACACAGAACTAGCTCCAATTCATCAATGTAATCTAGGCATGTATTCCGAATATAGTCATACGTGCTTATGGAAAAGAACTTGCATGACATCTTTTGTCCTACCCTCCCGTGGCAGCGGGGTCCTAGTGGAAACTAAGGGATATTAAGGCCTCCTTTTAATAGAGTACTGGACCAAAGCATTAACACATAGTGAATACATGAACTCCTCAAACTACGGTCATCACCAGGAGTGGTCCCGATTATTGTCACTTCGGGGTTGCCGGATCATAAAACATAGTAGGTGACCATAGACATGCAAGATAGGATCAAGAACTCACATATATTCATGAAAACATAATAGGTTCATATCTGAAATCATGGCACTCGGGCCCTAGTGACAAGCATTAAGCATAGCAAAGTCATAGCAACATGAATCTCAGAACATAGTGGATACTAGGGATCGAACCCTAACAAAACAAAATCGATTACATGATAAATCTCATCCAACCCATCACCGTCCATCAAGCCTACGATGGAATTACTCACGCACGGCAGTGACCATCATGAAATTGGTGATGGAGGATGGTTGATGATGACGATGGCGACGGATTCCGCTCTCCGGAGCCCCGAATGGACTCTAGATCAGCCCTCCCAAGAGAGATTAGGGCTTGGCGGCGGCTCCAGATCGTAAAACGCGATGAATCTTTTTCTCTGATTTTTTCCTCCTCAAACACGAATTATTCTATCCAATGGGGGAGCTAGGTTGGCATCCGAAGCTAACCTAACACAATGTTTCTTGGGATGTTGTACAAAATCCTCATTTGTGTCATGATGATGATGATGATGCAGGTGTGTCGTTTGTCTCCCACTTTGTTATAAATAATTTCTTATTTCTAGAAATAATGCTCACGCGATGGTTCTCAAACATGTGCAGAGGGGAATAGCAGGTTATGCGTCTCTGTGAGAGACTACTACTGTTACATGCTGCAAACACGGCCTGCGATCTTCAATCCAATACTCTGTGGAGCACGCCTACTGTAGCAATGGGCGGTTGACATGTACATCAAGATTGAGAGTTGTCGGTTGAGGTGGTACAGGAAGAACCAGACGCACATCCGTGCCGATTTGTACAAAGGAGTTGTTGATGCGATCACATCGGGAGAGACGCGAGCAAGCTCTGTTGGTAAAAGAATAGTGCTCCCTGGAACTTACCCTGGTGGCGACCGTGATATGAAGAAGAGACATATGGATGCCATGGCAATTGTCCATTCATACGGGAAGCCTGACAACTTCTTGACCATGACTTGCATCCCTAAATGGGAAGAGATAACAAATGAGTTGCTTCCTGGACAGACGGCGCAAGACCGACCTGATATTGTGGCTCAAGTGTTCTATGGCAAACTAGAGGCTATGAAAGATATGTTTCTCAAGAAGATGGTCCTGGGTGTTGTTGTTGCTTATGTCTACGTAGTCGAGTTCCAGAAGAGAGGCCTCCCCCACGCACATTTTTTGTTGATCATGGATTCAACGTATAAGCTTCTTGTCCCAGAGCAGTATGACCGACTCATTTCCGCAGAGCTCCCAGACAAGCAGAAGTATCCGGAATTGTACGCAATGGTGGTAAAACATATGATGCACGGACCATGCGGTGCTCTCAACCTGAAGAATTTTTGCATGCAAGATAATGAATGCAAGTGCAGATACCTGCAGCCGTTCAATGAGAACACGGTACAAGGCAAGGACTCATACCCAGTTTACCTGCGTAGAAACGATGGTAGACGCGCTAAGGTTCGAGGGAAAATGTTGGACAATCGATGGGTTGTGCCATATAACCCATACCTTCTGCGCATGTTTAATTGTCACATCAACGTCGAGGTCTGCTCTAGCATAAAGGCTGTAAAATACATTTATAAGTACATTTATAAGGGCCATGATAAGGCTTCTTTCAACATCGACCAGCCAGATGCTGATGGTAACATTGATGAGATCAAGAGATACGTGGACGCAAGATGGGTCACCCCTCCAGAGGCTACGTGGAGGATATCTGGCTTTCCACTGTGTGCCAATTACCCACCTATCTTGCAGTTGCCTCTCCATCTCCCAAATATGCACATGGTTGCATTCAATGCACAGGCTGACTTGAAACATGTTGTATCCTCCGAGAATGCTTCAAAATCCATGTTAACGGAGTATTTCAAGGCAAATAAAAAACACCCTTGGGCAAGGCATATATTGTACAAGGATTTCCCCGGAAGCTTCACGTGGGAGAAGAGAAAGAAGTTCTGGAAAAAGCTGGTGGAGCATTTTCAAATAGCTCGTATCGTGTCTGCCAATCCTGCCGAGGGGGAGCGATACTATCTTCGTGTGTTGTTGAACCATGTTCCGAGGAAAACAGGATTTGAGGACTTGCTCACCGTCGACGGTGTGGTATGTGGGAGCTTTCGAGAGGCCGGTGAAAGGTTGGGACTCATCGAGGCAGACAACACGCTCGACGACTGTCTTACTGAGGCGGAGCAGTGGGCTATGCCATGCTCTCTTAGGAGGCTCTTTGCAACAATCTTGGTGCACTACGAGCCAGGCGACGTGCACGGTTTATGGGATAGACACCTTGAGCCTATGTCCGATGACTACCGTCGGACACGCACGTCCCCGAACGAGGTGGAGCAGATGGTGTTGCTTGACATTAGGGGTATGTTGCAGTCTATGGGTAAAGACATTATTGATTTCGCTCTTCCAATGATCAATGATGCGTTTGACCCAACCGAGGGCGAGGCCAGAGAGATCATCGAGGAATCAACTGTTGAGTTTGACGAAAGTGACACTAGATTGTCATCTTCCTTGAATTTTGAGCAAAGGGTTGCATACGACGAGATACTAGCGGTTGTTGAACGCGGTTGTCGGTGTCAAAACAGGCGGATCTCGGGTAGGGGGTCCCGAACTGTGCGTCTAGGTGGATGGTAACATGAGACAAGGGACACGATGTTTTTACCCAGGTTCGGGCCCTCTCGATGGAGGTAAAACCCTACTCCTGCTTGATTAATATTGATGATATGGGTAGTACAAGAGTAGATCTACCACGAGATCAGAGAGGCTAAACCCTAGAAGCTTGCCTTCCACGCCAAGGAAAGTCCCATCCGGACACGGGACGAAGTCTTCAATCTTGTATCTTCATAGTCCAGGAGTCCGGCCAAAGGTTATAGTTCGGCTATCCGGACACCCCCTAATCCGGGACTCCCTCAGTAGCCCCCGAACCAGGCTTCAATGACGATTAGTCCGGCGCGCAGATTGTCTTCGGCATTGCAAGGCGGGTTCTTCTCCAAATTCCATGTACCTGTTGAATAGTGTTCGGCTTCTCATGAATATTGCGCTCCTTGGCTTCCACGCCCAATACTGGCCATCTTCCACGTGTCAAACGAATGAGAAAAGCCATGGTGTTTTTTCATTTACCCCCTAGCTGCGCAAATGAGCTGCCTATAAAGGAGACGAGGATTTAGATCCGAATCACACCATCTTCCCTTCGCGAGCATTCATCGGAGCGCATCCGACAGAGTTCCATTCCATCATTGCCAGTCGACGTAGCTCCTCCTCTCGCCCTCCCGGCCCTCAGCCTGGAGGTTGGGAGAGATGTTTCGTCCCGCACAACGAGCTAGTGACGCTCCAAACCAAGGGATTCCTTCCCCCAGCCTTCATGGTCCCGGTTCGAGCCGGACTTGCCACCTATAATGGCGGAGAGCAAGCGGAGAGCGTCCCCAGTCCCTCCAAAGGAGAGCGGGTATGCCTTGTCCCTTATCTGATAAGAGGGCTCGGATTTCCAATTCATCCGTTTCTCCGGGGGCTCCTGGAGTTCTATGGCCTCCAGTTGCACAACCTTACGCCTGCCTCCATATTGCATATTGCGGGCTTCGTAGCCCTTTGCGAGCTATTTTAGGGCATCGAGGCTCATTTCGCGCTGTGGAAGAAGCTGTTACGCCTTGGGCCCCGTTCTTAGGAGGGGTCGATATATCAAGTGGGCGGAGCCAAACTATGGCGCATCGCCGGGACCGGATATCTATCCGGAACCCCAAGGAAGGCGTCCGAAGACTGGCCTTCAGAATGGTTTTATATAGAACATGTCCCCCTACCGGACCCTGTTCGGATCGGCCTCCCCGAGTTCAATAATGCTCCTTTGAAGAAGCGCCTAAGCTGGCGTCCGCAGAGCCCTCAGAGGGAAAATGACAAGGACGTCCTTTACCTGATGAGCCGGATAAGGTTGTTAGCTCATTCCGGACTGACCATAATCGGGGTCATGGCCACATGCATTATGCGGGGGGTGCAGCCGCTTCAGTATAGAGGCCACCCCATGTGGGATTTCAACGGGGAGGATGATGCCACCCGCTGCGGCCGTAAGGGGCCGGGATCGGTTGCCGCTCTGACGAAGATCTTGTCCGCATTGTACAAGGGAGAAGAGGAGGAGTTCCTCCGCGTCAATCCACAGGGAGGATTTTCTATGAACAATCCTCCAAGCTGGGTAAGCGGACACTTCTTTTTGCCCATCCGGTCCATATTCCCATAGTTAAGTACCGTATCTTGTGATTTCGACGCAGGAATTGCGCCGGTCCGTAAAGGATATAAATAGCCCTCCTCCACAACCCAAGGATCTGGAACGGTCCCTCGATCCGGCCTCCCAAGAGGATTCGAACATATCCGTGGAGCTGATCGATGGGGTATTTCACCAACTGAGCATCGACAATGCCTTGGTGGTTATTACAGCCGATTATACTGGACTGCTCCCCGCCTCACAAGTAATCGAGACCGAAGTCCTAATACTTCGAAGATGATCCATCCGTGCTTATTTCTGATCACCGTATACCAATGGTGTTTCGCAGGGAGGATCTCGAGGCGGAATGCCGCGCTGCGCGACTAGCCACTGTGGGACCGCGAGGGCGGGTAGGCTAAAGAGACACGCAGTCCGGGTCGAGGCACCGTCTCAGCAGTAAGGTGTGCTGCCTTATTCCAAGGTATTATTCTTGTGATGCATATTAAGGCCCGTGCTCTCCTTTTTTTAGAAAAAAGAGGGCTTGCTGGACTATATCCGAAAAGATTGCCAATCGAGCCTCCACCAGTCAGGCTCCAAAGCCAGGTCCAAAAGTAGAGGCGAACACGAGGCGTGCGTCGGACGCTCCTCCGACAGGGGATGCGGACAGACTGTCCGCCACCAATTCCGAGGTGGAGAGTGCCATGAATCACAGGCGTCGCCGGATAGTTCTTCGTGACGCTTGTTTCTCCCTAGAGACATTGGATGCCTTCAATTCGGGAGATGCGTGCCTCCGTGCCGCTCAAAATGGTCTAGCCAGAGCCACGGAGCAGTATGTGAAAGACATACGGGTGAGAAAATTTGATGGTTATATATGTCAGTAGTCCCCGAGACTTGAAACAGTTAGAATAACTGATTTAAGGATCATTTGTTATGCAGGATCTTACAAAAAAGAATACCCAACTGTCCCAGGAGCTGGAAGAGTGCAAAGCCCAACTTGAGGCCGCACTAGCCGCGGCAGGGGAGGCCAAAGAGAACCCCTCTGGTAATATTCGCTTCGAAAGATAAGTATGTTGTGAAGTGCGGCGTGTGTGCAAATCTGACAATATAATTGCAGATGGCGCCGGAGTAGATCCGGAGAAGCAACAACTCTTGCGCCGGTTAAAGGCCGGCGAGAGCGTGCTTACGAGGGTGAGGCAGGAGAAGAATAATCTCCAAGATGCCAACACCCAGCTGGGCGAGGAACTAAAGAATGTTCGTGCCCAGCTGTCGGACTCTGTGAAGGAGAATCAACGGCTTCGTCGCGACATTTTTAGTAAGTGCTTGAACGAACTTTGAAAAAGAGTTCGGCGAGGAAGTCGACTGACAGAGTTACGTCTGTAGGTATGCTCACAGGTCGTCCTGCAGAGGAAATGCCTAGATCAACGGGTGACCTTCTTCCCGAGCTCGTACAACTGCATGAATGAGTTCGGCAGGTGATGAAAGGCGTCGCCCAGGCCTTGTGGCCATCTGTGTCCATGCCCGAAGGCCTTGGAGAGCTTGCAGGGATGCTTATGGGAGCGCGGCGGCGCTTCCGATTATGGAAGATATCGGCCTGCCGTCAAGGTGCCAGGGAGGCCTGGGCCATGGTGAAGACGCGGTACATGAAGGCTGACCCAAACCACATGGCAGAGGTCGGACCTGTGGGGGCCGATGGGAAGGAGATCCCTGTGAGCTTAGTGTACGGCCAAGTAGAGTTGGCCACCAAATATTCCCAACAGGACTGTAAATTAGATAGCCTATTGGATGGTACTGAAGAGGAATATGCTCAGTCAAATTGAATATGTAATTTAAGATGACATGTAAAATGCCTTCTAGCCGGATTGTAGATCGTTTGTCATGGCGGATCTTTTCGCTTCAGCCTCGGGACCTGATAGTCCGGAGTGTGTCCGAATACCCTCTCAGTTATGTAGGAACCGGGGCATGCATGGAGACCAGGCGTAGGGGTCATTAGTGCTTGAACACACAAGTGCCCAACTAGTTATGTTATATTACATGGTTAGTAAGAAAAATCTACCAGGGAGAATAGTTCCGTTAGGGGTTCCTTTCCCTGGGAGGCATGCCCTAAAGTGCATGTCCGCATCTGCGAAAAAAAGCGTAAAAGCATCCGGGGCAGATAAATAAACAAGTGAGAAATCATCTTTAGTTCACCGACCAAATATTACCTTAAGAACGCTTAGCTTCGGCTTCACCCGGTACTGAGGTACACATCCGGTGACCCGAAGTAACAATCACAGAGGTGCT
The DNA here is from genome assembly GCA_021605145.1 of Aegilops bicornis. Taxonomy (NCBI): domain Eukaryota; kingdom Viridiplantae; phylum Streptophyta; class Magnoliopsida; order Poales; family Poaceae; genus Aegilops; species Aegilops bicornis. The sequence goes on along the minus strand of CM038673.1, from coordinate 55,755,669 downwards.
CCCTTTACCGCCTAGCCGAACAATCGGGAACGTAGGGGTAAGCAGAGGAGCCAGGCAACCCAGCTTGGCCAAAACTTAAGTCATATTGATGCATATAATGGTGAATAAAAGGTGTGACACATGTGTAGGGCGTGAAGCCCGTATAAATAAGCTTCTGTTAAAGAAGCCCCCATGTATAATGAGCGCGGATAGCGCGTCAGTTGTGTGCGAACAAGGCGCGGACAAGCCCTTAAGGCTGTAAGGGGAAGGGAGGGAGAAGGAGAGAAATGTAAGACAGTTAGTGTGTAAAAAATAGACAGAGGAAGGAGACGAACACAGAGTCCGGCGCTAGGCGTAGAATCTTCGAAGACGGGCTGTGTTCCATGGGTTCGCTCGAGTCGGTTATCCAATGCATCTCGCAGACGGTACGCTCCACCAGTTAGGACTTGGTCAATAATAAAGGGACCTTCCCATTTGTGCTTGAGTTTGTCCTTTTTCTTGTCCGGCAGTCATAGAACTAACTCGCCAACATTGTAAGTTTTGGCCCGTACTTCTCTGCTTTGATATCTTCGAGCCTCCTGTTGATAGAATGCAGAACGAGATTTTGCCACGTCACGCTCCTCCTCCAAGGCGTCCAAACTGTCCTGCCGATCGAGTTCGGCTTCTCTTTCTTCGTACATGCGCACCCGAGGTGAGTCATGAATTATGTCGCAGGGCAGAACTGCCTCTGCGCCTTATACCATAAAGAATGGTGTGAATCCGGTTGTGCAATTCGGCGTGGTCCGCAGCCCCCAGAGTACGGAGTCGAGCTCCTCTACCCAATGCGTGTTAGATTCCTTGAGGGACCGCACTAATCTGGGTTTGATGCCGCTCATGATTAGACCGTTTGCTCGCTCAACTTGACCGTTAGTTTGTGGGTAATAGACTGAAGCATAGTCGAGCTTGATGCCCATGTTTTTGCACCAGAGTTTTACCTCGTCGGCCGTAAAGTTTGTGCCTTTATCGGTGATGATGCTGTGGGGGACGCCGTAACGGTGTACGATCCCTGATATGAAGTCTATCACCGGTCCGGATTCGGCCGTCTTAACAGGCTTGGCCTCTATCCATTTGGTGAATTTATCCACCATGACCAGTAGGTATTTTTGCTTGTGGGTTCCTCCTTTAAGGGGTCCAACCATGTCAAGGCCCCAGACCGCGAAGGGCCAGGTGATGGGTATGGTTTGGAGGGCGGTAGGTGGCATATGGCTTTGTTTAGCAAAGAGCTGGCAACCGACACATTGTTGGACTAAGTCCTGAGCATCTGCCCTGGCCGTCGGCCAATAAAATCCTGTACGGAAGGTCTTGCTTACAAGGGCCCGGGCTGCGGCGTGGTGTCCGCCGAGTCCGGCATGAATTTCAGCCAGAAGATTCCGCCCTTCCTCTTCGGAGATACACCTTTGAAGGACTCCAGTGGTGCTTTTCTTATAAAGCTCTCCCTCATGGACTTTATAGGCTTTAGACCGCCGCACAATGCAGTGTGCCTCGTTTTGGTCCTCGGGAAGTTCCTTCCTGGTTAGGTAGGCTAGGAATGGTTCTGTCCACGGGGCAATGACTGCCATTATTACGTGGGCTGAAGGTGTTACTTCATTGGCAGAGCCTCCCGTTGTGTCAGAATGGTTCCTGTCAGGCAGTGCGGTTGGGTCCGGGCTGTTATTTCCGGAACCCCTTCCCATAATACGGATGGCTTGAACAGCCTGTCCAAGAAGATATTTGGGGGGACGGCATCGCGCTTTGCGCCAATTCGTGCCAAGACGTCCACTGCCTGATTGTTTTCCCGAGCTATATTGTGAAATTCGAGCCCTTCAAACCGAGCTGACATTTTTAGGACGGCGTTGCGATAAGCTGCCATTTTCGGGTCCTTGGCATCAAAGTCTCCATTTATTTGGGATATTGCGAGGTTCGAATCCTCGCACCTCTAGGCGTTGAATGCCCATGGAGACCGCCATCCGGAGACCATGTAGAAGGGCCTCGATTCGGCTGCGTTGTTGGAGTCCGTATACATTATCTCGAGTACGTATTGAATCGTATCTCATGTTGGGGACGTCGAACGACGCCAGCCCCGTGCCAGCCAACATTTTGGAGCCGTCAAGTGCATGATCCAGTTGGAATATGTGCCGTACTCTTTAGGGAGTTCGGCTTGATCCATTCGGCGAAGTCAGCCAAAACTTGCGACTTAATAGCTCGCTGTGGCTTATAGGTTATGTCGAACGGGAGGAGCTCAATGGCCCATTTGGCAATCCGGCCCGTCGCGTCGCGGTTGTTTATAATGTCGTTAAGAGGTACTTCGAAGGCTACTGTTATCGAACACTCTTGAAAGTAGTGTTGCAGCTTCCGGGATGCCATAAACACCGCGTACGCTATCCTTTGATAATGCGGATACCATGACTTGCATGGAGTGAGGACAGTGGACACGTAGTAAACTGGTTTTTGAAGGGGGAACTTGTGTCCGTCCGTTTCTCGTTCGACAACGAGCACCTCGCTTACAACTTGATCAGTTGCTGCGATGTATAATAGCATTGGTTCGCCCATGTTAGGTGCAGCTAGGACCGGGTTTGTTGCCAATATGGCTTTTATTTCTTCGAGTCCGGCCGTGGCGGCATCCGTCCACTCGAAGTGTTCGGTGCGCCGGAGGAGGCGATAAAGGGGTAATGACTTTTCTCCCAAGTGGGAGATAAAGCGGCTTAGAGCCGCCACGCATCCATTCAATTTTTGTATTTGTTTGAGGTCCTTTGGGATATCCAATTGTGACAGAGCTCGGATCTTGTATGCGTTTGCTTCAATTCCTCTACCGGATACAATGAAGCCCAAGAGCTTTCCGGCTGGTACACCGAAAACGCATTTTTACGGGTTAAGCTTGATGTCATATGTTCGGAGGTTATCGAATGTGAGCCTCAAGTCGTCTACTAGAGTTTTAACATGCTTGGTTTTGACGACCACATCATCTACGTATGCCTCCACTGTTTTGCTGATCTGGTTTGCCAGACATGTCTGAATCATGCGCTGATATGTTGCGCCGGCGTTTTTGAGCCCGAAGGGCATTGTGTTGAAGCAGAATGGGCCGTATGGGGTGATGAATGCCGTTGCGGCTTGGTCTGGCTCTGCCATCTTAATTTGATGGTAGCCGTAGTATGCGTCGAGGAAACACAATGAATGGTGTCCTGCGGTAGCGTCGATAATTTGATCGATGCGGGGGAGGGGGAAGGGATCCTTTGGGCAAGCCTTGTTGAGGTCCTTGAAATCGACACATAGCCGCCAGGATTTGTCCTTCTTTGGTACCATCACCAGGTTTGCTAGCCAGTCCGGATGTTTTATATCTCTGATGAATCCGGCCTCCAATAGTTTGGCTAGCTCCTCTCCCATGGCTTGTCTCTTAGGTTCGGAGAAATGCCAAGAGCACCTTGACTGACTTGAATCCTTTTAGGATGTTTAGGCTGTGCTCGGCCAGCCGGCGTGGGGTTCCTGGCATGTCTGAAGGGTGCCAGGCAAAAATGTTCCAATTTTCGCGTAGGAATTCTCGTAGTGCGGCGTATACATCAGGGTTTAATTGCGCCACGATGGAGGCCGTTTTTGTAGGGTCCGTTGGATGGACTTGGAATTTTACTATTTCGTCCGTCGGTTTAAAGGAGGTGGACTTGGATCTTTTATCGAGTATCATGTCGTCCCTGTTCACCGTGGAGCGCAGCGAAGTCAGGTCATCGGCCGCTCGGGCTTCGGATAGTGCCTCAAGGGCCAGTGCGGCTGTCTTATTTTCGGCACGGAGTTCTATGTCCGGGTCACTAGCAAGAGTGATGATTCCGTTGGGCCCGGGCATTTTGAGCTTCATGTACCCGTTATGGGGTATAGCTTGAAAAATTGTGAATGCCTCTCGCCCTAATAGAGCGTGGTATCCGCTGCTGATCGGGGCCACTTGGGCGTGACCTCCTCGGACCTGTAATTATCCGGCGTGCGAACACCACATCCGTGTGATTTTTCCTCAGACAAAGACGCTTCCCAACTGGGGATTATTCCTCTAAAGGTTGTGCTGCTTTGCTCAATGCGGTTCCAGTATATTTCCATTTTTCAAAGGGTTTCCTCGTAAATGAGGTTCAATCCGCTACCACCGTCCATGAGTACCTTGGTAAGGCGAAAGCCGTCCACTATTGGACTGAGAACCAATGCGGCTGGTGCTCGGGCTGTTCGGAATTTAGGTTCATCACTGGCATTAAAGGTAATAGCCGTGTCACTCCATGGGTTTATCGTTCCTACTTGGTAGACTTCGGCAAGGCTGCGGAGTGTTCTTTTCCGCCTATTATTTGATGCGAAAGTCTCGAAGACTATTAATACCATACTAGTATCCCTGGGCTGGTGCTCTGTGGATTCTGGGGTTAGAAGTTCTTCGCCACTTTTGGCCACCTGCCGGAGTATCCAACATGCTCTAAGGCTATGAGAAGGTGTGGCGCCCTCTGTACTATGAATTTTATAGGATCCATCGAGCCATCCCTCCAGTACGGTTCCATGCCATGTAGGGGGTTTTGTTTTTTGGTGTTTAACCCAGGTGACTGGCGATAATGCACCCTTTTATTTTGGACTGGGTTTGTATTCAGGGCCGGATTGTCCCAAAATCTTACTTCGGTTTTCCAGGCGCTTTCCGTCGCACAGTACTTTTGTACTATGGACGCCAAGTCAGCAAAGCGTGTAACCAATGGCGTTGATGATTCCTTTGTCCGTGCAATTATTGCAGAAGAATGAAATTGCGTCATCCTCACGGCAGTACTTTATCCTATTCATAACCAGGAGGAATCTGGCCCAGTAATGATGTACTGTTTCCTCGGGCTCTTGCTTAATTTTGGATAGATCGCATATGTTCGGGTGGGTGGGTGGAATTAAATCCGAAACCTCACACAATCGGAGACTCAAGGGCCAAGGAGTTTACGAACTCGGAAGTTTGGATTCTTGGATGTTGTCCAATAAATCTAGACCATTGCCCGACTATAAGTTCAGGTCTTGAGTGACGTCCTCCCCTCCGCGGGTATCCGGCTCGGAGGGATCGGGAATCCGGACATAGCTATTCCTTAAGCTAGATGAAGGGTCGCCGCATTGTTCCTCCACCACACAACATGATGGGTGACCTGGGGAGAGTTAATCTCTCTCAGATCGGGTTTAGGCCGAATCTGATCGTAGTCTGTAGCGACTCCCAGGGCGGCGATGCGATCCAGGAGCTCGTTTACGGAAGAGGGCTCCGTCGGATCTAGCTTCTCGGCGAGTTCCGAGTTGACGTGAATATTGCTTTCGATGACGCGAGAAGTCATCGTCGGCGCGGCGGCCGAACAGGCGGTCATAAGAAAACCGCCTAGCCAGAGAGTTTGGCCGATAGCCAAAGCTCCTTTAGCAACAGTGCCATCTTTAAAGACGGGATGAGGCATCCTTCCTGATGGCGGCAACGCAGAGGAAATCTCAATGAAAGCACCAATGTCGGTATCAAACCGGCGGATCTCGCAGAGGGGGTCCCGAATTGTGCGTCTAGGCGGATGGTAACAGGAGACAAGGGACACGATGTTTTTACCCAGGTTCGGGCCCTCTCGATGGAGGTAAAACCCTACTCCTGATTGATTAATATTGATGATATGGGTAGTACAAGAGTAGATCTACCACGAGATCAGAGAGGCTAAACCCTAGAAGCTAGCCTATGGTATTTTTGTTGTTCATCCTACGGACTAAACCCCTCCGGTTTATATAGACACCGGAGAGGGCTAGGGTTACACAGAGTCGGTTACAATGGGAGGAGATCTACACATCCGTATCGCCAAGATTGCCTTCCACGCCAAGGAAAGTCCCATCCAGACACGGGACGAAGTCTTCAATCTTGTATCTTCATAGTCCAGGAGTCCGGCCAAAGGTTATAGTTCGGCTATCCGGACACCCCCTAATCCGGGACTCCCTCAACGGTGATGGTGGTATATTCTTTGTTGATGGCCCTGGAGGTACGGGGAAGACCTTCCTCTACAGGGCGATGCTCGCCAAGGTGAGGGGCAAGGGCAAGATTGCTATCGCTACTGCGACGTCGGGCGTCGCTGCTTCTATCATGCCTGGTGGCAGGACTGCCCACTCGAGGTTCAAAATCCCACTGAGTTGCGATGATGGAGCCTCGTGCAGCTTCACCAAGCAGAGTGGGACCGCCAAGCTGCTACGGATGGCCTCATTGATACTATGGGACGAGGCCAGCATGACTAAGCGACAGGCGGTTGAGGCATTAGACAATAGCCTGCGCGACATCATGGGAATACGCGACCGACCCTTTCGAGGAAAGACTGTTGTTTTTGGCAGGGACTTTAGGCAGGTGCTTCCAGTTGTCAGAAGGGGGTCACGAGGCAGATAAGTGATGCAAGACTCCGAAGTTCTCTCTATGGAAGAGTATGCGGCAACTTCGGCTCATCACCAACATGAGGACTCATAATGACACGTGGTTTGCAGATTACTTGCTCAGGGTCAGTAATGGCACAGAGGAAACCGACGATCAAGGCAACATACTACTCCTTGATGATATTTGTCTGCCATCTAAAGGCGAGGTTGACGACCTGGAGAAGCTGATCGACCATGTGTTTCCGAGTCTAGATGACAACATGGCAGATTCGAGTTACATGACAACTCGCGCAATCCTTTCCACGACAAATGACAACGTCGACAAGATAAACATCCGCATGATAGAGGGTTTCCACAGAGATGAAGTAATCTACCATAGCTTTGACAGTGCGGAGGACGACCCACATGGCTACTACGCTCCCAAGTTTCTGAATGGATTGACTCCCAATGGTCTTCCTCCGCATGCACTCAAACTAAAGCTGAACAGCCTGGTGATACTTCTAAGGAACATTGATCCAGCTAATGGGCTGTGTAACGGGACTAGGCTTGTTGTTAGAGGTTTTGAGAGGAACACCATTGATGCAGAAATCGTTATTGGACAACACACTGGTAGGAGGGTATTCCTTCCTCGAATACCTCTGTGCCCATCTGACAACGACATGTTTCCATTCAAGTTTAAGAGGAAGCAATTTCCTATAAGGCTTAGCTTTGCTATGACGATTAACAAGGCTCAGGGGCAGACGATCCCGATTGTTGGTGTGTATCTACCTAATCCGGTTCTCTCATGGTCAAATCTATGTTGCTTTGTCTCGAGCCACCGCAAAGAGAAACATAAAAAATACTAATTCAAAAGGAGAAGCCAAAGGAGAAGTCCAACAAGCAACATAACAATCCGAAGAAGCGAAAAAGACCAACCGTGTCCTTGCTGACCTCAATGAAGAACATCGTCTACAAGGAAGTACTTACATGCTGAAGTCTGGTCTAAATAGTCCTGCTGGATTTACATATGCAATTTACTATTCCGATGGGCAAGAATTGCTGTAATTCGGTTCTATGACATATATTTTCATTTGGTATCTTGGTTGTTGGAGGTATACACCAGTCAGTTCAAGTAATAACTGCATTTCAATAAATTTATTCTGTGTTATGTGTAATCTGACAATGTACATGTCACACAGCGTACTGTGTCATGTGTAATATGAGAATCAGAAATAATGATTGGCTTCATGAAGAGCTGGATCATGTTAAATTTATTTTGTATAGTTTAATTGCAAGATTGAGCAAATATGTCTTGTCACCATCAGTGCCTGTGATACATTGGTTTACATATGTTATGTGTGCTCGAGACGAATAAATCATAAATGCTCATGAAAAGCTGCAATCGTACATGTATCTGAAGTTGTTTTACTGCCTTGAGCTTTATGAGTGTTTATGAGTGTGTAACATCCCAAAATTCTAAATTTTGGAATGTTATATTAGATAAATAACTATGCTTGTTGTCTGATTGTTTGTTTGATTGATTGAGTGAAATTGAGTGGAATTTGAAACTTTTGAAAGTTGGATGAGAGGGAATAAAATGACTTTCCCAAAACTATCCCCTTTGCCCTTTTGGATCTCAATGAATTCAATTCCATTCCAACACCAAAACCCTAGAGTGAAGATGAAATGACTTCTTCCATTTGAAATGAAAAGGGTTTTGAAAAGATTTGAATTTCATTTGAGAATATTTCAAATTCAAAGCTTTATGCAACTCAATGATTTTCATGAGGGAAGATAAAATGACTTCTTCAATTATATGAAATATGAGGTGGAAGTTAAAAAGAATCAAATTGAAAGTCATTTGAAAGTGCCTTGAAACCCCCTTTCAAATTTGAGTTTTATTTGGAATTTTAGAAAAAATGATTTTTATAAAGTTTGGATTTTGCTTCCGGAAAAATGTTCAAATGTTAGGGAATATTCCCCTGATCATTTTGATATATATATGTCCTATATAAAATATTTATATTATTTTCTCTCTCCCTAATTATTCAAAAAAAAATTGGAAAAAAGAAAAGCCCTTGGGCGCCGGCCAGGCCAACTGCCCGGCCAACACCAGCGGCCCACCAGTGAGCCAGCCAACCCGGCCCGGCCCAGCTTGAGAGCCCGGCCGACGGCCGACCGAGCCCCAGCCGAACCACCTCCGCACTGTCGCCCGCCCGATCCCCCTCTCCCTCTCTCACCGACGGGTGGACCCCACCCTTCTTCCCCCTGTGAAGACACGCACCGGATCGCCGCCAGCTGTGGGATCCCGAGATCCCGGGATCTCATCCCGATCCTCCCGATCGCCTCCTCCAAGTCGTGCCCCCCTATATACCCTCCCTCGCCCGTTTCTCCCCTCGCCCCTCTTGAGCCCTCGCCTTCGCAATCGCCTGGGAGTTCACCGCCGCCAGCATTAGCCCGTCGAACGCCTGACCACCCTCGAGCTCACCCGACTCCACCCCGAGCCGCCCCTTGCTCCGCTGAACCCGCCGGAGGTCGCCGCCGACGTCCCCGACCACCGGAGCCGCCGCGCCGTCGACCCCGTCGGTAAGTCGCCGGACTCCCCTCCGCCGTCCGATCTAGAACGAACGGTGTAGATTAGATTCCCCCGAAGGGGTAGGTTTATTTCAAATAAACTGGTTAGTTCCGGTTTTAGTTAGGGTTTAGTTGGACCGGCCGACTCGGTTTAAAACCATGTGCGCTATTTAGTTATATTACGCCGAAGCGTTATATAGGCCCATTAGCCCGTTTTTCATTTTAGTTTTATTTTTCGTTTTCTGTTTTAACAGAATAGTTTCAGTTTTGGAAAATTCATATCTTTTAATCTACTTAATATTTTTAAGTGATTGTTTTTTTGTTGGTTTGCAAATTTATCTTAGTTTCTGTAGAAAATATAATTAGTCATGTTAAAATTATTTAAAATTGCTTTATTTTAGATTTAGACAGAATAGTAATTCTGCTATAAAATGAGTTAGAAATATTATTTTTTAGTGATTCTTTTTGTCACAACTTTGTTTTGACATTACCTAACCGTAGGTATTTATTTGGGCATTTTAGGATTAATAAAAAAAATAGTTTTAACCAGAATCATGTTATTCTTAATTATTTAACTAGCTACTGTTTTCCTATTGTTTTAATTAGCAAATAAATTTATTTTTCATGAGAGATAGATTATTCTAGGTTAGTTTCTGTAACTTTAGAGCATGAACTTTTATTGATAATAAATAAAACTTTTATTTTATTTTTCTTACTAGAATTTGCTTTAGGCCTAATAGGAGTTTTATAATAGATTTTAAGGTGATTCGTTTTGCTCCTAGTTGCTTGATGAATTCTTTTCTGTTAGGTAGCATAAACCCATGCTTAGGTTCTGTTAAGAAAATTTTTGTAGTGCAAAACTATTTCTTGATTGTTGTTGGATATGGGAAAACTTTGAGTTGGATTTCTTTGAGTTTTCTTTGGGTTTTGGTTCAAGTGCTTTGTGTGTTATGTTAGCATGCTATTATGTTAAGTGGTCATATGTTGTATGCTTATTATGATTGTTGTTTGCCTCGGTAAAATTTCCGGAGTGCGAAGCTTGCTACCACGAGTCCCTAGTTTTCGAAGATCGTCAGCAAGGCAAGTTCACTTTGACCATGCTTTCATACCTATGTTTTATTGCATTTAGTGGCATCTTTGCAACCACCCCTCGATAGTGTTATTGAATCCTTGTAGTTGAGTAGTATGCATGAGGTAGGAACCCATCACCCTGTTACCAAGCCGGGACGTTATTTATTTTAATGCTACGCTATAGTAGACGGGGTTTGGTATGAGTGCTTGAGTGGTGTGAGAATGGAGGATTTACGTCAATGACGACAACACCATGATGAAATCTGCAAGGACTGCATCTTCAAGGCCTCAAGACTTCAAGACTCGAGACAAGAATTCAATACACACTACTAGGTGAAGGACGGTTGACGGGCACCCTGGAGAAACCAGTGGTTGGCGGGATGCATGGAGAAGCGCCATGACATCTTGCGGAAAGCTTCACCCAGACTCAAAGAGACGGAAGAATACTTCATGCCCGAAGCTTACGTGCAACCGCAAGTCAATATGGGCTCTGGCTTGGTTGACCTTAGTTGTGACTCTGGCTGGGACAATGCTAGCAGATGTAGAACTACGGTAGGATTGGATGAGCACCGGACGGTGGTCGGAGGAACTCTTGAGGAAGACCATGTTTGGTCATCTTGTTCTCAAACACCACGAAGTGCGAGAACGTAAAAAGAGGATCGAATCTTGCGGGTAAAGTGTACAAACCTCTGCAGAGGGTTTAAACCTAATCGATTAGCCGTGTCCCGATTACGGACAATTTGAGCCTCTGGACTTGGATCTATCTCGGAACTCTCAACACCGGATTGATAACTTAATTGTGGGCAACTTATGATGATTTTGGGCTATGAGACATCGGTTGGCGGAACCATGTCATGAAAGAAAATTCCATAGTACAGACTTCATTTATTCCTTTGATGTAGGGAAAATAAATCCGCTTTTACATAAACAAAACTCAGACACGAGCCACAAAGCCATACTGCATATAGTATATTTTATCATCTGTTTTCTCTTATTGTGATCTTGTCGGTACATTCAATGTCTTGACCTACACGGCTGCAACGTATCATGTTGCAGATATTTTTCTTCAAGCGGTAAGAGTACGGTGCAGGGTTACGGTCTACACTCAACCTGCCGATGGCGTTGATGGGACTCCACACCCGACTATTTGTTTCATTGTGACTTATGAGGTATATATCAGTTTTACGTTAATTATACATGTGATTGCACTTTGATATATACATTGATGTACTGTGTGTGCCAGCATACTGATCCAGGGATGGCACAGCAACACAGAGGCTTGACCGTCTGAGGTCGGGTCGCTACAGATATGGTATCAGAGCACATGTTGACTGTAGGACGTGACCCTAGAAATCGGAAAGCCCTTGGACAGGATATCTCAAAAACTTTATTTTCAAAAAGACTCTTACTCCTCATAATATCTGATTTTATCAAATAGACACTCTCACCTCAAATAGTTAGAATATACAACTATTACTTTTGACCAAACGGAAGTTCAACTGAAGTCGATCAAAGAATTAAAGATATCGGACAACTGATGGCCATTTCAGAGTAAAGAGGATTTCACCATGCGTTGGAAGAATTGCAGCTGCAACAATTGAAGACTCCGAAGACTTGAAGAATTTGAAGTTCCTGAAGAATTATTTGACATTTAGAGACCAAACCCTATTATACACCTACGTTAGATGCGACGATTTGTGAGCTGTCATTTGTTTGATGTTTTCCGACAGCCACAAAGTAAAACTTGTTTCTTCAAAAACTATCGTTTGTATTGTGTGTATCCCTCCCCACCTCTCTCATATCTCATCCCAAAACTTTTGGACCCCATAGATGATGAATGAAGTTGGACTGATATTCTCTCGATCAAGACTTCATAGGAGGCAGAGCTATGGATTCGGAACATGGAGAATCACTTGGGAGCAATTTGGTTTCAAGGAAGAATGAAGTATCGACGCTCTTGATTACTTTGAAGGAAGTGCTGCAACATGGTGGCAGATGCATCATGCTATACTGAGGATGGAATGGAGCAAAGACTTGGAAAGAATTCAAGAAGACTCTCTTGAGGTCCCGTCTTACGGAAGCACCATGATACACCAAGAAATAAACCTTGTGCCTGCAAGATTTGCGGAGAAATAGGACACACCAGGGGAGGAACACAAGGATGGATGCCCTCATTGTGAGGAGAAACACCCAGCTGAGGAATGCCCAACTAGTCGGTGACTTGTTTCTTGTGTGAAGGAACCACCCACTACCCGACCCAAAGTGTCACATTTACCCCATGGTGCAACAAACTATTCAGGAGCAGGAAGAAGGAATGAAAGAAGCCCTCCGAGAAGTTATGAAAGAACACATGATGAAGGAATGTGTTGAAGACCACGATGGAGAAGGCCTCAACAGATTTTACTCCAATGCCTACTATTCATGTGGAGAAGAAGGACATTTTTCACAGTATTGCACCAAGGAAAGAAAAGAGTATCACGGGATACTTCCCGACGGAAGCAATAGAGTTTGATCCACAGGAATAGAAGGTTTGATCGTAACGAAGAAATCCAGGAAGAGGAAGCGAAGGCAGCCCAGAACAACCCAATTTCTGTAGAGAAGGACCTGAGTAATATCACTTGTTACAGTGCAAGGATTTAGGTCATTACTGTTGGTAAATGTCCAGAGAAGAAGCCAAGAACCCAAAGAGTAGACACCATCTCCAAGAAGCCCAAAGACTTATCGAAAGTCATTTGTTTTCGCTGCAAGGAAGCAGGACATTATGCTACTAAATGTCACAACAAGATGAAAGATGGAGTTGAGTAGTTGGAATTTTAATATTGGAAACAAGAGTAGTAGAAAGCAATTTCATTTTCATGAGTTCAATGAGTTGAGTTATGTAATGGGTGCTCAGAGTTTGTAATGGATTCATGAAATCAATAAAGTTAAGGTGACGTGTTTTCATATGTTTAACTGTATGAGTTGTTACTCGATGAACAAAGATTTTGACCATTTTCGAGGATATGAGAAATATGGTCTATGGATGGATTTGTGAATTTCATTTTAAGGGTGAAAGTACCCTATGAAGAACACTAGACCAATGGAAATGGAAATGTGTCCCACAGGTTGAAGTTTTATCTTTGATATGATGGTATTAAGAAATGAGATGTTATTGGATTTAAAGTGGTGTAATGTTGGAAAATGGAGCAATTGTAACTCCAAGGATGAGTGAAATTGGTACAAGTGTTGAAGTGGGCCCATAACCCACAGGCCCAGGATTTTGAAAAGGAACAGATGTAACCTTGATGAAGGAAGAAAAATTGCAAGAATCAATGATTCAATCAGCATACGTTTCTTAGGAGGTTACGAAAACCCAAGAGTTGTGAAGAACGATAGATGTTTTGTTTGGCTTGCTGAACCAAAGGATTTACTCGAACCTAGCTCGAGAACAAGAGAAATTCTGCAATGCTTGTGAGTGTGCCCAAGTGTTAGAATACGTGATTCACTGTTTACATATGTAGTAATGGTTCAAGTACGGGATGGATTGGCCCCCATACCGGAGACTTCTATCATGAACTATCATATGTTGATGGAAAATCAGAGAGCCTTGAAAACCTTAGAAGAGTGTCGACGCGTCAAGCCGTAAAACCATAGAATGGTAGGGCGATGGAACCCTTACAGGCAGTCGATGCCAATCGTAGAATATACGGTGAGATCCAACCCCGATCATATTCCTGCAGGAGAAACCATGAATTGTCGACCACCATGAGGTTTTCGATAGTGGTTTAGTATTGGCGACAGACCCGTCGGAGATGAAGACCCAGTCTCGGAAGAACCTCACCAGGATGAGAGGACACGTGTTGTGAAAAAGGTTATACCCTACCGAAAGAGCCTCAGTGAAACCCGGAGCGACACTATCAACCCAAAGGGATGGAGTACCTGTGTTCCGTCGGAACCATAACCCTGCCTTTAAGTGTGGTAGCACACTAGACCATTCCGATCGATGGAATTGCTGGAAGACCCCAAACCCTAACCTTTTCTTGCTGCCTCTTCGAATCTCGAGGACGAGATTCATTTTAAGTGTGGTAGGTTTGTAACATCCCAAAATTCTAAATTTTGGAATGTTATATTAGATAAATAACTATGCTTGTTGTCTGATTGTTTGTTTGATTGATTGAGTGAAATTGAGTGGAATTTGAAACATTTGAAAGTTGGATGAGAGGAATAAAATGACTTTCCCAAAACTATCCCTTTGCCCTTTTTGGATCTCAATGAATTCAATTCCATTCCAACACCAAAACCCTAGAGTGAAGATGAAATGACTTCTTCCATTTGAAATGAAAAGGGTTTTGAAAAGATTTGAATTTCATTTGAGAATATTTCAAATTCAAAGCTTTATGCAACTCAATGATTTTCATGAGGGAAGATAAAATGACTTCTTCAATTATGTGAAATATGAGTTGGAAGTTAAAAAGAATCAAATTGAAAGTCATTTGAAAGTGCCTTGAAAACCCCTTTCAAATTTGAGTTTTATTTGGAATTTTAGAAAAATGATTTTTTTATGAAGTTTGGATTTTGCCTCGGAAAAATGTTCAAATGATAGGAATATTCCTGATCATTTTGATATATATATGTCCTATATAAAATATTTATATTATTTTCTCTCTCCTAATTATTCAAAAAATTGGAAAAAGAAAAAAGCCCTCGTAGGCCAGCCAACTGCCCAGCTAACACCCAAAGTGACCCACCAGTGAGCTGAGCCACCCGGCCAATACCCGAGCCGGCCCAGCCGACGGCCGACCGAGCCCCCCCGCGCCGAACCACCTCCGCACCGGTCGCCCGCCCGATCCCCCTCTCCCCTCTCTCACCGACGGGTGGACCCCACTGAAAGTGCGTTATATCGACTAGAGGGGGGTGAATAGGCGATTTTTATGAATTCTTCACTGAGGAATTTGCCGGTGAGGAAATTCCTTAGCGAAGAACTACTTGCAATGAATAAGTACTCGTAAGTAAGCATAACAGATTACAAGCATAGTCATCATGATGAAATGAAGACAATCACAGAGTCTGTAAAGCGTAATCACAGGATAACACAGGATGAAGACAAACAGATCAAGAAATTGAGCCGAGGAAATTGAGAAAGTCTTGATCAAAGTCTTCAAACACAGATATGAACAAATACTCAACATAGTAATGAGGAAATGAAAGGGTTGAGGAAATAGAACCAGTTAGGTTGGTGAAGACAATGATTTGGTAGACCAGTTCCAATCGCTGTCTCGGTTGTACGTCTGATTGGAGCGGTGAGTATTTAAACTCGAGGACACACAGTCCGGACACCCATCCATCGAAAGCACGCAGCTCGGGACACCAAGTCCTCACCGTATTCTCCTTGAACTAAGGTCACACAGACCTCGTCCAATCACTCGTGGTAAGTCTTGAGCGACTTCCAAACCTTCACAGACTTGGTCACTCGGCGATCCACAATTCCTCTTGAATGCTCTAGACCATGACGCCTAACCGTCTGGAAGAAGCACGGTCTTCAAAGGTAACAAGCGTCGGATCCACGCAGGATCAATTTCTTGATGATGCTCAATCACTTTGGGTTTGTTGGGGTTTGGTTTTGGGTTTTCCTCACTTTTGGGTTTTTCCTCACTTGATGATTTTCTCTCAAAGTCCTCGGAGGATGGGTTGCTCTCAAATGACAAGTGTCAAGTTCTCTCGAGCAGCCAACCAGCTAGTGGTTGTAGGGGGCGGCTATTTATAGCCTAGGGAGCAGCCCGACATGATAAGACATAAATGCCCTTCAATGATATGACCGTTAGGTGATAAGATATTTTGGGACAGGCGCGCAAGAAGATAACAACGGTCGGAAATTTGACTCTCAAATTCCTCGGGGCTATCATGTTCCTCATCAGGTTGGCAATTCAGACCGGCGAATTCCTAACTCCTCACCAAAACAAATTCCTCGGCGACTGTAAGAGCTTCGTCTCTGTCACTGAAGAAATTGACTGAACTGTATGAGATTTCCAAAAGCTTCACTCGAAGGGATTGGTAGGTGTAGGATTTTGAGTTGAGCATCAAATGGAAATTTTTCCTTAGTATTTCCTCGACCCCCTTTAACAAAGACGGTGTTTCCTATGACTCAAGAAAGAGAAAATGAAACTAAAAAACAAAAGTCTTCACGCTTCATGTTCCTCAAATGAATACCAAGTCTTCAAGGTCACACCAATTTCTTCACTTTCAAAGTCTTGAAAGTCTTCGAATATCAAAGTCTTGGATGAAGAACTTCATTTTTAGGGTCGACTTTATCTCAGAAATATCAAACTCCTCATAGACTTATAGACCTGTACACTCACAAGCGCATTAGTTACTTAACCTATAAGTCTTCAATACACCAAAATCACTAAGGAGCACTAGATGCACTTACAATCTCCCCTTTTGGTGATTGATGACAATATGGGTTAAGTTTTCAACGAGGATAAACATATGAATTGTAAATACCGATAATGAGGAATTTGATTGCAAGATATAGAAGAACTCCCCGAAGATGTGCATAGTGAGGAATTTGCTTTTGAGGCAATGCACATTTGAAGAATTGAATCATGGAGATCTCCCCCTATATCTTGTAATTCATACACGCATTTAACATAAAATATGAAGAATTTGAAATGCATGATGAAATATGATGCTTGATGTTATGCAAAGTAACGCATCAAGAATATCAGAGATCAAATCGATTTGCTATGAAGATTTTCAAGGAGCTCACGAGAATCAGAACATAGAGCAAGAGCATAATGCATCAAAAGTATCAAAGCACCATCGGGTTTAAGATTACTACTCGATCTAATAAAAGGTTTCAGAAGAATGAGAGTTGTAACTTAATGAAATATGGTATATAGACAAAAACTAGACCCGCTTGAAGACTAACTCAAATTTCTCCCCCTTTGTCATCGAATGACCAAAAGGATCAAAGCGAGGACTAACGCTCTTGAAGAATTTCAAGTTGAAGACGGAGCGCCAAAGATTGTCGGGGTTGTTTGTTGAAGTAGGACCAGCCGCGGTGTCTTCCAAGTCTTCATTTTCATCGGTGTCGCGAGATGAAGAATAGGAGCTGGCCACCAAGGAAGGAACTTTGACCTTCTTGAATTTCTTCGAGGAGGTGCAGACCAGTCAAATTCTTCCTTGAGACCCATTGAAGTCAGTTCTTCTTCACTTTGTAGACATGTGAAAGAACAGCCCAGTGCGCTTGAAGGTTTCATGAAGGTAGTAGTGGTTTTTCTTCACCGCATTGTGTGTTGAGGTCATGTTGTGAAGAATTGAACCAAACCGACGCTTGACCCATTTATGATTACGATCAACCTTCCGATGAAGACCGAGGAGTAACTCACGATCGATCATCACCACAGGTGCGAGCTTGAGGATTTTGCTTGATCGAGGTATTTCTTGTTGAGTCATGTGTGTGAGTCATCATTGGTGGAGTAGGATGCTGCTTTGAAACTGTCCATCCAATGGACGAATGCCTTCATCGATCACAGCGATGGCCTTGCCCTTGTCATCACCGAGGTAATTGTCCGCTTGAGGACTTCAATCGGGGCAAGTAGCTGCAGTGGTTCAAAGTATCAGCTTTGTAATTGAGTGAAGACCTTGTCACGATGAATCTCATAATCCAAGGCGCATAAGGCTTCAGCTCAAATGGTGACATAGCAATGTTTGCCAGAGTCCTCATGAAGAAATCATGGAAGTTGACGTGAACGCCATGGATGATGTTGAAAAGCATATTCTTCATGATCCCAACGACTTCTTCATCATTTGAGTCGTGACCTTTGATTGGACTCATTGTCTTCGTCAGAATACGATAGACTGTCCGAGGCACATATAATAATTCCTTGACGAGGAATTTGGTTCTTGGGCCTGCCTTGGCTTCAAAGGCTTCATCAAGACTTGCATATAGTGATTTGTAAGTTACGGTTCGTCATAGATACGACGTGCACCATCAAGTGGAGGATCGAGTGGTAGAGCACGAAGCAATTCAGTTGCTGGTGCCTTGTAGTGAGTATTTTCGGTCATCCAATCTAAGACCCATGAGTTCACGTCTTCAGCGTCTCCGGTGATGTGCAGTGTTGCATAAAACTGAAGAATTAGGTCTTCATTCCAGTCACATATATCAGTGCAGAAATTTAGAAGTCCTGCGTCGTGAAGAACACTGAGGACTGGCTCAAAGCCTGGCAATGACTCCATATCCACATGAGGAATATGAGCATGATCGAAGATTTTATCCTTGTTGAAGAGCACTGAGGAATAGAAGTTGGCTTGGCTGGCAGTCCAGAAGCGCCTCTTCCTAATGCGAGCAGAATCATAAGGATTATATTCAGTGAAGAATACGTGCTCGGCAAAGAAATCTTCAGCCTTGAACTTTTGCTTGGTTGAGAACGGATTCTTTTGCTTGGGCGAGAGGGTGTCGATGAGTTGCATCACCACCTCGTGAATCGTAAGTTCAGGTTCTTGGTGAGGAATTTCTTGTTCCTCAACAGGTCTTTGTCGAGGATTAGCGGCAGCAGCAGTTTCATCGCACTAGTGGCTGGAATTTTTCATGCACGTAACCGATTGGGTTGATTTTCTTAGTCGATTCGGACTGTTTGTGCAGGGGTGAGGAATCTGTTGGAGCGGGCGTGAAGAGAGGAGTATTGGGATCTTGACTTTCCCAAAAGTCATCATTGATCACTGGTGTGGTGCATCCAATATCCACATCTTCATCTTCAATTTCCTCGGCACCAGCCCGAGGAATTTCATAGTCGATGAGGGAATAAGCGGGGTTGAAGGGATGGCATCCACTTCAATTTCTTCATCAAGCTGCTCGACGGCAAAGCAGACTGATGTTCTTCATCGGATCCGATTGGGATCTCATAGTCTTATCCAAAAGGAACAACTTCCTTTGATGGTATGGAGGAAATTGGAACAGCATCAATTAGATTTTCGAATGAGCTGGTCATTCGCTTCATTTTCTTCACAGCCGAAGAATCTGACGCAGCTGATGCTTTCCTTTTCTTCACAGCGGCTCGCTCGCAGCCTTGGTTTTCTTCACATCGAGCGGATGGAAGAATTGGAGTTGGAGTTGGCGCAGGAGGAGCTGAGGAATTTGGTTCAGTTTCTTCAGGAGGAACCGATGCAGTTCCTCTGTCTTGAGCAATTTCTTCAGCGCACCACTAGTGGGTGCCTTGGCAATTTCTCCGGGCTGGAATGGGATCATCAGCCACGGAATCAACGTTCGTCGCCAGGGCTGAACGTCATCAGTGGTGCTAGCATTTTTCTTCAAGAGGGCTGAAATGAGGCTCCAGCCTGAGGAATTTCATGTTGCATTGGGACAGCAACATTTGTGAGTTTCTTCGTCAGGTTGACGAATCTGACCTTGGCTCCTTGCCAATCAGCTTAGTATGAATCGAAGTTTTTGCTGAGGTTTTGAATTTCAGTCTGGACACGAGAAGCTCCTCGGTGTCATCTTGACAACGTTTTTCTCTGAACTTCTCCTTCCTGTATTGAGCCTTTTGAGTTCCCTCGCCTTTTCATACTTCCATTTTTCTTCAGCTATGAAGTGAGTCAGCATATGACTTTGTCTAGGTGTCAAATGAAGGTCAGGCAGAGGGGTATTGGGATCATTGTGCCAGAGATCAATAAAGTCGAGGACTTTCTTCGGGTCCAATAGTAGTGGCACAGATGTACCTTTGGCTCTAGCGGCCCTTACTTGACGGTCTCTGATGATTCCCGCGAGTTCTTCATCAGATGCCTCATCATCAGATGGCACATGGAATGCAACCATTTTCTTCTTTGGGCTAGGCCGAGGACCTCGTCCAAATTGTTGCTTTGGTCTTCAAATGAGTCGGACCAGTTGAAGAAATGGGAGCTGCTGAGGAACTTGCAGAGACGCCTGAGACAATTGAAAAGCCAGCAGTCCTTTGACATGTAGCTAGGTGCATAGGAACTGAAGGTTTTGACGGAGCTGTTGAGGACTTTGGTGGAGCAGCAGAATTTTGAGGAATTTGCTTGGATGGTGCTGCTGAGGAACTTGGCCGTGAGGGCGCAGATGATGAAGCACTTGGCTTATGAGCAGGCTTCTTTTGCATTGATTTCCTCGGTTTGACCGAGACCTCTGTGGCAGTAGCAGCGGCAGAATCCTCATTGAATTTCTTCACTGCCTCCTTTGCTTTCTTTGCCAATTTTGCTTGGCGTTTAGCCCATTCATCAGGAAAGTCCTCACCTCGTTTGATGCTTGTGGGATCAGCTATTTGGCCAGGTGCCAAAGGAGCTCTTGGGCATGGAGTATTAAGAGCGAATTTCTTCATGTACTTAGGAGTTACATATCTATATTCCCTCCATTCCCGTGCCCATCTCCGTTCAATCTTCTGAATACGCACCTTGCATTGATTTTTGCTTTCTTCATCCGGTGTGCGATGAGTCGGCATATATTTCCTCGTGGATTTCAAACGCAGTCATAACCTCGTGTTTCTTTCCTCCCTTACGTGGCTTCTTACCATCTGCCATTTTCTTGATTGAGGAAATTGAACAATTGAGTTCTCTAAAGAAGTGTGCAGTTTTTCTTCGAGGAACGCTGCAAATGAGTTAAGTTGATGAGAACCTAGTGATTCAGCAGCGGACATTTGTACCTGTGAACAGAGTATAGGTGCGAGGAATTTGGAGAGGTCATATGCTCGTTCTCGGAAGGTTTTTCAAAAAACAAGTTTTGAGGATTTGACCAGATGAGCCTTGAAGAATTTTACTAAGCGTTCTTTGTCTTAGGTTCGAGTTGTATAGATCGAGGATCCACACAATTGAGGAATCTTGAAGAAAATCATAGCTTAGAGAAACGAGTCAAGAGATTTGAGGTGTTCATATGTGTGAAGATTTGAGGAATAAACACTTTTGAAGAATTTGAAGAAAATTTGAGAATCAAAGCGAGTAATAAAAGTAACTTTTAATTACCCGAAGTGAAGAACACGACAAACTAAGAAGAATAGTTGGGAAGTTCGTCCGTTCAGATCTTCCACGCCCTAACTTGGCGAATGAAGACAGCTACGGCAACGGCGGAGTGAAGATTTCATGATCGGGCGCGAGTACGTCGGGCGACGAGGTCAAGGCAAAGGAAGCTTTTCCTCACCGGCGATGATAGAGTAGCGGCGGCGCTAGGGTTTGAGGAGCTCGAGCGGGAGAGAGAGGTCGAGCAGAGTAAAAGAGTGAGGAAGGGGAGAGGGATATTTATAGACGCGGTGAAAAACGGGTCGCTCAAGATTTAGGGACGAACAAGCCCTGACCATTTCCCTTCTCACAACATGTGTCACCCTCGTACTGTGTAGTGGAGATCGTGTACGATCGTGGGTGAATAAAGTAATGCATCGTGGGATGCGGAACGGTTTGAGCGGCAAAAAACGAAGGTGTGGATAAGATTCGTTTTAAAGTTACATTCGCAATTTCTTCAGCTGTAAAGGACACTGTGTTTATTTTGATCGTGTTTCATAGTAGAACGCACATGATGATTTTGTGAATGGATTGGGTTGTGTATAGCATTGAGGGGAAAGGGTCCGATCACATTCACTTTGCATAAAAAGCGACTTGAAGAAATAGCCATAAGTGAATCTTTGTAGAGGACATAAACCCATATATATATATAGCCAATGAAGAAAGACGACGGAAATAGTGAAGATTTTGCAAAGTTGAAGAATTTGAAAAACTGAAGAATTTCAAAACTGAGGAAAAACTCAAATTGAAGATTTCAACTTTGGTGGTGGCGTGACCCACCGTATAAGAATGATGATTTCAGACACCGCATACAATTGTCGTAGGGTTACGAGAATCAATTTCTTCATTAATTTCTTCACACTTAGAGTGTTATTCTTCATTGATTGAAGAAAATGTTACTTCATGTGTTGCACATCTAAGTCATCAATTTTGCATAAGTGTTAGGATGTGTGTCCTTTTCAAAGAACATTCGAAGATTCTAAGATATTTAGCTCACACCGCAACTTGCTAAATTTCTTCTCATCCAAGGGCTTAGTGAAGATATCAGCTAGCTGTTCTTCAGTCTTCACGTGCTCGATGGAGATGTCGCCCTTCAACACATGATCACGAAGAAAATGATGACGAATTTGAATGTGCTTAGTCTTCGAGTGCTGAACTGGGTTGTGAGCAATCTTGATGGCACTCTCATTGTCACAATAGAGAGGCACATTCTTCACGTTGATGCCGTAGTCCTTGAGGGTTTGCTTTATCCATAGCAATTGAGCACAACACGAGCCAGCAGCAATGTATTCAGCTTCTGCAGTGGACAGTGATACACAGTTCTGTTTCTTCGAGGACCAACAGACCAAAGATCGTCCGAGGAAATGACAAGTACCAGATGTTGACTTGCGGTCCACACGATCACCAGCATAGTCAGAGTCACAATATCCAATGAGATCAAAAGTAGAGCCCTTGGGGTACCATAATCCTAGTGTTGGTGTGTGAGCTAGATATCGAAGAATATGCTTCACAGCCTTATGGTGTGATTCCTTCGGTGTAGCTTGAAATCGGGCACACATGCAAACACTAAGCATTATATCTGGCCTAGATGCACATAAGTACAATAAGGAACCAATCATGGAGCGGTATACCTTGTGATCAAGTCAATACCATTTTCATCGGTGCATAGATGGCCATTTGTGGGCATAGGAATTTTGACACCTTTGCAGTCTTGCATGCCGAATTTCTTGAGGACATCTTTGAGGTATTTCTCCTGAGATATGAATATGCCATTGTGTTGTTGATTTAATTTGAAGACCTAAGAAGAATTTCAACTCTCCCATCATAGACATTTGATATTCTTCACTCATCATGTAGGCAAATTCATCACTATAGCGTTGGTCAGTACAGCCAAAGATAATATCATCAACATATATATGGCACACAAAAAGTTCACCATCATAAGATTTAGTAAAGAGAGTAGGATCGAGTGAACCAGGTGTGAAGCCATTCTTCACGAAGAATTCCTTCAATGTATCATACCACGCCCGAGGGGCTTGCTTGAGGCCATAGAGGGCCTTATTGAGTCTGAAGACTTTGTCGAGGATTCTTTGGATCTTCAAAACACAGGGGTTGAACAACATATACTTCTTCCTCAAGCTTACCATTGAGGAATGCACTTTTCACATCCATTTGATATAAAGTGATATTGTGATGGTTAGCATAGGCGAGTAATATGCGAATAGACTCAAGTCTAGCGGCAGGTGCAAAAGTTTCATCGAAGTCAATTCCTTCAAACTGCGTGTAGCCTTGAGCTACTAGTCGTGCCTTATTCCTCACCACAAGACCATTTTCATCTTGCTTGTTGCGATAGATCCACTTTGTGCCAATGATATTATGCTTGCGAGGATCTGGACGTTTGACCAGTTCAGGACATTGTTGAGCTCGAACTGATGTAATTCTTCTTGCATGGCCTGAATCCACTCCGGCTCCAGAAATGCTTCATCTACCTTAGAGGGCTCTGTGATAGAGACAAAAGCATAGTGCCCACAAAAGTTAGATAAATGTGAAGCTTTTGAGCATGTGAGAGGACCTAGCGCTTCAATGTCATCGACGATCTTGTCAACTTGCACTTCTTTTGCAACGCGAGGATGAGCTGGTTGTCGTCGAGGAATTTGATCATTTTCCTCAGCACCATTTTCTTCAGCATTATCTTGGTGCATCAGCTCGGCGTTCTTCACGTCTGGGAATGAATTCTTCACAGTTTCTTGATGGGAATGACATCCTCGGTTGCCTTGAACTGATAGAATCCTCGGTGCTGGTTCGTCTAACACAGAAGGTAGGTGCTCTCTTTGCGAGCCATTAGTTTCATCGAACCGCACATCGGCGGTGTCAACAATCTTGTGAAGAGCGATGTTGAAGACTCTGTAGGTGTGCGAGTCCTTTCCGTAACCAAGCATAAAACCTTCATGTGCTTTCGGTGCAAATTTAGAGTTGTGGTGAGGATCTCTAATCCAGCATTTAGCACCAAGACTTTGAAATAACTTACATTAGGTTTCTTGTTAGTGAGGAGTTCATAGGCAGTCTTCTTGAAGAATTTGTGAAGATATACTCTGTTGATGATGTGGCACGCAGTGTCAATTGCTTCAATCCGTAAAGCGACTAGGCGTTTTGTATTCATCAAGCATAGTGCGAGCCATCTCAACAAGAGTTCTGTTCTTGCGCTCCACGATGCCATTTCTTTGAGGAGTATAAGGAGCAGATAACTCATGAGTGATACCAAGTTCATCAAGATAGTCATCAAGACCGGAATTCTTGAACTCAGTTCCATTGTCACTCTGATGTGCTTGATCTTCACACCAAAGTTAGTTGAAGCCCTCGAGGAAAATCGTTTGAAGACTTCCTGCACTTGATTTTGTAAGTAACAATGTGTACCCATGTGTAACGAGAGTAATCATCAACAATAACAAAGCCACATAGTGATGCTTCATTAACGATTTGAGTAATGATTGGGACCAAAGAGGTCCATGTGAAGCAATTCGAAGGACGAGTAGTGGTCATGATAGTCTTCATTTGGATGCTTGGCCTTGGTCATTTTTCCAGCTTCACAGTTCGCATAGGTGATCCTTGAGGAATTTGACATTCATAATGCCAATGACATGCTTCTTCTTCGCAAGCGTGTGCAAATTCCTCATGCCTGCGTGACCAAGTCGTCGATGCCATAGCCAGCCTTCTGAAGCTTTTGCAAGTAGGCACACGGCTGGTTGTGGTCCTTTAGAGAAGTCAACAATATACAAGTCTCCTCTCCTAAAGCCTTCGAAGACTTTGGAATTGTCAGCTTCCATAATCACAACACAACGATACTTTCCAAAGATAACAACCATATCAAGATCACAAAGCATTGAGACTGACATTAGGTTATATCCTAAAGACTCAACAAGCATGACTTTGTCCATGTGCATGTCCTTAGAGATAGCAACCTTACCAAGTCCCAATACCTGACTTTTGCCTTTGTCAAAGATGATATGCTTCAGATGTGACAGTGATTAGGTAGCATCCATCAATAGATTCTTGTCACCAGTCATGTGATTTGTACATCCACTATCGAGAACCCACTCAGTGGCTTTGGGTTGATCATCCTGCAGATGAATTAGTACAACTTACAATCTCATATACTTCATCAGTGAAGAATATGATATCAAGTTCATCAGATGAATTTCATCAGTCAGTATTCAGATAAGCAGTAGGAGGACGTGTGAAATGAAAGTTCATTTCATCATGATTAGCCTGCGTCCTTCGTGCATTTTGTCGTGCCCTCAAAGAAATTCTTGAGACGTTTAGGCACGCCCGAGACCTGACCTGCAGAAGAGATTAGTTCTTTTCTTCACCACCCACATCTGAAGGTGTGGCAAAGAGTTCATCATTCTGCGAGCACCATACGAGAATGGTGGCATAGAGGCCAAACCATTTCGTTTCACATAAGAGGGGTTAGGGTAAGCATATGAATAAGCGGAGAGAAATTCTTCGAGGACTTATGAACATATTGGTTTGAAGAATAATGCACATATTCATAGCCCTTAGCTCTACCCTGCGAAACAGAGTTGTTAGCATGATGATAATCATATGAGGACTTTGATCCTTTTGAGGAATTTGATCCACGTGAGGAATTTGGTCCGTATGAGGACTTGGATCCATATGAAGAATTTGATCTGGGGTTCCTATTCTTCCTGGTGGTGTCATGAGGACATTCACACGAAGACTTTCAAGGCACTTCTTGGGAACCCAGATTTTCTTCATAGGGGAACCGTTCCTGCAGCTTAGTGCCAACATATCTAGCAAATACTTCACCATTCTGATTTTTGAACAGTTTATAGTTGGAGTCAAATGACTCATCAGAGAATGAGGAAATTCGCACGTAAAACCAGATAAGGTAGATGGATCAACTGGAGGTCCCTTTGCAGCAACCCATGAGGTTTTGGGATACTGCTCAGGCTTCCAATACGTTCCATCAGCATTGAGTTTCCTCTCAAAGGCAATGCCCTCTTTCCTAGGGTTCCTATTGAGGATCTGCTTTTTAAGCACATCACAAAGAGTCTGATGCCCTTTGAGGCTTTTGTACATGCCTGTCATGTACAATTCCTTGATCTGCATCGTCGGTGATACTAGCAATGTCCTCGAGATGAGGAATTAGTGATAGCGAGAGGCAGTTGAAGAATTTGTATGATTGAAGCATTTGAACATTCAGGTGAAGAATTAGCAGATTCACGTTCAATGCACTTTAAGCATGGAGGAACAAATTCTTCCTGAGAAGCGCTGATTTGTTGAGCAAGTAATGAATCGCGCTCCTTTTGAAGATCTTCATAACTCACTCTTAGCTTCTCAAGATCTTGCTTTCTTTGAAGAAATTCATAAGAAAGTTTCTCATGATCAGATAAGAGAGTGTTATGATGACCTTGAAGGTTGTCAAGCCTAGACTGAAGTCTCTGAAGGTTTTCGATCGGGGCTTGAGTGCGATCCATTTCTTCACCTAACATATCATCACTCTTATCTAGCATGTTTTGAACCTTCTCAAAAGCCCTTTGTTGTTTTATAGCAATCTTAGCAAGTTTAGAGTAGCTGGGCTTGAGATCCTCATCGATTCATTTTCACTAGATTGAGGAGGAGGTGAAATTTAGTACCTTAGCACCTTTTGCCATGAAGCAATAGGTGGGAGCGTAATCATCATCATCCTCATCGGGCTTGTCGGCGGAGTCAGTTTCTTGAGTGTTGAAGATGGACTTGCTAACAAAAGCGATAGCAAGAGCCAGACTAGCCACACCAGATTCGGATTCTTCAGACTCCTCCTCTTCCTCATTTTCCTCAGATTCAGCTTCAGAGTCCATTTCCTGGCCAATGAATGCCCGAGCCTTTTTGGAGCTGCTCTTCTTGTGAGAAGAAGGTTTTGAGGATTTTGATGATTTCTTTTTCTTCTTCACGTCATCAGAACTGTAATCCTTGTGTTTTCTTCTTTCTTAATTCCTTTTCCCACTGAGGACAATCTTGGATATAGTGACCAGGTTTCTTGCATTTGTGACAAAGTCTTCTCTTATAGTCACTAGATGAGGAATCACTGCTTCTTGAGGATTTTCCAAAGCGACCACGTCTTGAGAATTTCTGGAATTTCTTCACGGCGATTGCTAGCTCTGGCCAAATTCTTCAGGATCTCCTAGGCTACTACCGAGTCTTCACTCTCAGATTCGGACACAGCCTTGGCCTTGAGGCACGTGTTTTCCATAGCCGTAACCATAGAGATCTCTCTTCACCAAGCTGGAACTCGTGAGTATTTAGCCTTTCGAGGATATCAGCAGGATCAAGAGACTTGTAGTCAGCTCGTTCTTGTATCATCGGTGCGGAGTATCAAATGAGGAATCAAGCGATCTTAGCAATTTCTTCACCACCTCATGGTCGGTGATGTCGGTGGCACCAGTGCTTGAAGCTCATTTGAGATGTCAGTGAGGCGATCGAAGGTTTGTTGAACATTTTCATTGTTGAGTCTTTTGAAGCGGTTGAAGAGATTCCGGAGAACATCAACTCGAGAATCACGCTGAGTTGAAACACCTTCATTTACTTTGGACAGCCTGTCCCCGGATGAGTTTGGCAGATTCCAAAGCACTCACTCTTCCATATTGACCTTTGCTCAGATGGCCACATATGATATTCTTCGCTTGAGAATCGAGTTGCTTGAATCTCTTCACATCAGAATCATTCAGAGAAGGTGTGACTGAGGAAACACCTTTTGTCACAACATACCAGAGATCGTTGTCAATTGCTTCCAGATGCATTCGCATTTTGTTCTTCCAGTAGGGGTAGTCCGTCCCATCGAAGGTAGGACACCCTCGAGACCTTGATCATACCTGCGGTCGACATAACTAAAACTCCGGTGGTTAAACCAAAATCACACAGAACAAGGGAGTACCTTGCTCGATACCAATTGAAAGTGCGTTATATCGACTAGAGGGGGTGAATAGGCGATTTTTATGAATTCTTCATCGAGGAATTTGCGGTGAGGAAATTCCTTAGCGAAGAACTACTTGGCGGAATAAGTACTCGAAGTAAGCATAACAGATTACAAGCATAGTCATCATGATGAAATGAAGACAATCACAGAGTCTGAAAAGCGTAATCACAGGATAACACAGGATGAAGACAAACAGATGAAGAAATTGAGCTGAGGAAATTGAGAAAGTCTTCAGTCAAAGTCTTCAAACACAGATATGAACAAATACTCAACACAGTAATGAGGAAATGAAAGGGTTGAGGAAATAGAACCGGTTAGGTTGGTGAAGACAATGATTTGGTAGACCAGTTCCAACTGCTGTCTCAGTTGTACGTCTGGTTGGAGCGGCTGAGTATTTAAACTCGAGGACACACAGTCCCGCACACCCAGTCCTGAGCACGCAGCTCAGGACACCAAGTCCTCACCGTGTTCTCCTTGAACTAAGGTCACACAGACCTCGTCCAATCACTCGTGGTAAGTCTTCAGGCGACTTCCAAACCTTCACAGACTTGGTCACTCGGCGATCCACAATTCCTCTTGGATGCTCTAGACCATGACGCCTAACCGTCTGGAAGAAGCACAGTCTTCAAAGGTAACAAGCGTCGGATCCACGAAGGATCAATTTCTTCAGTGATGCTCAATCACTTTGGGTTTGTTGGGGTTTGGTTTTTTGGTTTTTCCTCACTTGATGATTTTCTCTCAAAGTCCTCAGAGGATGGGTTGCTCTCAAATGACAAGTGTCAAGTTCTCTCGGAGCAGCCAACCAGCTAGTGGTTGTAAGGGGCGGCTATTTATAGCCTAGGGAGCAGCCCGACATGATAAGACATAAATGCCCTTCAATGATATGACCGTTAGGTGGATAAGATATTTTGGGACAGGTGGCCAAGAAGACAAAGAATCGGCCGGAAATTTGACTCTCAAATTCCTCGGGGCTATCATGTTCCTCCTTTGTGTAGGCAATTCGCCTTTGGCGAATTCCTAACTCCTCGGTCGAACAAATTCCTCGTGACGGAAAGAGCTTCGTCTCATCCTGAAGAAATTGACTGAACTGTATGAGATTTCCAAAAGCTTCACTTGAAGGGATTGGTAGGTGTAGGATTTTGAGTTGAGCATCAAATGGAAATTTTTACTTAGTATTTCCTCGACCCCCTTTAACAGAACGGTGTTTCCTATGACTCAAGAAAGAGAAAATGAAACTAAGAAAACAAAAGTCGTCACGCTTCATGTTCCTCAAATGAATACCAAGTCTTCAAGGTCACACCAATTTCTTCACTTTCAAAGTCTTGAGAAAGTCTTGAATATCGAAGTCTTGGATGAAGAACTTCATTTTAGGGGTCGACTTTCTCTCAGAATATCAAACTCCTCATAGACTTATAGACCTGTGTACACTCACAAACGCATTAGTTACTTAACCTATAAGTCTTCAATACACCAAAATCACTAAGGGGCACTAGATGCACTTACACCCACCCCTTCTTCCTCCTTGAGCAAGACACGCACCGGATCGCCGCCGCTCGCCGGGATCCCGAGATCCCCGGGATCTCATCCCGATCCCCTCCCGATCGCCCCCTCCTCCAAGTCGTGCCCCCCCCCTATATATACCCCTCCCCTCGCCCCGTTTCTCCCCTCGCCCCCTCGCCCGACCCTCGCCTTCGCCCGCAATCGCCCGCCGGAGTTCACCGCCGCCACCGCGCCATTAGCCCCGTCCCGAACGCCCCGGCCACCCTCGACCTCACCCGACTCCACCCCGAGCCGCCTTGCTCCGCTTGAACCACGGAGGTCCCTTGACGTCCCGAACACTGAGCCGTCAATCGCCGCCCGAGCCGCCGTCGCCCGTCGACCCGTCGGTAAGTCGCGAGACTCCTCCGCCGTCCGATCTAGAACAAACGGTGTAGATTAGATTCCCAAGGGGTAGGTTTATTTCAAATAAACCGGTTAGTTCAGTTTTAGTTAGGGTTTAGTTGGACCGGCCGACTCGGTTTAAAACCATGTGCGCTATTTAGTTATATTACGTGAAGCGTTATATAGGCCCATTAGCCCGTTTTTCGTTTTAGTTTTATTTTTCGTTTTCTGTTTTAACAGAATAGTTTCAGTTTTGTAAAATTCATATCTTTTAATCTAATTAATATTTTTAAGTGATTCTTTTTTTGTTGGTTTGCAAATTTATCGTATTTTCTGAAGAAAATATAATTAGTCATGTTAAAATTATTCAAAATTGCTTTATTTTAGATTTAGACAGAATAGTAATTCTGCTATAAAATGAGTTAGGAATATTATTTTTTAGTGATTCTTTTGTCACAACTTTGTTTTGACATTACCTAACCGTAGGTATTTATTTGGGCATTTTAGGATTAATAAAAAAATAGTTTTAACCAGAATCATGTTATTCTTAATTATTTAACTAGCTACTGTTTTCCTATTGTTTTAATTAGAAAATAAATTTATTTTTCATGAGAGATAGATTATTCTAGGTTAGTTTCTGTAACTTTAGAGCATGAACTTTTATTTATAATAAATAAAACTTTTATTTTATTTTTCTTACTAGAATTTGCTTTAGGCCTAATAGGAGTTTTATAATAGATTTTAAGGTGATTCTTTTTGCTCCTAGTTGCTTGATGAATTATTTTCTGTTAGGTAGCACAAACCCATGCTTAGGTTCTGTTAAGAAAAATTTTGTAGTGCAAAACTATTTCTTGATTGTTATTGGATATGGGAAAACTTTGAGTTGGATTTCTTTGAGTTTTTCTTTGGGTTTTGGTTCAAGTGCTTTGTGTGTTATGTTAGCATGCTATTATGTTAAGTGGTCATATGTTGTATGCTTATTATGATTGTTGTTTGCCTCGGTAGAATTTCCGGAGTCGTAAGCTTGCTACCACGAGTCCCTAGTTTTCGAAGATCGTCAGCAAGGCAAGTTCACTTTGACCATGCTTTCATACCTATGTTTTATTGCATTCAGTGGCATCTTTGCAACCACCCCTCAGTAGTGTTATTGAATCCTTGTAGTTGAGTAGTATGCATGAGGTAGGAACCCATCACCCTGTTACCAAGCCGGGACGTTATTTATTTTAATGCTACGCTATAGTAGACGGGTTTGGTATGAGTGCTCAGGAGTGGTGTGAGAATGGAGGATTTACGTCAATGACGACAACACCATGATGAAATCTGCAAAGACTGCATCTTCAAGGCCTCAAGACTTCAAGACTCGAGACAAGAATTCAATACACACTACTGGGTGAAGGACGGTTGACGGGCACCCTGGAGAAACCAGTGGTTGGCTGGGATGCATGGAGAAGCGCCATGACATCTTGCGGAAAGCTTCACCCAGACTCAAAGAGACGGAAGAATACTTCATGCCCAGAAGCTTACCTGTGCAACCGCAAGTCAATATGGGCTCTGGCTTGGTTGACCTTAGTTGTGACTCTGGCTGGGACGGTGCTAGCAGATGTAGAACTACGGTAGGATTGGATGAGCACCGGACAGTGGTCAGAGGAACTCGGAAGACCATGTTTCGGTCATTTTGTTCTCAAACACCCTGAAGTGCGAGAACGTAAAAAGAGGGATCGAATCTTGCGGGTAAAGTGTACAAACCTCTGCAGAGGGTTTAAACCTAACCGATTAGCCGTGTCCCCGGTTACGGACAATTTGAGCCTCTGGACTTGGATCTATCTCGGAACTCTCAACACCGGATTGATAACTTAATCGTGGGCAACTTATGATGATTTTGGGCTATGAGACATCGGTTGGCGGAACCATGTCATGAAAGAAAATTCCATAGTATAGACTTCATTTATTCCTTTGATGTAGGGAAATTAAATCCACTTTTACGCAAACAAAACTCAGACACAGAGCCACAAAGCCATACTGCATATAGTATATTTTATCATCTGTTTTCTCTTATTGTGGTCTTGCCGGTACATTTAATGTACTGACCTACACGGCTGCAACGTATCATGTTGCAGATATTTTTCTTCCGACGAGTAAGAGTACAGTACAGGGTTACGGTCTACACTCAACCTGCCGATGGCGTTGATGGGACTCCACACCCGACTATTTGTTTCCGCTGTGACTTATGAGGTATATATCAGTTTTACGTTAATTATACATGTGATTGCACTTTGATATATACATTGATGTACTGTGTGTGCCAGCATACTGATCCAGGGATGGCACAGCAACACAGAGGCTTGACCGTCTGAGGTCGGGTCGCTACAGAGTGTGTAATATTTTATTTGTTCCACCCATTTTATATGTTGTTCCTTTTTCATGTACATTGATAGCTATCAAGGCTTGCTGTTAGTATATATAGTTATGTATTTGAAATTCTTTTACTCCCTTGAGCTTTATGAGTGTTTAACATTTGGTTTGCTCCAATCAGTGTTAAACGCTGTTCAGTTTTCAGCATTGATGAAGCATGCGGGGTCATGAAAATTCCGAAAGCATACATGGATTTAAAAATGTTTTTACTGCCTTCAGCTGTATTAGTGTGTATGAGTGTCTAATATTTGTCCCGCATCTTCCTAATTATTATATTGGTGCTCAAATTAATATATTTGACGCCATCTTGACGCTCAATTTAATGTGCTCAAATTATATTGGTGCTCAAAAAATGATGTTCATAAAAAGTTGTTCAAATAAAAATATTTACTATAAATGGAAAATAACTTAATAAAACCGGAAAAGGAATCATAATAAATTTAATTTTGGCAGATATAGTAAATATCCATATAAAAACTATTTGATGACGGCAAGTTAATTTATTTAATGACCAAAATCCCTCATATAATATCCGGAAACAAATAGTATATGACGACAAGTGATCATGCCAATCACCAACCATGTCATCAAATCAGAACGTGTATCATCAGCCTTAAATGTATTTCCGTTATATCTCCAAAGGGGTTGGTGACATTAAAATTAGTAGTGATAGTTTATTTAATGGCATGTTCATTGTTTTTCATTGTAAACTACTACTGGTTTGATCACGCCGAATCCTAAATCTGATTCTAGAAGATTTTATTTTGTGATTGTGATCATCTCGGTTGCCTTGTAGAGGGATTTTCTAATCTGCGTTCCTTATAAACATCTATAAATTGCTACACCCTTGCACCACCCAAACCAGAACGCTCCACCCTTGCATCACCAAAACCAGAACGCTCCACCCTCGCCACTCCATTTTCTTTGACATGTCGTCATCCAATAGTTCCGAGGATAACCATCATGATCAAGAAGGCACGAATCAGATTCACCCTGATGATCTAGGTCAACTGGAAGATGAAGAACCGCACCGAGATCGTGTTCTTAGTGAGGGATCCTCACGAAAGTGTAAGAAACTAAAGATGCATGATCATAATCTGCCTATTCAGTTCCCAACCACTCTTTCCACAAATCACTTTGATAACCTAATCCGACGCCGTGAGGTGCATCACATCCCTCGTGCACATGTCCCCTCAGCCTGGGATATCCAGCGTGACACGGGGACAAATGCACAAAGGAAAGATGGTTGGGGTACCACAAACTATGATATTCTGCAGGCATAGCAGCGTACTAGCATGTTGGTGCAGACTTTGATTAACCAAATGGATCATTTTACGGAGGTGGTCATGAAGCATATCCAAGCATGCGCCAAGAAGCCACCCCCACCTTGAAATGACCAAGCATGAGGGGGTCTACATTGTTATTTATATTTCTTATTATGTTAGTTGTTGCATTGCTCCTTATGAACATTTATCAATGTAATCGTTCGGATTCAAATAATCAAGGGTTATTAGTTTGCTTGTTCTCTCATACTTATGCTTGATGTCAATGTGATACGCGCAAACCATTTATCTATATCTACACTAACTATAAGAGACAAAAGGTTCCCTCACCTATCTTTGGGATGCTCTGTCTACCTCCAATTGTCACCTCATTACCAGTGTGTTCTCCACGGCGTGGGCTTGATGGCTTCCGCTGCTCTGTATGGGAGAGAGAGCGTGCGTGTGTGAGAAAGGCCCAAGGGCCAGAGCAGTTTTACCCAGGCGCAAAAATTTTGATGCCGACGAGCAGCAGCCACCCGAGTACTTATTTGTTCGTGTTTCGCAAGAAGAACCAGTACTCGGGCGTTGAGGGAGAGAGAGAGAGAGATGGATCGATTATTTTTTCGTGATCGAGAGATGCTGATGATGTGCTGCTTCTGCTAATGCATACACAGAGAGGGGCGTGTGTCTAATACAGTTCCTCCTAATGCATACGCATAGATAGACAAAATTATATTGTGTGCTATCTATGGGAGCGCGTACTTCTACTACTATTATCTTTATTTGATGTACTGTTGTTTCTCATTTGTACGTATGTGTGTTTTAAAGATTGTTGTGATGAACAATAATAAGCAATATTATCTTTTGCAAAGCTGTGTTCGAATGCATGATTCGTATTCCAATAATATTGTTTGATATACATGAGGATAGGAAAATTATGTGTTAGACATGATTTATACTAAAGTAATAATATTGTCTATTGTCTGTTAGCAATTACCTATAAATTAATTAAAGACATGATTTACGCAAGGGCAATTACCTATAACATAAGTAAAGATATCATCAAGTTAATGGTAAAAAACAGAATATAAAAGGGAAAAATAAATAATTTTATGTGACAAATAGAAAGTCAACCTTTCATAGGCAACAAATTGTGATTCTATACGCATGTGATATCTCAGATACGTTTTCCCTGGCAAGTTATCATAAATCACAAATTTGCATCAATTATATATGATGTGAATCAATTCGGTTGATCATGGACCTATTTTGAGATGTCTGTTTCCTTGTTTAATAAAGAATTTTTAATATGTTGCCGAATATTAAAGATCTGACAGATATGTCACCCACGGGGACCTAGCTTGCCAAAAATAGACATTCAAATATATTT
Organism: Aegilops bicornis; assembly: GCA_021605145.1. Taxonomy (NCBI): domain Eukaryota; kingdom Viridiplantae; phylum Streptophyta; class Magnoliopsida; order Poales; family Poaceae; genus Aegilops; species Aegilops bicornis. Next base: position 55,720,781 of record CM038673.1, on the reverse strand, counting down.
CGTTTTCCCGCCGCCCTCAATGCTTATAAAAACAAGCCCCGCTGCACCATATTTGTCTTCATATATTTCGATAGAGGAAAAGTCATATCCTACATGACGACCATGGTAATCTCATACGGATCGATCACCTCTAAGAGGGTGATGGCGTCGTCGCCAGCTCCTGTCATCAGTCAACCCATCACCCCTTCGATGAACAGGCAATATATAAGATCACCTCTACTATTTGCCATCACTTAATAATGTTTTATTTTATTGAAATAATCACCATTGTTTTGTCTCCTTGTCTTTATCTTAGAAGTTGTAGCGCATGGCATAGACTAGAACATATTAATAAACTTGGCGACTAAAACAGATTTTGTCGGCTTGTTCATCTTGTATATTAGTTAAAACTAGATGGACAGTTAGTCTGAAATACAGAATAGTTTTTTTTATTCATTGCAAAATATTATCTTGCTATAACCAAACCCCGTAGGATATACAATTTTTTCCATGGCTCCGAAACACCCCGTCCAAATATAACAGAATCAATCTACGCATTATATTGCATGATGCAACCCCAAAAAAAATCGCTAGATGTGCAACTGAGGGTGGTGGAAATATTGTACTGGGAAGGAGGAGATAATCTGATGAAGTAGAAAAAGGAGGACAATAAGAAGAAAAGGAAGAAGAAAATAAGTAAGAAAAACATGAATAATATGTATAATTTTTAATGCTTAGTGTTGGGCCACTAGAATGTTATGCTCCTTGTCTGTTTAATTTTATGCTCCCCTTGCAAATTAATTTTACTTCATCCTTTTGTTTTATTCTACGCACAGGAACTTAAATTTTCATCGAGTCCAAATGGAGCACATATATAAGAACTGCTGGATTATTCAAGCTAAGATCATGTGGAAGGCTCGCATCAAAGAGAATGGCATGGGAAACTTGTACCTTCAGTGCATACTACTCGATCGGCATGTAAGGCATTAACCATCTACTTTACAGACACAAAAACATGTTTTTTTGCACATTGTTTTTATGATTCATAAAAATATTTTAGGGAACAAAGATGGAATCAATTGCGTACAACAGCCAGGCAATCCGTTTCAACAGCATGCTACAAACCGGTAGGACCTATGATTTCAATCGGGTCGGGTTCAGCCCCACAGAAATGCCAGATGGACATTTCTGGTACCTAAACATGGACTTTGTCACCACACTAAGTTCTACGACCGAGGTTTGGATGTCGGCACAGCAGATAACGTCGACAATTTGCCCACCGTGCTTCCCAAAGTTTGAAGAAATATTTGAGCTACGAGACAAAACCATCACTGGTGCATCATCTTTACATTTGTTCTTGCATATTACGCTGTATAACTCAGAGTCTCATTCTGATTTCAAATTGGCAGATGTGGTTGCTATACTTGCATATGTTGGTGAGATAGAATATAAGTGGGACTCAATATATGACCGCCGCGTCCCTTCCCTCGAGATTGGCCTCATGAACTTTTAGTAAGCGCCATTGTATAATTTGAGTTTTTCATATTCTTATTTTTGTAATTTTATTGTTGCAATGATAGACTCACTTTTGTATTTGTTTGTAGACGGCATATAATTTTCTTATGTGTACGTGAAGAACACGTTGGGCGTCACTTATGCCATTTTTGCAATGCACTGACAATCTGTTCGAGAAGATTGTTGTTACTTACATACAAGCAAATCGGAGGGATCGATGCTTCCAAACTACGAGGGAGAGCACATTCATCTTCTCTCCTAACATTTATGATGGTCATCATTATCTACAAGGTAGGGGCTGCGTTCTATTTTAAATTTGTTTTGAACGTATTTTTTCTATAATACTATGTCACTACTATATAACACTGATTTTTATCGTAGATATCCATGAAGCCAGCCTCATGACACATGATGAAACACGTGCGTACGTCAACGATGTTGTTCAAGCTAGGAACAATGGACACTAGAAGTATCCCAAATGAAATTAGAGCGGCCTTGAGGTTTTTGGACGACTGACTATGCACTAATGCATATTGAAATGTCGCAAATAAATGGCTACTACAGTTTGAGAATTATCATGGACCTTTGAGAATTGTGCTTTTGACAATATGAATAATGTATTCTACGTCTACAGTATACCTTGAAAAAAGTAGTGTTTTCTTTTGTCTTACGTCGTCGTCATTCGTCCGTCTCTCCCCGACCCTTCCTTTTTTAACGGGAGCCAGAAAAGTGAACAGGACACGCACGCAGTATATTTTTATTTTGGAAAAACTAGCTAAGCCTTCTGTACCTCGTGCAATCCCGACGCAGGCATATACACGTATGTTTAAAAAAATTATGATGTTTTGGTATTATCAAACTATCCAGACTTTATGATGTATTGGTATTATTGAAGTTTGGTTTTACTACCATATTGTTGGTTTATTAATTGATGTTTCTTTGAATTTTAGTTCCTTCTAAATTGAACATTGCCCTCTGGCATGTAATACTTTCGTAGACGCTCTAGCGTTGTTCGGGTCCAATATGGGGCAGGTACCCTAGACCTATGGCCGTGTGCTGTCCCTACCTTTGCCCAGGGTTTTGTTGCCGCCGATCTTGCTCGGCAACTTAAGGAAGTTAATGAAAGTTTTGCAGTTAAAAAAATTATAATGCCCACGGAGGCCAATGATTGAATCAAGAGGGGGAAAGATTTATTAGAGGAAAGCCACCGGGGCACACCGTTGAAAACAGGGGGGCAGATTAATTAGGGAAAGACATCAGGGCCCACCGGTTAAATGATGGGGCTGCAGCGATCGTATTCCGTGTGGGCATCGAGCGTTGCAGCGATCGCTCGCGAAAGAGTATATCCTGATTCTTTCTATTTTTAGATTGCGAAAGTTATTGGGAAATGGAGGCATATACTAGGAAACATTTAATATGTCTCTGATATATCTGCATAGTGCAACCAAAATAAAGATCTTGCCTTAATTTATGATTGTTTTTTCTTACGGAAACATGCAAGTAAGGAACGTTAAGGGGCACCTTCCTAACAGTTCAAGCACAATTCCCGTCGGGCATCATCTCTGCTTAATAAAATACTACGGGTCCTGACTTCACCGTCGTCCAATGATCCCTCCCTCACTTTACCAGTGCTAGGACAGAAGTTTTGCCCCGGTAATGGAAGCAATGCCAATTTTTGGGGGAGTGCGACATGCAGTCGACTTCCTGTACGATTTCATCACGCTGTCCTCAAACGAAGAACAACTAGAGTAAGTTTTCACAGCCCTAAATATCTAATCTTGTTTGCACTTCATCGTCTAGGTCAAGTGCCCTTTACATGTATAATTTTTATATAAGTTATCGTATAATTCCACCCCAGTCACTCCCAACAATATTGAACAAGTGATATAACACTGCAATCTGTTAAAGTTTTTGCTGGTGCATAATATAAAAATACTTAACTTATGTAGAGACTGTAAACTTTTTTAGGTCATTTGATGTGATATATGCTATCGTTAAATTAGTCATATGTTATAGACACCAACACAGTTGAATTGTTTGAGTTTAGGTTTACTTAAACTTATGAATGTTATGAACCTTGTTCTTCCTTTTTACAACACAATCTGGATTAACAACCCCCGCCCATTCCCTATCGAGATTAGCCTACGGATCATCCGAGACACCATCAGAGGAGATGGAGTTATCCATCTGTTGTGCTTCAATCTTGTCGTCCGTAAGATTACTACCGACGTAGCGGAGAGGAGCGCACGCACCAGCTCTGTTGGAAAGACACATTTTTTCAATTTGGGATTCCATGAGCACGCACGGGCGCTAAGGCAGACTTGGTTAAGCCATGAACAGCGCACCAATGCGCTGATTAATAATGTCGTGCTTGAACCGTTTCCAAGATACGACGTGTTTCACACCCCTACAATTGTGAGATTTATCATTGTTATAAATTAGTATGGTTATTTTGTTTGACATTTACCTTTGTCTACCAAATGCAGTATATTATCCCACTGGCACACGTGGATTCTTCATACGGTCTTTTAGCAGTGAAAATGGAAATGGAGAGGACTATCACGATTGATTATTCGAACCAGGCTTTATTTCAGTTTGAGGAGGACTTCCATGACACTGATCTTCAGAGGGAAGCCCTTTAGTGAAGCAAGAATTGAGCTTTGTCTTGCAACAGGACGCCCCTGATAGGAACAACCAACTTATGGACTGGCCCGAACAAGAGAATATTCATGTTTCACCTCGGCGGTACTGTTTTAAATTTGTCTTAGGTATTAGTGTGTGCTCTTATATAGCTATTACAATATTGTGTTTTTTTGTGACGGCATGGACTCCGGATTCAAAGTTCTACAGGAGATGGCCCATCTGTATGAAACCATCGGGAATGACATGGTTCATAACATGCCTAGGACTGATGTAAGTGCGTTTGTAATGAGGTTACAACTTATTTTTATGCTTATTTTGAAGGATCCAATAAGTCTCAGGAAGCGACTAATGGTCTAGATGCTGATGGTCAGAGAGAATGAAGCAAAGGACAACATTCCAGATCAAGTTAGAGCAGCGTTGAGATTTATTGGTGGCTAAGGAGGACTGCTGCATCGATAAATACCTAAAAATAAAGTGATGTTTAGTTGCTTGCTAGGTAATAATCTATTTGAATGCCCATGCTGATCAGATGATCAAATGACATTTTATGAAATTTTTATATAGTTTAAAGAGTGATTGATGGTGGCATCCACTAGCTATGTTGGTTGTTTATTTATCTTTCATTCTATCTAAATTTTACGGTTGTAGACCAGACCAGTTTGGACCATACATGGTGCTCCAGTTGAACCGGAGTACCTTTGTGTTGTACCATGGCTGGTTCACAACATACTCAAAGTAGACCAGGTGATGTTTTCAGACATTCCGTGCCTCGCATCATATACTACCTCGTATAGTATAACTCCATCCATACACGCACTGTTATACTATACGAGGTTTTCTTCGTCGGTAATAATCACATTCCAGCTAGAGAATAGTCAATAAACATATGACGTTCATATGGCATGTACCTTGCATATATTCTTTATTTTTGAAGTTGTCCTTGATCTTCCTCTCTCGCCGTTACATTTAATTCCAGCTAGCTAATAGACGCTGCTTATATTTTTTGTGATCCTGAATATAGTAACAAAAATGAGAGATGAATGTTTTTTCTTATTGATCAGTACGTACAGTAAAAAAACAAAACCACTTTAATAGTAGATATGTTAGTGTGCAAGCCGTTAAGATACAGCAAAGCAGCTAGCACAAAGCAGTGAGCGACCAGCAAAGCAGGAAGCATTGAACAACTAATAACAGCAAGCAATGAACAACTTAACATCAGCATCATCAAGAGCAGAGGATGGTGGGGTAGAAGGGGGAGTGAAAGGTGTTGGCTCCTTGTTGTTGCCTGTTATCAGTTGCTGCTGTATTGAAGAGGAGGAGGATTAGCTACTAGAGAGGAGGAGGATGAGGATCTGCTGGCGAGGAGGGGAGGAGGATCTGTTTGTCTTACACAGTTTGTGCAAATATCATCAAGCTTAACAAATGTAAGACCACTCACAATATCACAGACCCCCATAAATATATAATCCCAGGATTGCATATCCGGTGCAGTGATTGTTCAACATAAATAAGAGTACAGGAAGCTACTACTACTAAGCTACTATACTTATCAATTCAAATTTTGTTCAAGTTGCTACCGTTTTGTCGTTTAGAGGATGTACCTGGCTGGCCAAATTCGCTGGAGTCTGCTCTGTCTCAGATAGGCTGCAGCAGTTCCACGCCCCCTTCTGACCCACGCCCCCTTGCAAAAGATCGATGATGCATACAACAAAATCAGAAGGCTGTTAATTGCCATATTTCAGAAACAAAACATTTAAGATTATTTGTTTGTTAATTTAACTTTTTACACGTTGAACTGATTAAATACACATAAGTTATATAGAAAGTTCATGTTTACCTTTTCAAACTGAACAATAATAAAAATAGAATCAATATTTAAATATACATATAAGATATTTCGTTTTTATATGGCATGCAATCAGCAACTTCTCTGCCATGATCAGTTGTTTATTTAATTAATACAACAAATTAATATTTTAGTAAGTTCTGATTTCTGACATCTTTTCTAATTTATTATGAGGTGTGTGTATGATGAAAAAAGGAAAGATATCTGCACCATACATAAGTATATATGGTAGAACTGGAAAGATATCTGCTTCCCAGCCTTCCGCTGCATGGCCTACCTATATATGTTAACCTCCTCTGCCATCCCTCACACCCCTCCTTACTCTCCCTTCGCCCATCACATATAGCAAAGCATCAAAATACCCAGACTTGGAGGACAAATTCCGGAGGAGTACCTTCTGTAAGCAAGGAGCACCAAGAAGGCACCGTCCTCTAGGTATGAAAATTACTGGATCTATCTATTCTGTAAAAGTTTAATAGTTATTAGATTAGGATCATGCTTGGTCAGGCATACCATCAAATTCCAAAGAAAGAACACCATTGGAGATAGTGCCAGGTTATAAAAATATCATAGCCAATACAATTGATTTTAGATCTAATAAAGTAGTCCAATTAGGTGGACTGCAACTGAATACAAACTGTTCTTTCAGATATTATAGGCTAACAGTCTATTCTGACCATAGTTGACTGCCTAACTTTTTAATGAAATCTCATTAATATATTTGAGCCAGAAAAACAAACAATTAACTTCTTAAGTGTTTCAACAAGCCAGAAAACAAACAAATGTAATCATCTTCTGAAGATAGATGTCATCAGAGTCATAATATTAAGTAATTACTGCAGTGTTATCATAGAAATTGCATGATGAAAAAATTCTTCGATGGAATAGTCTAAAACTATTCAAAATGGATATGTAATACTCCAATACCAACTACATTATCAAGATAGAGCAAGTAATACAATGAATATAACAAATAATAAAAATATTCTAAACCACCTTCTGGCCTGCCAAATGAAACAAGTATTTAAACTTTCTATCGGCTCATAAATCATAACTTGCAGACCATCACGAATTAGAAACATGTCGCCATGATTTGATTGAATTATAAACATAATAAACATGTTCTAAGATTGTACTGTTCCTAAGGTAAACAACATAGCTATAAGTCCATGTATAAAATAATAATAAAGAGTTAAACTATATGAACGATATAGTAAAGGAAATCAAAAACTCACTTGCACATGATCTCTTGAACTGGCTCCCTTCATAACCCTCCATCAAATCAAACAAAATAGCCTGCAGGAAATCAAACAGTTACAAATAAATGGTAATCCATCAAACATATTATTATATTAAGCTACAGTGTTCAATCAGTTAACTGATCATATAATAGAAGGCCAGCTAAATATACCTTCGCAGCACCAGTGCTGCTCGGAATGATGTTGAAGCTGGCAGCCCTTTCACCTCTCCAGTCCTTGCTGGAAGGACAATCAATAGTCTTCTGGGTTGATGTAAGTTCATATTTCAGCCACACATAAGCATACAATAGTCAAATATATAATATAAAATGTTGATGAAAAAACCCTGTGTAATGCATTACCAGTCATGGCATGAACTGTGGTCATCAAACCCTCAACGATGCCAAACCTGTCAATGATAACCTGAAAGAAACAAATTATCAGTATACCATTCCCAATATTGCGGTTGGTTTGAGCAGCACAAAACTTCAATGATAAGCACCTTAGCAAGAGGAGCAAGGCAGTTAGTGGTGCAGCTAGCGTTGGAGACAATGTCGATGTCAGATTTGTATGCCTTCTCATTGACACCACAGACAAACATGGGAGCATCCTTGCTGGGAGCAGAAATGATGACTTTATTGGCACCACCCTGAAAGTGGTGACACAGAAAACTAATTTAGTAAATTATACACAACAAAGGTTCAGGTACCATGAAATGGAAAGTGTGAAAGAATGTACCTTAATGTGAGCTGCAGCCTTGTCCTTGTCAGTGAAAACACCGGTGTACTCAACAACGTACTCAGCACCAGCAGCAGCCCATGGGATCTCCTCAGGGTTCCCACATCAGGACATTGTATGATCAGCCTGTGTACTTTACATGGAAATCAACTACATGGCCAAAAAAATGAGCGGTAACAAACCTACAGCCAAACACAGCAACCTCCTTCTCACCGATGAGAAGGGTCTTGGAGTCCTTCACCTTAACTTCATGGTGCTTCCACTGTCCGTTGACAGTGTCATACTTGAACATGTAGGTCTGCAAGTTACAAGCACATAATTCAGAACCATAATATGAGACAATCAGTAGCGCTATGCTTTAATTAAGTACTAACTGGCACGGAGCCTGCATGTGTCTTATTTAGTAAGATAGGAGAGAATACTACCAGGTGTAGATCTATTATAAATACCACAATGGAACAATAGTCACTGCGTGGAACAAATAGATTCCTCGAATCTGGAACTACATAACTATTCTCCACTGAAGTGAGGAATATAACGTATGCATAAGGCACTTGCAAAGCAGATCTAAAAGTCGTTTCCCAAAACTGATGATACAGACAGACATGTAGCGACATTCACTAGATTCATATACATCGCTATTTAACTGTGCTTATGATTGTGTAGCAAAGCATCAGCGTGTAACGAGAACAGCAAATCCAATCATGTTTAGTACAGATCTAAGCTCGTAATCCAGTGAATATAAACGGGTGTCCCGTGCACGAATCCAATACGACCCTACCATACGTGCCTGTAGATTTCATAAGCTAGGAGAATCGAGAACGATACCATGTAGTCGGTGGTGATGAAGGGAATTAGATTGGCTGACGAGGCTCGACATCGGGGCTCTGGAGCACAACCCTGGCCACAAGCCTGCCGATCCGGCCGAAACCTGCAGCGCAAAGAAAACATGCATCCAGTGGCGGAGCGTGACAAGCAATTAAGGGGGGGAGCAATTTTCTAAGTGAAAGCAAAATATGCATGAAAACAGATGTGAATCTTACAAAATTACATGGTAATCGAGCACATCTTGCTCCTTCCATTCTCTGGCAGTCAGGCTCATCAATTGTTGGTTGCCGACTCGTCGTATTCCATGCATATGCAGTAGCAAGTAGGCGGAAAATCTTAGTGATGCCAGAAGATGCAACAAGTAGAGGGCGAATCCAACTAGCAAGCAAGCAGTCCGATGCAGCAACAAGCAGGAAGCTACTCGTACAACAATTGATCAAGCTGCTTGTACTAGCTACCTAGCTTTGTACAAACAATTAATCAAGCTGTTTGTGCTAGCTAGCTATAGCTTTGTACATATGGAATTATGGAGTATGGACTACACAAGTTAATCGGATTGAAAGGGAGTCATCCACCGATGGCTGGGCTTAAACACTTAACATATATACCTCATATATACGTATACTAAAACAAATGCAGTTTGTAAGGGGGGGTCACGACCCCGTTTGGCCTCCACAAGGCTCCGCCAGTGCATGCATCCATCAGAAAACGAACCCACGGAAGCAGCCAACAGTCAACGAATCTAACTCAGGGTTCGGATCCAGTGAATATAAACGACCCTACCATACGTGCCCGTACATCTCATAAGCTAGGAGAATCGAGAACGATACCATGTAGTCGGTGGTGATGAAGGGGTCGTTGACAGCGACGATCTCGACATCAGGGCTCTAGAGCGCAACCCTGGCCACAAACCTGCCGATCCGGCCGAAACCTACAGCGCAAAGCAAAAATGCATCCATCAGAAAACGAACCCACAGAAGCAGCCAACAATCAACGAATCCAACACAGGGTTCGGATCGGCATACCGGACCTTCTGGTGTGGCACATCGAGGCACCCCTCTTCGGATCTGCGCAAGGAACTTGCCGGAGATTAGTACCGGACCTCCGAACGGCAACCAGATCCAGCACCCGCGCCCGGTCGATATTGCTCGTTGTGTGCGGCACCATCGGTCGCACACGGGTCGCCGGAGACTGGTGCGCTGGTCGTGGTCGTTGCGGGCTCGGCGACGTGCGCGACGATGCGGCGGGGGAGGTGAGCGGGTTAGATGTGGCAACTAGCGAGTGAGTGGAGAGGAGAGGTGAGGGCCTGATGCGGCAAAAGCGGGCGGAGGAGCGCGGCCGCCGGCTAGTGGACGCGCGCGGCGATGCGACGGCGGAGGGGAAAAGGCGAGTTGAAGTGAGTGGAGTGAGGAGTGAATGGGATAAGGTTCGCGGGGGGAGGGGGGAGGTGGCGATGAGTTTTGTGGGAGGCGGGGGAGGTGGGCCGTCGCGCGGGGGAGGTGCGCCGTCGCGTGGGGGATGTGCGCCGTCGCCTGTGCTTTTACTTGTGCTGGGCCTGGCCCAGCCTTTCTGGCCCTGTGTAATACTGTGGATCAAAAAAAAATGTTCATATAGATTTAAAATCTATACATGCCTCACAAAATCAATAAAAGTGTATAATAATATGCATGGTTCATAAAAATATACATTTTTTATACTTATTAAATAAACCAAGGGCATCACAAAAAAAAGTGGGGGGCAAATAATAGAAAACACAAATATACTTGGTTGAAGAATGTTCCTCTGCATGCTTTATTTTATTTTGTTACATAGATTTCCATAGACTAAATAAATAATGTAAATATTTTTCTGATAATTACTTACTTATATAAGAACATTATAGTTAGTTGTTTTTCCTGGATTTTCATGGGAGCGACATTTATTTAAACAACATATACTTATAATAATATCAATTAGGTTTTTTTGCATATAAAATGCTTTCTTATTTTCACTTTAATTTTTATTATTTATTATATATAATTATATGATGCAGTAGGAAATATCATTTATATTTCATAATATATATTTCATCATGGTATAGTTGTTATTAGTGTTGTGATGATTTTTTAATTATTTTTATACCTCACAAAATAACATATATATTTACAGTATACATACCTCACAAAATATACAAAAATATATGTATATATATAATATGGTTCATGAAAATAAATATTAAAAAATAGTAGAAAAAACAAATATACTTGGTTAATGTTGGTTTGTTTGTTTTAGTTTTTGTTTGACAATTTTCCATATCCTATACAATTAATTTTAAATAATTTAAGCAATTACAGACCCCTACTTACTTATATATGAACATTATAGTATGTTGTTTTCCTAATTTTGTTGTGTCAGTAAAATGATTTAAGCAGCAAATTTTTATAATAAAACCAAATGCTTTTTTTTAGCAGAGAAAACATTTGTGTTAGTTTCACATTCAGTTTTATTATATATTTTATATAATTTTATGATGCAGTAAATTGATGAGTTTCGACACACGCACTGATGCAATGATGACAGACCAACTTGAAACACCATGAGAAGAGGGGCGTATAGCTAACCTTCCTCTATATGTATCTTATAGATGATAATACAGAAGGTCTATTTTTATAATTTTGTTTTTTCAGAATACAGGAGACATGGATATGGACTTTGGAGATGCACAGAAAGAATACATTGAGGGTTCAGTTGCGATGTCGCTGAGAGGGACGAAATTTCACAACATAAAAATGTCGAAGAGGTTATATCTCATAACAAACCAAAAAAGGATGCTAATTTACATGTTATCCCACAAGGTATGTTTTTAATATTATTATCAATCTTATTTTTGTGATATTCTCTTTTGTATTCAACTAATTTTGCTCATTCTGATTGCTAAGTTGGCTCAATTTTTTATGAATTCGACAGACTATGTTTGCACCCCTAGAGATATTACAGTCATCGAATCAATCAAGTCTGCCCCCAAGAATACCCAGTTCGTGGACATTGAAGATGCCTTGTTATCAACCGACGATTTGGAATGCCTTATGAAAGATGATATGTTCTTACATGACGGTGTAAGACCAAATGCACAAACTTTGTAATTAATATTTTGAAAAAATATAATATCATAAATTGTAAATATAATGTAAATGTTGATTACAGGTGATAAATGCTTATATATATTGCATGCTTGATCACGACCATCTAAAAGTCAGAGCGGGTGAAAAGGTAGAAATTATTAGCACGTTTGTATCTCGCCAGATAAAAGAAGACGGAGAAAGAGACATAGACCCATCAAAACATCACCGCATCGTGCATCATGTTAATACTTATCTACAGCAAGATATGGTTAGTTTTTGTCTCGTTATCCATGCATATAATTATGGATTGTTTTTATTTAATTCATATTATTAATGATTTATTAATATTTATATCTAATTGCGACCGTGACTTGTATGATATTTACACCCAGTTATTCATTCAGATTAACATGCCGGGCTACCATTGGTATCTAGCAGTCGCCAATGCCAATAAACGTGAGATTCAAGTACTGGACTCACTTGGTTCTCGGGTCAACCGCAATGACCTTGCTACTACGGTAACTATATATTTTTTTACTCATCTTAACAGTTGTTTTGTTTTCCTTGATCCCTAATATTTCCCATATATAAAATAGTTACTAGGACTCGAGAAGCGTCTAAAACTTGTAGAGCATAGTCCGGATTTTATCAGAGGTCATAAGTGGCCTGATCTGAATGTTACAAAATGGACGGTTGTAGAGCAGTTTCATAAGGCAATACAAACTGATGGGTAAGCAGTTGTTACAGTGGTTTGTTTATTTTATTTATTTGTGTGGTGTTGTAAAGGATTGTTTTATAATATTATAGCGTATCATGTGGACTGTTTATGCTAAATTATATGGAATACTGGACATCACATGGACTGTCAGACACGTTCACCCAGGTAGTTTATTTTTATACGTTATCACGTTATTTTATCTCAAAATATTATATAAATTGTTTTTATATATATTTTGTAGGAGGATATGAAACATTTTCGACAAAAATTAGTTGTCATTTTGCTCGATTCAGAGCTGAGTAAGCTAAAAGGAGATCCAATATACCATCAACCTGACGGCAAAGAAACTTTAGCTAATTCTGATGTCGAGATCCTGGAGAATACATCTTACGTAGTCAAAGACAAACGTCCTGCCCCAATCACTATCATACCCACGGAACAACGTGAATTACTTGTCGGCCTCTGCAACTACATCATGTCTATCGATGATGCCGGGTGTTTGGAGTAAGTATCATGTATCAATATTTAATGTGCGGATTTATGTTATTGTTCTTCTTATCATCCAATTTATAGGAACGTATGAGTATGGAGCTCGACACCCGATCCAATGGGCCTAAGTCTTAACAAACTTCAGTGCATACTTAACATGGATAAGACCATGGACAATGACTGCTTCAACACAGCCGTGCGTATGCTGGCATGCGACGAAGGAGTATTTTTCACAGACCCTCCTGTGCACTACATGGATCTATGATTTTGTGTAAGTTATCTTAACTCTTCATTCTATGTGTCATTAGTATCAACATGTTGAAACAATATTTCTTTTTTTACTTAGTCCATGTTGCTAGAGTCAACACGACGTTAGAAGTTTTGCGAGAACGAAACTATCCAGACGTTGGCAACATTATTTGATAGCTGGCCTGAGATGGACAGCAACATCTCATCGTGCAACAAGGTAAGTAAAGTATTTTGTCCATTGTTATCATGGTTTATTGTTGTTTCTAATACCTCCACTTGTAGATTTATCTTCCCTATGCATCCATCGGCCGATACATCTTGTACGTCATCGACAAAGAGGCACGTCGTCTATATATTATGGATCCTATTCAAACATCACAATCGTTTGAGGAGAAAAAATTGAGGCATGCACTGAAATTAAAAAGTTTTGCAAGGGATTTCAAAGAAGCTCTCGAAATAAAGCTGCCTGGTTGGAATTATGATATATCTAAATTGCAACGTTTATTTCCGTCTGGTGTTCCAACGAGTATAGATGGGTAATGATGGAACGGTGAGGATTTGGTCAAGCCGATTTTTGCGGTGAGTATTGTCCGTTACATATTTTAAGACCTTCGGCGTGAAATTTTCATACTAACTACATGTATGTGTTTGTGCAGGATGGGTGTGAATTGAGGAAGCAGTTTTTATTATACTTGCTAAATCATCGCGGGAATGAAGCTAAAGGAAACTTACCGGATATTGTGAAAGAATTTCTTAAGCGCATCATCTAGATATTTATAGTTTTGTAATAGATGTTTACTTGGATCATCACTCAGTTTGTTACATGGACATGTCGTTAATTTTTCTTTATGTTGTCAATTTACATTACAAAAATGGACTTCAATTATTAAATAATTATTTTTCAATTATATTGTTTGTACGTGTGGATTTTAACATGTAACTCTTGCAAACTTTTTCAAGAGCCCGTGGCAATGCACGGGCACTGTACTAGTAGTAGGAAGGAGGGAATATATGGACACACGCGGAGTACAGGGAGCACCATGGTATTGGTAACTGACCTGTAATTACCCGCCGCCGGCGAGTGGTGCGCATCTATTGCCATTAAAGCCATGTGAATGGTATCGAATCATCGGCGAGTGACGATCTGCAACCCTCGCCCATCTTGATCCGACCCGAAGGGGCAGTCAGCATGCGACGCCGTCGGTCGCGTCGGTCAGACCCCAGGCGCGCTTCGCCATGGGAGTCACTCCCACCCAGCATCGGCGCCACGTCATGCCCATGCGACGGCTGCGTTCAGTTTTTTTTTGAGAAATCTCGCCACTTTATTATATAACAACAATGTTCATAGGTACACGGACATCAAGAGAACTTGGCCCACGCAGAGGCCCGTATCTTTTTATGGCTGCGCGGACTGGGAACTTGTAGAAGTCCATTAGGCCCAATTTCACGCCAGATGATCAAAAATGTCACCGGAGCAGCGGCCCAGTTGTTCTCAGCGAACGAAGCGAGCAACCATGGGATTGAGAGAATCGGACGGTCCAAAACGACTAAAATTGAAGATCCAACGGCTTCGAATGCTAATGGCCTGAGATGGCTGGATTAGTGCACCGTTTTAATGTTTCTAAATTTAAATTACTAAAGTAGTGATCTAAATGCTCTTATATTTCTTTACAGCGAAATACAACAAATATACATTGATCATCAATGATCTTTTTGTGTATAATCTGAATTGTCAATATGAGTCCTCACCGTTTTAAAAATCGGAGAAGACTCATATTGTGGCCACAAATTCTACACATAGAGTTCAATGAAGACCAAGTGGTTGTGATAGTTTGAGAATTAGCATATTTAAGGTGGTAAAAACCCTGTTAGCGGAGCAATGTGGGACTAAAAAACGCTGCAGAAATAATGAACTAAAACCTCTAGTACCGATTTGTGGCATGAACTGGTACCAAAGGTGCTGGTGGGGCCCCAGCCTGACCACAGCCTGCCACAGCCTCTTTAGTAGCGGTTCGTGGCACGAACCAGTACTAAAGGTTCGCCATGAACCGGCACTAATGAGCTCCTCCCGCCTAGCCGGTTCAGTTACATTCCGGGACTAATGTGCTTCACATTAGGCCATTTTTCTACTAGTGCGCGCTACTACTATTTTTCTTAGCAGTAGTGCAGTCTATATACGAGAGCTACTACTATACTTAACCTGATGGCAATGGTGTGGTAGTTATACTAGTAGCGCATTTTATCAGGGCGACCTTGTTCAACCAGCACTACTATTAGATAGCAGTAGCGCGTTGTTTTAACCAGCGCTACTGATAATCCTCTATGTATACGGTTTCCCTAGTAGTGTTTAAAGGCATAGTCCTCGGACAAGAGGCATGCTGTAGTGGAAAAATAACCTTGGACGTGGTCTTTGGAACCCTGGATAATTACAGCTCCGAGGAGATCATGTTTCACGTTGCTCCTTTCCAAAGTGGATACCACGCCCTTCTCGAACGGCCTGCTTTCTCAAGATCCCAAGCAGTGACGCACTACGGCTACATGAAGCTCAAGATGTCAGGCTCAAAAGGGATCATTACCACCTCAAGCGACCCCGACGGGGCACTTAAAGCCGAGAATAAGGCGGCGTATCTTACCCTCGAGACTTTGGCCGAAGCCTTCGCGGCTGAGGAGCTAACCGCACTACGCGCCAAGGTCGACCGGGATGAAGTCCTCCTCGACAAAAGATTGAAGTCTACTTCTTTCAAACCGGCTGACGAAATAGTCAAATTCCAAGTATACCCCTCATCCAAACATCGCCGAGTCTCTACGCACTTTCCTCAAGGAAAACTATGATATATTCGCCTGGCACCCCTCTGACATGCTAGGGATACCCCTCAGGCTCGCAGCCCAAGCGTCAAGCAATGGGCGAGGAGTTGGCTAAACTATTGGAGGCCGGGTTCATTCGAGATATAAAATACCCCGACTGGCTGGCCAACTTGGTTATGGTACGAAAGAAGGATAAGTCCTGGCATTTGTGTGTCGATTTCAAAGAATACAACAAAGGTTGTCCCAAAGACCCCTTCCCCTTACCTCGTACCGACCAATTTGTAGACGCCACAGCGGGCCACGATGCATTATGCTTCCTGGATGCATACTCGGGATATCATCAAATAAAAATGCAGGAGTCCGACGAGGCAGCAACAACATTCATTACACACTATGGGCCGTTTTAGTTCAACACGATGCCCTTCGGACTAAAAAACGCTGGAGCCACATACCAGCACATGATTCAGTCTTGCCTGGAAGAACACATTAGAAAGACCATCGAAGCCTACATTGTCGATGTGGTTGTCAAAACAAAACACGTCGGATAGTTGGTAGACAACCTCCATGATACATTTGCTAGCCTACGGGAATACCAAATCTAACTCAGCCTTTGGAGTTCCAGTCAGCAAACTCCTCGACTTCATCTTATCTAGCTGAGGAATCGAAGCCAATCCGGCCAAAATTCAAGCCTTGGATCGTCTAAAGATTCCAACAGAGCTCAAACATGTACAAAAACTGGCAGACTGTGTGGCGGTTTTGAGACGCTTCATATTGCGGCTCGAAGAGAAAGCCCTGCCCCTATACAGGCTATTAAAGCAGACTAAAAGATTCAAATGGACCAAGGAGGCCGCGACGTCCCTAGAAGACATCAAAGCTCTCCTCGCCACCAATTCCATCCTCGCAGCTGATACATCTCCAACGTATCTATAATTTTGTTATTGTTCCATGTTGTTATATTATCATTCTTGGATGTTTTACAATCATTTTCTAGAAATTTTATATTATATTTTGGGACGAACCTATTGACTTAGTGCCTAGTGCCAGTTGATGTTTTCTGCTTTTGATGCTTCGTGCACCAAGCTCAGAACTTTTCTGTTAGAATTTCAAGATAACTGAGTGTTCCTGCTATGAGGCCTTACCTTCACCCACCTTACACTTCACCATTTTGTTTGTAGTCATGGTAGCATGTAGTACTCCAAAAACCCACATGTTATAGATGATTGCCACACCGGGAAGAGCACATTTTAACTTGATATTTTTAGTGAGAGATCACCCTAATAATTACACTACACCACAACACTTTATTGGGGGCAGTTAACTGCCGGGAGAAAAACCTATTTAAGGGCAAACTAACTGCCGGGATATGTGTTACTGCCGCTAGAAGCATGTTAAGGCGGTGTAACTGCCGGGAGAACTTTAATAACAATGGCATCTGCACTGCTGGTACACTTTACGGCACATAATCTGCCGGGAGAACGAAATCTCAGCCCATAATCTGCCGGCCCATGCCGAAGACTGTCTTTGGCGCGAAACAGGAAAGCGGCCCTAATAAGCGCGCGCCAGAGAGGAAAAAAAGCACACGACTTGACAAATATTTTGGCCCATTGAGAAATAATAGCGCCAGCCCTCCCACGAGCAGATCCACAACACGCCACCCCCAAATCCCCTGCCTCCAGCAGATCCCCCACCGCCGCCGCCCCGAAACCTAGCTAGTTCGTGCATCGCGCGGTCGCCTCTGCGCTCGACCACCGCGCGCCAGCGTAGCTCCCTCGCCCCCACCGCCAGCGTAGCCCCTCAGCACCGCAACTCTCCTCTACCGCTGCGCACCATCCGCCCTCCACTGGACCACAAGCTGCCGCCGCCCCCAACTATCCACCGCCGGCGGAGGCCCTCCAACCAGCAAACCACTGCCGTCGTCGCCCCCCATCATGCGCGGCAGACACTCCGCCCCTCCGCCGCCCCAACAGCCACCTCATCCTGCTGCCGTCATCACCCCACTCCAGAGCGGCACCTCCGAGCACCCCATCGGCCACCATCGTCATCGCCAAGCCACACCACCGGCGGACACCATCCTCCATGGAAGGGCTTTGTTGCAGCAACTATGTACTACGCTCATGCACTTCCTCCCCGAGCAGGCTTCACCGAGCATCAAGTGACCGGTCCGCCTACTCCACAAGCCCCCGAAGCAGCAGACCACGTGTTGGCCCTCCTCTCCAGCGAGCAGCTTTGCCTGCTGAACATCCTTTCCCTGGACATCGCTGCCTCCTGTACTTCATTGGACAGGTGAGGTTTGGTAGCAATTTGTGTGCCTTCTTTTGTTCTAAATGTGTAGCACTGAACTCTTTCATCAGTTAGAACAAAGCATCAATTTTTAATTGCTTTGGTGTAATAACAGCAAAAAAACATATTCATTTAATCTGGGATGAAAGAAAGCTAGTTTTGGAGTTCATTTGTAGCCCTTCAGAACACTGCTACTGTTATTACTGAACGAACAAGTTATTACTCATGTTTTGGAGTTCATTTGTAGCCCTTCAGAACACTGCTACTGCAAGTGCAATGTTATTACTGAACTTTTTGCTTGTCTACGAACGAGCACTGCTACTGTTATTAGCCCTTTAGATCAAAGAACAGGGACCATTGGTGATTAACAAGTGCATAGCTTAATTAGATTCGTTGACACCAGACTAAGTTGTTTCACTGAGCTTTGGAGTTCATTTAATTTGAGATGAAAGAAAGCTAGTTATTTAAGTCTTTGTTTGTTTAGTTGATGCCCCAAAGTAGTACCATATTTGTTTGTGCTTTGCGAAATAGGAGATGTGGACAGAACATGTGCTATGCTTTTATGACATAGATGATGACATTCTTGCTGCTATTTTGGTTTTTGTATTTTCTGAAATTACATGTTTCGGTTAATTATATTTTGTTGTGTGATGGCATTTCTTCTTTGTATTGTATTTCTTGTCGCCTGTACTAGATATTGATGATATGCATTTTGTTACTAGATTTTTTCATTAATAGAAGTAAACTTTCTTTCGCATGTTAGGCAATTTTAGTGAAACTGGTCAAGAATGGACAAGAGTTGGATGGATAAAGCTAGAAATACAAAAGCATATATAGACGGGGTAGAGAAATTCATAGATTTTTCTTTTACTCATTCAGCAAGAGGGAACACTATACTATGTCCTTGTAGAATTTTCTTGAACTGTTATTGGTTTGAAGCTAGTGTTGTCTATGAGCACTCGTTATGCAATGGGTTTATTAGTGGGTACAAAATATGGATATATCATGGGGAGGCATCATCACCTCTTGCATCCGAGAGTGACCATGATGAGGTTCAACCTGATAATTTTCAAGAGGGGATTTTAATGATAGTAGTGGGGAGGATCCAAGTCACCAGGATGCTGAGCCTGAGGGCGTCGACCCTCTTCAAGAGAAGGAAAATAAGAAGGATGTAGATGCTTTCCGACAATTCATAGCTGATGATAGGGAGGACCTTTATCCAGGGTGCACAACCTTCTCAAAGCTACGTTTCGTTGTTAGGTTACTCCATACAAAATCTCTTGGAGGTTGGAGTGATAAAAGTTTTGACATACTGCTAGAGTTGCTAGAAGAGGCCTTTCCAACAACAAAGATACCCAAAAAAAATTTCTGAAGCTAAGAAGATGATAAAATGCCTTTAGCTTGGTTATATAAAAATTCATGCATGTGAGAATGATTGCATTTTGTTCTGGAAGGAACATGCAAATAAGGATATTTGTCCTACATGCAAAACTTCTTGGTGGAAATCTGAAAAGAATAGTCTTGATGGGAAAAATGTACACAAGGTCCCAAGGAAGGTTCTTCGTTATTTTCCAATAAAGAAGAGGCTACAACGCCTTTTTGTGTCCCCAAAGAGTGCAGCAGACTGCAGATGGCATGCTGAAGAACGTACAAGAGATGGACTAATAAGGCATCCAGCGGATGCACCTATTTGGAAGGACTTTGATGGCAAATATCCAGATTTTGCTAAAGATAGTCGCAACATGAGGCTGCTTGTAGTATCTGATTAATCCATTTAGGACAATGAAGTTATCCTATAGTATCTGGCCTGTTGTAGTAATTCCGTTGAATCTTCCTCCTTGGTTGTGCATGAAGCAGCATAATTTCATCCTCTCTTTGCTAATTCCTTGTCCAAGGTCACCTGGGGGAGATATAGATGTCGTTCTTGAACCACTTATTGATGATTTGAACTCGCTTTTTGAGGAGGGTGTTAGAACCTATGATGCCTCCACTGGTAAACCCTTCAACCTGCATGCTGCTGTATTGTCAACTACATCAGACCTCCCAGGCTTATGCACTCTATCCGGGATTGTAACCTCTGGTGAATTTGGTTGTCCATTGTGTGGCTCACATACTTGCTCTCTTCGGTTGAACGAAGGCAAGAAATTTTGCTATATGGGTCATCGAAGGTTTCTTGATCCTAATCATGAATACAGATTTGACGAAGAATCCTTTGATGGTGTGGAATTAGGGATAGCACATGTACCACTTACTGGAGTGGAAGTTTTGGCCCTCACTGAAAATATGAAGACTGTTTTTGGAAAGGACCCTTCCAGGAAAACAACCGCCAAGAAGCGCAAGCTTGGCGAACCACCAATGGTTCGGGAAAGAAAATCCATATGGTTTAGGTTGAGATACTGGAAAGACTTGCTGCAGCCTCATAATCTTGATGCAATGCACATTGAAAAGAATGTATGTGAAATATAATTAACACACTTCTATGCATGGATCGAAAATCAAAAGATAATTATAGCTCTCGTATAGATCTAGAGCATCTTAGAATAAGAAAAGCTCTCCATCCTGTCCCAGTAGGTGAACAATTAGATTTGCCTGCTGCACCCTATGCAATGGACAATCAAAAGAAGAAATTGTTTTGCGAAATTTGCAAGGAAGCTAGGTTCCCTGATGGTTGTGCATATGATATACGCCGGAATGTCCTTGTGAAGCAGAAAAAGATCGTTGGGCTGAAGAGCCATGACAATCACATTATTTTGCAGCAATTGCTTCCGCTAGCTGTTCAGAACACATTGCCAAAGGAAGTCGGTGTTGCCTTGGTTCGTGTCAGCAGATTCTTCAAGAAAATATATTCTCCTGTCATTAGCATAAGTGAGATGGAGAAGCTAGAGGGAGAAATAGCTGAGACCTTGAGCATTCTTGAGGCCATATTTCTGCCATCATTTTTTGATCTTATGGTTCACTTGATGGTTCATCTTCCAACCCAAGTGAGGCTAGGGGGCCCAGTAAAGTACAGCAGCATGTACCCAGTAGAAAGGTCATCCCTATAAACCTATTTTCTTGGTATCATATGGTTTCTTGCTCTTCAAAATAATCTGATGTATGTTACGTATATACTATATAGGTATAATATGAAGCTAAAGGGGTTTGTTTGTACCAAGAGCCACCCCGAGGGGTCAATTGCAGAGGGCTATGTGTTTGATGAGAGCCTTACATTCTGCTCCCGTTATTTACATGGATGTGAGACTAGATTTAACAGAAAATGCAGAAATGACGCCCCTGAGATCAATGTATCTACTATGCCATTTTTTACTAACAAGGGTTGATTTTTGGCTGGAAAACATATAGTGACCTTAGATCACAAGTCATGGCTGCAAGCACATCAATATGTTTTGTTTAATTATGATAACATAGGTTCATATTTGAGGTATTTTATTTCTACGAGTTTCTTTCATTTGAGCCTATGAACGATATTTGTCATATTTCTGAATTTCCATACTTAACTCCTGCAGCAATTATGATGCCTACTTAACTTCGATTGGCCACAGGAATAACTTAGAGTTAGCCCAACTGATTGGGAAGAGCTTGTTGCTTTTTGGAAAACTGAAGCAGGGAAGGTACGCTGCATGAAAAATATGTGTAGTTTCCTACAGTTTTGCTCTAATTTACAATTCATTAAATCAATATTTGTAGCAACGTAGCGAGCAAGGAAGAAAAAATTCGAATGGAGATGGAATTATTGCATACATCAGGAAGCAAAAGTCATGCTCGTGTTTCTCATGAAATGGTATATAATGATCTTATATAATTCTATTTTGCACCGTTTCTTGATTGTTATGAACTAATTATTAGAAAATGAATGTAGCATAAGAAGAATGGATATCCCCCTCAGAGACATGAACTATTTATAGAAACACACAAGTGCAAGAAGACTGGTGCCCCTTCAAGTGTAGCTGCAGCAACTATGTTTGTAAGTATTTGAGTGGCAACAATCTTTAGGCTTTGTACTTGTTAGTTTTTTCTCTAGAACGTTGGAGTTATAGTCTTTAGTAAACACTATGTTGCTGATGTGTTCATGGATCATATGTTTTGTCTTATAGAAAAAGATAGAAGAGAAGTCAAATGAGCGTCCAGAACTTTTAGAAAGAAGCATCAAGCAAGGTGACCTCTTCTCGCATGTTGCAGGAAAGGAGAGGAATGGGTATGTGAGGTGTATAGGTCTAGGACCAAGTGCTGCACGTTTGGGCATGCCGGGTGTCGGTGTACTAAAGTAGGGGTACCTTCGTACCCCGAACTTGTGCATGGGCAGTCGCAGCATCCCCGTGGCAAGCCTCGCCGGGCGTCCGCCAAGACCCTCCGCAGCCATTCAGAAGACAAGACCCCGGCAAGAGGAGCTTGCCGGGAAGGCCTCTCTAGGCACAGACAAGGCCCCGACAAGAAGAGCTTGTCGGGAAGGCCGCTCCAGGCACGCAGAAGACAAGGCCCCGGCAAGAGGAGCTTGCCGGGAAGGCTCGGGGCGCGACAAGTCTCCGAGCGCGACAAGGATTCGGCCGCGGCAAGGCGCTTGCCGCGGCATGCAACTTCTCTCCGTCTCCGCTCCAGCTCACCCAGCGACGTGTCGCCATGGGACCGTTCCATGCGCGCGTGTCGAGCGGCTGTGCAGCCAGCGGAGAGCAGCGATAAGCGGCGCTGGCAGGCTCGCCATCGTGGCGAGCGAAAGCGCACCTGACGGTCTCTGTTACACTGTTTGGGCGACAATGACGGGCATTCATTGCCTTTGTCCCTTGCCGTCAGAGTTAGGTATTTTGCACTGTACACTGTTCAAGTAGGTGTACCAACCCCTGTTTTTACATTTGTACCCTCGTCTATGTTGCCACCTGTCGGAGAACCCTTGAGCATATAAAAGGAGGCCCGAGTGCAACGTAGAAGAGGTTCCGGGAGGTTCGGTTCCAAAGGTTCCAAAGGTTCGGGTGGGCAAGGTTCGGTTCATTCGACTGGCCACAGACTAGATACACTCACGCTGGGTTTTGTAGCCCGCATTGCTCCTTAGCAAGAGGACAATAGATCAAACAAGCAGCAGTAGGAGTTTTATCCCTCCGGAGAGCTCCGAAGCTGGGTAAACCGCTCGTGTGCATCGCCTCGATCCGCTCTTCGTGCGTTCTCCGCCCTCCTCCGAACCACAAGGGGCCCGGTCCGCCGGCCCCATAGGTGTCCGTGGGTACGATCAGCCTCCCCGACATCTCTGGCGAGCCAGGTAGGGGGCGTCGAGGCCGTGTGAATCTGATCCGGCATTCACACGAGCAGCGTCATCAACATCTTCCTCAACATGCCACCGAAGAAGAAGGCTTCGGCAGCAGCAGAGCCGTCCGCGTCGTACCCACCCTCACCGCAGCAAACGGGTGGTGGTGCAGACGCTGGCGGAGGGACGGGCGCCGACGAAGGTGCTCGCGACGTTGCCAAGTCCAAGGACAAGGCACCGCAAACCTCGGCGTCCGCACATCCCCCGCGCCCATCCCAGGAGACGCGGGACCAACAACGTCATGGCGTTCACAATGCCATACGTTCGTTGGATCGAGACCCTCAAGACCAGCATGCGCGCCAACATGCTGGCACGAGTGAGATACGGTCGCCGGACGGGCGCTGCTCCTTCTAACGTAGTTAGAAGTCCGGCGTCCCGCTCCTCGCACCGTTCTCCAATGCCACCCACTACTCCAGCAGAAGCTCTGGCGAGAGCTCAGCTGCTCCTCGACTACCCTCCAACGGCCGACAAGGTCGACGAGTGGAGGGCCACTATCCAGAGCCTCATCGGCTTTGCCAATAGCGACACCCCGCGGCAACCAACCCCATCGTTGCCGCGACGAGACGACAAGGCACGAGCCGGTGGCGATGAGACTGTCAGAGGTGCAACCACCGCGCACTCTCCGCCAAGAAGGCCAAGATCGCCGACTCACCGGATCCACCTCGACAGCGACTCCACCGCGTCGTCGGATCCACGAGCTCGTCGCGATCAGCGCCAAGTTCTTCATGAGCGACAACAAGAGGACGCTCGAACTCGCATCGAGCGCCGAAGAGAAGCGCGGCGTCAGTCCGACAAGCGCGCTGGGCCTTCTGTTGACATGCGCGCGCCGGAGGAGCCAGGCGACTTGCCGTACGCGGTAGGTTGCCCTGCGTTCACTCGTGAGCTGCGGCAAGTCCAGTGGCCCAGCCAGAAAAACTTCAAACCCGATGTGCCGGAGAAGTATGATGGCCGGACGCATCCGTCGGAGTTCCTCAGCATCTACACCATCGCGGTGCAGGCTGCGGGGGGACGGGACGACAAGATCCTCGCCAACTACTTCCCGCTCGTCCTCAAGCCCAACGTCAGATCTTGGCTCATGCACTTGCCGGACAGCTCCATATCCTCTTGGGCAAATCTGTGCCATCAGTTTGTTGGCGCCTTCACAGGTGGCCACAAACCTCATGGCCAAGAGAGCGACCTTCACTTGCTCGCCCAGAAAGAAGGAGAGTCCCTGCGCAAGTTCATTCAGAGATTCAGCCGTGTGCACTACAACATCCCAGACGTCCACCCTGCCGCAGTGATCAGCGCATTTCATCAGAATGTGCGGAACCGCGAGATGAGGGAGGAGATGGCGATGTGCAAAAGTCAAGGACGTCGGTGAGCTATGCGCCTTGGCCGACAAGTGTGCACGCTACCGAGGAAGGGAAGAGACTCGGGAGAGAATGCGAAGGAGGGTCCGACAGTGATGACACCGCCCCGACAAAGAAGGGCCGGCGGCGAGGCAACAGGAAGAAGAAAGCCAGAGAAGTGCTAGCAGTCGAGCAGTCCGGCAATGGAGGTGGCGATAAGAACGCCAAGGCTGGTGGCTCCGGCAAGGAAGTTGCCGCTGACGCCAACCACCAATCGGTGGCGGCCGCCGACAAGCAGGACAGCTCCGGCAAGCAATACTTCAAGATCCACCGCACCAAGGGCCACGACCTCCAGAGCTGCAAGAAGGACGAGCAGCTTGTCGAACAGCAGAGAGCTGATTACGAGCGGCGCGACAAGGAGAAGGCCCAGGAAGGTGCTGGGGGAGCAAGCAAGAAACGTCCCGGCCGGGGAGGACGCCGCGGCAAGGCCAAGCAGCGGCAAGGAGATAGGCCTCCCTGCGGCCGCGACAAGGAAGAAGATGATGACGACGACGAAGATATGGAGGACGACAACGCCGACGAGTAGGAGTTTCAGAAAGCCACGGAGCTTCTCTGCATTGACGGAGGTGCTTCCCTGCACACCTCCCACCGCCAACTCAAGCAATGGATGCGGGAGGTCAATGCAGCGGAGCCATCCGTAGAGTCACGCAAGCCTCTGAGGTGGTCCAGCACGCCTATCATTTTTGATATTGAGGACCACCCTGATCGCATAATCATGCGGTCGGGTGCTTGACGATGTTGGTCTCTCCAACCATCCGCAACCTCAAGGTCACAAAAATGTTAGTTGACGGCGGGGCGGCTTGAATCTGATCTCCTCCGCGGTGCTCCAGAAGCTTCAAATCCCTGACAGCGAGCTCGAAGAGACCGGTACCTTCCAAGGAATCAATCCGGGAAGGAGCAAGCCGAAGGGAAAGATTACGTTGCCGGTCACATTTGGCAGCGAGCTGAACTTCAGGACTGAGAGGGTTACATTCGACGTTGCCGATGTCCCATTGCCCTACAATGGGATACTTGGCCGTCCAGCACTCGCCAAGTTCATGGCAGCCTCTCACTACGCCTACAACCTGCTCAAGATGCCAGGCCCGATAAGCGTCATCTCTGTCCACGGTGACAAGAAGGATGCCCTTATCTGTGCCGACAAGATCTTCCGGGATGCAGCAGCCGCGACAGACAGCCCAACACTTGCCGCTGAAGCTCCCGTGGGGAAAAAGACCAAGTCCAAGTCCGGCAAGGGCTCTGATGCTCACTCCGGCAAGCGCACCTCTTCGGAGTGCTGCGCTACCGTCGAGGACACACCATCGAGCTCCACCGGCAAGTGCAAGAAGATGGTGGCTCCGCCAAGACCAAGAAGGTGCCAGCCAAGGAGGACGGCACTGGTGGTACCTTCACCATCGGTGCCTCTCGACCCTAAATAGGAAGGCGGCGCTTCGTTGCTTTCCTGCGGGCGAATGTCGGCGTGTTTGCATGGCAACTGTGCGATATCCCGGTGTTCCGGGAAAGTGATTGAGCACCGCCTGGCCGTTTGTCCTCATGCGGCCCGTCAAGCAAAAAGTCAGGAAGCAAGCAGTGGAGCGCCAAGAATTCATAGCAGAAGAGATCAAGAAACTGGAAGCAGCAGGCCTCGTCAGAGGAGTGCTCCATCCTACGTGGTTGGCCAATCCTGTAGTCGTGCGCAAAGAAAATGGGAAATGGAGACCTTGTATTGACTTCACGGATGTTAATAAAGCTTGTCCCAAAGATCCATTCCCCTTGCCGCGCATTGACCAGATTGTTGACTCCACGGCTGGATGTGATTTGCTTTCGTTTCTTGATGCATACTCAGGATACCATCAGATCTTCATGGCTGAAGAAGATGAAGAGAAGACCGCATTCATTACACCATGTGGCACGCGTTACATTTCATACGGATGCCTTTCGGTTTGAAGAATGCTGGTTCAACATTTGCAAGGGTAGTCCATGGCGCTTTTGAGCCGCAGATGCACAGAAATGTAGAAGCCTACATGGATGACATAGTGGTCAAGAGCAAGGACAAAGCAACTCTGGTTCAAGATTTGACGAGACCTTTGCAAATCTGCGCAAGATCAACCTCAAGCTCAACCCCGAGAAGTGCGTGTTTGGAGTCCCTTCCGCAAGCTTCTCGGGTTCTTCGTGTCTCGGCGAGGGATTGAAGCTAATCCCGACAAGATCAAGACCATTGAGCAGATTGAAGCACCAAAGCGCGTCAAGGATGTACGAAGACTTGCGGTTGCGTGGCTGCTCTCGGAGGTTTATTTCTAGGTTCTGTTGAGCGCCCTGCCATTTTTCAAGATTTTGAAAAAGGCAGGTCCAGTAAAATGGACTCCCGAAGCGGAGGCTGCGCTGCAGGACTTAAAGAGATACATGTCCTCCACTCCAACACTTGTCGCACCTAAGCCACAAGAGAAGTTGCTGCTGTATATAGCGGCGACCAATCAAGTGGTTAGTGCTGCGTTAGTGGCGGAGAGGGAGGCGGATGACGAGCCAGCAACCGCGGCAAGCACATCCAGCGACAAGCAGGGGGCTTCGCCGACAAGCTCTGGTCCCGACAAGGACGAGTCCGCGAAGACGCATGAGCAGATACAGAAAAGGATGGTGCGGTACCCAGTCTACTTTGTCAGTTCCCTCCTGCAGGGGGCTAGGTCAAGGTACTCTGGTGTGCAAAAATTGCTTTTCGGCCTCCTCATGGCCTCGAGAAAGCTGCGCCATTACTTCCAAGCACATGAGATCACAGTTGTCACTCGCTTTCCGCTGAAGAGGATACTGCAGAATCCAGAAGCGACAGGCAGGATTGTCGAGTGGGCACTGGAGCTGTCAAGCTTTGGTCTTAAGTTTGAAAGCACATCAACTATCCAAAGCGGAGACTTGGCAGAATTCATAGCAGAATGGATGCCAACGCCAGATGAAGAGATTCCGGAGACGAGCATTCCCGTCAGAGAAGCAAGCAAAGAGTGGCTGATGTACTTTGATGGTGCCTTCTCGCTGCAGGGCGCCGGTGCCGGCGTGCTGCTTATCGCACCCACCGGAGAGCACCCCAAGTACGTCGTCCAGATGCACTTTCCCAAGGAGCAAGCGACAAACAATACTGCAGAGTATGAAGGTTTGCTTGCCGGTCTCAGGATCGCAGTGGACCTTGGGATCAAGAAGCTTATTGTCAGGGGTGACTCACAACTCGTCGTCCGCCAAGTCAACAAAGATTACCAGAGTCCGTTGATGGAAGCCTACGTGGATGAAGTGAGGAAGCTAGAGGAGCACTTTGACGGCCTGCAAATGGAACATGTTCCAAGAGCTCAGAATGATATTGCTGACGGCCTGTCAAAGTGCGCTGCACTTAAGTTACCTGTGGAACCAGGGATTTTCGTGCTCAAGCTGACTCAGCCTACCGTAACACCATCAACTGGACAGAGCAAGAAGAGGAAGTTGGCCTCTGGTGACTACTTTCCGACAGAGCTACCCAAAGCCGTCGTTGCAAAGGTCCCCAAGATCAACACCAACAAAGGCCGAGGAGCAGTCTGCTCCGGCTGCACCCTGTGGTTTGTTTCGTTGAAGCAGACGCTCCCGACAAGTCTTGTTCCGGCAAGCTTGTCGGGGAGCATCAAGCTCCGGCAGGGCCGCAGGTCCTCGCCGTGGAAGCTGATGTTCCCGCAGCAGCAGATGTGCCTTTAGTCCTTGTTGTCGAGCCGCAAGCTCCAGCATGGGCGCAGCAGATTGTCCATTTCCTTCAGACAGGAGAACTTCCCGAAGAGCAAGAAGAAGCGAAGAGAGTAGCCCGGCAGTCAAGTATGTACCAGTTTGTCGATAGTATACTGTACAGAAGAAGACTCAACGGTGTGAAGTTGAAGTGTATTGCCAGGGAAGATGGACAGAAGCTGTTGGCAGAGATACATGGAGGCATACGTGGTCACCACATAGGCGCAAGAGCACTTGCCGGCAAAGCTTTCCGGCAAGGTTTCTTCTGGCCGACAGCCCTCCAGGATGCAGCTGCACAAGTAACCAAGTGTGAAGCGTGCCAGTTCCATTCCAAACAGATACACCAGCCAGCTCAAGCTCTCCAGACGATCCCTTTATCCTGGCCATTTTTGGTGCAGGGCTCGACATCCTCGGCCCCTTCCCCGAAGCTGTCGGGGCTTTGAGTACTTATGCGTCGCCATCGACAAGTTCACAAAGTGGCCGGAAGTGGAAGCAGTGAGGAAGGTGACAGCACAGTCAGCAGTCAAGTTCTTCAGGTCGATTGTTTGCCGTTTTGGAATCCCTAACCGGATCATCACCGACAACGGCACACAATTCACGAGTCGCACCTTCATGCAGTACGTCCAAGACCTTGGCGCCAAGGTCTGCTTTGCTTCTGTTGCTCACCCGAGAAGCAATGGTCAAGCAGAGAGGGCAAATGCTGAAGTGTTGCGCGGACTCAAGACCAGAACTTTCGATAGGCTGCACAAGTGCGGAAGAAACTGGATCGAGGAGCTGCCGGTGGTTCTTTGGTCGATCAGGACGACGCCAAATCGAGCCACTGGCCAGGCACCCTTTGCTCTAGTCTATCGAGCAGAGGAAGTTCTCCCCACGGAACTCGTATACGGATCGCCTCGAGTACTCGCTTATGATGAGCTTGAGCAAGAGCAGCTGCGACAAGATGACGCGCTGCTCCTCGAGGAGGATCGTCTTTAGGCCGCTGTGCGGGCTGCTCGCTACCAGCAGGCTCTGCGTCGCTACCATAGCCGCAGAGTTAGTGCCAGAAGTCTCGAGGAAGGCGACCTTGTTCTTCGGCGCGTTCAGTCCGCCAAGAATTCAAACAAGTTGACGCCGAAGTGGGAAGGCCCTTATCGGGTGAAACGAGTCACTAGGCTGGCGCTGTCATGCTTTGAGACCGAAGATGTCATTCGGTGAGCAACTCCTGGAACATTGAGCATCTTCGTAAGTTTTACCTATAGGGCGCGGTTGTCGGAACCCGTTAAGCAACCACCTTTTGTACAAGTCTTGCCGCAGATTGCATGTAATCCTTTGTACAAAGCCGCGCAGACCCCGTGCATCAGTAAAGCTCATGTGTTGCGCACAGCTTGTCAAGTTCATGCTTTCATCAATTTATTGCATGCTTTGGCTAACACTTTGTGCAGCAACCACACCCGGTAAGCAGAATCGAGCCGCTAGGCTCCATAACGTTATTTCTTCTTCTTTTTCTTTTCTCAAAGAAAGGAAGGCTCCCTCGCGCACAAGTTAACCAGGGGGGAAGGAGGAGATGATACTATGGACCAGGCACCGCTCGAGGAAGTTTCACCTCATCGGGAAGCAAGAGACAGAAAAGCTAAGTTGCCAAAGTTTGAGCAATCAGTTTTTAAAATTTTTAAGTTATCTTCCTCGAACGATAAGTACTTTGTATGGAAAACCTGTGCGCAGAGGAACCAACTCGCCGGCTAGTCGCGCCCTTACTTTGTTTCGAGTCCGCTCAACAACTTAAGTGAGCTGCGGCTAGTCGCGACAAGGTTGCTTGTCGGAGGCAACCTTGTCGGTGAAAGGCCGACGTTCCGCACTCGGCCTTCATGAAAAAAGTGCCCGCACCGACAAGTCCCCTGAATGCGTAAGGCAGAAACGTACAAAGGAAGAAATCAAATAGAGGAAATAACATTGCATCGATCGATTCAGATCAGTAATAAATTTTTAAAGTTATCTTCCTTGAACGACCGCGCTTTGTATGAAAAACCCATGCGCAGAGGAACCAAATCGTGACTGGTCGCGCCCTTACTTTGTTTCGAGTCCGCTCAACAACTCAAGTGAGCTGCGGCTAGTCTGCGACAAGGTTGCTTGTCGGTAGCGACCCCGCCAGCAGGCTGCTGAAGTTCCGCACTCGGCGCTCGCGGCAAGGGTGCCTGCACCGGCAAGTTTCCCTGAAAAGCGTAGGGCAATAACATACAAAGCCAAGAGTCAAGTAAAGGAAGTAACGTAGCAAACGTTGCCCAGAATAAAGTTATATTGCAAAAATAACTTATTACGGCACTGGCTAAATCGTTCTCAGAACTGAAATAACAGCGAAGAGGAGAAGAAGGGCGCGCCGGCACCCAAGCCCCGGCAAGCCAGAGTTGCTGGGGGCTGCGGCAAGCCAGAGTTGCCGGGGGCCGCGGCAAGCCAGAGTTGCCGGGGGCTGCGATATCAGATAAGCCTTTCGTCCCTTTTCAAGCATCCCTTTTTCATTAAAAACATTCTACTCGGATACAATCCGTGGGGAATGAAAAACATGAAAGAGAGGATTACAAGCTTTAAATGCAGATAAGGCCCGAAGGCTTACAAATTAAAAAGATAAGATGCCCGTAATCCTTTTCCTGTCCCTCTTTTCAGGAGGTAGGTCAAGGAGGCGAGAAGGGCAAAAGAAACGCCTAGGCAAGCTACAGGTGCTAGAAGGCACCAAGGGAACATCCCGGGAGCTGCCCGAGGGCTTGACGGAGATGGCAGCGCCGGAAGCGGGGCTCGAAGACGGGGCGGCAGGGCGTCAGCACGCTGTCGAGGGCACTACGCCCTCGTACTCCGACTTGACGGCCTTGTCGCCATCCCTCTTCCCCTTCCGCAGCCTCCCTACGCCAGTCGCCCAAGGAGACGACCCCGGGGAGTTCAAGGAGCTGGCGACGCGGATGATGGGGTCGCCGGTGACGCACGAAGCGGCGCCCGACAACTAATCGGGCCCGCTACCCTCGTCAGCTTGCCGCTCTCCTCCTCGTCCACTCTCACTCGAGGGGAATCTTATTGTCGGAGGAGCTATCCACGCGGCACTTCGCCCGAGTACCGAGATCCCCGAAGACCTTGACGGAGAGGAGGTCACCCTCCATTAACTTAAAATGGAGGGTAAACCCCGCCCTCAGGCTGTGGATGCGAGTGAACGTCTTCCACCCACGATCAAGATACATCGAATTAGGGGCTGGGAATACAACACGGACTCGCATGCCGCTGATTCCACAGCCCCTCATGTGCAGTCTCAGTGTCTCGGGCGGATCCTACTCCATCGCGCTCGCGAACGGAGCTGGAAGCCGGAGGCGGCGACGAGGCGCCCGGCGCAGCCTCGACGAAGAACTCGCAAGGGTCGCCCCTGTATGGACCGGCCGCAGGAGGGGAACCACCGGGCGGAGCGGAGACAGCGGCGCCTCGACCTGCGTGACGACCTCGCCCCTCCCTCTCCCCTTGTGGCCGGGTTCTGCCACCCCGGGCGTGGGGTTGGGAGGGGAGCGCTGCCTAGCGGCGACCCTCGCCGCCACCGATGAAGGACCAAGGTTCCTTTTCTCCATGACGAATGAGAGAAAGGGGAGCAGAAACCGAGGAAAGGAGGAGATGGGAGAGTGCGGGCTTCTGCACCCCCCTTCCGCTCTTTTTAAGGAAGCAAGGTGGGGGCTCGACCGCCTCTCTCGACAAATCAAGGCATAGGAAGAGCAGGGAATCGGGGCCAACCTGCTGCCTCTGCTCGTAACGGCCCAGTTTTCCACTTCCACCGTCCGCGACCCCAAGAGCATGGGAACCACGTGGCGGGGATGCAGAACTGAGGCGACGGGTGAAGCGACCTCAAGACGCCGCCCACTTCCCCCACGACGCCGCAATTGACGCGTGCCGTTACGGGGGAACGCGGCGGATACGGAGTGGGTTTGGTTTGGACCCAGGCCGCGCGTGCCCGTGCCCTGTTTTGGGCCTGGCCCAACAGCGCTCGGCACCGTGTATGGCCTAGACCCGGGGGCTCCTGTCGGTGTACTAAAGTAGGGGTACCTTAGTACCCCGAACTTGTGCACGGGAAGTCGCAGCGTCCCCGTGGCAAGCCTCGCCGGGCGTCAGCCAAGACCCTCCGCAACCATTCAGAAGACAAGACCCCGGCAAGAGGAGCTTGTCGGGAAGGCCTCTCTAGGCACAGACAAGGCCCCGACAAGAAGAGCTTGTCGGGAAGGCCGCTCCAGGCACGCAGAAGACAAGGCCCCGGCAAGAGGAGCTTGCCGGGAAGGCTCGGAGCGCGACAAGTCTCCGAGCGCGACAAGGATTCGGCCGCGGCAAGGCGCTTGCCGCAGCATGCAACTTCTCTCCGTCTCCGCTCCAGCTCACCCAGCGACGTGTCGCCATGGGACCGTTCCATGGGCGCGTGTCGAGCGGCTGTGCAGCCAGCGGAGAGCAGCGATAAGCGGCGCTGACAGGCTCGCCATCGTGGCGAGCGGAGGCGCACCTGACGGTCTCTGTTACACTGTTTGGGCGACAATGACGGGCATTTATTGCCTTTGTCCCTTGCCGTCAGAGTTAGGTATTTTGCACCGCATAATCGCTCAAGTAGGTGTACCAACCCTTGTTTTTACATTTGTACCCTCGTCTATGTTGCCACCTGTCGGAGACCCCTTGAGCATATAAAAGGAGGCCCGAGTGCAACGTAGAAGAGGTTCCGGGAGGTTCGGTTCCAAAGGTTCCAAAGGTTCGGGTGGGCAAGGTTCGGTTCATTCGACTGGCCACAGACTAGATACACTCACGCTGGGTTTTGTAGCCTGCATTGCTCCTTAGCAAGAGGACAATAGATCAAACAAGCAGCAGTAGGAGTTTTATCCCTCCGGAGAGCTCCGAAGCTGGGTAAACCGCTCGTGTGCATCGCCTCGATCCGCTCTTCGTGCGATCTCCGCCCTCCTCCGAACCACAAGGGGCCCGGTCCGCCGGCCCCATAGGTGTCCGTGGGTACGATCAGCCTCCCCGACACCGGGTACTAGAAAACTGAAATCCACGAAGCTTCAAATGGCCGAGAAAGAAGCAAAAGAAGCTCGGCAAGCTAATGCAATTATTGTCGAGCGTGTAGACAAAATGGAGCATAATTTCCAAACAGTAGTTACAACTCTGAAGGATGAACTTCAACAAATGAGGAGACTGTTACAATCAAATGTGCAGCAAAATATTCAACTCAATCCAGACTATGACTTGTCTCACTTTGGATATGGGTATGGATATCGACATGAAGGTGGATATGAAGGTGGATATGGAGGTGGCCATGGAGGTGGATATCGACATGAAGATGGATATGAAGGTGGATATGGAGGTGGATATGGACATGAAGGGGGGTATGAACATGAAGGGGAGTATGAGCATGAAGAGAGTGCAGAATCTGCCACCCGCAGCCATGAGGTGCGGTAAGAGAAAGAAGCAACGCATAAGAAGGTTGAAGAAGCACTCTTGCAAAAGAAGTTAACAACACCCACTCAGAAAATCATTGTTCTTTCTAGTACCGCTCTACATGAGGCGCTGAAAGAGAAGGAATAATCAACCATTTTGCAAAACAAGAAGGCAACAGGGCTCACACAACAAAGTAAGGATGTGGCACTTCATCGCCACAAGATGGCAACAAGCAAGGAAGTTGCAACCACACAAAAAATCAGCAGGTCAGATTGTACTTTGTTTATATTTTGTTGCTCTTTCTTGTTTAGGATGACAAAGACACTTTTGCTTATCTGAGTTCTTTTTCATGCTTACTCAGAAAGGAAAGGATGTGATCTTGTACAATGTTTATCGAGATCATAGTATCCCAGTGGCAAAAGCAACCATTCTATCAATTGATCATAGAAAGGTGGTAGGTGGTCAGGAGCTTGGCTCTGAATATTGTGAGGTTGCCGTGAACTATGTAATAAAAAGGGATGCTATACTACCTCGTGGTGCTGGAAACATGACCACCATGGGGCAAGTTCAAGGGAGATGTATCGCGTGGCCATACAAGCATGTGAGCTTTTGTTCTTATTTTCTTATAATTAAACTTACCAATGACTATGATGGTTGATTGCTGAAAAAGCTTTGCTTCTATGAATGCAGTTGGAAGTGGACAAGTCCATGGAAAAAGCAGGAACGCGACCACAAGCAAGCTAAGGAGGTAATATAAATGTTTCTCTTGGCTGCTATGTGTGTGATGTTAAGTTGCTGCATGGTTAATTGCTTGATCTATGTGACTGGACCGATGGAGACTTTTATTGGATGTTGCTCTTGCATGTCCTGTGTATGCATGTTCTTGCATATGACTAGTGGAAGCTTTTACATGTCCATTCTTGCATAACATCTTCCACTATTGTCTCTGTATACTTGTTGTCTTGTTCGTCTAGTCCAGTTACGGATTTGTCATTGATTTTTTTCTTGTTTCAAGTACACTAAAATATTTATCCCATTTTATACTGCAGCCAGATTCTGACTGTTCATTTCCAGCATGACTTTAACTTTTATATGACGCAGATTGCAAGGAGTTTGGTACCTTCACAAATAGGAATGAGTATTCTAGCAACAGGACCATATTTAGTCCCTAATCGCACATGGCCTTTTTTTAGAT
The DNA here is from genome assembly GCA_021605145.1 of Aegilops bicornis. Lineage (NCBI taxonomy): Eukaryota > Viridiplantae > Streptophyta > Magnoliopsida > Poales > Poaceae > Aegilops > Aegilops bicornis. The sequence goes on along the minus strand of CM038673.1, from coordinate 55,685,359 downwards.
GCATGCCAAGTAGTATATACTTCTACCTTATTTATAAACTGATCAGTCTCCGTTAAAGTTTCACAACTTAAGGTTGAAAAATCTTCCATTTGGTTTAATAATATAATAGATAGATGCTGCCAATTCTTGATAAGTGGTCACTTTAGTCGATAACTTGGTATACATGTTTACCTCTACCTCTGGAGTGAGGTTTATATTTACTCTTTCCAACAATTGCATGTTAACTTGGTATATGTGTTGCTTATGTCCTGTTCTAGAATGGAATCGAGCCCATTACTTGCAGAATCATCAGCCTTCCCTTTATCAAGCCCAATACTTACAGAATCATCAGCCTTTTCTTTCTTATCTTTCTTGGCAGTTGACATAGTTCATGCTTTCTTAGGGGTAGCTTTCCTAGCCTCCTGCTGTTATTTGGTTGGTTTAGCTAATCAAGATCTTCAGTGTGTACAACATGTTAGAAGCATCCAATTTTTGAAACATGTGAATAGTTTACCATCCAAAGATGATGTTATTAGTATCTCTGACGTGATTGTTCTACTGTATTATTGTCCTGTACTGCTGTGATGATGTGACTATATCAGATTGTTTTGGTAATTTGCTACTGAAATATTGATTCCTTCATGCTTTGTTCACTAGTACTTGGCTGTACGTGAGCAATATTAGTGTTCCTGTATACTAGAAAAGGCATAGGCGCATAGTTTTGTTTGTCAAAAAATTGCCACTTTGTACTATGGTGTATTCTTTTGTACATGTGTTCGTATTATTCCTTGAGATGCAAAGAATGACTACTCTATAGGTCTTTGTAAATGTTCCTTGAGTTTAACTGTAGCATGTCAACTTCAATGTTAATTTAAATTCTCAAAAGAGAGCTCCCTATTGACTATTCTATCTGTTGCAGGTTCCCCAAAGGTACACAAGTCAGATGAAGGTTTGGAAGATTTTCAAGCTCCTGAAGATTTGGAAGACCTACAATAGTTGGTGGAGTCTTTATGTAATATGCTTGTTTACTTTTGTGAAACCTGGACACACTTGCTCCGCTCATTTTGCTGGTTGTTAAGCCGTTCTGCTCATTTTGGTTGTGTGGCACACCCAGAAACATGTACTTCTCCATTTGTTGGTTGTGTGGCACATTTTAAAACATATCTGCACTATACCTTTTGTGGCACAACCTTCTTATATGTATATTATGGTTATGTTTATCCAATGACGTTTTAAGGTTCTGGATGAGGCCTGATATTATTTTGATTGAAGTGTATGGCTGAGACATATATGTGACTTTGATTGAAGTATATAAATTGTACGTGTGACATGTCCTGATTGGCTGAACATACTAAATGCATATTACATAGGGGATGCCTAGAACAATTAGGTAGTGAAATCTACATACTGGCAAAATAACTGCCGGGTCAACACTTTTCTGCCGGCAGTTTGACTGCCAGTAACTGATATTCCACGCGTCTTGGCTAATCTGCCAGGAGAAACGAAACTGCCGGCGAATAAATGCACTAGGGCAGTGGGACTGCCGGGAATATTTTATCTGCCGGGACAAGTAATCCCCGGCGGCCGTTCTCGTGGCGGTTCTATCTGCCGGGAGAAATACTATCCCGGCAGATAGTGTGCCGCTTAAAGTGCTTTCCCACGGTAGCTTACATGCCGTTGCATTAGTGTTGTGGTGTAGTGTTAACTACGGCACAAACAAAAGATAAAACAAACAAAAGGGATAAACATCTCATGCAACTCATAAATAGCATGATGTGATATAGCCCTTGGCACCGGGAACTTCTTTATGACCCTACGTGGTCATCATGAAAGTACTTTGGGATGATGTCGTAGCCATCATCATGTTTCCAGTCCTCTTGAAACATAAGGGGATGCTCTAGCTACTACATGCTGGAATTGCAACTTTTGCAATAGTGTTTTTTCGTGTGATGGGTGCATTCTAGAATTGACAAACTGTGGCGTCCGTCTTGACTGGACATGCATGATGAGAGTATGATCGCTGATTATGAAATGCTCTATGAATGGGTTGATTCAGTGACATCCTTGCTTAGTTAATTCGCTAGTGACGCGTTTTGTTGCCATTATCCACACTAGCCAGGCCCGCCTGGAAAGAATTTGGTCCGTTTGGTTGGCTGAGTCACATCCAAATGTTGTTCCACACGGAACAGAAAAGCACTCCCCAGCCAGTCCCGCTAGGACTGGCCGAATCAACAGTTTCCAGCAATCCAGCCTATATGGAGCCACCTTGACGGCAATAAAATACTAATTTATTATTATTGTCTCAAAAGATTAATCACCAATTGATTAATTAATTAATTATTAATATACACGAGCAACATTTAAAAATGAAAATGAACTCATATTAACTAACATGTTTGCCCATACATGTATTACAATTTCTACAAGTAAATTTTCATAAAAAATGGTTCTTAATTTATTGTATTTTGTATCCGTTTTATTGGTATATTTTTATTTTGATAGATTTATTTTTCTTTTTTATGCTACTTGTGTAACTACAGCATATCCACCGATCGCACGCTCGCAGTCACAAGTTCGTCGGTCATGCACAACTATATGTTCACCTATCTTTCATAGGTGCCAATAAGGGCAATGGGATTATTTTAAAACATGTCCGACAAACTTGGCCGCCATCGAGGGTCTCTCCTTGCTCCTCCCTCGCTGTCGCCAGGGGGGTGCGGAGATACGTCTCCGTCGTATCTACTTTTCCAAACACTTTTGCCCTTGTTTTGGACACTAACTTGCATGATTTGAATGGAACTAACACGGACTAACGCTGTTTTCAGCGGACTTTCCATGGTGTTATTTATGTGCAGAAACAAAAGTTCTCGGAATGACCTGAAACTTTACGGAGCTTATTTTTGAAAAATATAAAAAATATTGGCGAAATAATCAAGGCCAGGGGGCCCACACCCTCTCCACGAGGGTGGGGGGCGTGCCTGCCCACCTGGGCGTGCCCCCCTGCCTCGTGGGCCCCCTAGAGGTCCACCGACCTCAACTCCAACTCCATATATTCGTGTTCGGGGAGAAAAAAATCAGAGAGAAAGACTCATCGCGTTTTACGATATGGAGCCACCGCCAAGCCCTAAACTCTCCCGGGAGGGCTGATCTAGAGTCCGTTCGAGGCTCCGGAAAGGGGAATCCGTCGCCATCGTCATCATCAATCATCCTCCATCACCAATTTCATGATGCTCACCGCCGTGCGTGAGTAATTCCATCATAGGCTTGCTGGACGGTGATGGGTTGGATGAGATTTATCATCTAATCGAGTTAGTTTTGTTAGGGTTTGATCCCTAGTATCCACTATGTTCTGAGTTTGATGTTGCTATGACTTTGCTATGCTTAATGCTTATCACTAGGGCCCGAGTGCCATGATTTCAGATCTGAACCTATTATGTTTTCATGAATATATGTGAGTTCTTGATCCTATCTTGCAAGTCTATAGTCACCTACTATGTGTTATGATCGGGCAACCTCAAGTGACAATAATCGGGACCACTCCCGTGATGTCCATAGTTTGAGGAGTTTATGTATTCAAGATGTGTTAATGCTTTGGTCGGTACTCTATTAAAAGGAGGCCTTAATATCCCTTAGTTTCCACTAGGACCCGCTGCCACAGGAGGGTAGGACAAAAGATGTCATGCAAGTTCTTTTCCATAAGCACGTATGACTATATTCGTAATACATGCCTACATTACATTGATGAATTGGAGCTAGTTCTGTGTCACCCTATGTTATGATTGTTACATGATGAACCGCATCCGGCATAATTCTCCATCACCGATCCAATGCCTACTAGCTTTTCACATATTGTTCTCCGCTTATTTACTTTTTCGTTGCTACTGTTACAATCACTACAAACCCAAAAATATTACTTTTGATACTGTCACCGTTACTTCCATACTACTTTGCTACTAAATACTTTACTGCAGATATTAAGTTATCAAGGAGTGGTTGAATTGACAACTCAACTGCTAATACTTGAGAATATTCTTTTGCTCCCCTTGTGTCGAATCAATAAATTTGGGTTGAATACTCTACCCTCGAAAACTGTTGCGATCCCCTATACTTGTGGGTTATCAAGACTATTTTCTGGCGCCGTTGCCGGGGAGCATTTCTCTATTCTTTGAGTCACTTGGGATTTATATCTACTGGTGACTATGAAGAACTTGAAAGATGAGAAAACTAAAATTTATCCCTCAACTACGAGGGGATGTAAGGAACGGCCATCTAGCTGTGCACTTGATTCACCTTCTGTTTTGAGTAAGCTTGCGACACCTAAACCTGCTTCTGCTATTAATTCTGATATGTCGCATGTTATTGATGATGCCACTTCTCTATGCATGATACTTATGATGAAACTACTTCTATGCTTGATACTACTGTGCCACTTGGTGAATTTCTTGATGAACAACTTGCTAGGGCTAGAGAGAATGAAATTATTGAAACTGATAATATTGATGAAAGTGATGATGAAGACTCTCCTAATAAATATGAATTACCTGTTGTGCCTGAGGGCTATGTTATGGATGAAGAAACTGCTAGAGACTTTCTTGCTTGCAATGATAGAAGTGATCTTAAGAAATTATTAGCTAAGCTTAAACAAAAAACTCTGAATGCTAGAATGAAATATGATCCTGCTTATGCTACTTCACCTATCTTTGTTACTGATAAGGATTATGAATTCTCTATTGATCCTGATATAGTTACATTGGTTAAGTCTGATCCTTTTTATGGCTACGAATCTGAAACTGTTGTGGCACATCTTACTAAATTAAATGATATAGCCATCCTGTTCACTAATGATGAGAGAACTCGCTACTTTTATATCCTTAAAATATTTCCGTTCTCATTAAAGGGTGATGCTAAGATATGGTTTAATTCTCTTGATCCTGGTTGTGTGCGTAGTCCCCAGGATGTGATTTATTACTTCTCTGCTAAATATTTCCCTGCTCATAAGAAACAAGCTGCTTTAAGGTAAATATATAATTTTGTGCAAATTGAAGAAGAGAGTCTCCCACAAGCTTGGGGGAGGCTTCTCCAATTACTTAATGCTTTGCCTGATCATCCTCTCAAGAAAAATTAAATACTTGATATATTTTATAATGGACTAACCGATGCTTCCAGAGACCACCTGGATAGTTGTGTTGGTTCTGTTTTCAGGGAAAGAACACCGGATGAAGCTGAAATTCTATTGTATAATATGTTGACAAATGAAAATAATTGGACACTTCCTAAGCCAACTCTTGAACCTACTCCTAAGCCAACTCCGAAGAAGAAGGGTGTTCTATTTCTCAGTCCTGAAGATATGCAAGAGGCAAAGAAATCTATGAAATAAAAGGGTATTAAAGCTGAAGATGTTAAGAATTTACCTCCTATTGAAGAAATACATGGTCTTAATTTACCGCCTGTTGAAGAAATATATGATCTTAATCCATCACCTATTGAAGAAACACATGGTCTTGATAACCGACACAGGTAGTATATGTAAATTCTCTCTATAGATATGATAAAGCTGAAATCCCTCCTACTAAGTTTGCTAGCCAATGTTTGGATGAGTTTGATAACTTTATGGTTAAACAAGAAGATTTTAATGCTTATTTTGGTAGACAATTAAAACAAAATGCTTATATGATTGAACACTTGGGTGATTATATGTCTAGAGTTAAAGGTGAACTTAAACTCATCAGTAAACATGCTTCTATGGTTACCACTCAAGTAGAACAAGTACTTAAAGCTCAGAATGATTTTCTCAATGAATTAAATAGTAAGAATAATGACTACGCTGTTAGAGTGGCTACTAGAAATGGTAAAATGACTCAGGAACCTCTGTATCCTGAAGGCCATCCTAAGAGAATTGAGCAAGATTCTCAGAGAAATAATATAGATGCACCCAGTCCTTCTAGAAAGAAGAAAAAGAAAAATGATAGGACTTTGCATGCTTCTAGTGAACCTATTGTTGAACCACCTGAGAATCCCAATGATATTTTTATTTCTGATGCTGAAACACAATCTGGTAATGAAGATGAACCTAGTGACAATGTTAATGATGATGTTCATGATGATGCTGAACCTAGTAATGATAATGATGTAGAAATTGAACCTGCTGTTGATCTTGATAACCCACAATCAAAGAATCAACTTTATGATAAGAGAGACTTTGTTGCTAGGAAACACGGTAAAGAAAGGGAACCATGGGTTCAGAAACCCATGCCTTTTCCTCCTAAACCATCCAAGAAAAAGGATGATGAGGATTTTGAGCGCTTTGCTGAAATGATTAGACCTATCTTTTTGTGTATGCGATTAACTGATATGCTCAAAATGAATCCTTATGCTAAGAACATGAAAGAAATTGTTACTAATAAAAGAAAGATACCGGAAGCTGAAATTTCCACAATGCTTGCTAATTACACTTTTAAGGGTGGAATACCTAAGAAACTGGGAGATCCAGGAGTACCAACTATACCATGCTCCATTAAAAGAAATTATGTTAGAACTGCTTTATGTGATCTTGGAGCCGGTGTTAGTGTTATGCCTCTCTCTTTATATCGTAGACTTGATTTGGATAAGTTGACACCTACTGAAATATCTTTGCACATGGCTGATAAATCAACTTCTATACCTGTCGGTATTTGTGAGGATGTGCCTGTTGTGGTTGCAAACGTTACTATTTTAACGGACTTTGTTATTCTTGATATTCCCGAGGACGATAGTATGTCTATTATTCTTGGAAGACCCTTTTTTGAATAATGCAGGGGCTGTTATTGATTGGAACAAAGGTAATGTCACTTTTAATGTTAATGGTAATGAGTGTACAGTACACTTTCCGAGGAAACAACCTCAAGTCCACAGTATCAATTCTATTGGAAAATTTCCATCGATTATTTTTGGAGGTTTTGAATTTCCTCTTACTACTGTCAAAAAGAGATATGATATTCTTGTTATTGGGGATGTGCATATTCCCGTTGAGGTAACATAGTGTTATTCAAAATTTCTTCGGTTCCATGTTATTCGGAATGAGTTTGTTTACAAGACCTGACCAACCTTGTTAGTGGATTCCTTTTGATGAGCATGAGATGGATGAAGTTAGAAAGCAAAACCTTATGTACCCTCTCTCTACTTTCTGTTATTTAGTTGAAATAAATTAAAAATTATATTTTTCTGTCTGTTTTCTACATTATCCGTGCAATATAAAAATACCCCAAAAATAAAAGTTCTCCAAATGCCCTGCCAATTTAATATTATTTTTTCTGGAATATTCGAGAATATTTGGCACTGAGAACACAGCGGGGGGAGCAAGCACCTGGGCACGATGGTCCAGGGCGCGCCCACTGTCAGTATCAAAACCGGCGGATCTCGGGTAGGGGGTCCCGAACTGTGCGTCTAAGACGGATGGTAATAGGAAGCAGGGGACACAATGTTTACCCAGTTTCGGGCCCTCTCGATGGAGGTAATACCCTATTTCCTGCTTGATTGATCTTGATGATATGAGTATTACAAGAGTTGATCTACCACGAGATCGTAGAGGCTAAACCCTAGAAGCTAGCATGTGATTATGATTGTTGTTGTCCTACGGACTAAACCCTCCGGTTTATATAGACACCGGAGGGGGCTAGGGTTACACAGAGTCGGTTACAAGGGAGGAGATCTACAGAACCGAATTGCCAAGCTTGCCTTCCACGCCAAGGAGAGTCCCATCCGGACACGGGACGAAGTCTTCAATTTTGTATCTTTATAGTCCAACAGTCTGGCGAAAGTATATAGTCCGGCTGTCCGAGGACCCCCTAATCCAGGACTCCTCAAAGAGTCTCCTGAACCAGGCTTCAATGACGATGAGTCCGCACGCAGATTGTCTTCGCATTGCAAGGCGGGTTCTTCTCCAAACTCGAGTAATTGCCGAGTAGTGTCCGGCTTCCCATGAATGTTGCACTCCTTGGCTTCTGCGCCTAATAATGGCTATCCTCCACGTGTCGAGCGAATGCGAGAAGTCGGGTCATTTTTACACTTGCCACCCTAACCGTGTAAGTAAATCTTCTATTTAAAGAGACGGGGATCCTCAGATCCAGATCACACCATCCTCCTGCTACCTCTTGAGCACTGCGTTGGATTTCCTTGAAGAGGAAAGGATGATGCAGCAAAGTAGCGTAAGTATTTCCCTCAGTTTTTGAGAACCAAGGTATCAATCCAGTAGGAGGCTACACGCGAGTCCCTTGTACCTACACAAAGCAAATAACTCCTCGCAACCAACGCGATAAGGGGTTGTCAATCCCTTCACTGTCACTTACGAGAGTGAGATCTGATAGAGATGATATATAATATTTTTGGTATTTTTGTGATAAAGATGCAAAGTAAAATAAAAACAAAGTAACAAAGCAAAGGCAATAATAAAGCGATGGAAGATTAATATGATGAAGATAGACCCGGGGGCCATAGGTTTCACTTGTGGCTTCTCTCAAGAGCATAAGTATTTTACGGTGGGTGAACGAATTACTGTTGAGCAATTGACAGAATTGAGCATAGTTATGGGAATATCTAGGTATGATCATGTATATAGGCATCACGTCCGAGACAACTAGACTGACTCCTGCCTGCATCTACCACTATTACTCCACTCATCGACTGCTATCCAGCATGCATCTAGAGATTAAGTTCAAGGAAACAGAGTAACGCCTTAAGCAAGATGACATGATGTAGAGGGATAAATTCATCCAATATGATAAAAAAAAACCATCTTGTTATCCTCGATGGAAACAATACAATACGTGCCTTGCTGCCCCATCACATCGGGAAAGGACACCGCAAGATTGAACCCAAAGCTAAGCACTTCTCCCATTGCAAGAAAAACAAATCTAGTAGGCCAAACCAAACTGATAATTCAAGAGACTTGCAAAGATAACCAATCATACATAAAAGAATTCAGAGAAGATTCAAATATTGTTCATAGATAATCTTGATCATAAACCCACAATTCATCGGTCTCAACAAACACACCGCAAAAAGAAGATTACATCGAATAGATCTCCACGAGAGGGGGAGAACATTGTATTGAGATCCAAAAAGAGAGAAGAAGCCATCTAGCTACTAACTATGGACCCGAAGGTCTGAGGTAAAGTACTCACACTTCATCGGAGAGGCTATGGTGATGATGTAGAAGCCCTCCGTGATGGATTCCCCCCATGGAGCTCCTAACAGGCCCCAAGATGGGATCTCGTGGGTGCAGAAGGTTGCGGCGGTGGAATTAGGTTTTGGCTCCAGATTCGATCGTTTGGGGGTACGAGGTATATATAGGAGGAAGAAGTACGTCGGTGGAGCATCATGGGGCCCACGAGGGTGGACGGCGCGCCCTGGGGGGTGGGCGCGCCCCCCAACCTCGTGCCCTCCTCGAAGCTTCCTTGGCGTAGGGTCCAAGTCTCCTGTATCATGTTCGATGAGAAAATCACGTTCCCGAAGGTTTCATTCCGTTTGGACTCCGTTTGATATTCCTTTTCTGCAAAACTCTGAAATAGGCAAAAAACAACAATTCTGGGTTGGGCCTCCGGTTAATAGGTTAGTCCCAAAAATAATATAAAAGTGGATAATAAAGCCCAATATTGTCCAAAACAGTAGATAATATAGCATGGAGCAATCAAAAATTATAGATACGTTGGAGACGTATCAGGCATCCCCAAGCTTTAATTCATGCTCGTCCTCGAGTAGGTAAATGATAAAAACAGAATTTTTGATGCGGAGTGCTACTTGGCATAATTTTAATGTAATTCTTCTTAATTGTGGTAGGAATATTCAGATCCGAAAGATTCAAGATAAAAGTTCATATTGACATAAGAATAATAATACTTCAAGCATACTAACTAAGCAATTATGTCCTCTCAAAATAACATGGCCAAAGAAAGTTCATCCCTACAAAATCATATAGTTTAGTCATGCTCCATTTTCGTCACACAAGAATGCTCTCATCATGCACAACCCCGATGACAAGCCAAGCAATTGTTTCATACTTTAGTAATCTCAAACCTATAAACTTTCACGCAATATATGAGCGCGAGCCATGGACATAGCACTATGGGTGGAATAGAATATGATGATGGCGGTTATGTGGAGAAGACAAAAATGTGAATCTCCCTCTTTTTTTATGGCCTTTCTCTTTTTTATTACTCACTTGGGACAATGCTCTAGAAAATGATGATCATCACACTTCTATTTATTTACAACTCAATGATTACAACTCGATACTAGAACAAAGTATGACTCTATATGAATGCCTCCGGCGGTGTACCGGGATATGCAATGAATCAAGAGTGACATGTATGAAAGAATTATGAACGGTGGCTTTGCCACAAATACTATGTCAACTACATGATCATGCTAAGCAATATGACAATGATGAAGGTGTCATGATAAACGGAATGGTGGAAAGTTGCATGGCAATATATCTTGGATTGGTTATGGAAATGCCATAATAGGTAGGTATGGTGGCTGTTTTGAGGAAGATATAAGGAGGTTTATGTGTGAAAGAGCGTATCATATCATGGGGTTTGGATGCACCGGCGAAGTTTGCACCAACTCTCAATGTGAGAAAGGGCAATGGACGGTACAGAAGAGACTAGAAATGATGGAAGGGTGAGAGTGCGTATAATCCATGGACTCAACATTAGTCATAAAGAACTCACATACTTATTGCAAAAATCTACAAGCCATCAAAAACCAAAGCACTACGCGCATGCTCCTAGGGGGATAGATTGGTAGGAAGACCATCGCCGTCCCCGAGCGCCACTCATAAGGAGGACAATCAAAGAACACCTCATGTTTCAAATTTGTTACATAACGTTTACCATACGTGCATGCTACAGGACTTGCAAACTTCAACACAAGCATTTCTCAAATTCACAACAACTCAACTAGCACGACTTTGATATTATGACCTCCATATCTCAAAACAATCATCAAGCATTAAACTTTTCTTAGTATCCAACACACTCATAAGAAAGTTTTTACTATTTTTGTATACCTAGCATATTAATACTATTTAAGCAAATTACCATGCTACTTAAGACTCTCAAAATAATCTAAGTGAAGCATGAGAGATCAATAGTTTCTATAAAACAAATCCACCACCGTGCTCTAAAAGATATAAGTGAAGCACTAGAGCAAAACTATATAGCTCAAAAGATATAAGTGAAGCACATAGGGTATTCTAATAATTTCCAATTCATGTATGGCTCTCTCAAAAGGTGTGTACAACAAGGATGAATGTGGTAAACTAAAAAGTGAAGACTCAAGACGCTCCAAGCAAAACACATATCATGTGGTGAACAAAAATATAGCTCCAAGTAAAGTTACCGATGGAAGTAGACGAAAAAGGGGATGCCTTCCGGGGCATCCCCAAGTTTGACTTTTTGGTGTCCTTAGATTATCTTGGGGGTGCCATGGGCGTCCTGATACGTCTCCAACGTATCTATAATTTTTGATTGCTCCATGCTATATTATCTACTGTTTCGGGCAATATTGGGCTTTATTTTCCACTTTTATATTATGTTTGGGCCTAACCTATTAACCGGAGCCCCAGCCCAGAATTGCTGTTTTTAGCCTATTTCAGTGTTTCGAAGAAAAGGAATATCAAACGGAGTCCAAAAGACCTGAAACTCCATGGAACCTATTTTTGGACCAGAAGAAGCCCATGGAGTACCGGAAGCTCACCAGAGTCTCGGCTGCCCACGAGGTGGGGCGCGCCCCCCTACCTCGTGGCCAGCCCGGAAGTCCACCGACGTACCTCCTGCACCCATATATACTCTCGTACCCTCAAACTTCTAGAACGGAGATTAGATTGGAAGTTCCGCCACCGCAAGCCTCTGTAGCCACGAGAAGTCAATCTAGGCCCTCTCCGGCACCCTGCCGGAGGGGGCCATCATCACCGGTGGCCATGGAGGAGTATCCTGGAGGGGCCATCATCACCATGAAGGCCAAGGACCAGAGGGTGGAGGACATGGAGGAGGAAGCACAAGGGGGAGGACCTCTCCTCCTCTCTTCCGGTGGCGTCGGACTGCCATCGGGAGGGGAATCATCGCCACTGTGATCGTCTTCATCAACATCACCATCATCATCACCATCCTCATCTCCTTTACGCGGTCCACTCTCCCGCACCCCGCTGTAATCCCTACTTGAACATGGTGCTTTATGCCACATATTATGATCCAATGATGTGTTTCCATCCTATGATGTTTGAGTAGATATCTTTTGTCTTCGGGTTGATTGATGATCTAGCTTGGTATGAGTTGTATGTTTTACTTTGGTGCTGTCCTATGGTGCCCTCCGTGTCGCGCAAGCGTGAGGGATTCCCGCTGTAGGGTGTTGCAATACGTTCATGATAAGCTTATAGTGGGTTGGTGAGTGACTGAAACACAAACCCGAGTAAGAGGGATTGTTGCATATGGGAATAAAGAGGACTTGATGCTTCAATGCTATGGCTGGGTTTTACCTTAATGATCTTTAGTAGTTGCGGATGCTTTCTAGAGTTCCAATCATAAGTGCATATGATCCAAGTAGAGAAAGTATGTTAGCTTATGCCTCTCCCTCATATGAAATTGCAATGATGACTACCGTTCTTGTTAACGATTTCCTAGGACAATTCCGCACACCGATCTACCATTATTCCACACTCGCTATTTATAATATTTAGTAATATATTCTAACTTTATGATAACAGCACCTACTTTTATATTTTAGCTCTCCGATTTCATACAAAGTTATCCACTTCATACCCACAACGTAGTTTTATTTCTCGTTGCTAGTTGGATGCAAACGTTCGGTGTACGTAGAGTCGTATCAGTGGCAGATATGGCTTGAGAGAATATTGATCTTACTTTTAGCTCCTTGTGGGTTCGACACTCCATACTTATCACTTCCACCTTTGGAAATTGCTACGATGATTCCCTGCACTTGGGGATTATCAAGCTCTTTTCTAAGCGCCGCTGTCGGGAGCAATAGCGTGGGGTTGATATTCTCGTGTGCTTGTTTGCTTCCTTCACTAAGTAGATTTTGTTTTTCCTTTTGTTTCTGTTTAGTTGTGGGTGAAACATACAAAAAATTTAAAAATGAAAATACAAAAAAAGTATTACTTGCCTCTCATGCCTAAAAAGTTTTTCAAAAGAGAAGTGATTGGAAGGTTTTGCATTGAAAAGTGAGGGTCGACCTTGAGCACTTGTGCTCATGCTCACGGAAACAATGTAGAATTTTTCATGGAAGTTTCTCTGTAAATAATTATCCCCTTGTACATATTCATTGTATTATAAAAATAATGTGCCAAGCCTTGGTTTTAGGATGATTAGATTGCTTGTTTACTATGTGCAAAACAAAAACAGAAACTTTGTCTGTAGTGCGTGAATTTACATTTTTTACTGGAAAGTCAAATGGGTCTGAAACATTTTGCACATTACTTCTGTAAATTTTTTTCAAATTGTCAAATTTAGCTTCTAATTTTCAGAGTTACAGAAGTTTGGCAAACTTCCATATTACTACAGACTGTTATGTTTTTAACAGATTCTGTTTTGCGTGTGTTGTTTGCTTATTTCAATGAATCTATGAGTAGTATCGGAGGTTATGTGTAGGACCTTGAAGTATGTCTAGAGGGGTTATTAGACTACTTGACCAATTAAAAACTTAGCCTTTTCCCAGTTTTAGAGTTTGGCAGATTTTAGCTATCTTAGGACAAGTCAAGCAATCATCACACAATTCAAGCAAGAATGCAAAGAGTATATGAGCAGCGGAAATTGAAGAATGCAACTTGAAAGAAAGTAAAGGGAAGGGTTTGGAGGATTCAAACGCAATTGGAGACACGGATGTTTCTGGCGTTGTTCCGATAGGTGGTGCTATCGTACCTCCACGTTGATGGAGACTTCAACCCACGAAGGGTAACAGTTATGCTGAGTCCACGGAGGGCTCCACCCACGAAGGGTCCACGAAATAGCAACCTTGTCTATCCCACCATGGCCGTCGCCCATGAAGGACTTGCCTCACTAGCGGTAGATCTTCACGAAGTAGGCAATCTCCTTGCCCTTAAAAACTCCTTGGTTCAACTCCACAATCTTGTCGGAGGCTCCCAAGTGACACCTAGCCAATCTAGGAGACACCACTCTCCAAGAAGTAACAAATGGTGTGTTGATGATGAACTCCTTGCTCTTGTGCTTCAAATGATAGTCTCCCCAACACTCAACTCTCTCTCATAGGATTTGAATCTGGTGGAAAGAAGATTTGAGTGGAAAGCAACTTGGGGAAGGCTAGAGATCAAGATTCATATGGTAGGAATGGAATATCTTTGCCTCAACACATGAGTAGGTGGTTCTCTCTCAGAAATTGTAAGTTGGAAGTGTAGGTTTAGTCTGATGGCTCTCTCCACGAATGAAGAGGAGGTGGAGGGGTATATATAGCCTCCACACAAAATCTAACTGCTATACACACAATTTACCAATCTCGGTGGGACCGAATCAATAAACTCGGTCAGACCGATTTTAGTAAACCTAGTGACCGTTAGGGTTTTCGATGGGACTGACTTGCATCTCGGTAGGACCGATATGGTTAGGGTTAGGGCATAACGTAATCTCGGTGAGACCGATTATACAAACTCGGTGAGATCGATTTTGGAAATTAGCTAACCAGAGAGTTGGTCAGGTAAACTCGGTGGGACCAATTTGCTCTTTTTGGTGAGACCGAAATGTTACAAAAGGGAAACAGAGAGTTTACATTGCAAGCTCAGTGGGACCGATCCGCTCTTTCGGTGAGACCGAAAAGTTACGAAAAGGAAACAGAGAGATTACAATCCCATCTTGGTGAGACCGAGATCCCTATCGGTAGAACCGATTTGCCTAGGGTTTGTGGCAGTGGCTATGACATATGGAATCGGTAGCGCCGGATTGGAAGAATCAGTGAGACCGATTTTGGCTTTAGGTTTAGGTCGTATGTGGATGTGAGAAAGTAGCTGAGGGTTTTGGAGCATATCACTAAGCACATGAAGCAAGAGGCTCATGAAGCAACACCTCATCCCTCCTTGATAGTATTGGCTTTTCCTATAGACTCAATGTGAACTTGAATCACTAAAATGTAAAATGAAGAGTCTTGAGCTTTTGAGCTTGAGCCAATCCTTTGTCATTAGCATTTTGAGGGATCCACTTTCGTCATCCATGCCATGCCATTCATTGAGCTTTCCTGAAATGTTCATCTTGGAATACCATTAGCTCAATGAGCTATATGTTGTTATGAATTACAAAAACCACCTAGGGATAGTTGCACTTTCAATCTCCCCCTTTTTGGTAATTGATGACAAGATATAGATCAAAGCTTTGACAAATGATAATAAGATTGAAAAAAAACATCGTTGCTTTGAGAAGTATGTGATAAGCAAGAGCTCCCCCTAAATTTGTGCATAGTTTACGATTTGCTTTGGACTGCAAATGCACAAGGAATTAGGCTCATGGGTTACTCTTCCATGTCACATACATCTTGGTGGAGCGCTCAAAATGATACGGAATGAATACATGCACTCATCACCAAACACAGTGAATGATCACATAGGATAGATAAGATAATGTCATCAAACATGCATAAGTGTAGCTTATGATCAAACACATGATCATCAATGTCTCACAAACATAGTAACTCAAGCAATCAAAAGCAAACAAGTTTAAAAAACCATCAAATCAAGAGAGAACAAAAGCAACACTCTCTCTCTCGAAGCCTATGATCTATACATTTTTCTCCCCATTTGGCAACAAGTTACCAAAAAGTTCATAGAAAATGCATAGTGCTAGATTAACTCTCAGGCTTGATCTTCAGGTGGTGGAGTCCGGATAGCGCCGAGGACGAAAGCTTCAGTTGAAGTAGATGGAGCTGGAGCTGATGTAGGTGCTGGAGCTGGTGGCACTGAGGCTGTAGCTGGTGCAGATGAAGTGGCTCTGGTGTCAGGAACTGGCACAGCAGATGACCTCTGGGCTCTAGGCACTCTGGCAAATGCATCATTTTGTTGTTTTGCCCTTCCTCTCCTGTGTGTCATCCTGTAGTTGCTCCACAACAGATTGAATCTCAGTTACTTTCACATCTAAGTCATATAACTTTTGTTCTATGATTCTTTCCAAGCTCTCCTGATTTTGAGTGAGGGTGGCCAATCCCTTCTCAATCCTCAGTGTTGATGCTATTAAGTATCCAAGCTGCTCCTACTTGTTCTTCAAGAAATACTCAGATGCCTCCTCTTGAGTTGGCATCCTGGCAGCCTTCTCCTTCCTTGCCTTCTCCTTCTTCTCTTGTGCTTGAACTGACGATGGATCATTCTCATTCATGACAACCTCATTGTCCTCAAAGTCTGGATATATTGGAAAATGTTCTTTATCCAATAGATATTTGCCTGTGCCCATCTTTGAGTTAATCAACTCCTGGATCTGAGGGGCATATCCACAACTTCTTTTCTGGTCAGCTGCAGTCCTCTTAATGGTTTCAACCATAAGGCTCATGACTTTGAATTTCTGTGGCACATCAAACAAATGCAACATGTTGATTGCATGCCCTCTAATCATGTTGTGGTCACCAGACTTAGGCAGTAGAGTATGCCTTAAGATGCAGTTGATAGTTGGCAGCCCTGACAGAAGGAAGTGGACTTATCCAAGCTTATGTGTCTCAATGGCTGTGTCTGGGATCTCCTTGTACATGAGTGCCATGGAATTGTGGTCCATTTTCTTCTTGGCATATACATAAAGGTCATCTTCATTCTCCTTTGGGGCATTTATCAGCTTTGCCCACTCCTCAACAGTTGACTGGTACCTTGTACCTTCAGACATCCACACTATCCTGCCATCTGGATAAAAGTGTGCTGTGGAGTAGAACTGCATGATTAGTTCATCGTTCCAGTTGGTGAGATTTTGCCCAACGAAGTCTGCAACTCCAATAGCAACAAAACTGTCTTGCACTCCAGGATAGTGCTCTACATTTTCTTTCATGTAGGTCCAGTCAGCCCACCTCATATCACACACTATGTGCTTCTTATCCAGCAAAATTGTCTCATAAAAGTCCTGCTGTTTCTTGGTGTGGAACCTGTAGTCCACAGATGTCCTCCTTGAGGCATATGGATCTGTCATCCTCCATAGCCTCAACCCATTGTCTCTTCTGATCTTCATGTCCTCAGCCACAGGATGGGCATCATTGTGGTCTGGTATCTTGGGCTTGAGCTTCCTCAAAACTTGTCCTTCTTCATCTTCTTCATCAGCAACCTCATGCACTGGGGCCTTGTTCTTCTCAGTAGCTGGAATACTCCTGGTATTCCTCTTTGGTGCAGACTTGGACTTAGGGGCAGCTTTGGGTGCTTCCTTGGGCTTAGATGTGGCAGCCCCTGATCTTATAGCATCACCCATAAGCTTGGGTGCCTTTGGTGCTGGTGCAGCAATCTCTTCTTCCTCTTCCATCATGGAAGGCTTCCCAATAACTATGACTGTGGTCTTCTTGACCCTCTCTTTCCTTTTCTTCCTTTCAGTAGCAGCTGGCTCTTTGGGATCAGGCTTTTCAGGAATTTGAGTTGATGCTCTGACCTTTGGCATAGGTGTCCTCTTGGCAGGAACCTTCTTATTGAGTCCAGGCTTTGTGCTATGTGCTGAGCCATACTCCTTTTTGAGCACAACCTTCTTGGAGGTTGCTTCATCCTCTTCTGCCCTATAATCCTCATCTTCAGAATTTGAGGTTTTCTTCTTCCTTTGCCTGGTGGCAGCTTTAGGCAAATTGCTTGGGGTGCTCCTGCTGCCTTCATCTGAAGAGCTGGAGGGACTAGTGCCCTCACTCATGTTCACCTGCTCCTCTGACCTGTTCTGACTGTCACTCTGGTCTGACATGCTGACTGCTGACCCTGTGAAGAGTTATAGATGAGGTAGAGTGGATGAGCATCACAAAATGCAGAGATTTTTGCAAAAGAATGACTCAAAAATTCAGTTTTAGTTTTCCATAGAAAGCATTTTGGATCAACCGATTTTCAAACTCGGTGATCTTGAAGCAGTTTTGGAACCTAAACCGATGAACTCGGTTGGACCGAGTCACGCCTGTGGCACCTTGAGACTGCTAGGTTTTCACAAACTCCTAAAATCGGTCTCACCGATTAGCAATTCTCGGTCAGACCGAGTCTCACTAGTGCAATGGCATAAGCCAAATCGGTGGGACCGAGTTTTTCAACTCGGTGGGTCCGAGATGGTTTCATGAAACCTAACCCTAAATTTTCGAATCTAAACTATTCTAAGGATTGCATTGACTGGATAGGAGTGTTTCAATCATGGCAAGAATCAATAAGAACACAATGTGCTGAGAATCGGACGAGGAAAGCACTGTGATCAAGTCCATACCCTAGTTCGGCGGAGACTCGCTACGGCGGCAACGGCGGGGTTGATTTCCGTTGACGGCGCCGGAGACCAGCGACAGTAGGCGGCTGGCGACGAGGAGACGATCCGGAGACCACGGAGGCAGAGCGAGCTATTGTGCGGGCGAAGAGGTTCGGAGAAATTTCCAAATTTTTGCCCGTGACTATATATAGCCCGACCCTGTCGGTGTGACCGAGTGGAACAACTCGGTGGCACCGAGATGCAAAACTGTGTACAGTTATTGCAACTCGGTGTGACCGAAGAGTTCAAATCGGTTGCACCGAGATTGAAAACCTAGATCGTCTAAGTGATCTCGGTAAGACCGAAATTGAGGAATCGGTCAGATCGAGAATCACAAAGAAGTTTTGGAAGTTTAAGTCTATGACGAATCGGGGACTCCTAGTGCTCCTCACACAGAGTGGTTCGAATCTGACTTGATCAAATTTTGTGATGTAGCATGAATAGAGTTTGAGACGAGAAAAACATAGATAGCTAGAGAAGGTTCTTAGGCATTCTTGTCCATCCACTTGGCCAAAGAAAAAGAAGACAATCAATCAAAACAACAAGTGGATGTCCTCGAATGAGTAAAGTGTGCAACCAACATGCTCGCACAATAAGATGGCAAATGAAATATGTGTCAAAGCATGCACAACCAATTCTAGCATCTATCAAACAATTGGTGATGACTAGGTCATCAATATATGAGTATATTGACTTCGGAGTCAAATGATAGACATTTGATCATAGGTCATACTCATCGTTTAAGCTCAAGTGGGGTTACCACTTTTACATAAAGCATTTATGTGTTCACATCATTAGAGTTGCTTTGACTCAATTCTTAGAGTTAAGCTCCCCTAGATGTGAGATCCCCCTTAGAGGGATGAACTAACCTTGGGTTTTGTCGATGATTACTTCATGTAGGTGGTGAAGATGTGGATGCTCAATGTTGATGTAGATCTTTTTGGAGCAATCCTTTGGAGTGAGTTGCACTTTCAATACCTACATGGGTTAGTCCCACAAGGAACAAACAAATATATCCATAGACATAGAGTGATGCACACACAAAATGATGTCCATGAAGTCATTAGGTTACCTTGTCCCTTGCCTTACCAACATGAGGGTTTGTGACTCCTTGAACTAGTGCAAGATATGGAAGTTGATTGCACTTGTCCTTGCCATAATGATATGAGTGAAATATGTTGGCGGAGTCACCCTCAAGAACTCTCTAGTTCTTCTTCTTCTGGATCCACATCATCTTGATGGGAATCCTTGGAGTTGTAGTTGTACTTGATGAGGTAGAACTTGACGTAGTCTTGGGAATCCACTTGACCGAGACCTTAGGTGCTTCTTCAAATGCCTCAATTTCTTCATGAAGCTTGTCCTTGCCTTTGTTCTTGTGGTCTTGTGGTGGAAGATCATCTTGTGCTTGTGTTCCCTTGAAGGAAGTAGGATCATACTTCTCTTGTTGAGGAACAAACTTTGTCTTGGGGTATTGATCTTCTTCCCTCAACTCCATTGGCATTGAACTTTCGTTCAAAACCAACACCTTGATTCTTCCGGTGCCTTCCTTGCTTGCGTACAATTTCCTCGAATTGCTTACTCCCGGCAAGGCTCTTGTATACATCTTTCTCTATAATTCCCTTCAATAAGCTATTTTCTTGCTCAAGTGTAACTTGGCTAAGAGAATCATTAGTGGAATCAAGAGAACTACTAGAAGCAACAATATTGGATTTGACATTATTATTGTTACTACTAGAGAAATAATCTTTCTTGATCTTGTTACTAGACTTGAATTGAGGCATGTAAGTGGATAAGAGTAAACGCTTGGCAATGTAAGAAGAACTTTTCTTACGAAGATCATCATTGATTGCTTTTAAGAACTCATGCTCTTGCTCAAGATTGAGCTTTTTCTTCTCATGAGCCCTTAAAAGTTCTCGATGATCTTCGGAGATAGTTTCATGAGCTAACTTAAGAGTGTTTAGTTCTTTAGTTAGACGCTCAATTTTCTCCTTATCATTGTCATTCGTTTCACCTTGATTAGCATGATTAATTGACGTTTCATCATAGTATTCATCACTAGAGTTGTCAACAAGTAAATCATCATCACCTAGCAAGTCATCTTCATCAACATCAAAATCAACATACTCGGGGTGTGTTACCTTAGGACCTTTGGCCATGGAGCATCTACCAATTCCTTCGGTCCCGACCCCCCTCCCCCCTGCTCGGCCTCGCGCTACCGCATTGCTGCGCGCTAGGATTTGACAGGACGCAATGCGGTTATTCTGTTTCCACCCCCCACCGCATGCACCCTAAACCCTAAAAACCCTAAGATAGATAGTGGGGTCACGGATGTGACGGACTCGCCACCGCATGCGACGACGCGGCACGCCACACGCCATCGCCTGCTCAAGACGTTCTGTCTCGGCCTCAGGGGAGGGAGGGGGTCCCACCCCCTGCCTCGGGCCTCAAGGCGCCGCATTGTTGCGCTTAGGATTTGACAGACGCAATGCGGTTATTCTGCTTTCCACCCCCACCGCATGCACCCTAAACCCTAAAAACCCTAAGATAGATAGTGGGGTCACGGATGTGATGGACTCGCCACCGCATGCGACGACAGCACGCCGCCGCCGTCGCCTGCTAACTCATTCTGTCTCGGCCTCAGGAGGGAGGGGGTCCCACCCCACCTCCCCACTCGCCTCAAGGCTATCAAGATTTTTTCAATAGGCCCAATGCCTATTTCAATGTCTCCAACTATTTAAATCCTAAAATAACAAACATAATTATATTTTAAAAGAAGTTCAAAAAGAAAAGATAGAGAAGTTCGGGATTTTGTCAAAACGTCAAAATTAACATTATAAAAACGATGAGCATACAGAAGTTCAGGATAGTTATTCACTGAAGACCAACAACTACTATAAGTACGAAAACATACTAGAAAAAATAAGAAATATACACATATCCGTAGGAAATTTACATGGTTGTTCATGAGACTATCAAAAAATCCAAAGCAATGCAAAAGTATGAAAAATAACATAAAACAGAAAGAAATACAGAGGGGATTGCTTCCATTACATTGCAAAGAACGAAAAACAGAAGTTCAGGTATGAACAGTACAGAAGTCTAGCTTGTACAACGACCCTTAGATGATCTGGAAAAAATGTGCTTGCATACTTGGACTAATCGAATGATTGCCCACAAGACAAACTTTAAAAATAGCATCTCAGGAACTAAAATTATAAAAAAAAAGAAAAAAGAAAATATATAGCACCATGCACCTTCGCCTTGCAAAATATGGAATGCAATGTGGAAAACCAGAAGTTCAACCATTAATTAGAAAGAAGTCCAGCATCTACTGAAGATGGTGATTATCGAAAACAACAAACATCGACTAAAGTCCAGCATCTACTAAGAGCACAGAAGTTCAGGTGCGGAAGTTCTAGCAGTCCAGCTTGTACAAACAGAACGAAAATTGATTGAAGCCACAACCTCGATTAAATTTGGTTCCCAGATTTAATCGCTTGGGTCAATTACGACACGTCAACGGCCATTTCGAACGTCTTCCTACTCCAGAAAAAAAAAGATCAGCCATCAAATCAGAGCGCTTGACGCAACGAACCACGACGGGAGGCGGAAAGTGCAATCCGCAAATTAGGAATGAATGAGCCAGCCAAATCGAATTAACAAAACGGGAAGGATTCAACCGCCATTTCGAACGTCATCATGCTCCAGATAAATAAGAAAATAACTCTCATCATGTTGTCCCATCGAACAGAAAACGGCGGCGGGAGGCAGAAGATCCAATTGCCGGATTTTGATTTCTATGATCCCGAATAATCAAATTAACAACATGGACAGCATTCTGTCTCACAGATGCACGCAAAATCCACACCCAATTTGAACAGAAAACCTACGAATCTAAAAAACCGGCCGAATCCACCCCCGCGGACGAAGAACAGAGGCGGCGGAACACCAAATCGAATTCATTTGAAAATAACAACAAATCATGAAGTAAACTCGTACCTAAACCCAATTTTCACCATATTACAGATCCTAGAACATCCAGTACAAGCAAAACAACTGTGACAGACCGATGTTCATCACCGTCCGAGAGCACATCCGCCAAACAGCTAGATTCCTAATGAAAACAAGCATTTAGATTCTAAAAACCGTGTCAACATTACACTTACATCGCCAACAACACGAATGACCAGAAAAACTCGAGCTAGAAGGCACGGTTGCGAAGATAGCCCGAAGGTCGGGTTCGTACAAAGAGAAGTTCAGGCGCTTTACTCATGCAGTTCAGGTTGTGATCAGAATATTATTCTGATCCCGTGATCAGAATAGTGTTTATGTATATATATATGGGTCTGTCTATGTCATATCTAGATGTGAGATAATATGTCACATCTAAGATGATGCCTTTTTTTATTGTCCAGCCAAACTGTTGTTTTATTGTTTGTTGGTTTTTCTATCCGGCTCAGTTTTTGGGGAAAAAAAGACGCAAAACAATAAAGCGCACGGCACCAGGTGTCGAACTTTCAACCTCCCACTCCTATACACGCACTTATAGCGACTATAACTAAGGACTGTTCTTGTGTAATCAGAGACGCGAACAGTTAATAACTCCGCCAAATACGATCTGGTTAGTGGTCACTAGCTGCGTTTTTCAATCTTATTTATAATTAATTTTCTGTAAGGAATAAAATTTGGTCAAAACATATTTCAAAAAACATGTTCATGAATTTACATATTTTTAAAATTATGAAAAATGTTAATGAATACCAAAAAAATTATAATTGTGGTGAACAATCCATTAATATATGATGATTACTTTCTGAATACACACATTTTTTTGCAATATACGGTGAACATTCTTTATTTATATATGGTGACCTTTTTTATATACGATGAACTAAAAGCGAACTTTTTTATATACATTGAACTAAAAGAAAATAGGAAAAAACAAAAGAAACGAGAAAACCAAATAGAGTACATAGATAAATAAGAAGAGAACAAAAAAGAACACATTTTGATTTTTTTTTTTAAATCATAAACATGAACAATTTTGGAAAAATGAACAAATTTAGATATTTGAAACATTTATTAAAACTTGTAAATTTTTTAAAAAAAAGGATCATAAAAATGAGTTAAATTTTTGAAAAATAGAAAAATAAAAGCAGAGCAAAAACAATGAAGAAAATGATAAATAAAAAACAAAAAACACGAAGAAAACAAAACAAAAAACGTATCCTAACTACTTGGGCGGCTCGTCTGCAGTTTGTCCGCTGACGAGGGTGGACTTGCAAGTAGGACAAAAAAAGTCGCACCCCTAGTGGCAAGTCGAGGGTGGACTCTCAATTGGGAATAAAAAAGGTCGGACCCTAGTTGCAAGTCGAGTTTGGACTTGCAACTGCGACCAAAAAGGTTGGGCCCTAATTGCGAGTCAAGGGGTGGAATTGCAACTGAGAAAAGAAAAGGTCGAGCTCCAGTTACGAGTCAATGGTGGAATTGCAACTGGGATAAAAGATTGGGTCCTAGTTGCGAATGGTGGGTGGACTCCAAATTGGGACTAAAAATGGGCCCCAATTGCGAGTCGAGTGTGGATTCGGAAACAAAAGAGGTTGAGCCCTAGTTGCGAGTCAAAGGTTGACTTGCAACTCAACAAAAAAGGTTGGACCCAGTTGCGAGTCGAGGATGAACTTGCGACTTGGACAAAGAAAATTGGGCCCTAGTTGCAAATAAAGGGTGGACTTGCAACTCGGACACAAAAGGTTGGGCCCTAGTTGTGAGTCGAATGCGGACTTGCAACTCAGACAAAAAAGGTTGGACCCTAGTTGTAAATAAATGGTGGACTTGCAACTCGGACACAAAAAGGTTAGGCCCAGTTGCGAGTCGAGGGTGAACTTGCAACTCGGACAAAAATGGTTGGGTCCTAGTTGCGAGTAAAGGGTGAACTTGCAACTCGCATAAAAAGGTTGGTCACCCACAGTCGAGGGTGGCTTTGCAACTTGGGAAAAAAGGTCTACCCCATTTGTGTCGAGAGTGAACTTGCAACTAGGACAATGATTGAGGCCTAGTTAAAATCGAGGATGGACTTTCAACTGGGACAAAAAAGGCCGGAGCCCCGTCGCGGTCAAGGGTATAATTGCAATTAGGACCAAAAGTGTCGAGACCCGGTTGCGAGTCGAGAGTGCAATTACAACCGGGAAAAAAGGCCAGGCCCCAGTTGCGACTCGAGGTGAACCCGAACTCGACAAAAAGGTTGGACCCCAATTGCGTGTTGAGGGTGGACTTGCAACTGGGACAAAAAAAATGTCATGTCCTAGTTACAAGTCGAGGGGGGTATTGCAACTAAAACAAAAAAGTTCGGGCCTCAATTGCGAGTCGAAGGTGCACTTGAAATTGAAAAAACAACGGACCCAGTTGCGAGTCGATGATAGCTTATTCTACACCCCAGTAAGCGTGAGTTTAGGATAGCTAATTCTACACCCCAGTAACGGTACATACAAAATATAGTAACACACTATGTAAAATGTACTAATTTTCGTAAAAATGTAGTAAATTACAAACTTGGATGATAATTTTTTTTTTCTGAATTACTACATTTTGTACATCGTTTTACTAGATTTTGTATATAGCGTTACTAGGGGGTGTAGAATAAGCTATTCTACACTCATAGTAATGCTAAACTAAGCGTGAGTGTAGAATAGCTTATTCTACACCTAGTAATGGTACATACAAAATATAGTAACGCATTATGTAAAATATAGTAATTTTCATAAAAAATTAATAAATTACAAACTTGGGTGATAAAAAATTTATTTTCTAAATTACTACATTTCGTACACCGTTTTATTAGACTTTGTATATAGCATTACTAGGGGGTGTAGAATAAGCTATTCTACACTCACGCTTAGAATAGCTGCTACCATATATATATATATATATATATATATATATATATATATATATATATATATATATATAGAGAGAGAGAGAGAGAGAGAAAGAGAGAGAGAGAGATTGAATATTCGTCACCCTAGGTGAGGAATAGTTATTCTTCACCCCTCCTCTATTTTACCATCAATGCACCGTAATTTTACGTTCCGTAAGTTTTGTCTTATTTCCGACGTAAAAAGAGACCGTAAAAAATATATAATCGCCGTAAAAAATATTTTATGTTATGTAAAATTACAAACATAAAAATTAGTGCAAAATATACATAAATTGCAAATTTTCTTGTCTAGTGACCTATTTTTTTATTTTTTATGCCAAATTTTACGTACTGAATCAATAGAAATGTAACTATTTGAATTTCAAATATAATTTAATTATAAAGTGATAGTAAGATTACTTCGAGTGAAGAATAACCTATTTTGCACCCTGGGTGATGAATAGTAACACTATATACCTCTCACACTCAGACCCCCTCAAATCATCAAGCCATTTTTGCGAAAAAAATTCAAATTTCCCAGACTTGAAGCTTTTTTTAATTTGTGAAGTTTTTATTAAAATCGTGAACTTTTTTCAAATTCATGAACTTTATTTAATTCATGAATATTTTTTAACTCATGATTTTTTCCAAATTATTAAACTTTTTCAAACTTGCAAACTTTTTCAAATTTTGTGCTTTTATCAAAATCATGAATTTTTTTAAAAAATAATTTGGATTTTTTATTTTTTAAGTACTACTATAAGAGAGCATGAGGAGTAGTGGGCTGAGGCCCAACAAGATCGCTAGTGTGCCCCAAGTCAGTCTTCTAGTGCTGAAGCCGCCGAATAGGACCTCTCGGTGTTGATGGTGGTGGTGACTTCGATGTCGCACAATAGTGGGCTAGGCCCATCCTATTTCCAAGCCCTCTGATGGCAAAGTTGGCCTCATTTCTCGTGGGGCATGGTGGGCTACGGCCCATGACATTAAACACAGAGCCACATTACTTTCATTCATTCACGGAGTCGGTCACTACTAACCATCCAATCTGTCTAGTCTACCGACCACTTTATCCATCCTAATCGCAAGGACCCATCTTTTGGGATTCTTACCCTGTATCTTCACCATATTCTCTAGAGGAGATGACCACCATCCACACATGGTAAATTGTGTAATGTGTCTTTTTTTGTTAGAGCAACGACCAACAAAAATGGCACAAGGTCGTGAGCATGCGCTAACAAGAAAAGATAACATAATCCCGATTTCTCCATGTTAATATTGCTTGCATATCGAAAATTTGCAGTGGGGTGCATCCACCTTGGCCTGGAGTGGCACTAGTTAGCACAATAGAAAGAGATGTAGATGAATAAAACTGATAGGTAATGAGATTCAGCTAAGATGGTGGAGGAGAGCGTACAAATTTCTAAACTTGTTCTCTCGAAATCTATTAGATGGTATCTATGCTCAAATATTAAGCAATGCCCCTAGGTCAGATCGACTATAACCGTCCTTAATTAATTCGGCAGTCTGAGCTCTGTCATGGCCATGATGGTGTGCCGTCCATACATACTATTTGAGGGAAAATTAATCCATGGTAGGATGTTAAACGCCATTGGTGCAAGAAAGTAGGCAAGCTCGCCATCAGTGATATTTCTGCTTTGATCTGTAGTATGCGCAAATGAATGATTGATTGCCTAACTAACCTAGTCTACCTACCTGTGGCTCTAGCTTGCAGCTAGGCGTCCTTGTCGAATATATTGTATACGTGTATATTGTGTTTTGGGCCTACCTTTTAGTTCCTCTGTATAGTTAAGATTGTGGCCCCTTCTGTACTCATATATACGTTTCTGGTGCACCGATCAATACATTGTATTGCACAACCTATTCTTTTACTTCTACATGGTATCAGTTTCCGGGTTCTAAACCCTAGCCTTCCGCCGTCGCCGCCACGCGCCTCCTCTGCTGCACCGCGGCCGCCGCCGCCATCCAGCCGCCTCCCGCGCCGGCCTAAGCTTCTATCTCGCCCAGCCCCACTGGTGGAAAAAAGGCCTTTGGTCGCGGTTCGCAACTGCCATTAGTCGCGGTTGGGCAACCGCGACCAAATAAGCGCGACTAATGCCCCCCACCTTTAGTCGCGGCTGCTTAAGAACCGCGACTAACGGCCCGTCCCACGCATGGGCGCCAGCCGTCGGCAAGGAGGACCTTTAGTCGCGGTTCTTTCGCCAACCGCGACTAAAGGCCGCCATGTGTTTAGGGTTTTAGCCCCCCTAAACCCGCTTTTCTGTTTAATTTGTATTGTTTTTTTCTTTTGTGCTTTATTTTAATTTTGAAGGAGTTTCATATATTCTACGGTACTACATACATGCATATGAATGTACAATTTCAAATAAATTTGAAATTAGAACCAAAAGAATTCAAGAGGAATATACAATATATATTCAATATCATCGGATGACCATATACAATTTTGAACAAGTTTCCATACATGATTTAATGCATATAAAGTTCTACGTCCTCGTAATAGTGTTCTCCTTTAGGATGGAGGACTTCCTGCTGAACCATCCAGCTAGTTCCTCTTGAAGTGGTCGGAAGCGAGCTTACGGACTAAGAATCATCCGGAGGTTATTCCTCCGAGCATTGGTATCACTCGGAACCCGCTCAGAGGTGTATCTCGGATCATCTCCTGAACATAGTATCCACATAGATTGGTCTCCGGTGGCTGAATATCCCCACATTCTTAGGCTTTGACCTTTTGAATTCTAGCTCTTTTTGAATTCACCGACCTTTGTATCTACGAACCGCCTCCAAACCCTACGAGGCAAAGAAAATTAAATGAACAAGAGAGTTATTAGTTACTTGATATTAGGAAATGAACGAAATAGGCCGATCGATATAGAGCGCAAATGAATGAAAATAATTACTTCGCAGCATTCTTCTCATGCCGCCCCAAAGCTTTGGATCCATATTCGAGAGTCGTGGACGAGACATTCGAGGTGTTAACTTTAATTACTAGCAGAATCCGGTGGAACCTGCGGACACGATACATGCACAAGACGTCATGCATAACTCATCGATTAGCCGCCACATACCATGCATGGAGTAAACAAAAGAGAATGTGCTCAAGATGTAAACACTCACCGAAAATGGTAAGGAAATAGAATATCACTTTTGAGTTCCTGCTTTGTAAGAAACTGCCACAGGTCTGCCTCCACGTCGGCGGGTGACGCTCCAACACATGTCCATTAATGATGTGTGGGTCAATGAACCCAACATCATGGATGTTACTTACTCAGCATTCCTTAATCTTCATTCTGCATGTATAATAGCGGACACAACAATATAGTTAGGACATATATATAGTGCAGGCAATATGAACGATATGGGGTAGAAATTAATAAATCACTTACAGAACGTAGCAACTGATGATAGATTTGTCGATCTCGCGCAGATTGAAAAGCTGGAACAATTCACTCAGTGCAATTTGTACATAGTAATGTTTGAAGTGATGCTCATGTCTAACTTCCGCATAAATATATTCTTTGGCGTTTTTATTTTTATGTAACCCTTGTACCATTTCAGCAGACCTTTCATTTGTGGAGGTAGATCCTTTTCCTGCAGGCTCGACGAGAGGCCCATTCTTGACATATGTAATTACTACCTCCTTCACCGGCGCCTCATCAAGGCCTAACAGTTCACGAAGAGTAATACCTAAGTTGGCCGCTTGTTCTCCGCACTTTCGTTACTAATCCCTGTGCTGCCGCAGCTTGTATGATCTCGGGGCATCCGGACGAAGGCTTCCACTATAAGCGGGGCAATCGATTGTTTACTTTGTTCCCGAGCTGGGCAACTTGTTTCCCGCTTTTTTACTTTCGGCCTTCTCCGCCTCTTTGTTCTCCTTGAACATGAGTGCCTGCATAAGTTCACATGCATAGTCGTTAGGCAGATTCTTCGCGGCTTGGGACGGTGTGCTCAAAAATGACTTAGCCCACTTCTTTTGCTCATCAAAAAATACTGGCTTGGGCTCGGGCTCTCTTTTCTTCTTGCAATCCGCCTTCCCTTTCTCCAAATCAGCAGCATGGGCGCCGACTTCCTCGACACTACGCTCCCAAGGCCTTGTGGGGAGAGGCTTGATGATGGCTCCGGTACCTTTGTGGTCTTAGGTACATAAGGGTCCGGGTTAATAATCCAGGACTGCTTCGCTTCTTTGCCGGAGGTGGATTGGGGGCGGCGTCGATCACCCGCCCGGACGAGGATCGGGGCGGCTGATCACCCACGGACGTTGTGGACTGGGGCGGCGTCGGCTGACGTGACGGAGGTGTAGGTGAACCGCCACCACCACCACCACCCCCACCACCGCCACCGCCCCCACCACCACCGTGAGGGGTGGACTTGTTGTCCTTGGCGCCTCGCTGGAAACTTGATAAACTTCTTTTGCCATAGAATGAAATGGCGCTTGACATCTCCAAGTCTTTTCTCCCCTTCGTGTAGCAATGTCAATCTCCGTGTCCTCAAACCCTTGGACTATGTCCTCCACCGTGACACGAGCATAGCCATCTTGAATGGGGTTGTTGTGGTGGAGTGCTCTGTAAACATGGTAAAGCACCGCCGATGGCTACCTTCATGGACATGTTCCCGATAGGATAATACAGATGACATTCTTTCATCTCCTTTATATCGCCCACGGGTAGCGAGGAGGCTCCGTGCAGTAATTTCGACCACCCGAGGCTCCGTGCAGTAATTTCGACCACCGAGAGGCTCCGTGCAGTAATTTCGATCGTCGGTGCATCTGCACCAGCCGGTGGGGCCTCCGTGGAAGCCACGCTGCTTCTCCGCTGCTGGCTTCCGAGATCCGCTGGATGATCTTCATGCTGCACCCGAGTTGCATCTCTTTCGGCTACTAGTACACTCATGGTTTTCTTCATCACATCCATTTCCGATGCCAACCGCGCCACAACATCTGATTCCTGATCCATCTTTCTCTTTACGGCTTCAGAATCAGACGGGTCATCGCTCGGGGAACCCTATTTTCCACGGAATGTGCCCCATGCCTCGTGACACGCCCTCCGTGTTCAGGATTCCCGAGGGCTTTTGTCGGTAGCGTCGTTCTCTCTGTTGAACTTGATCTTCCCTGTTGAGCATCCTTCATTGCGTCAATAAGGGCTTGGGTGGGTTTAATTAATTTGCCCGGTAAACACACTCCCCTGTCTCCGGGTTCGGCGTTCCCCATGCCCGTACCACCAGCTTTTGGCCCTTGGGTCCCATCCTCCGTACCTGGACGGATTCCTCGCGCCCTCAGCTCGTTCTCCATCTTCTCCAACCTAGGCACCCAAATGCGATACCCTCCTGGCCCCATAACATGATTGTACTCCTTCTTAGCCGCATTTTCCTTATTTTTTTTCGATATTTGAATGAACTGCTCCGATTTCTTTTGCTTCACAAATTCTGGCCAATCATGTTTCAGTTTCTCATATTGTCCTTTGAAATCCGAGTCTTGTTCTGCTTGACAAAGTCATGGGCTAGATTTTGCTTGAATTTCCGGAATGCGTCGGCCATCTTATGAAGAGCGAACTGTTTGACTAGCCTCCTCCTCTCCTTGTTTTCCTCAATCTTGTTACCCTCCTCATCGAATTTGTTGTATTCGGAGGTAGAACGAAATGTTCCATAAGCTTCTTGAAGCAATCTTTTTTGTTCTCTTATCGACAAAAGTGAAACCATCAATTCGTGCCTTCTTTGGCTCATTCCACTTCGACGGTGATCGAGACGTTGTCTCTAACAATGGCTCCGCATTGGTGACAAACTTGGTGGCGTTCTTGCGGGGCTCCAGCTGCCTGCCGGTTTGCACCGTCGACAACCTCGATGGTGCATGTTTCTCCTTGTTTCATCGTCTTGGTTGCGCCACGCTTTGACGACGTACTCGATTGTTTCACGATCCGCCGAGGGCTAAAATAAGAAAGAGAGTCGCACGTTAGTACACACATATTTATTCAAATCAGTTAGTTTGTATCACCAGAGGCTCAATGTATATATATACCTCGGCACGGAGGTGGTTGCTACTTCCATTTGAAGATCGCTGCGTTTATCGACGCTTGTTCGGCATCATCTTGTCGACGGCGCCCTTCATCTTCACCGTCAAGGTTCAGATAAGAAGAGATATCATCTTCTTCTTCTCCGGTCGGCACATATAGAATATCGCCGTTTATGATGCCGAACATATGTGCTTCACCGTCCGGATCATAGTTGTCCATAATCGGGTCAGCTCTATCGTCCGCCATTATGTCACCCTGAAAACATGTAGTAAAAACAAATTAATTAAGTGAAGAAGAAGGGGCGGAGGCGGTGGCGGTGGCGAAAGGGCGGTGGCAAAAGGAGGGGCGAGGAAGGGTGGGAGAGGGTGTCGCGGTAGAGCGCGAGACGGGGCGGCAGACGACGGCGTCACGGAGAGGGAGGCGAGGACAACACACACGGAGAGGGAGGCGAGGACAACAGACAACCACGCCTTCACGAATGTCATTTTGTGAAGAAACTTTGTAAGCAATTAAACATTTGTCAATGTTTGGTAAAAATACAATTTGTTTTTGGTTTACTTGTCACTCGAGCTCACGTAAGCTCAAGCTCGTAATACCAGTTTAGATTTTTCTTGTTTCTTTAAGGTCTTTTTCACCTCTTATTAGTCGGGCCCGACATCTCGCCCAAAGTTAATAAGGGCCAATAAGCAGCCACAAAATTAATAAATAAATAGGTGATGCAGACGGACAGGCTAACACATCTTTCCCTAATCCCTAATCCCTAATTCCCTAATTTATTAATATTTTTATTTTTATTTTTTAATTTTTTTTATTTTTAATTTTTAATAAAGCAAATAGTGTTTCTGGTCGTACGTCGTCGGCTATTTTGCATGAAAGTCCCTTCGTTTACGAGAATTCAACCCACAGTCCTACTTTAAGTGTGTTCTCGATGAGATAATGTTTTATTTTTATAGAAAACCCCGCCACCACTGCCACTTATCCATTGCCGGCCATCATCGCCACTTATCCATTGCCGGCCTCCACCGCTGGCACGCGCCGCCGCTTGCCGCCGCGGCACGCTGGAGAAGCCAAGGAAGGGGTGATGCGTCACAAGGGCGGGCGTCTGCGCGTGGAGCCCAAGAATGGGTCGAGGCGTTGGAGAGCGCGGCAGGTGAAGTAGCCGGAGGTGGCCTTGTCCGGATGCACTACCAAAGGTTGCGGCCGAGGGCGGGCGAAGCGAGGCGGCGCGCTGGTGGGCGAGGGGAGGCCGGTCGGGCGGCGTTGAGGGCGGGCGAGCGAGGCGGCAAGACCGAGGCTGCCGGCGCGCTGGGCTGTAGGCGAGGGCGACGGCGGGCGGCGCCGAGGGCGAGGGCGACGGCGGCGGCGCCGAGGGCGAGGGCGACGGTGGCGGCGCCGAGGGCGCGCAAGAGATTAACAGGCGAGAATCAGAATCGGAGAAGACGAGAATCGAGCCTTGTATTTATAGCCCCCTTTAGTCGCGGTTGGCGACGAGACCCGCGATTAAAGGTAATTTTAGTCGCGGGTCGCCTGCCCAACCGCGACTAAAGGGTTTTGGGAGTTTTTTATGCGTCAAGGCTTCTTTAGTCGCGGTTGGCGACGAGACCATGATTAAAGGTACCCTTTAGTCGCTGGGTCGCCCGCCCAACCGCGACTAAAGGGTTTTTATGGTTTTTTTATGCTCTCATTTTCATTTTTAGTCGCGGTTGGTTCTGCCAACCGCGATTAAAGGTCACTGCAGGTTTAGGGTTTTAGCCCCCCAAACCTGTTTTCTGTTTAATTTGTATTGTTTTCTTTTTAATTTGTATTGTTTTCTGTTTAATTTGTATTGTTTTATTTCTTTTGTGCTTTATTTTAATTTTGAAGGAGTTTCACATATTCTACGGTACTACATACATGCATATGAATGTACAATTTCAAATAAATTTGAAATTAGAACCAAAAAGAATTCAAGAGGAATATACAATATATATTCAATATCATCGGATGACCATATACAATTTTGAACAAGTTTCCATACATAATTTAATGCATATAAAGTTCTACGTCCTTTGTATCTACGAACCGTCTCCAAACCCTACGAGGCAAATACAAATAATATGTCAAAAATAAAACTAATTCAATTCAATATGTTAAAAATACAAATAATATATCAAAAAATTCAGAAAAATAGAACTAATTCATTTCAAAATTCTAAAAATACAAATAATATATCAAAAATTCAGAGAAGTTCTTCCCGGCCGCCTCTGTCTTCCCACAAGTTCTTCCCGCAGTCTTCCCGCTTGATTCTTTCCGCCTATGTCTTCCCCGCCATTTCTTCACGCCTCTATCTTCACAGATCGATGCTCCTTTTATAGGCACGGCGCCGCTTCGCTTTGTCTTGTTCCTCCGACAGTATGTCAGGCGCTACCCACGTCTGTCTAACCTTTAGTCCCGGTTGCACCAACCAGCCGGGACTAAAGGTTAGATGACCAGCTCTGGATTCCTCTTCTTCCCGCCATTTCTTCCCTGTCTTCCCGCCTCTTTCTTCCCGCCACTTTCTTCCCGCCTCCTGTCTTCCCGCTCCCATTTTTCCCGCCATTTCTCACTACATATATGTAGCCCGGCTTGGCCAGCATATTATCACATCTCTACAATCTCTCATCACTCTCTCATGGCTTCCACCGCACCCACTCTAACCTACCAGCAGGTGGAGGAGCTTTCGCCTCGAACTACCCTTGTCCACCGGGCTACTGCGTCCCCACCGGCTGGAGCCTAAGCGCCCGGCGTGCAGTCCCTCCGTCCCTCGTGGTATCTACACGGGCGGCCATCACGAACCACTACTACCTCGACCTCACGCCGGAGCAGCGGATGAATCTCACTGGCATCCCGATAACCAGCATACTTGGGACGCCTTCTTCATCAATCGGGCGTGAGAGGGCGCTTCGCCGGTATGAGGAGGACGGTTCGCCTCACGGGAACTTCCACGAGGCCGGCCGTCGGCTATGGTGGTATGGCCGGACTCTGCAGAGCGTCATGGACTACATCACGGCCGGGCGATATCCCCGCCTGCGCTACCCTCGATTCGAAATATTTAGCGCCGCCGACGACAAAGACAGCGACGACAAAGAAATGACGCATTTATCGGCGGCAACTTAGAAGGCGATTTACTACCAAAGATAACGACGACGGCGGCTATGAAGACTACAAGTATGCATATTATACGCCTAGGCAGGAGTATGACTAAATCACTCCAAATTTCATGTATCATCAGTGGTATCTCGAATCATTCAAAATGGACACCAAACACATCACGGGTAATATAATTCACATGATCCATTCAACAAAGTTTGGTACAATAAATTATTACACATCATTTCTTCCCTTGTGTCCCTGCTTGCTTACGATTGTGCCGTATCCATGGAGCATCCTCATCATTTAACTTAATGCTTGGGTCGGTGTTCACTTTGAAGGGCGGAATTTCAGCAAACATATTATAATCTTCCGACATGTCATCTTGTCCTCCACTCCCACGATGTTTCTTTTCCCTGAAAGAACAATGTGGCGCTTTTGGATCATCGCATGATGTACTGATCGCTTTTCTTATCTTTCCGCTTCCTCGGTTTGCTACTCATGTCCTTCACATAGAAAACCTGAGCGACATCTTTCGCTAGGACGAATGGTTCGTCAAGGTAACCAAGATTGTTGAAATCCACCATTGTCATTCCGTATTGCTGGTCCACCTTTACCCCACCTCCTGTTAGCTTGAACCATTTGCACCGGAACAAAGGGACCTTAAAGGAGGGTCCATAGTCAAGTTCCCATATCTCCTCTATGTAACCATAATATGTGACCTCTTGCCCATTCTCGGTTGCTGCATCAAAGCGGACACCACTGTTTTGGTTGGTGCTCTTTTTATCTTGGGCGATCGTGTAAAATGTATTCCCATTTATCTCGAACCCTTGGAAAGTCGTTATAGTCGAAGATGGTGTCTTGCCCAACATGTACAGCTGATCTACAACATCATTGTCATTCATTAAATGTTTTCTCAACCAACTGCCGAAAGTCTCCATGTGGGCCTTCCTAATCCAGGATTCAGGCTTCCCGGGTTGTCGAACGTAAAATATTCTTGTGTTTCTCAAAGTACGGAGCCACCAAGCTGGAATTGGTCAAGACAAAGGTGGTGTGCTTGATCGGAGAATGGCCGTCCATACATATCGTTGATTTCATTCCGATCGTGCCTTTTCCACTTAGTCTCCCCTCGTGCGCGATCGAGGAAGACCAATCGGCTTAAGGTCAGGAACAAAGTCAACACAAAACTCAATTACCTCCTCATTTCCATAGCCCTTGGCGATGCTTCCTTCTGGCCTAGCACGGTTACTTAACATATTTCTTTAATACTCCCATGAACCTCTCAAGGGGAACATATTGTGTAGAAATACAGGACCGAGAACGAAAATCTCTTCGACTAGGTGAACCAGGAGGTGCGCCATAATATTGAAGAAGGATGGCGGGAACACCAACTCGAAATCGACAAGACATTGGATCACATCGCTCAGAACCGTGGTAGAACTTCTGGATTGATTACCTTCGAGAGATTGCATTGAGGAATGCACATAGCTTCACAATGGCTACTCGAACATTTTCCGGCGAGAGCCCCTCAAAGCAATCGGAAGCAATTGCGTCATAATCACGTGGCAGTCGTGAGACTTCAGGTTTTGGAACTTTTCTCCGCCATGTTTATTATTCCCTTTATATTGGACGAGAATCCAGACGGGACCTTCATACCGCTCGGGCATTCAAAAAGATGACCTTCTCTTCTTTGGTCGAGCGTAGTCGGCACGACCTTGAAACCATTCCGGATGCCGGTCATCGTGGTCTTTCAAACGTTGCTAGTCCTGCCGTGCTTCCTTTGTATCATTTGTCTTCCCATACACGCCCAAGAAGCTTAGGAGGTTCACGCAAATATTCTTCGTGAACGTGCATCACGTCGATTGCAGAGCGGACATCTAGGACTTTCCAATATTCTAGCTCCCGAATATAGATTTCTTCTTCCACATGGCTACGTGCCCGTCGGCTCCCTTCGAACTGATTGTCCGCCAGACCCTTTCCAAAGATGACTTTCAAATCCTTGACCATATCAAATACCTCAAAGACCAAGCAGTCGTTCCGCAGTGCTTCGCCGGTGATCTGCCTTGCCGTTGTAATGCTTGCCTTTCTTTCTTCGGATGAATTTTCGGAAGAAATCGACGATGCCCAAGGTACACGTTCTTCTTACAATTTGGCAAATGTACACTTTCAGTCTCATGTAAGCAGTGCGTGCATGCATTGTATCCCTTATTTGACAGTCCCGAAAGGTTACTAAGAGCAGGCCAATCGTTGATGGTTACGAAAAGCAACGCCAGAGGTCAAATTCCTCTTGTTTGTGCTCATCCCACACGGACACCACCCCACAGCTGTAAAAGTTCATCAACTAATGGCCTTAGGTACACATCGATGTCGTTGCCGGGTTGCTTCGGACCTTGGATGAGCACCGGCATCATAATGAACTTCCGCTTCATGCACAACCAAGGAGGAAGGTTGTAGATGCATAGAGTCACGGGCAGGTGCTATGGCTGGAGCTCTGCCGCCAAAAGGATTCATGCCATCCGCATTTAGAGCAAATCTTATGTTCCTTGGCCACCTGCAAAATCTTTGAACCATATGTCGATCTTTCTCCATTGCGCTCCATCTGCGGTGTGTCTCAACTCCCCGTCCGACTTACGGTCCTCTTTGTGCCATCGCAACAACTTGGCATGCTCTTTGTTCCTGAGCAGACGTTTCAACCGTGGTATTATAGGAGCATACCACATCACCTTGGCGGGAACCCTCTTCACGGGTTTCGGCCCTCAACATCGTCACCAGGGTCATCGCCTCGATCTTATAACGCAATGCAAAGGTGCATACCGGCATTCATTCAAATTCTCGTATTCATCATGCGGTAGAGGATGCAGTCGTTGATGCATGCATGTATCTTCAGAACCTCTAAACCTAGAGGGCAGACAAACTTCTTTGCTTCGTACGTACAGGCGGGCAACTCGTTATCCTTTGGAAACATATTCTTCAACATTTTCAGCAATTTTACAAATGCAGAGTCAGCTACACCTGCCTCTGCCTTCCATTTCAGCAAATCCAAAGGTGCAGCCCAGCTTTTTGAGACCATCATCGCATCCGGGGTACAGCGCCTTTTCGTGATCCTCTAACATGCGATCCAAATTCTCCCTCTCCTTTTCAGTTTCGCAGCGTCTCCGTGCATCGGCAATGGTCCGACCAACATCATCAACGGGATCATCACGTGCCTCTTCTTCACCTTCCCTTCACCTTCAAAGCATCCTCCATGAAAGTATCACCGAAATGAGCAAGATAGCTTTCATCGATGAAATCATCCCCTTCTTCATCTTCTTCCATTATAACCCTCTTTCTCCATGCTTGGTCCAACAATTATAGCTTGGCATGAAACCGCGTCAAGCAGATGCATGTGAACATCTCTTGAGGAAGAGTAACCTTCCGATTCTTACAGATAACACATGGACAGATAACAAAACCCCCGCTTGTTCGCATTAGCCACTACGAGGAAATCTTTCAAACCCGTAGTGAACTCACGGAGAGTCGGTTACCGTACATCCATTGCCGATTCATCTGCATTATTATAATATAAAATATATAATTAACCATCATGCATTTGTTAAACTAACTAGCTACAAACAATATAAATTAAACAATGAACTACACACATGCATATTTTATCAATGACACATCAAAGGTTCATCAAGTTGCTAATCATGATCGAGGAGTGTGGCTCCAACACTTCATGTCATGTTTGTTTCATGCTCTTGGGGCATTTCATCAAACACCTTATGTGCATAAGAGGAACCAAAAGCAAACCTACACCCACTTGTGAAGAGAATGGCTCCAAATGGCTAAGTGTTGGCTGCTGGATGGGTATATATAGGGAGGGCTTTAGTTGCGGTTGGCCTGGCAAACCGTGACTAAAGGTGCCGAAGCCTTTAGTCGCGGTTGTCCCGGCAAACCGCGACTAAAGACCTCACGGCGCCACTGCCACCGAGCGCCCTGGGCCCAGGCCTTTGGTCGCGGTTCACCTCCAGAACCGCGACTAAAGGTCCCATTAGTCGCGGTTCCTACAGCTTCGCGACTTATGGGGCTGGACAGAAGCCTGTTTTTCCACCAGTGCCCGCTCGCGTTGCCCGTACTGCAGCTCGCCGCGTCGCATGTAACTGCTTCCTGCGTCGCCCGTACTCCAGCTTCCGCGTCGCACGCCAAGTCCTGCTAGCCTGCAAGGAACACTTCTATACTAGTTCTCATTATTCACTCCTAGTTACTCCGCGGCGGCTGATCATCATTAGCATAATCCATTCATCTAGTCTAGCTCTAGTACTACTACGCCACGTCTACCCGATCCTTCTATTCCATGTTCTTCCACAAATATATCTGCCTGTTCTCATTCATCTGCTTTCGATCAAGTCTATTCTGCAAGCTGCTTTGCTCGCCCGCCCGCGCGCTCGCGTGATTGCCCGCTCGCCCGCATCACCTCACCCGACGCCGCCGCTGCTGCCGGCTCCTCTTTCGCCGCTGCCGCCGCCGCTCCCTCCTCTCCCGTTTCTGCACCGCTGCTACTCCATTCGTCCCCTACCTTCTGCTGCTATAACCATCGCCGCTATGATGTCTTCTGCCGCGTCGTCTTTCTTCGGCTACATGTACGCGCCCGCGCCGGATCCCTACACCACGCCGCAGGTTTTTCCGGCTGGCCATCCGGCCTACTTCGCCGTGCCGCAGCAGCCGGCCAGTGTCGGCCCTGCGGCTCTACTCGCCATGCCGATGGCCGGCGGCC
This sequence comes from Aegilops bicornis, assembly GCA_021605145.1. Taxonomy (NCBI): domain Eukaryota; kingdom Viridiplantae; phylum Streptophyta; class Magnoliopsida; order Poales; family Poaceae; genus Aegilops; species Aegilops bicornis. The sequence continues at coordinate 55,646,146 of CM038673.1, read as the reverse complement.
ATGCTCCGCCCGCCCCGGTTCAGCCCTACGGCGGCTTCACCTCGCTGCCTGTCTCACCGTCATGGGACACTACTTCCTTGGCCGCCCTGCACTCGGCCCCATCACCGGCGACGCTTGGTACATGGACTCGGGTGCGACCGCCCATATGACATCTCATCCTCGTACTCTCACCTTATCTACTCCGGTTCATACTCCTACTTGCATCACCGTTGGCAACGGTTCCTCTGTACCTCACACATGTTGGTCGTGCTTCGTTTCCTTCCACACCTACACCTATCACTATGTCTGATGTTCTTGTGTCTCCTGATTTAGTTACGAACCTTGTATCTGTTCGTCGTCTTGCCCGTGAGAATCCCATTACCGTTGAATTTGATGATGTCGGTTTTTCTGTGAGGGACGCCCGTACTCGGATGGTCCTTCACCGTTGTGATAGTCCTGAAGAGCTCTATCCGGTGCACTCCTCCACCACCGCCTCCATCACCCCAGTCGCCCACGCCGCAGGTGTCGACCTTTGGCATGCTCGTTTGAGACACCCGAACTCCACCACTTTGCATCAAATACTTAGGAGCTTTTCATTCTCATGCAATAAGATCGACGACCATACTTGTGAGGCTTGTCGTCTTGGCAAACACGTCCGTCTTCCCTTTAGCGCATCTACCACTATTTCCACTTTTCCGTTTCAGTTATTGCATAGTGATGTTTGGACATCCCCGGTTGCAAGCAACACGGGCTACCTATAATATTTGGTGATCTTAGATGATTTCTCTCATTATGTGTGGACATTTCCTCTTTGCCACAAGTCCGACGCTCTTGCCACACTCACTGCATTTTATTCCTACGTAACCACACAGTTCGGTCGTCCTATCCTTGCTTTACAAACTGACAACAGAAAAGAGTTTGACAACGCTACTATTCGTAACCTTCTAGCCTCCCACGGCACTATCTTCCGCCTCACTTTCCCCTACACGTCCCAACAAAATGGTCGGGCCGAGCGTATCCTTCACACTCTTAATGACTGCATCCGCACGTTACTCTTTCACTCTAATGTGCCTCCCCGGTTTTGGCCGGACGATCTCGCCACTGCCACCCTCCTCATTAACATTCGCCCGTGTCGCCCACGCTGGAAATGCCCCTCACTATCTCCTCTTTGGTGTGCCGCCATCTTATGATGGCCTTCGCATCTTTCGCTGTCTCTGCTATCCTAGCCTCGCCGCCACTGCGCCTCATAAGCTTGCACCTCGTTCAGTCGCTTGCATCTTCCTCGGTTACTCACCTAACAACAAAGGATACCGCTGCTACGATCCCGTCTCACATCGTGTATTCACCTCCCGGCACGTTTACTTTGATGAGACGGTGTTTCCATTTCAGCAGGTACCTCCCGCCGCCCCATCGCCGTCGGCCACCGGCGGCCCTCCAGCGACCCCGTCAGGTGGACGGCCCCGCTCGATTCTTGGACTGCCTCCGTGCTTCGGCGGTCCTCCCGTTGTGGGACGAGCTGCGACTCGCGCCCCCACGACGTCCTCGCCGACTTCGTCAGGGGCCTCAGCATCGCCCGCCTCGCCAGCATCTTCGCTGGCAGCCGCTGCTTCGCCGGCATCTTCGCTGGCTGCCCCGTCGCCGGTATCTTCACCGGCTACCTTAGGCGCCGACCCGTCGCCGGCTGTCTCGGTCGGCCCCGCCGCCTCGAGTGCCTCAGGCGGCGCCCCCGCTTCGACTGCCCCTACCCTCGGGCACGGGCGCTTCGGCGGCCTTGGGCGCAGGCGCTTCGGCGGCCTCGGGCGACGCTTCTTCACCGGCCATCTTGCCGGCGGCCTCGCCGGCTGCCTCGCTGACCGCCTCGCCAGTCGCCGAGTTGCCATCTCGCCCCGTCACTCGGGCTCGAGCCGGCGTTCATCGCCCGAGTCTACGGTACTCCAGCGACGAGTATCTTCGCCGCCTCCACCATCGAGCCATTAACGATCCTGCGTCGCTCGCGCAGCCGCCCGTGATCCTCATCGCTTGCCGCGATGCAGGAAGAGTTTGATGCTCTTCAATGAATCGCACCGACATCGGTTCCTCGGCCTTCTCGCGCCAATGTCATCAGCGGCAAGTGGGTCTTTCGCCATAAGACCCGCTCAGATGGTACACTTGAGCGCTACAAGGCTCGCTGGGTGGTCCGTGGTTTTCGGCAGCATGCTGGAGTCGACTTCATCGAGACGTTTGCCCTGGTTGTCAAACCGGGCACGATCCGCATAGTTCTCCAGCTGGCAGTTTCTCGAGGCTGGCCACTTCATCAGATGGATGTCTCCAACGCCTTCCTTCACGGCCATCTTGAGGAACAGGTTTACTGTGAGCAGCCGACCGGTTTCGTCGACGCATCTCTTCCTGGGCATGTGTGTTTGCTGTCCCGGTCTCTCTACGGGCTCAAGCAAGCACCTCGCGCCTGGTACTAGCGTATCGCCGGGTTCCTTCAGACACTGGGATTCAGCATCACTCGCTCGCATGCCTTGTTGTTCGTCTATCACCGCGGCGCCACGACTGCATATTTGCTCCTCTACGTCGACGACATCATCCTGACGGCCTCCTCCGCAGCCCTTCTTCAGCAGATTACTCTTCGGCTGCGTGATGAGTTTGCCATCAAGGACCTGGGAGCTCTACATTATTTCCTTGGCATTGAGGTCGTTCGGCGACCCGACGGCTTCTTTCTTCATCAGCAGAAGTATGCACACGAGCTACTTGAGCGTGCCGGCATGCTCAACTGTCACCCTGTTGCTACTCCTGTTGACACGAAGGCCAAGGTTTCTGCTCTCGAGGGCTCTCCCGCGTCGGATGCTCCGTTCTACCGGTCCATTGTTGGTGCTCTTCAGTATCTGACTCTCACCCGGCTGGATTTACAATATGCTGTTCAGCAGGTGTGTCTGCATATGCACGCCACTCGTGACTCCCATTGGACCCTCGTGAAGCGGATTCTCCGTTACATCCATGGCACGATGGCTCTTGGGCTTACTCTCACGGTGTCCACTTCTCTGGAGATGGTGGCCTACTCCGACGCGGACTGGGCCGGCTGCCCCGACACCCGTCGGTCCACCTCTGGCTACTACGTTTACCTCGGTCCTTCACTCGTCTCGTGGTCGTCCAAGCGACAACCTACGGTTTCGCGCTCTAGCGCGGAGGCTGAGTACCGAGCTGTGGCTAACGCCGTTGCCGAGTGCACCTGGCTACGACAGCTACTTCAGGAGTTGCATCATAACATCTCCCAGGCTACGGTTGTCTACTGTGACAACGTTTCTGCGGTGTACCTTTCAGCCAACCCCGTTCATCATCGTCGGACTAAGCACATTGAGCTGGGCATTCACTTTGTGCTTGAGCAGGTGGCCCTTGGACGTATTCGGGTCCTCCATGTTCCGACTGCACAACAGTTCGCCGATGTGATGACTAAGGGACTGCCGACTTCCACCTTCGAGGAGTTTCGTTCCGATCTCTGCGTCTCGGCGCCCGCTCGATCAAGGGGTGTTGAATATATTGTGTACGTGTATATTGTGTCTTGGGCCCACCTCCTAGTTCCTCTGTATAGTTGAGGTTGTGGCCCCTTCTGTACTCATATATACGTGCCTGGTGCACCGATCAATACATTGTGTTGCACAGCCTATTCTTTTCCTTCTACGGTCCTCAATGCATTGAAGGTACATAATATTGCAAAAAATTGTAATATTCCCTCTCAGACTTGTGGACCCACGGGCAGAGCTACAACAAGGCCAAATGGGTCATGGCCCGCCCAGTCCCAAGCAAAACAGTAAGGGACAGAGACTTAACTGGCCCATGAGAGGAAAAATAATGGGTTTTCTTTGTACTGGCTCGCCATTATTTGGCACTGTAGCTCACCATTGTGTGAACCAAGAAGATTGAGGTGTGTTTGGTTGCCCACCCTCAATTTTTCTACATTGCATGTGTTGCTCAGTTGGGCCTGGTTGAGGAAAAACAGGGAAAAAAACTAACATCTACACCTCATTTGGTTGCCCACATCGAGGTTGCCTGCATTAGGGGATCGGTTTTGGCATGCTGTTTGGTATCCTTCATTGGCTCAGCTCATGTAACTACACGGTATTTCGCTGCACACAGGCTGCAAGGTGTGCTAACCTTGTAGCCTACATGGTAAATATATCCGCTACACCTTACACACGATCACACCTATGACACCAATAAAACATAACCGTAATCATGACAAACTAGACGATGGCGCTAAATTTCTTCATCCCAAATTGTCGATCCATCTTGCCAACTTCAACACTGCTGCATGCCAGCTTGAGCACGGCCTTGGAGTAAGCATCCTCTATTGCCTGCCTACTCTTAAACCCTGTGTGACAACTGTTCTTGTAACCTGACACTTGTTCATTGCATGCTTCCCATGAACTATAAACCCCTAGAACCCTTCCATGGAACACCACATACCACTTGTCATAGTATTGCAAAAGAGCAACAGTTCAAGCATCAAGCAATGGAGCATACTAGGCATGAAACATAACAAAACATGGATGATCATACGCCATAGCAAGTTCAATCTACCACTATTATGATGTCATCCTACCACCATATCCAAAAGAGGGTGCAATCCTACCACCACAAATTTTCCATCAGTGTGAGGGGTTACTATATATCACCTCACAAAATATACAGTCCATCACCAATAGCTACCACAACAATACAATCTCACAGATCAAACCCTACTACATTCTCGCAGATCAAATACTACCACATGCTCTCAAATCTAATTAGGACAAGTACAGATAAGGGGGTGATTGAACTCACAAAGGCTATCGCTGCAGCTCGAGAGACACACGGAACAAATCGAAGAAGAGGAGGACACAAGTTGCCATTGCCGTGGACCGTCGGCCGAAGAAGAAGCGCCGCTTACCTGCCTGTCAGTGCCGGTCCGCGTTAGAGGGAAAACTCGAAAGGGGAGAGAATGGTGGCGGGAGTTTTTGCAGTAAGGCGAAGGGGCTATATAGGGCAACCGAATCGGCGGGAAGTAACCCAAAATCCTTCTGCCGTTTTTTTTCGGAGACGCGCGCAACCTTGCACCATCTCCATGGTCGCATGAGCTTCGCATCGCATTTCCCACCCATGCTTCGGCTGAGCTTGCCATGCTAGAAGCTGCTGATTCGGTAGTTCCGAGCGGGCTTGGCTGTGAGGTGCTTTAAACATCGTGCGATGTATGTCAAACAGTGAACCCGGGTAACCAAACAGCCTAGTTTTTCTTGCGTGTGTCTGGTTGGGCCTCATGCGGGCAACCAAACAAGCCCTTGATCAACTTATTGTACACAATATTTGCTTTGTATAGCTAGATATGTCGTTTGTCGAGTTCAGCTTCCACAATGCCTCAAGATACATTTGTCCTTCATTCAACTCTATGAGAACATTAATTTTCTAGCTAGACAACTAAATTAGTGTCTTGTGGAAGAGTAAGGGAACAAATGACTATCGACCTCGCGTGTAAGTATTGTGCGTCAAATCCGATTGGTTTGCGGAGAAGAAAGGTTGGCGATTTTGAAGTGCGCTCCTACGACGCCCGTGGCGACTCGTCACCCGCGGCCGCGCCACCGTCCTCCCCGCCGCTCGAGCCCTCCCCCGCTGCGCCTGTTGGGGATCGTAGTAGAAATTAAAATTTTCTACGCATCACCAAGGTCAATCTATGGAGTCATCTAGCAACGAGAGAGAGAGAGGAGTGCATCTACATACCCTTGTAGAACGCGAGCGGAAGCGTTCAAGAGAACGGGGTTGATGAAGTCGTACTCGTCGTGATCCAAATCACCGATGACCAAGCGCCGAATGGACAGCACCTCCGCGTTCAACACACGTACGGTTGGGGAAGACGTCTCCTCCTTATTGATCGAGCAAGGGGGAAGGAGAGGTTGACCAAGATCCGACAGCACGATGGCGTGGTGGTGGAAGCAGCGGGGATCTCGGCAGGGCTTCGCCAAGCTCAGCGAGAGGGAGAGGTGTTACGGGGGGAGAGGGAGATGCCAGGAGCTTGGGTGCGCAGCCCTCCCTCCCCCTCTCAATATATAGGGGTCCTGGGGGGGGGGGGCGCCGGCCCCCTAGAGATCCAATCTCAAGGGGGGGGGGCAAGGGGGGGACTTGCTGCCCAAGTCAGGTGGGGCGCCCCCACCCCCAGGGTTTCCAACCCTATGCGCAGGGGGAGGCCCATGGGGGGCGCACCAGCCCACCAGGGGCTGGTTACCTTCCCACTTCAGCCCCTGGGGCCCTCCGGGATAGGTGGCCCCACCCGATGGACCCCCGGGACCCTTCCGGTGGTCCCGGTACAATACCGGTGACCACCGAAACTTTCCCGGTGGCCGAAACTGGACTTCCTATATACAAATCTTTACCTCCGGACCATTCCGGCACTCCTCGCGATGTCCGGGATCTCATCCGGGATTCCAAACAACTTTCAGGTTACCGCATACTAATATCTCTACAACCATAGCGTCACCGAACCTTAAGTGTGTAGACCCTACGGTTCGGGAGACACGCAGACATGACCGAGACGACTCTCCGGTCAATAACCAACAGCGGGATATGGATACCCATGTTGGCTCCCACATGCTCCTCGATGATCTCATCAGATGAACCACGATGTCGAGGATTCAATCAATCCCGTATACAATTCCCTTTGTCAATCGGGTACGCTATTTGCCCGAGATTCGATCGTCGGTATCCCAATACCTCGCTCAATCTCGCATCGCAAGTCACTTTACTCGCATCAGTAATGCATGATCCCGTGGCCAACCACTTGGTCAGATTGAGCTCATTATGATGATGCATTACCGAGTGGGCCCAGTGATACCTCTCCGTCATACGGAGTGACAAATCCCAGTCTCGATCCGTGCCAACCCAACAGACACTTTCGGAGATACCTGTAGTGTACCTTTACAGCCACCCAGTTACGTTGTGACATTTGGTTCACCGAAAGCACTCTTACGGTATCCGGGAGTTGCACGATCTCATGGTCTAAGGAAATGATACTTGACATTAGAAAAGCTCTAGCAGGCGAACTACACGATCTTGTGCTATGCTTAGGATTGGGTCTTGTCCATCACATCATTCTCCCAATGATGTGATCCCGTTATCAATGACATCATTTGTCCATGGTCAGGAAACCGTAACCATCCATCGATCAACGAGCTAGTCAACTAGAGGCTCACTAGGGACATGTTGTGGTCTATGTATTCACACATGTATTACGATTTCCGGATAACACAATTATAGCATGAACAATAGACAATTATCATGAACAAGGAAATATAATAATCATTTTATTATTGCCTCTAGGGCATATTTCCAATAGTCTCCTACTTGCACTAGAGTCAATAATCTAGTTACATTGTGATGAATCGAACACCCATAGAGTTCTGGTGTTGATCATGTTTTGCTCGCGGAAGAGGTTTAGTCAACGGATCTGCAACATTCAGATCCGTATGCACTTTGCAAATATCTGTCTCCATCTTGAACATTTTCACGTATGGAGTTGAAGCGGCGCTTGATGTGCCTGGTCTTCTTGTGAAACCTGGGCTCCTTGGCAAGGGCAATGGCTCCAGTGTTGTCACAGAAGAGAGTCATCGGCCCCGATGCATTGGGAATAACTCCTAGATTGGTAATGAACTCCTTCATCCAGATTGCTTCATGTGCTGCCTCCGAGGCTGCCATGTATTCCGCTTCACATGTAGATCCCGCCACTACGCTTTGCTTGCAACTGCACCAACTTACTGCCCCACCATTCAAAATATACACGTATCCGGTTTGTGACTTAGAGTCATCCAGATCTGTGTCGTAGCTAGCGTCGACGTATCCCTTCTGACGAGCTCTTCGTCGCCTCCATAAACGAGAACCATATCCTTAGTCCTTTTCAGGTACTTCAGGATATTCTTGACCGTTGTCCAGTGTTCCATGCCGGGATTACTTTGGTACCTTCCTACCAAACTTACGGCAAGGTTTACATCAGGTCTGGTACAACACACGGCATACATGATAGACCCTATGGCCGAGGCATAGGGGACGACACTCATCTTTTCTCTATCTTCTACCGTGGTCGGACATTGAGCCGAGCTCAATTTCACACCTTGCAACATAGGCAAGAACCCCTTCTTGGACAGATCCATATTGAACTTCTTCAATATCTTATCAAGGTATGTGCTTTGTGAAATACCTATGAGGCGTCTTGATCTATCTCTATAGATATTGATGCCTAATATGTAATCAGCTTCTCCAAGGTCCTTCATTGAAAAACACTTATTCAAGTAGGCCTTTATGCTCTCCAAGAGTTCTATATCATTTCCCATCAACAGTATGTCATCCACATATAATATGAGAAATGCTACATAGCTCCCACTCACTTTCTTGTAAACGCAGGCTTCTCCATAAGTCTGCATAAACCCAAACGCTTTGATCATTTCATCAAAGCGAATGTTCCAACTCCGATATGCTTGCACCAGCCCATAGATGGAGCGCTGGAGCTTGCATACCTTGTTAGCATTCTTAGGATCGACAAAACCTTCCGGCTGCATCATATACAATTCGTCCTTAAGAAAGCCGTTAAGGAATGCCGTTTTGACGTCCATTTGCCATATCTCATAATCGTCGAATGCGGCAATTGCTAACATGCTTCAAACGGACTTAAGCTTCGCTACGGGTGAGAAGGTCTCGTCGTAGTCCACCCCTTGAACTTGTCGATAACCCTTAGCGACAAGTCGAGCTTTGTAGATGGTAACATTACCATCCGCGTCCGTCTTCTTCTTAAAGATCCATTTATTTTCTATCGCTAGCCGATCATCGGGCAAGTCTGTCAAAGTCCATACTTCGTTTTCATACATGGATCCTATCTCGGATTGCATGGATTCAAGCCATTTGTTGGAATCTGGGCCCCCATCGCTTCTTCATAGTTCAAGGTTCACCGTTATCTAACCACATGATTTCCGTGACAGGGTTGCCATACCATTACGGTGTGGAACGTGTCCTCGTGGACCCACGGGTTCGGTAGCAACTAGATCCAAGTACCTTGATCATCATCATTAACCTCCTCTCTAGCCGGTGCAGGCACCACAGGAACATCTTCCTGAGCTGCGCTACTTTCCACTTCAAGAGGCAGTACTTCATCAAGTTCTACTTTCCTCCCACTTACTTCCTTCGAGAGAAACTCTTTCTCCAGAAAGGACCCGTTCTTGGCAACAAAGATCTTGCCTTCGGATCTGAGGTAGAAGGTATACCCAATGGTCTCCTTAGGGTATCCTATGAAGACACATTTTTCCGACTTGGGTTCGAGCTTTTCAGGTTGAACTTTCTTGACATAAGCTCGCATCCCCAAACTTTTAGAAACGACAGCTTAGGTTTCTTCCCAAACCATAATTCATACGGTGTCGTCTCAACGGATTTCGACGGAGCCCTATTTAAAGTGAATGCGGCAGTCTCTAAAGCATAGCCCCAAAATGGGAGTGGTAGATTGGTAAGAGACATCATAGATCGCACCATATCCAATAGAGTGCGATTACGACGTTCAGACACACCATTACGCTGAGGTGTTCCAGGCGGCATGAGTTGTGAAACAATTCCACATTTCCTTAAGTGTGTGCCAAATTCGTGACTTAAATATTCCCCTCCACGATCTGATTGTAAGAACTTTATTTTTCTGTCACGTTGATTTTTAACCTCACACTAAAATTCCTTGAACTTTTCAAAGGTCTCAGACTTGTGTTTCATTAAGTAGACATACCCATATCTACTCAAGTCATCAGTGAGGGTGAGAACATAACGATAGCCACCGCGTGCCTCAACGCTCATTGGACTGCACACATCAGTATGTATGATTTCCAATAAGTTGGTTGCTCGCTCCATTGTTCCGGAGAACGGAGTCTTGGTCATTTTACCCATGAGGCATGGTTCACACGTGTCAAATGATTCGTAATCAAGAGACTCCAAAAGTCCATCTGCATGGAGCTTCTTCATGCGTTTGACACCAATGTGACCAAGGCGGCAGTGCCACAAGTATGTGGGACTATCATTATCAACCTTACATCTTTTGGTATTCACACTATGAATATGTGTAACATCACGTTCGAGATTCATTAAGAATAAACCATTGAACAGCGGGGCATGACCATAAAACATATCTCTCATATAAATAGAACAACCATTATTCTCAGTTTAAATGAGTAGCCATCTCATATTAAACGAGATCCAGATACAATGTTCATGCTCAAAGCTGGCACTAAATAACAATTATTGTGGTTTAAAACTAATCCCGTAGGGTAAATGTAGAGGTAGCGTGCCGACGGCGATCACATCGACCTTGGAACCATTCCCGACGCGCATCGTCACCTCGTCCTTCGCCAATCTCCGCTTATTCCGCAGCTCCTGTTTTGAGTTACAAATATGAGCAACCGCACCGGTATCAAATACCAAGGAGTTACTACGAGTACTGGTAAGGTACACATCAATTACATGTATATCACATATACCTTTGGTGTTGTCGGCCTTCTTGTCCGCTAAGTACTTGGGGCAGTTCCGCTCAAAGGACCACTTCCCTTGCAATAAAAACACTTTCAGTCTCAGGCTTGGGTCCATTCTTTGGTTTCTTCCCGGCAGCTTGCTTGCCGGGCGCGGCACCTCCCTTGCCGTCTTTCTTGAAACCCTTTTTATCCTTGCCCTTCTTAAACTTAGTGGTTTTATTCACCATCAACACTTGATGTTCCTTTTTGATTTCCACATCCGCTGATTTCAGCATTGAATATACTTCAGGAATGGTTTTCTCCATCCCCTGCATATTGAAGTTCATCACAAAGCTCTTGTAGCTTGGTGGAAGCGACCGAAGGATTCCGTCAACAACCGCGTCATACGGGAGATTAACTCCTAGCTGAGATAACCGGTTGTGCAACCCAGACATTTTGAGTATGTGCTCGCTGACAGAACTATTCTCCTCCATCTTACAACTATAGAACTTGACGGAGACTTCATATCTCTCGACCCGTGCATGAGCTTGGAAAACCATTCTCAGCTCTTGGAACATCTCATATGCCCCGTGCAGCTCGAAACGTTTTTGGAGCCCCGGTTCTAAGCTGTAAAGCATGTCACACTAAACCAGGGAGTAATCATCAACACGCGACTGCCAAGCGTTCATAACGTCTTGGTTCGCGGGGGGTGGTGCTTCACCTAATGGTGCTTCTACGACATATGCTTTCTTGGCAGCTATGAGGATGATCCTCAAGTTCCGGACCAAGTCCGTATAGTTGCTACCATCGTATTTCAGCTTGCTTTTCTCTAGGAACGCGTTGAAGTTGAGGTTGACATGAGCGTTGGCCATTTGATCTACAAGATATATTTGCAAAAAAATTAGACTAAGTTCATGATAATTAAGTTCATCTAATCAAATTACTTAATGAACTCCCACTCGCATGACATCCCTCTAGTCATCTAAGTGATACATGATCCGAGTCAACTAGGCAGTGTCCGATCATCACGTGAGAAGGATTAGTCATCATTGGTGAACATCTTCATGTTGATCGTATCTTCTATACGACTCATGTTCGACCTTTCGGTCTCTTGTGTTCCGAGGCCATGTCTGTACATGCTAGGCTCGTCAAGTCAACCTAAGTGTTTTGCATGTGTAAATCTGGCTTACACCCATTGTATGTGAACGTTAGAATCTATCACACCCGATCATCACGTGGTGCTTCGAGACAACGAACTTTCGCAACGGCGCACAGTTAGGGGAAACACTTTCTTGAAATTATTATGAGGGATCATCTTATTTATGTTGTCGTCGTTCTAAGCAAATAAGATGCAAAAACATGATAAACATCACATGCAATCAAAAAGTGACATGATATGGCCAATATCATTTTGCTCCTTTTGATCTCCATCTACGGGACGCCATGATCATCATCGTCACCGGCATGACACCATGATCTCCATCATCGTGTCTTCATGAAGTTGTCTCTCCAACTATTACTTCTACTACTATGGCTAACGGTTTAGCTACAAAGTAAAGTAATTACATGGCGTTATTCATTGACACGCAGGTCATACAATAAATTAAGACAACTCCTATGGCTCCTGCCGGTTGTCATACTCATCGACATGCAAGTCATGATTCCTATTACAAGAACATGATCCATCTCATACATCACATATATATCATTCATCACATCCTTTTGGCCATATCACATCACACGACATATGCTGCAAAAACAAGTTAGACGTCCTCTATTGTTGTTGCAAATTTTTACGTGGCTGCTATAGGTTTCTAGCAAGAACGTTTCTTACCTACGCCAAAACCACAACGTGATATGCCAATTTCGATTTACCCTTCATAAGGACCCTTTTCATCGAATCCGATCCGACTAAAGTGGGAGACAGACACCCGCTAGCCACCTTATGCAACTAGTGCATGTCAGTCGGTGGAACCTGTCTCACATAAGTGTACGTGTAAGGTCGGTCCGGGCCGCTTCATCCCACGATGCCGCCAAATCAAGATAAGACTAGTCACGGCAAGTAAATTGACAATATCGACGCCCACAACAAACTTGTGTTCTACTCGTGCAAGGAAACTACACATAGACCTAGCTCATGATGCCATTGTTGGGGATCGTAGCAGAAATTAAAATTTTCTATGCATCACCAAGATCAATCTATGGAGTCATCTAGCAACGAGAGAGAAAGTAGTGCATCTACATACCCTTGTAGATCGTGAGCGGAAGCGTTCAAGAGAACGGGGTTGATGGATTCGTACTCGTCGTGATCCAAATCACTGATGACCAAGCGCCGAACGGACGACACTTCCGCGTTCAACATACGTACGGTTGGGGAAGACGTCTCCTCTTTCTTGATCCATCAAGGGGGAAGGAGAGGTTGACCGAGATCCAGCAGCACGACGGCGTGGTGGTGGAAGCAGCGGGGATCTCGGCAGGGCTTCGCCAAGCTCAGTGAGAGGGAGAGGTGTTACGGGGCGAGAGGGAGGCGCCAGGAGCTTGGGTGCGCAGCCCTCGCTCCCCATCTATATATATAGGGGTCCTGGGGGGGCGCCGGCCCCCTAGAGATCCAATCTCAAGGGGGGCGGCGGCCAAGGGGGGGACTTGCCCCCCAAGTCAGGTGGGGCGCCCCCCACCCCCAGGGTTTCCAACCCTAGGCGCAGGGGGAGGCCCATGGGGGGCGCACCAGCCCACCAGGGGCTGGTTCCCTTCCCACTTCAGCCCATGGGGCCCTCCGGGATAGGTGTCCCCATCCAGTGGACCCCCGGGACCCTTCCGATGGTCCCGGTACAATACTGGTGACCCTCGAAACTTTCCCGGTGGCCGAAACTAGACTTCCTATATACAAATCTTTACCTATGGACCATTCCGGAACTCCTCGTGATGTCCGGGATCTCATCCGGGACTCCGAACAACTTTCGGGTTACCGCATACTAATATCTCTACAACCCTAGCGTCACCGAACCTTAAGTGTGTAGACCCTACGGGTTCGGGAGACGCAGACATGACCGAGACGACTCTCCGGTCAATAACCAACATCGGGATCTGGATACCCATGTTGGCTCCCACATACTCCTTGATGATCTCATCGGATGAACCACGATGTCGAGTATTCAATCAATCCCATATACAATTCCGTTTGTCAATCAGTACGTTACTTGCCCGAGATTCGATCATCGGTATCCCAATACCTCGTTCAATCTCGTTACTGGCAAGTCACTTTACTCGTACCATAATGTATGATCCCATGGCCAACCACTTGGTCACATTGAGCTCATTATTTTGATGCATTACTGAGTGGGCCCAGAGATACCTCTCCGTCATACGGAGTGACAAATCCCAGTCTCGATCCGTGCCAACCCAACAGACACTTTCGGAGATACCTGTAGTGTACCTTTATAGCCACCCGATTACGCCAGACGTCTGGTACACCAAAAGCACTCCTACGGTATCCGGGAGTTGCACGATTTCATGGTCTAAGGAAATGATACTTGACATTAGAAAAGCTCTAGCGCATTTAACTACACGATCTTGTGCTATGCTTAGGATTGGGTCTTGTCCATCACATCATTCTCCCAATGATGTGATCCCGTTATCAATGACATCAAATGTCCATGGTCAGGAAACTGCAACCATCCATCGATCAACTAGCTAGTCAACTAGAGGCTCACTAGGGACATGTTGTGGTCTATGTATTCACACATGTATTACGATTTCCGGATAACACAATTATAGCATGAACAATAGACAATTATCATGCACAAGGAAATATAATAATCATTTTATTATTGCCTCTAGGGCATATTTCCAACAGCGCCCTCGTCCCCGCTCGCCCCGGACGCCTCCGCCCCCTCCCCCTCTCCGCCTCCTCGCCGGCTCCGGTGTTCCACTGGGCGGACATCGCGGAGATGGCCGATGTGGCGGACGGCTCGGTCGGTCATGCCCCGGGTGGAGACCGCGCCCCCGCCCCGGTTCGGCTGCTCTGGTGCTCCCCGCTGGCACGCCGGCTCACTGCGGCGCGCCGTCGTTGACGCCCCGGAAAGCCACCGCCTTGGGACCCCGGACCGCTCGCCGCCGCCGCGCTCCGGCGTGGGGTGTCGCGGGGCGGTCCGACCATGGGCGGGCGTGAGTGTCATCTCGCCCCGTAGTGGCTGCTCCCTCCGCCGTCCTGGCCGGAGCCCCTCCGCCGCTCGGATGACTCCCCGACGTCCTCCCCGCTTCTCCGACGCACCTCGCCCTTTAGGCCCTTCATAGCTGCATTCGGATCCTCTTCGCTACGCCTTTCACCCATTCGAGCCGCTCGTCGATCGTGGCCCACTCCCCATATGGCACCGGCCGCGGCGGGGATGGCGGCAGCGGGGGAAACCATTGCGCCCATCTCCCTGCCCCGCTGGCTGGGCCGGGGCAACCTGGGCCAGCCACGTCATGGGCTCCCCCCTCTGCGGGCCACTTCCTCTGTCCTGGGCCCCCCCGGAACCGCCAGTGGGCTAGCCCACCCGGGTCGCCAGCGATTTGGCTTCCGGCTGGGTTGCTGCTACGTCTTGAGCTTGCGTTGGTTTTCCCCGAAGAGGAGAGGATGATGCAGCACAGTAGCGTAAGTATTTCCCTCAGTTTTTGAGAACCAAGGTATCAATCCAGTAGGAGGCCACGCACAAGTCCCTCAGACTGCACAAAACGATAGCTACTCGCAACCAATGCGATTAGGGGTTGTCAATCCCTTCACGGTCACTTACAAGAGTGAGATCTGATAGAGATAACATTTTTGGTATTTTTGGTATAAAGATGCAAAGTGAAAAGTAAAAAGCAAAGTAAAAACAAAGCAAGTATAAAAGTGATGGAGATTGATATGATGAGAATAGACCCGGGGGCCATAGGTTTCACTAGTGGCTTCTCTCAAGAGCATAAGTATTCTACGGTGGGTGAACAAATTACTGTTGAGCAATTGACAGAACTGAGCATAATTATGAGTATATCTAGGTATGATCATGTGTACAGGCATCACGTCCGAGACAACTAGATCGAAATGATTCTGCATCTACTACTATTACTCCACTCATCGACCACTATCCAGCATGCATCTAGAGTATTAAGTTAAAAAAAGAGTAACGCCTTAAGCAAGATGACATGATGTAGAGGAATAAATTCATGTAATATGATAAATACCCCATCTTGTTATCCTCGATGGCAACAATACGATATGTGCCTTGCAACCCTTTCTGTCACTGGGTAAGGACACCGCAAGATTGAATCCAAAGCCATGCACTTCTCCCATTGCAAGAACTATAAATCTAGTTAGCCAAATCAAACGGATAATTCGAAGAGACTTGCAAAGATAACTCAATCATACATAAAAGAATTCAGAGAAGATTCAAATATTATTCATAGATAAGCTGGATCATAAACCCACAATTCACCGATCTCAACAAACACACCACAAAAACAAGATTACATCGAATAGATCTCCACAAGAGAGGGGGAGAACATTGTATTGAGATCCAAAAAGAGAGAAGAAGCCATCTAGCTACTAGCTATGGACCCAAAGGTCTGAAGTAAACTACTCACACTTCATCGGAGAGGCTATGGTGTTGATGTAGAAGCCCTCCGTGGTGGATGCCCCCTCCAGCGGAGCTCCCGAACAGGCCCCAAGACGGGATCTCGTGGATACAGGAAGTTGCGGCGGTGGAATTAAGTTTTTGGCTCCTGTTCTGATCGTTCGGGGGTACGTAGGTATATATAGGAGGAAGGAGTACGCCGGTCGAGCAACAGGGGCCCCACGAGGCAGGGGGCGCGCCCTAGGGGGGGGCGTCCCCCACCCTCGTGACCGCCTCTCTGGTTCCTTGGCGTAGGGTCCAAGTCTCCTGGATCACGTTCGGTGAGAAAATCACGTTTCCGAAGGTTTCATTCCGTTTGGACTCCGTTTGATATTCTGTTTCTTTGAAATACTGAAAAAGGCAAAAAATAGCAATTCTGGGCTGGGCCTCCGGTTAATAGGTTAGTCCCAAAAATAATATAAAAGTGGAAAATAAAGCCCAGTATAGTCCAAAACTATAGATAAAGTAGCATGGAGCAATCAAAAATTATAGATACGTTGGAGACGTACCAGCTGCCCCGACCCCCAATCCCGCATCCCCCCTGCTACCTCTTCTGCAACCCTAGCGGCCGACCCTCGCGTTCTTCCCGCCACCGCCACTCCTCCCGACCGCCCCCTCGCGCCAACTTCGTCGGCACCCATGCCGCGCGCGTGAGGTGACGAGGCCCCGCGCCCCATGCGCCTGGCGAAGGACCACCGCGACGGCTCTCGGCCCTCGCCCGACGCCGCCCTCCACGAGGTGGACCTCCGCCGGAAGCTCACGTCCCGCGACAGCCGGCGTTCCCCTCTCCGCTTCGAGCGCCGCTCTCCTCCACGCTCGGACCATCGTTCCCTGCCGCGCCGCTCTCCGGCCCGGGCTGACCGCCGGGACCGCTCCTGGTCCCGCTCGCCCGCGCCCGCCCCCGAGTGGAGAAGTGCACATAGTCAGCGACCTACCCAGGGTGCGTATGCGGTGCATGCTCAGGGTCTGCTAGACCGGTTGGTGCTCCTAGCTAGCTGGCGGGTTGCTTGGTGAGACCACCGGATTTCTTGATGTGCCTCAGGCGTGGTCAGAGCACATCATCAACTTGTAGGTAGGGCGACAATTTCGCCAGGAAGATGAATTTAGGTTGATTTATGTATTTATTTTGTAATATCTTCTAATAATGTGATGAAGATGGATGTATGCATCATTTTGATGTAAAGTCCGGAGGTAATCCTCCTTTAGAAAAAAAATTCAGCAACCTATCCAAGGACAAAGCGCATAATTAACGGATTTTCACTCTCGAGCTACCCTACAACAGATGGCTTCGTACCACGTCCTACCACCAAGTCTTTTATAAGGAGCAAGGCATCCCCAACAATCGACGAATAGTTTAATTCTCTTTTACTTTTCTACACTGGAATTGTCTAGTCTGATTGTATGCACGGATTGTTATGTATTCAGACCAATGAAAAAATAGTGTGCTATGATCAAATAACGCGGCCCTTAAAATGTGCTATTAACGTGCTATATCACGCTATAACTGCTATTAGCGAGACATTATACATCGATCATTTGCGAAGACATTGCTCAGAACGCTATAGCGCACTTTTTTTTCTACTGATTCACACTTTTGAGATACGAATTTGATAAGTAGGGGCATAAAATACATCATGAATTACCGATAGACCACCAAAATTATGTGAACTCCTGCCCCGCATAACTGCTGCTGGTGATGAAATGAAAGCAAGACCATCCACCGACGATAAAGAAAAAATATGCCACTACCTTTTTCAGTGCTTATATGCCATTTTTACTTGACTAGGATGCAACTATGTGTGTCGTGGATCAAGAAAGCAAAAACGACTTTGAGTCCTACTGTTCTCATGGATTGGAGCTGCATTTCCTACTTTCCCGAGTGAATTGCATAAAACCCCTCGCATTTGGGACATACCTACAACGTAACCAACGCTTTGATAAAAACATTCAAAAAAACTACCACTCTAGAGGCAACACGTTATACATAGCACTATGATGATCCCCATTAACACCAGTATGATAGACAAATTAATTATTCAGGCCTGCAAAATAAAATAAAATAAAATAATTCAAACCCGCCATTGAGGCTACTGTGAACAATAGAGACAATAAATAAATGTTGATATGGCACACCATTTTATCCATACTCTCCCTCTCCCTCTCTCTGTCTCACACAGTGCCGGCCTACTCGCTGGGGTTCTCCACATGTGGCGCCTCTTGCTCATCCTCCTTCGTGCATGCCACTTGACAACCATCACAGATGACATTGACAGTGGTTGGGGCATTCCACGAGCTGGACGTGGCACTCTTGTTCCTGTGCCGTATGGTGTGCCCGAACCGACATTACTCCAGGATGCCTCGCTTGTTCAGCATATACTTTATCAACCCTTTTGTGATTCTCACAATGTACTTTGTCCTGAATACAAGGAGTATGTGTCATGCGATATTTTTTCCCATTGAAAAGAGACCACCTAAAATACATGGAAGTGAATGCACAAAAAAAAAGAGGTATGCTTGTCCCGGTTTCTCCATTTAAATAATGTTTTATATTTAAAAGGTTCGTGTGATCACAAATCTTAATTCATGTGCTGTTGTTGTACTTTGATGGCTCGTTCTTTTTCTACGAGGACAGGATAATAACCGAGTCATCTTGATCATGGTACAGAGTTCAAAACTGAAATAAAATTATTTCTTAAAAACCAGACGACCGATAACTTCATGTCACTGCCTATCACCCAGCTCTGTTATAGTAAGGAGCGAGGCTCCTCCGAGCAAATGGTGAATATAGCTTATTTTTCCTTCTATAGTACTCCCTCCGTAAACTAATATAAAAGCATTTAAAATACTAAAATAGTGATCTAAACGCTTTTATATTAGTTTACAGAGGGAGTACTATCTAAGGATAGTCCAGCCATATCTCGTGCATTATTTCTCGTGTTTATACACGTTGGAGATGTGATTTTGATCGATATGAGAATAGAAGGCGCCGGGAATTAAGTCAAGACTGTCTGTTCTTGGAGGCCGAAACAGTCTTTCTCGTGCTCCTGCCACACCCAGGCTGATTCAGCATGGGCGGTTGCTGCAAAAGCTTCCCCTGGCTAGGTGCCAGTCAGAGGGTTCTCGGACTACATTGCGTGGACTTACTGCGTTCGAACTTTCTGCCGCAATTCAGACCAGACCCTACCAGCGTCTGAAGAAACGATACGCTGAAGACCTCTCCCCCTGTGAGGCATAGTAAATCTGTTGAGGATGCGTGTGGATATCTTGCAGCCATGGGTGCGGTCTGAAGAATGCCGTTTACTCTTGCGATGGTTGTGCTTTGTTTACTGTTTCAACTATGGCAGTGTTGTAGCTGACGTTGGGTGACCTGTAACTACTTCGTATGTACGATTTTGGTTTCGCTGAATGGAATAGAACCGAGGTGACGAGCCCTTTTCCTCTAAAAGTAGTTATTCTCGTAGGATCAGAAAGCAAATTTTGTGCCACGTAGATTCATTTGGTTTGGATGCCATTCGTTCCATGGATGCAGTAAGCCGCAGATATCCGTCACCATAGAATGTCTCAGGATGCACCACGTAATGTTCCTACGCAAATAGATCGAGTAGAACCGTCGCTCGGACGATCAACCAAAGAACACGTAATGTTCGTACGCAAATAGATCGAGTAGAACCGTCGCTCGAACGATCAATCAGGATGCACCACGTAATGCACCATGGATTTGCGGTTAAGGACATTGCCCCCATGGTACATGCCTTAATCGACACTCGGACGATCAATCAAAGAACAGTGCAGCATGCCACTTTAGAAGACAGATGGGCCTCCGACATCCCAGACAACAATTCCTTCCAAGTCCTTTTGCAAGTAATGCATCTACGGTTGGCCATCTCGGGATTTGAATGCGGATGATGTGTTCTCTTGGCCCTGTGCAGCCTCACAATCGTACTCGGCACGATCTACCTATGCCACTCTATGTCATGGCTTGATCTCTTTCCCTCAAGCCAACGCTATTTGGAGGAGTTGGGCACCCCTCAAGTGCAAAAATTTCTCTTGGCTGGCAACGCAAAAGAGAACCTAGACTTCTGATCGTCGAGCTAGGCATGGCCTTCAAGACGCACCCTCCGCGTGCTACACCTGCCTCCAGGAAGTGGACAATGTTGATCACATCCTTGCTCAGTGTGTCTATGCCCGTGAGACTTGGCACCGCTGCTTTGATATGCTAAACCTACCCATTGCGGTGATAACGCTTGATGGTTGCTTCCTGGAGTGGTGGATGACGCAGAGACAAGCTTTCCAAAAAGAGGATAAGCGTAGGTTTGACACTTTGGTTATCTGTGCCATGTGGTCGATGTGGAAGCAGCGGAATGCCCGTGTCTTCAACCGGAGCGAACAACAGTTAGACGCGCAGGCCCTGGCGAACAACATCTTAGATGAAATTAAGGATTGGAAACTTGCTAGAGGTGGAGTATGTGGCTTACAACGATTTGTGAGAGTGTAGCTTCTTTTCTTGTTGTGGCGTGGGTGGGCTAATGGTGGTGTTCGCACTGCTATCGGCCTCTTTTTTTCCGAAAAGGGGGCTCCCCGGCCTCTGCATCAGAACGATGCATAGGCCACTTAAAAAAATGGAATAGGTTTAACAATGTCATAGAGTCTTGAAACAAAATAAAGGCGAGCTCAGATAGAGCCTCGACGCCAAAACAAGAAAAGGCCATAGAGCCACAACCGGTTGGCAAAATAAAGATAGGAAAACTAATTGCCTATCCTATTACATGACCGCCATCCAAACCGGTTGAAGATATCCCGCGCTGCCATCTCCCACCGGACAGATCCAGTAACCAAACGCTCCCTGGCCTCCGTCGGAGTGAGTAAGGACCACATACGGATCAAAATGAATAGTAGTTATTCTGTTAAAAGCCAAATCATTTCTACAATTCCAAATTGCCCGTAACAACGCACAAACTCCTACACGAATATGTCTAGCTGTATCGGACTCTATCCCATCCAGCCATGTTTCAAATAACGACCTGACCGAACTCAGAGGAGTAATGTTAAAGGCAATTTGCACGGTGCGCCACAGAATTCTCACCAACGGACACTCAAAGAAGAGATGCTTAAGGGTCTCGTCCCGATCACAGAAACTACACCTAGTAGATCCTGTCCAATTGCGCTTAACCAAGTTGTCCTTTGTTAAAATAACCTATTTATGGACAAACCACATAAACACTTAAATTTTCGAAGGCACTCTTACTTTCCAAACATGTTTGGAGCTAGGAATGACAGTGGAGTTAATAACATCGATGTACATCGATTAACAGTAAATTGTCGAGACCTAGTAAGTTTCCAACACAACTGATTGGGCTGATGAGATAGCTGGACTTCCATCAGTCTATGCACTATATGAAGCCAAGCTTCCCATCTTTCACCAAGAAGCACCCTCTGAAACTGAATATTAAGGGGAATGGACTGCATAATCGTTGCAACTAGCGCATCACGTTGCTGGACAATATGATACAGGGTTGGGTACTGTAGTGCCAATGGTGTATCACCCAGCCAAGTGACCCCCCAGAAACGTGTATCATTGCCATCACCAACAATAAACTTTGTTCTATTAAAGAAGGTTGCCTTGACTCTCATAAGCCCCTTCCAAAACGGCGAATCAGTTGGTCTCACTGTCCCCTGTGACAAAGTTTTGGAATGCAGATACTTGTTACGAAGAATCTGCGCCCAAGTTGCGTCTGTTTGAACTGAAAGCTTATACAGCCACTTACTAAGCAAGCATCTGTTCTTGACCTCAAGATTCTCGATACCCAAACCCCCTTGGTCCTTTGGTCGACAAATAACATCCCACTTGGCGAGTCTATACTTTCTCTTAAGTTCATCACTCTGCCAAAAAAATCTTGATTGGTAGAAGTCCAGCCTTTTCCTAACCCCAACTGGAACCTCAAAGAAGGATAGTAGGAACATCGGCATACTCGTGAGCACCGAATTAATAAGAATTAACCGGCCTCCATATGACATAAGTTTGCCCTTCCAGCAACTAAGTTTCTTTTCAAACCGATCTTCGATGCATTTCCACTCTCCGTTTGTTAGCTTACGATGGTGAATGGGTATACCTAGGTAAGTGAAAGGTAGAGCCCCTAATTCACAACCAAACAATAGCCTATAAGCCTGTTGTTCCTCCTTGGCTCTACCAAAGCAGAACAACTCGCTTTTATGAAAGTTAATCTTTAACCCGGACAATTGTTCAAACAAGCATAACACCAGCTTCATATTTCTCGCTTTTGCCAGGTCATGCTCCATAAAGATGATAGTATCATCAGCGTACTACAGAATGGACACACCCCCATCAACTAGGTTGGGCACCAAACCACCCACCTGACCGACCTCCTTTGCCCTACATATTAGAATTGCCAACATGTCAACCACAATGTTGAACAAAATAGGGGACATTGGATCTCCTTGCCTCAGGCCTTTGTGTGTGTAACATCCCAAATTTCCCATTTGGAATGTTTACAATTATAGCTAAGCATCTATGCATATTGTTTGAAATTGAGTGGCATTTGAAGTATTTCAGAAGATTTTGAGTTTGTTGGATATTGAATTCAAATTGGCAGATGAATTTACTTCAAAACAATGCCTGACAAATACTTGAGAAAAAGTATGAGAGGAGTAAACATGACACTCCAAATATGTCAGAAGAAAACTTTGCCAAAAAGTTTGAATTCAAATCTGATTTTATTTGGGATTTCTAGAAAATGATTTTTTAAGTTTGAGTTTTGCCCCTGTAAAAATGTTCAAATTGAAGGTAATTTTCCCCTGATCATTTTGATATATATATGTCCTATATAAAAATATATATATTATATATATTTCCCCCTCTCCCTAAATTCAAAAAAAAAAAAGAAAAAAGAAAGAAGCCCCAGGCGCCAGCCCAGCGCCCGAGCCAGCCCGAGCCGGCCCACGCCCGCGCCGACGCTCCCGAAACCTCTCCCCCTCGGCCGCCCGTCGCTCACCCCTCTCCCCTCTCTCACCGACGCTTGGCCCCACCCTCCTTCTTTCCCTCGCCCACGCCTCGCCACGCCAACCACCACGCCCGTCGAATCCCGAAGATCCCGGATCCTCCCGATCCGCCCCCTCCTCCAAGTTGGCCGCCCCTATAAATACCGCGCCCCTCGACCCGTTCCCCATTTCCCTCGCCTAACCCTCCACCTCGCCGCAATCCCTCGGAGCCCGCTTGCCGCCGTCGCGCCATTGCCACCGCCTGCCGCCTCAACCCCCGAGCTCCACCGACTACACCTCGACCTTCCCCTCGCTCCGCCGCACCCGCCGGACGCCTCCGCTGTCTTCCCCGACCACCGGAGCCACTGCACCGTCGTCGCCCGAGCCGCCGTCGACCGTCGCCGTCGTCACCACCGCGGTGAGTCGCCGGAACTCCCCACCACCGTCCGATCTATAATCTAGGGTTTAGATTAGATCTAACGAAGGGGTACGGTTTATTTTAAAAAAAGCCCGGTTTAGTTTCGGTTTTATTTGGTTTAGTTAGCGGTTAGTTAGACCGGCCCGAATCGGTTTATTCCCTCGGGCGCGTTTTAGTTATTTGTCGCCCGAGCGTTAGATAGGCCCGTAGCGCTAGTTTTTCTTTTTAGTTTTATTTTCGTTTCTGTTTCTAACAGAATAGTTTCAGTTTTGTAAAATCCATATCTTTTAGGTTACTTAATATTTTTAATTGATTCTTTTTTTGTTAGTTTGCAAATTTGTTTGGCCATGTTTAAATTATTAGAAATTGTTTTATTTTAGTTTTAGGCAGATTAGTAATTCTGCTATAAAATGAGTTAGGATTATTTTATTTTAGTGATTCTTTTTGTCACTGCTTTGTTTTGACTTTGCCTAGCAGTAGGGATTTATTTGGGTATTTTAGATTTAATAAAAAAATAGTTTTAGTCGAAATCATGTATTTCTTGATTATTTAACTAGCTACTGTTTTCCTATTGTTTTATTTAGTAAATAATTTTATTTTTACTATGTTATAGTTTATTTTAGATTAGTTTCTGTAGCTACAGAGGATGAACTTTTATTTACAGTAGAATAAATTTTTTTTATTTTATTTTTCTTTGCTAGGATTGTTATAGGCATAATAGGAGTTCTATAATAGCTTTTGATGTGATTCTTTTTGCTCCTAGTTTATATGATGTTTTCCCTTCTGTTAGTTAGCAAAACCCATGCTTAGGTTCTGTTAAGAAAAGTTTTAGTTGTGTAAAACAATTTGTTGCTTGATGTGGTGAAAACCATGATTTGATTTCTCCGAGTTTTCTTTGGATTTTGGTTTGAGTGCTTGGGTGTTTTGTTTCCAACTTGCTGTTATGTTATATTGTGCCATACTTATTTGTGCTATTGTTTGATTCGGTAGAATTTCCGGAGTCTGAAGCCTGCTATCACGAGTCCCTAGCTTTCAAGACCGTCACCTGTGCAAGTCAATTGATCATGTTTCTTTTACAATACCTATGATTTTATTGCATTAGAATTATACCTCCCCACCATGCATGCAGTAGGAGAATTTTTAAGTTATGTTCTTGAGTAGTATCATGAGGTAGGTTGAAACCAATTCCCTTGTTACCATGGCCGGACGAAGTAGTTTAATTTTGCTATGCTCAGAGACGGGGTTGGTTGAGTGATTCATAAGGGAGATGTGAGAGTCAAGATGATGACAACCCCATGACTTCAAGCTCAAGATGGACTTCAAAATTCACTCTTGGGTGGAGGACGGTTGTGACGGGCACCCTGGAGAATCCAGTGGTTGGCCGGGATGTATGGAGAAGCGCCATGACATCTTGCGGAAAGCTTCACCCAGCCACGAAGAGACGGATGGATACCCCATTGACCGGAAGCTTACCTGTGCAGCCGCAAGCCATTATGGGCTCGGCTTGGTCGACCCTAGGTGTGACTCTGGCCGGACGGTGCTACGAGATGTAGAAGAACAAGAGGATTGGATGGGCACCGGCAGTGGCCTGGAGGAACACCGGAAGACCCTGTTTACGTTCGTCCGTCTTCAAGCACAATGAAATGCGAAGACTTAAAAGGAGGGAACGATTCTTGCGGGTAAAGTGCGCAAACCTCTGCAGAGTGAAGATCTAATCGGTTAGCCGTGTCCCCGGTTACGGACAATTTGAGCCTCTGGAACTTGGAGTATTTCGGATATCTCAACACCGAACTTAATAAATTAATTGAGGGGATTATTTAATAATTGGGAATGAGACATTGGTTGGCGGAACCATCTCAATAATTTACCAACGTTTTGTAGTAATTGCAAACAAGTCCTTGTTATAGGGAAAAATTGGTTTTTTTGCAAAACAATGAAACTTAGAGCCCCACAGCCAAATTGCATATAGTGTTAGTAATTTTATTGTTGTTCTCTCTTTGACTTGCCGGCATATTCAAAATGCTGACCTACACGGCTGCAACGTCTTATGTTGCAGAGGAGTTTTCCGATCAGGAGTGAGGCTACGATCCACGCTAGGCGATTGCCCTATGGAGTCGGATGGACTCGCTATTCTTCTACGCTTCCGCAGTTTTATTTAGTTTATTTCTCATGAGTTGGCGTTCGGCCGAATTTACTCTATTGTAATAAAGACTCGATATGAGAATCGTGTAATAAATTCAGGTGTGATTGAACTTTGATTATTTCATCAATGTACTGTGTGTGCCCGCATGATCTTGGGATGGTACAGTTACACAGAGACTTGCCCGATTTTGGGTCGGGTCGCTACAGAGATGGTATCAGAGCACACGCTGACTGTAGGACGTAACCCCTAGGATCGGAAAGCCATAGGAAGAGACTATTTATTTTATGTCCTTATCATTCTGTAATTCTCCCCTGTTCATTTCTGACTTCTCTCCGATTTTCAACATTCTAGATGGCCGCTGAGTTAACCCAGTTCTGCTACGGAGTTTTGCCACCAGATGAGACGATGCCTCTCGGCAAGAAGCTGGTTCAGATCGTGAAGAAGCTGAAGATTGCTCTGCCCTCAATCACCGGGAAGCCTACCAATGCACTTCCGACGGATACTCGCTACAAGATTAAGGTGCATATTCCAGGGAGGACCTTCGGAGGACATACAGAGCCCATTGACTTTGAGTTTACCGATTTCAATTGGATTCTCGGAAGAGACATGGCGATATATCGTGCAGTTGGACATCTCCGAGAAGAGTACAGGGCCGAGCTTGACCCATCAGACCTCGCCATGATTTCTCGCAGAGCTAGGAATGGAGATATCATCCGTACCGTAGAGGACGACTCCATTCTCTCATATGTCCAAGACTTGGAGAGTCTCCTCAGGAAACGGGAAATCCAGACTCGCCGTAACGCGAAGGTACACAGGAGGCTGTTGTTCCGTGAACTGGAACTGGAGGAGAAAGCACACGCGGATTTCCTTGACCATGAAGAAGAAATCAAGGATTCCATGGAGAGAGTCGACAAGCTGAAGATGGATGTTGCCGCATTAGAGGAGAAGATGGACCTGGGAGAAGACCTTTTTCCGAGTGGACATGACGGACCCCTCTTGAGCATTGACCAGGATTATGAAGAGAGGTCCACCGGAGGACGCCGCACCAGAGGACGCAAGGATTATTGATGAAGACATTTAGTCGACCGCCATGTTATTTTATTTTATTTTCGTCGATCAGTTAGGCCGTTATTTTCGATTAGTCGTGAGAATTTGTAATCCGAGATTGAACCATGTTTGAGATGATTGAATAAATGATTGGTGTGATTATGATTGTGCATTCATATGGGTAGTGATATTTTCTCATTAGACCCTTGTTCTATTCTAATTTTCTCATCCACTCCAAAAACACCAGATGCCTCCGAGACGTGACCCGGTTTCAACTTTCCACCGAGCTCACCCAAATTGTTCCAGCAGAATGCCCTTATGCAGATGCTCATCCAGAACCAGAACAACAACAACAACCACAACAACAACAATCCACCGCCACCACCCCCTGTTGACAACTTGACCCGCTTCCTAAGGCTGAATCCGCCAGTGTTCTCTAGCAGCACTAAGCCGATTGTGGCCGATGATTGGCTCCGCAAGGTCGGAAGAGAGTTAGCCACTGCTGGATGCACAGATGCAGAGAAGGTGCGCTTTGCCACACATCAGCTTGATGGACCTGCAGCATCTTGGTGGGAGAACTACACCGCTACTTATCCCATCGCCACCATCACATGGGATCAGTTCCAGCAGGCTTTCCGCACCGCTCATGTCTCAGCTGGAGCCATGAGTCTGAAGAAGCGTGAGTTCCGCAACTTACGCCAGGGGAACCGTACTGTGGGGCAGTACGTGGATGAGTTCAGCAAGTTAGCTCGCTATGCCCCGGATGATGTGGCCACAGATGCATAAGCAGGAAAAAGTTTCTCGAGGGACTAAATGACGAGCTGGGAATGCAGCTAATGGTGGCTACTCGCAACAACTACCAGGAGCTGGTAGACAAGGCCACCATACTCGAAGGCAAGCAACAGCAGATTGATAGCATAGCGGAAGTATGGCGGGGAAGTACAACTCGAGCTCAGCGAAGCCCGTTATGCCCCATACTGGAGGACATACCCATCACACCCATGGAGGACATAACCATCGAGGGAATGGGAACAACCGCAACCACGACAACAAGTCGTGCAATGGAAGCGGCAATGGCAACCAGCATCGCCCTGCCCGGTTCGAGAAGGATCTGAGTCACATCACTGCTTCAAGTGCCGTAAAACAGGGCACTATGCCACCGACTACCCGGAGGCCAAGCAGAGGAATGGAAACGGCAATGGAAGCTCAGCAAAGAAGCCCAACCCTTTTCCTCGTGCTCGGGTGAACCACATTGACGTGGAGGACGTCTATGATCAGCCAGACACTGTGGTTGGTAAGTTTTTATTAAATTCACATCCAGTATTGTTACTCTTTGATTCTGGTGCAACGCATTCATTTATATCAAGGGTAGTTGTGGAAAAGTATGGGTTGCCCACTAGAACCCTTAGAAGCCCTCTTCACGTCGGGCCCATGGAGGAGAAATGATGGCAGGCTTAGGCTGTCATGCAACCCTTAACATTGGAAACCATAAATTCCCCGCAGACCTCATAGTATTGGAAACCCAGACCTTGGATGTAATCCTAGGCATGGATTGGTTGACGAAGTTTCAAGGAAACATAGATTGTGCCCGCAAGACGATTCTGCTCACCACTCCGGAGCAGAAGAGGATCAAGTATGTATCCAGACGCATCCCGATGAAGAATCAGGTGAATTCCCTCACGGGAGTTGTTCAGGAGGAAGTGCCAGTAGTGCAAGATTTTCCCGATGTGTTTCTGGAGGAATTACCAGGAATGCCACCGGACAGAGACATTGAATTTCTGATTGAGTTATTGCCAGGCACAGCCCCAATATCCAAGAGACCCTATCGGATGCCCCCGAACGAATTGGAAGAGATCAAAAAGCAAATTAATGAGCTATTGGAGAAGGGATATATTCGTCCAAGCTTCGTCACCTTGGGGAGCCCAGTTCTTTTGGTAGAGAAAAAGGATGGAAGCCCGAGAATGGTTGTGGATTATCGTTCGTTGAACGACGTGACCATCAAGAACAAGTACCCTCTGCCAATGATTAATGATCTATTTGATCAGCTAGTTGGAGCCAAGGTATTCTCCAAGATCGATCTTCGATCAGGGTATCATCAGTTGAAGATCCGTGAAACGGATGTACCCAAAACAGCATTTACCACCAGGTATGGTTTATATGAGTATACCGTCATGTCATTCGGATTGACTAATGCCCCTGCATACTTCATGAATTTGATGAACAAGGTATTTATGGAATATCTGGACAAGTTTGTCGTGGTGTTCATCGATGATATACTGCTTTTCTCCAAGAGCGAGGAAGAGCATAAGGAACATTTGCGTCTAGTTCTGGAGAAACTCCGAGAACATCAGTTGTATGCCAAGTTCAGCAAATGTGAATTTTGGCTAAAGGAAGTCAGATTCCTCGGACATGTTATTTCAGGAGAAGGAATAGCAGTTGACCCCACCAAGGTTGTATCATTCACCGATTGGCAGTCACCCACCTCAGTCAAGGAGATCCGCAGTTTTCTCGGACTCGCAGGATATTATCGGAGGTTTATTGAGAATTTCTCGAAGATTGCCAAGCCCATGACTGAGCTGTTGAAGAAGGACGCCAAGTACATTTGGACCGAGGATTGTGAAGCCAGTTTCCAGGAATTGAAGAAACGTTTGGTTACAGCCCCAGTACTGATTTTGCCGGACATACACAAGGATTACCAGGTATATTGTGACGCTTCTCGCTAGGGACTCGGAGGAGTACTCATGCAGGAAGGAAAAGTTGTAGCTTATACCTCCAGACAGCTACGACCTCACGAGATGAATTACGCCACACATGATTTGGAGTTAGCAGCCGTAGTGCATGCACTCAAGACCTGGAGACATTTCCTTATCGTAAATAGTTGTGATGTTTACACAGATCATAAGAGCTTGAAGTACATTTTCACGCAGAAAGAGTTGAACCTCAGGCAGAGGAGATGGCTAGAGTTAATCAAGGACTATGACATGAGATTGCATTACCACCCAGGAAAGGCTAATGTTTTAGCAGATGCTTTGAGCCGTAAGAGTTATGTGAATACTCTTATAGCAGTAGGATTACCCCAGGAGTTAGCCGATGGCCTCAGAGATCTCCGACTGGAGATAGTTCCGAGAGGATACGTTGCAGCTCTGGAAGTTCAGTCAACCTTGACCGAAAGAATTCGTGAAGCTCAGAAGTCGGACAAGGAAATTGATGAGATAAAGAAAAGGATGAATGAAGGAAAAGCTAAAGGGTTTCGTAAGGATGAATACGGAGCTATATGGTACGAGGACCGTATTTATGTGCCCAATGATCCCGAACTCGTAAAGCTAATTCTTCAGAGGCTCATGATTCACCGTACTCGATTCACCCGGTAACACCAAGATGTATCTGGATTTGAAGGAAAGTTTACGGTGGACAGGTATGAAGAAGGATATTGCTGAGTACGTAGCAATATGCGATGTTTGCCAAATGAGTAAAGGCGGAACATCGAAGCCAGCAGGTTACTTCAACCCTTGCCGATTCAGTGGAAATGGGAAAAACTTGGAATGGATTTTATCTGTGGTTACCCAGGACCCGTTCAGGTTATGATTCCATCGGGGTAGTGGTTGATCGATTGACCAAGGTAGCTCATTTCATTCCCGTGAAGACTACCTATACCAGCGCTAAGTTAGCCAAGATATACATGACCAGGATCGTATGTCTGCATGGAGTTCCGAGTTGTATCATGTCAGATAGAGGAACCCAATTTACCTCAAAGTTTTGTAATCAGTTGCATGAAACTTTGGGTACGAGGCTGGAGTTCAGTACAGCTTTTCATCCGCAGACAGATGGACAGACCGAGAGAGTCAACCAGATCTTGGAGGACATGTTGAGAGCTTGTGCGCTAGACTATGGATCTAGCTGGGATGATAATTTGCCATACGCGGAGTTCTCGTACAATAACAGTTATCAGACCAGTCTGAAGATGGCCCCTTTCGAAGCTCTATACGGAAGGAGATGCAGAACACCATTGCTGTGGGATGGTGTTGGAGATCGAAAACTTTTTGGTCCCGATCTTATCAGAGATTCCGAAGAAAAAGTCAAGCTGATTCGAGATAGGCTCAAGGTAGCTCGATCGAGATGTAAGAGTTATGCCGACAAGAACGCAAGGAAGTAACATCTGAAGCGGGAGACCGGGCATATCTTCGTGTGTCCCCACTTCATGGAATCAAGAGGTTCGGTGTTAAAGGAAAGTTAGCACCCGGTTCATTGGCCCTACAAAATCCTCGAACGTCGTGGAGAAGTTGCTTACAAGTTGGAATTGCCGGAAGGATTGTCCGGAGTTCACGATGTCTTCCATGTTTCTCAGCTGAAGAAATGCCATGCCGAGATGGCCGATATTCCGTTGAGAGACACAGTGCCCCTAGAGGCCATACAACTCGACAGTGATCTGACTTATGAGGAGAAACCCGTCCGAATTCTCGAGACTGCGAACAGAGTCACCCGCAGCAAGATCATCAAGTTTTGCAAGGTGTTGTGGAGTCATCATTCCGAGGAGGAAGCCACCTGGGAGCGAGAAGAAGACCTCCTCCGAGACCACCCGCACCTATTTGCTAGCCAACCCGAATCTCGAGGGCGAGATTCATCTTAAGGTGGGTAGGTTTGTAACATCCCAAATTTCCCATTTGGAATGTTTTACAATTATAGCTAAGCATCTATGCATATTGTTTGAAATTGAGTGGCATTTGAAGTATTTCAGAAGATTTTGAGTTTGGTGGATATTGAATTCAAATTGGAAGATGAATTTACTTCAAAACAATGCCTGACAAATACTTGAGAAAAAGTATGAGAGGAGTAAACATGACACTCCAAATATGTCAGAAGAAAACTTTGCCAAAAAGTTTGAATTCAAATCTGATTTTATTTGGGATTTCTAGAAAATGATTTTTTTAAGTTTGAGTTTTGCCCCTGGAAAAATGTTCAAATTGTAGGGAATATTCCCCTGATCATTTTGATATATATATGTCCTATATAAAATATATATATTATATATATATTCCCCCTCTCCCTAATTCAAAAAAAAAGAAAAAGAAAACACCAGGCGCCAGCCAAATACAGCCAGCCAGCCAGCTGCCCACGCCCGCGCCGACGCTCCCGAAACCTCTCCCCCTCGGCCGCCCGTCGCTCACCCCTCTCCCCTCTCTCACCGACGCGCTGGCCCCACCCCTCCTTCTTTCCCCTCGCCCACGCCTCGCAACGCCAACCACCGCTGCCTTGAATCCCGATGATCCCGGGATCCTCCCGATCCGCCTCCTCCAAGCTGGCCGCCCCTATAAATACCGCGCCCCTCGACCCGTTCCCCATTTCCCCCTCGCCTAACCCCTCCACCTCGCCGAGCCCAGCGCGCCGTCGCGCCATTGCCTTGCCCGGCCGCCTCAGGCCCCGAGCTCCACCGACTCCACCTCGACCTTCCCTCGCTCCGCCGCACCCGCCGGACGCCTCCGCTGTCTTCCCCGACCACCGGAGCCACCGCACCGTCGTCGCCCGAGCCGCCGTCGACCGTCGCCGTCGTCGCCACCGCGGTGAGTCGCCGGAACTCCCCACCACCGTCCGATCTATAATCTAGGGTTTAGATTAGATCTAGCGAAGGGGTACGGTTTATTTTAAATAAAGCCCGGTTTAGTTTCGGTTTATTTGGTTTAGTTAGCGGTTAGTTAGACCGGCCCGAATCGGTTTATTCCTCGGTAGCGTTTTAGTTATTTGTCGCCTGAGCGTTAGATAGGCCCGTAGCGCTAGTTTTTCTTTTTAGTTTTATTTTCGTTTCTGTTTCTAACAGAATAGTTTCAGTTTTGTAAAATCCATATCTTTTAGGTTACTTAATATTTTTAATTGATTCTTTTTTTGTTAGTTTGAAAATTTGTTGTAGTTTCTGTGGAAAATATGTTTGGCCATGTTTAAATTATTAGAAATTGTTTTATTTTAGTTTTAGGCAGATTAGTAATTCTGCTATAAAATGAGTTAGGATTATTTTATTTTAGTGATTCTTTTGTCACTGCTTTGTTTTGACTTTGCCTAGCAGTAGGGATTTATTTGGGTTTTTAGATTTAATAAAAAATAGTTTTAGTCGAAATCATGTATTTCTTGATTATTTAACTAGCTGTTGTTTTCCTATTGTTTTATTTAGTAAATAATTTTATTTTTACTATGTTATAGTTTATTTTAGATTAGTTTCTGTAGCTACAGAGGATGAACTTTTATTTACAGTAGAATAAAATTTTTATTTTATTTTTCTTTGCTAGGATTGTTATAGGCATAATAGGAGTTCTATAATAGCTTTTGATGTGATTCTTTTTGCTCCTAGTTTATATGATGTTTTCCTTCTGTTAGTTAGCAAAACCCATGCTTAGGTTCTGTTAAGAAAAGTTTTAGTTGTGTAAAACTATTTGTTGCTTGATGTGGTGAAAACCATGATTTGATTTCTCCGAGTTTTCTTTGGATTTTGGTTTGAGTGCTTGGGTGTTTTGTTTCCAACTTGCTGTTATGTTATATTGTGCCATACTTATTTGTGCTATTGTTTGATTCGGTAGAATTTCCGAGTCTGAAGCCTGCTATCACGAGTCCCTAGCTTTCAAGACCGTCGGCCGAGCAAGTCAATTGATCATGTTTCTTTTACAATACCTATGATTTTATTGCATTAGAATTATACCTCCTCACCATGCATGCAGTAGGAGAATTTTTAAGTTATGTTCTTGAGTAGTATCATGAGGTAGGTTGAAACCAATTCCCCTTGTTACCATGGCCCGGGACGAAGTAGTTTAATTTTGCTATGCTCGTAGACGGGGTTGGTTGAGTGATTCATAAGGCAGATGTGAGAGTCAAGATGATGACAACCCCATGACTTCAAGCTCAAGATGGACTTCAAAATTCACTCTTTGGGTGGAGGACGGTTGACGGGCACCTGGAGAATCCAGTGGTTGGCGGGATGCATGGAGAAGCGCCATGACATCTTGCGGAAAGCTTCACCCAGCCACGAAGAGACGGATGGATCCCCATTGACCGGAAGCTTACCTGTGCAGCCGCAAAGCCATTATGGGCTCACGGCTTGGTCGACCCTAGGTGTGACTACGGCGGACGGTGCTACGAGATGTAGAAGAACGGTAGGATTGGATGGGCACCGGCAGTGGCCCAGAGGAACTCTTCGGAAGACCCTGTTTCGTTCGTCCCATCTTCAAACACCAGGAAGTGCGAAGACTTAAAAGGAGGGAACGATTGTTGCGGGTAAAGTGCACCAACCTCTGCAGAGTGAAGATCTAATCGGTTAGCCGTGTCCCCGGTTACGGACAATTTGAGCCTCTGGAACTTGGAGTATTTCGGATATCTCAACACCGAACTTAATAAATTAATTGAGGGATTTATTTAATAATTGGGAATGAGACATTGGTTGGCGGAACCATCTCAATAATTTACCAACATTTTGTAGTAATTGCAAACAAGTCCTTGTTATAGGGAAAAACTGGCTTTTTCAAGAAAACAATGAAACTTAGAGCCCCACAGCCAAATTGCATATAGTGTTAGTAATTTTATTGTTGTTCTCTCTTTGACTTGCGGCATATTCAAAATGCTGACCTACACGGCTGCAACGTCTTATGTTGCAGAGGAGTTTTCCGATCAGGAGTGAGGCTACGGTCCACGCTTGGCGATTGCCCTATGGAGTCGGATGGACTCGCTATTCTTCTACGCTTCCGCGGTTTTATTTAGTTTATTTCTCATGAGTTGGCCTTCGGCCGAATTTACTCTATTGTAATAAAGACTCGATATGAGAATCGTGTAATAAATTCAGGTGTGATTGAACTTTGATTATTTCATCAATGTACTGTGTGTGCCCGCATGATCTTGGGATGGTACAGTTACACAGAGACTTGCCCGATTTTGGGTCGGGTCGCTACAGTGTGTTTCGAAATAATGCCCGATATCATCATTTACTTTAATTCCAACACTCCCTTTTTGCGTAAAGGATTCCACCTGGCGTCGCCAAGCCTCATCAAAACCCTTCATACGCAAGGCCTCTTGAAGGAATGGCCATTTGACTTTGTCGTACGCTTTTTCAAAATCCACTTTGAAAACAACCCCATCCAGTTTTTTCATGTGGATTTCATGGAGCGTTTCATGAAGGACCACTACCCCCTCAAGGATATTCCTGTCCGACATGAAAGCAGTTTGTGTAGGCTCCACAACAGCATGCGCAATCTGTGTGAGCCTATTGGTCCCGAACTTGGTGAAAATTTTGAAACTAACATTAAGAAGACAGATTGGCCTGAATTTCTCAATTCTCACAGCCTCTGTTTTCTTAGGAAGAAGGGTGATAGTTCCAAAATTTAGCTGAAAAAGATGAAGCTGTCCAGCAAATAGATCATTAAACAAAGGCAACAAATCCCCTTTAATGATATGCCAACATTTCTTATAAAACTCCGCTGGAAATCCATCGGGGCCCGGCGCCTTGTTATTCTTCATTTGCGAGATGGCCTCCAGCACCTCTTTCCCCGAGAAAGGAGCCGCAAGAATATCATTCTCCACCGCGATGAGTTGAGGAACATCCTCAACCCTGGACTCATCCAGACACACATAGTTCTGTTCTGGAGGGCCAAACAGCTGCTTATAGTACTCGGTAAAGTACAATTTTAGGTTTTACTGTCCTACAATTGTACCCTCGTCTTGCTCAAGCTGAAAGATCCTCTTCCTTCGATGCTTTCCATTAGCGATCATGTGAAAGAATTGAGTGTTCGCGTCCCCCTGGACTACTCGCCGGACCTTGGCCTGAAGGAAATATGCCCTAGAGGCAATAATAAAGTTATTATTTATTTCCTTATTTCATGATAAATGTTTATTATTCATGCTAGAATTGTATTAACCGGAAACATGATACATGTGTGAATACATAGACAAACATATAGTCACTAGTATGCCTCTACTTGACTAGCTCATTAATCAAAGATGGTTATGTTTCCTAACCATAGACATGTGTTGTTATTTGATTAATGGGATCACATCATTAGGAGAATGATGTGATTGACATGACCCATTCCGTTAGCCTAGCACTTGATCGCTTTAGTATATTGCTATTGCTTTCTTCATGACTTATACATGT
The DNA here is from genome assembly GCA_021605145.1 of Aegilops bicornis. NCBI lineage: Eukaryota > Viridiplantae > Streptophyta > Magnoliopsida > Poales > Poaceae > Aegilops > Aegilops bicornis. Next base: position 55,610,334 of record CM038673.1, on the reverse strand, counting down.
TCCTGTAACTATGAGATTATGCAACTCCGTTTACGGAGGAACACTTTGGTGCTACCAAACGTCACAACGTAACTGGGTGATTATAAAGGAGTACTACAGGTGTCTCCAAAGGTACATGTTGGGTTGGCGTATTTCGAGATTAGGTTTTGTCACTCCGATTGTCGGAGAGGTATCTCTGGGCCCTCTCGGTAATGCACATCACTATAAGCCTTGCAAGCAATATAGCTAAAGAGTTAGTTACGGAATGATGCATTACGTAACGAGTAAAGAGACTTGCCAGTAACGAGATTGAACTAGGTATTGGATACCGACGATCAAATCTCGGGCAAGTAACATACCGATGACAAAGGGAACAACGTATGTTGTTATGCGGTTTGACCGATAAAGATCTTCGTAAAATATGTAGGAGCCAATATGAGCATCCAGGTTCCGCTATTGGTTATTGACCAAGAATAGTTCTAGGTCATGTCTACATAGTTCTCGAACCGGTAGTGTCTGCACGCTTAAGGTTTCGATGACAGTTATATTATGAGTTTATGAGTTTTGATGTATCGAAGGAGTTCGGAGTCCCGGCTGAGATCGGGGACATGACGAGGAGTCTCGAAATGGTCGAGACGTAAAGATCGATATATTGGACGACTATATTCGGAGTTCGGAAAGGTTCCGAGTGATTCGGGTATGTTTGGGAGTACAGGAGAGTAACGGGAATTCGTATTGGGCCTCTTTGGGCCATACGGGACAGGAGAGAAAGGGCCAAAGAGTGGCGCACCCCTCCCTTGGACTAGTCCGAATTGGACTAGGGAGGCGCACCCTTCCTTCCTTCTCCTTCTCTCTTCCCTTTCCTCCTCTCCTACTCCTACTACATGGAAGGGTTCCTAGTTGGACTAGGAAAGGGGGGATCCTACTCCCGGTGGGAGTAGGACTCCCCTAGGGCGCGCCATAGAGAGGGCCGGCCCTCCCCTCCTCCACTCCTTTATATACGGGGGCAGGGGGCACCCCATGGACACACACGTTGATCTTCGTGATCGTTCCTTAGCCGTGTGCAGTGCCCCCCTCCACCATATTCCGCCTCGGTCATATCGTCGCGGAGTTTAGGCGAAGCCCTGCGCCGGTAGAGCATCATCATCGTCACCACGCCGTCGTGCTGACGGAACTCATCCCCGACACTTTGCTGGATCGGAGTCCGGGATCGTCATCGAGCTGAACGTGTGCTGAACTTCCGAAGGTGTCGACGTTCGGTACTTGGATCGGTCGGATCGTGAAGACGCACGACTACATCAACCACGTTGTCATAACGCCTTCGCCACGGTCTCACGAGGGTACGTGGACAATACTCTCCTCTCGTTGCTATGCCACCACCATGATCTTGCGTGTGCGTAGGAAATTTTTGAAATTACTACGTTCCCCAACAGTGGCATCCGAGCCTGGTTTTATGCGTAGATGTCATATGCACGAGTAGAACACAAGTGAGTTGTGGGCGATACAAGTCATACTGCTTACCGGCATGTCATACTTTGGTTCGGCGGTATTGTGAGATGAAGCGGCCCGGACCGACATTACGCGTACGCTTACGCGAGACTGGTTTCACCGCTGCGAGCACTCGTTGCTTAAAGGTGACTGGCGGGTGTCTGCCTCTCTCACTTTAGTTGAACCGAGTGTGACTACGCCCGGTCCTTGTGAAGGTTAAAACAGCACCAACTTGACAAACTATCGTTGTGGTTTTGATGCGTAGGTAAGAACGGTTCTTGCTCAGCCCGTAGCAGCCACGTAAAACTTGCAACAACAAAGTAGAGGACGTCTAACTTGTTTTTGCAGGGCATGTTGTGATGTGATATGGTCAAGACGTGATGAGATATAAGTTGTTGTATGAGATGATCATGTTTTGTTGAAGTTATCGGCAATGGCGAAGCCCTATGGTTGTCTCTTTGTTGCATAAGATGCAAGTGCCAAATAATTGCTTTACTTTATCGCTATGCGATAGCAATAGTTGCAAGAGCAATAGTTGGCGAAGACGACCATGTGACGACACATTGATATAGATCAAGATGATGAACATCATGGTGTCGTGCGGTGACGATGGAAATCATGGCGATGCTTTGGAGATGGAGATCAAAGGCACAAGATGATGATGGCCATATCATGTCACATATTTTGATTGCATATGATGTTTATCTTTTATACATCTTATTCTGTTTGGCTTGACGGTAGCATTATAAGATGATATCTCACTAATTATCGAGAAGTGTTCTCCCTGGGTATGCACCGTTGCGAAAGTTCTTCGTGCTGAGACACCACGTGATGATCGGGTGTGATAGGCTCTACGTTCAAATACAACGGGTGCAAAACAGTTGCGCACGCGGAATACTCAGGTTAAACTTGACGAGCCTAGCATATAACAGATATGGCCTCGGAACACGGAGACCCGAAAGGTCGGCGTGAATCATATAGTAGATATGATCAACATATTGATGTTCACTGTTGAAACTACTCCATCTCACGTGACGATCGGACATGGTGTAGTTGATATGGATCACGTAATCACTTAGAGGATTAGAGGGATGTCTATCTAAGTGGGAGTTCTTAAGTAATATGATTAATTGAACTTTAATTTATCATGAACTTAGTCCTGGTAGTATTTTGTAAATTATTTTGTAGATCAATAGCTCGCGTTGTTGCTTCCCTATGTTTCTATATGTGTTCCTAGAGAAAATTGTATTGAAAAATGTTAGTAGCAATGATGCGGATTGGATCCGTGATATGAGGTTTATCCTCATTGCTGCACAGAAGAATTATGTCCTTAATGCACCGCTAGGTGACAGACCTATTGCAGGAGCAAATGCAGGCGTTATGAGCGTTTGGCTAGCTCAATATGATGACTACTTGATAGTTTAGTGCACCATACTTAACGGCTTAGAATCGGGACTTCAAAGACGTTTTGAACGTCATGGACCATATGAGATGTTCCAGGAGTTGAAGTTAATATTTCAAGCAAATACCCGAGTTGAGAGATATGAAGTCTCCAACAAGTTCTATAGCTAAAAGATGGAGGAGAATCGCTCAACTAGTGAGCATGTGCTCAGATTGTCTGGGTACTTCAATCGCTTGAATCAAGTGGGAGTTAATCTTCCAGATAATATAGTGATTTACAGAGTTCTCTAGTCACCGTCACCAAGTTAGTAGAACTTTGTGATGAACTACAGTATGCAAGGGATGACGAAAACGATTCCCGAGCTCTTCGTGATGTTGAAATCGACGAAGGTAGAAATCAAGAAAAAGCATCAAGTGTTGATGGTTGACAAGATCACTAGTTTCAAGAAAAGGGCAAAGGGAAAGAAAAGGAAACTTCAAGTAGAATGACAAGCAAGTTGTCACTCCCGCGAAGATGCCCAAAGCTGGACCAAAGCCTGAAACTGAATGATTATACTGCAAAGGAAATGGTCCTTTGGAAGTGGAAATGCCCTGAATATTTGGTGGATAAGAAGGATGGCAAAGTGAACAAGGGTATATTAGATATACAGGTTATTGATGTGTACCTTACTAGTGTTTATAGTAGCCCCGAGTATTTGATACTTGTTCGGTTGCTAAATATTAGTAACTCAAACAGGAGTTACAGAATAAACAGAGAGACTAGTTGAAGGGAAGTGACGATGAGTGTTGGAAGTAGTTCCAAGATTGATATGATCATCATCGCACACTCCCTATACTTTCGGGATTAGTGTTGAACCTAAATAAATGTTATTTGGCGTTATGCGTTGAGCATGAATATGATTTAATCATGTTTATTGCAATACGGTTATTCATGTAAGTTAGAGAATAATAATTGTTCTGTTTACATGAATAAAACCTTCTATGGTCATACACCCAATGAAAATGGTTTGTTGGATCTCGATCGTGTGATACACATATTCATAATCTTGAAACCAAAAGATGTAAAGTTAATAATGATAGTGCAACTTATTTGTGGCACTGCCGTTTAGGTCATATTGGTGTAAAGCATGAAGAAACTCCATCTTGATGGGCTTTTGGAATCACTTGATTATGAATCACTTGGTACTTGCGAACCGTGCCTCATGGGCAAGATGACTAAAACGCCGTTCTCCGGAACTATGGAACGAGCAACTGATTTGTTGGAAATCATACATACTGATGTTTGTGGTCCAATGAATGTTGAGGCTCGCGGCGGGTATAGTTATTTTCTCACCTTCACAGATGATTTGAGCAGATATGGGTATATCTACTTGATGAAACATAAGTCTGAAACATTTGAAAAGTTCAAAGAATTTCAGAGTGAAGTGGAAAATCATCGTAACAAGAAAAATAAAGTTTCTATGATCTGATCGTGGAGATGAATATTTGAGTTACGAGTTTGGTCTTCATTTGAAACAATGTGAAATAGTTTCGCAACTCACGCCATATGGAACACCACAGCATAATGGTGTGTCCGAAAGTCGTAACCGCACTTTATTGGATATGGTGCGATCTATGATGTCTCTTACCGGTTTACCACTATCGTTTTGGGGTTATGCATTAGAGACAGCTGCATTCACGTTTAATAGGGCACCATCTAAATCCGTTGAGACGACCTTGTATGAACTATGGTTTAACAAAGAAACCTAAGCTGTCGTTTCTTAAAGTTTGGAGTTGTGATGCTTATGTGAAAAAGTTCACCTGATAAGCTCGAACCCAAATCGGAGAAGTGCGTCTTCATAGAATACCCAAAGGTAACTATTGGGTACACCTTCTATCATAGATCCGAAGGCAAGTTATTCGTTGCTAAGATGGATCCTTTCTAGAGAAGAAGTTTCTCTCGAAAGAAGTGAGTGGGAGGAAAGTAGAACTTGATGAGGTAATTGTACCTTCTCCCTTATTGGAAAGTAGTTCATCACAGAAATCAGTTCCAGTGATTCCTACACCAATTAGTGAGGAAGTTAATGATGATGATCATGAAACTTCAGATCAGGTTACTACCGAACCTCGTAGGTCTTCCATAATAAGATCCGCACCAAAGTGGTACGGTAATCCTATTCTAGAAGTCATGTTACTAGACCATGATGAACCTGCGAACTATGAGGAAGCGATGATGAGCCCAGATTCATGAAAATGGCTTGAGGCCATAAAATCTGAGATAGGATCCATATATAAGAACAAAGTGTGGACTTTGGTTGACCTGCTCGATGATCAGCAAGTCAAGTTAAATAAATGGATCTTCAAGAGGAAGACGGACACTGATAGTAGAGTTACTATCTACAAAGCTCGACTTGTTGCAAAAGGTTTTCGACAAGTTCAAGGTGTTGACTACAATGAGATTTTCTCAACTCTAGCGTTGCTTAAGTCTGTACGAATCATGTTAGCAATTGCCACATTTTATGAAATCGACAAATGGATGTCAAAACAACATTCTTTAATGGATTTATTAAAGAAGAGTTGTATATGATGCAACCAGAAGGTTTTGTCAATCCTAAAGGAGCTAACAAAATGTGCAAACTCCAGCGATCCATCTATGGACTGGTGCAAGCATCTCAGAGTTGGAATACACGCTTTGATAAGTTGATCAAAGCATATAGTTTTATACAGATTTGCGGTGAAGCCTGTATTTACAATAAAGTGAGTGGGAGCACTACCGCCTTTTTGGTAAATATATGTGAGTAACATATTGTTGATCAGAAATGGTGTATAATTTTTCTGGAAAGCATAAAGGAGTATTTGAAAGGAGTTCTTTAAAAGAAAGACCTCATTAAAGCTACTTACATATTGAGCATCAAGATCTATTGAGATAGATCAAGACGCTTGATAAGTTTTTTCAATAAGTACATACCTTGTCAAGATTTTGAAGTAATTCAAAATGGAACAGTCAAAGAAAAGTTCTTGCCTGTGTTGCAAAGGTGTGAAATTGAGTAAGACTCAAATCCCGACCACAGCAGAAAATAGAAAAGAGAATGAAAGTCATTCCCTATGCCTCAGTCATAGGTTCTATAAAGTATGCTATGCTATGTACCAGACCTATTGTATACCTTGCTCTAAATTTGGCAAGGGAGTACAATAGTGATCTAGGAGTAGATCACTGGACATTGGTCAAGAACATCCTTAGTGAGGACTAAGGAAATATTTCTCGATTATGGAGGTGATAAAAGAGCTCGTCGTAAAGACTTACATCAATGCAAGCTTTTTACACTGATCCAGATGACTCTAAGTCTCAATCTGGATACATATTGAAAGTGGGAGCAATTAGCTAGAGTAGCTCTGTGCAGAGCATTGTAGACATAAAATATTTGCAAAATACATACGGCTCTGAATGTGACAGACCCGTTGACTAAGCTTCTCTCACGAGCAAAACATGATCATACCTTAGTACTCTTTGGGTGTTAATCACATAGCGATGTGAACTAGATTATTGACTCTAGTAAACCCTTTGGATGTTGGTCACATCACGATGTGAACTATGGGTGTTAATGACATACAGATGTGAATATTAGTGTTGAATCACATGATGATGTGAACTAGATTATTGACTCTAGTGCAAGTGGGAGACTGAAGGAAATATGCCCTAGAGGCAATAATAAAGTTATTATTTATTTCCTTATTTCATGATAAATGTTTATTATTCATGCTAGAATTGTATTAACCGGAAACATGATACATGCGTGAATACATAGACAAACATATAGTCACTAGTATGCCTCTACTTGACTAGCTCATTAATCAAAGATGGTTATGTTTCCTAACCATAGACATGTGTTGTTATTTGATTAATGGGATCACATCATTAGGAGAATGATGTGATTGACATGACCCATTCCGTTAGCCTAGCACTTGATCGCTTAGTATATTGCTATTGCTTTCTTCATGACTTATACATGTTCCTATAACTATGAGATTATGCAACTCCCGTTTACGGAGGAACACTTTGGATGCTACCAAACGTCACAACGAATCGGGTGATTATAAAGGAGTACTACAGGTGTCTCCAAAGGTACATGTTGGGTTGGCGTATTTCGAGATTAGGTTTTGTCACTCCGATTGTCGGAGAGGTATCTCTGGGCCCTCTCGGTAATGCACATCACTATAAGCCTTGCAAGCAATGTAGCTAAAGAGTTAGTTACGGAATGATGAATTACGTAACGAGTAAAGAGACTTGCCAGTAACGAGATTGAACTAGGTATTGCATACCAACGATCAAATCTCGGGCAAGTAACATACGGATGACAAAGGGAACAACGTATGTTGTTATGCGGTTTGACCGATAAAGATCTTCGTAGAATATGTAGGAGCCAAAATGAGCATCCAGGTTCCGCTATTGGTTATTGACCAAGAATAGTTCTAGGTCATGTCTACATAGTTCTCGAACCCGTAGGGTCCGCACGCTTAAGGTTTTGATGAAAGTTATATTATGAGTTTATGAGTTTTGATGTACCGAAGGAGTTCGGAGTCCCGGATGAGATCGGGGACATGACGAGGAGTCTCGAAATGGTCGAGACGTAAAGATCGATATATTGGACGACTATATTCGGAGTTCGGAAAGGTTCCGAGTGATTCGGGTATTTTGGGAGTACCGGAGAGTTACGGGAATTCGTATTGGGCCTCGTTGGACCATACGGGAAAGGAGAGAAAGGGCCAAAGAGTGGCGCACCCTCCCTTGGACTAGTCCGAATTGGACTAGGAGGGGCGCGACCTTCCTTCCTTCTCCTTCTCTCTTCCCTTTCCTTCTCTCCTACTCCTACTACATGGAAGGGTTACTAGTTGGACTAGGAAAGGGGGAATCCTACTCCCGGTGGGAGTAGGAATCCCCTAGGGCGCGCCATAGAGAGGGCCGGCCCTCCCCTCCTCCACTCCTTTATATACGGGGGCAGGGGCACCCCATAGACACACAAGTTGATCTTCGTGATCGTTCCTTAGCCGTGTGCGGTGCCCCCCTCCACCATATTCCACCTCGGTCATATCGTCGCGGAGTTTAGGCGAAGCCCTGCGCCAGTAGAGCATCATCATCGTCACCACGCCGTCGTGCTGACGGAACTCATCCCCGACACTTTGCTGGATCGGAGTCCAGGGATCGTCATCGAGCTGAACGTGTGCTGAACTCGGAGGTGTCGTACGTTCGGTACTTGGATCGGTCGGATCGTGAAGACGTACGACTACATCAACCGCGTTGTCATAACGCTTCCGCTTACGGTCTACGAGGGTACGTGGACAATACTCTCCCCTCTTGTTGCTATGCCATCACCATGATCTTGCGTGTGCGTAGGAATTTTTTTGAAATTACTACGTTCCCCAACATGGCCCGCAACGCCCACTTCAACTCTTCTTCCCTAAGAAGTTCTTTCAGCCTCAATTCCGCCTCAAGCTTGGCATGAAGCTCCGCGGCCGGCAGTATCATGGTTTCTTCTTTTACATCCAGGGACTAAATAAGGGCAAGGAGCTTATCCTTTTCGACCTTATAAATCCCGCTAAGATGCTTAGCCCACCCACGCAGAAAACTCCTCAAATGCCTAATCTTATTCTGTCAGCGCTGAAGCACAGTCTTCCCTCCTGAATCCTTAGCCCACTCTCTGGCCACGAGATCAAGGAAGCCTTCTCGTTCAAACCAAGCCATCTCAAAGGAGAACACATTTTTGTTCCCCGGGTGGGTGGGCTCACCAGAGTCCACAAATAACGGCGTGTGGTCAGAAATACCACGGGACAAAGCCTAGACTGTTACTAGAGGAAACTTCTGTTCCCAATCGACGCTGGCCAACACTCGATCCAACTTCTCATACGTCAGATTTGGCAGCGCGTTAGCCCAGGTGAATTTTCTACCCGAGAGCTCAATTTCTCTCAGGTCCAAACTTTCAATGTAGTATTGAACATGAATGAACATCTGCCATCAAAATTATCATTGTTCTTATCCTCACGCCGTCTGATTATATTGAAATCAACCCCACCAGGATAGGCAACTGCTCGGAACCACAAATTCGAACGAGATCAACCAAGAACTTGGGCTTGAGCTCGGGCTGCGCAGCACCATATACCGCAACAAGAGCCCAATTAAACCCATCTTCCTTTGACCGCACCCTAAACTTGACAGCAAAGTCTCCCATGACCACACTGCGAACCTCAAGCACTTCGCACCTAACGCCGAGTAAGATTCCACCCGATCTCCCTCTCGGCGGCAAGCAATGCCAATCAAAATCTATACCCCCCGAAATTGAGGCGCAAAGTTATCTCTACCCGTCTCCAATAGAGCGATAAAATCTAAACAATGCTCGACAGAAGCTTCAGCAAGAAACCTTCTTTTAGCCAAGTCCTTTAGACCTCTGCTATTCCAAAAGATTCCTTTCATAGATCATCATGGATTTTTTTTGCCATACGAATCCTAGCACTCCTACGCACTGTGGACACCGGGTACACCTTCCGTTTCCACTTGCGCTTGGGGACAGTTTGACTCTGCAACTGGTCCTCACAACCAGTCTCAGGGGGCTAGCCGAAACTATCTCAGTAGAATCCTCCTCTACATCCGCCTCAGGAATAGGTTGCATAAGATCCGCACAAAAATTGTTGAGCACCCTCACCCCGAGCGCATCAACCTCGGAATCACTCATGGGTTTAACAGCCGCAATATTACGAATCATCTCTAAGGCCCGCTCAGCCTCTAGATCTAGAAGATCATTAATAGAATTAGAGATTTTAGTGACATTACTACCCAACGAAACTCCTAATTGATTTGCATTTTCAACAATCTCATCATTTAAAAATGCATAATGGAATTAGAAGTATTGACCGACATACCAGTAGTGACCTCTACGTCACGAAGCTTGGCCGCCCTCATGGCGCACCACTGCTGAATGTCGTCCACATCCGGCTGTGCCTGGAGACGGCCACTCACCCGACGCCCCTCAGATATCGGATCCTGAATCCCTCCAAACGCAATGACCTCCTCCCGAGAGATCGCGGTCGGGGTCCGGCCTCCTGCCTCACCCCAACCAGCTGGCTGATCCATCTACACGGGCTCACCCACAGCCTCTCCAGAGAGTGGAAAGGCACTCACGAAGAACTCAAACTCCTAGCGCGTCCCGCATGGAGGGGCCGGCAGGGAGGGTGGTGGAGGCAGAACAAGGGCCGCCTGCCCTCGCTCCCCGCCTAGCACCGGAGAAGTCACCCCCACATGCGTCGACGGAGGAGAAGGCTCTTAGGCCACCTGCCCCAAGCCATCTCCCGAAGGCAGAGCCGCCACCAACCGAAAGGATTTTGCCGTCTGCCATCCGAGGCCACCTGCCCCGACGCCCTAGCAGACGGCAAACTGTCCGTCTGAACACGTGCTAGCAAAGGCCTTCTTTGCCGTCCGCTTCCTGGAAACGGACGGCAAAGGATTTTGCCGTCCGCCATCCGAGGCCAGCAGACGACAAAGACAACGGACGGCAGTGCGGTGGCATGAGTGCCGTTAGGGGGTTAACGACGCTTTTTGCCGTCTGCCAGCGGACAACAAAGAGTCAAAGCTATTTGCCGTCCGCTGACAGACGGCAAAGAGCTCAGCTAGACAGTACTGGGAAGCTGCCACGTGGCCAGCTACGCCGTCCGCTGGCAGACGACAAAGTGATTTTAATCTTTGCCTTCCGCTGGCAGACGGCAAAGTGACCAAATAGGCAGCCAGTGTTACCAGGTTGTACAGGTAGCTGCCACGTGTCCTCTTTGCCGTCTGCTAGCAGATGGCAAACAGGCTACATATCCCCTGTTTTTATTGGAATCCATTTAATTTCACAGGAATTCACACACAGATATACATATTTTTTTTCACATGCACAACAGACATATGATGTATCCAACACATAGCTCCATCCATGACAACATACATACATAATAAGAAATAGAGTTCCATCCATACATATTACAGTAACATCACAATGTTCATCCAACACATTGTTCCATGCATGCATCCATATAACAAAGTTCCACATTTTTTATCGATACAAACGAAAAAAACAAAAAGGAAACAAGCACTCCGTCCATGACAACATACATACATAATAAGAAACATGGTTCCATCCATACATATTACAGTAACATCACAATGTTCATCCAACACATTGTTCCATGCATGCATCCATATAACAAAGTTCCCCATTTTTTATCGACACAAACGAAAAAAAGAAAAGGGAAACAAGCACTCCATCCAAGCAAGCTTCCATATAGTGAATTAAATCTGCAAAATGGGTAACAAGAAAGTTAGAAGAAGAAGACTAGAATCAGAAGAAGAAGAAGAAGAAGAAGAAGTAAGCATACTTACGTAAAATGGAGCTAACCTAGCTAATTGTGCCATTTTTGAGTGAACTAAGCATATTATGCCATTTTTTATATAACTTAGAGCTAACTTCATTTTGGAGAAGAAGAAGAAAACTAGAAGAAGAAGAAGAAGAAGAAGGAAACTAGAAGAAGAAGAAGAAGAAGAAGAAGACTAGAAGAAGAACTTGTTCTTCTTCTATTTCTTCTTCTTCTTCTCTTCCTATTCCTTCTTTTCTTCCTCTTCCTGGATTTTATTATCTTATTATGTCATTTGTGGACTAAATAGGCTAAATTATGTCATAAATGGACTAAATAGGCTAAATAAGAAGAAAAATGCCATTTTTGAGCTTACCTAGCTAATTATGCCATTTTTGACCTAACTAAGCATATTATGAGATATAACTTAGAGCTTACTTCATTTTGGAGAAGAAGAATCTTCTTCTTCTTCTTCTTCTTCTTCTTTTCTTCCTATTCCTTCTTTTCTTCCTCTTCCTTGATTTTCTTCATCTTATTATGTCATTTGTGGACAAAATAGGCTAAATTATGTCATAAAATGGACTAAACACGCTAAATAAGAAGAAAAACACCGTTATCACGGAGGTGTAGGAATGGTCGGGGCTGCACCAGTGCCAGACGGAGGTGAAGGACCGGTCGGGGTTTCGGCATTGGCAGAAGGTGTGGTCGATGCCCATTTGGTTCTCGTGAGTCAGTCATATTAGATAGTAATGTGAACATTACGTGCATGATTGGGCTAATATGCACGAGAAACGTACCACGATGAGCTCGTATAGGGCCCGGTTATCGCCGTCGTTCCGTTTCCTCTCCTCCTCCAACAGCTTAGCCGTCATGTCCTCCATCTCCTTTTGTGCCTCCCTTTTTGCCTCCTCCACAATCTCCTTCGTCTTCAATCTCTCTTTCTCAACAATAGCCTACAACACACCACTCCTCGTTAGCATTGTAATCATCGACGGACACACACACATTGTAATGGAGGAAATGTGAGAGAGTCCGTATAACTAACCGCCATGGCGATCTCCGCGGGCTGTGCACGAGGCATTATCTCAGGATCAGAGCTACTCAGGCGCCTCTTGATCTACGGGAGAGTCTTAGGACAACGTATCAGTCCATCACCAATGGCTAGAGAGCCATGGGACCTCCCGCCACCAAATATCATCACCAGCTCTGTATCAAAAGGATCCTGGCTCAGGTTAAAGTCCTCCCCTTTCCTCGCCTTACCCTCGTGTCTGTACTTCAAAACCTTGTGGTGGGAGGTCTTGTTGGTGAAGCTCTCTGGATCATCTAGGTCAGACTCCGTGAATGGCTTGGCCTTCTTGTACGGGGCCATATGGGCCATGCCATAGAGGTCGAACAGGACACTGCACGAGCTTCTTCTGGTGGTGCGCCTAAGAGAGAGGAACAAAATATTAGTTAAGGGCTCAAGCTAGCATGAAGAATGATATTGCTATGTAAATAGGTCATTTTGGAGCTAAGAAAGGTTATTATGTCATTTTCAAGGAAAATAAGCGAAGTTTAGGTCATTTTCGAGGTAACCAAGATTATTATGCCATTTTTGACGAAAGTATGCTAATTATGTCATTATTGAGCTATCCAAGGTTATTATGTCATTTTAGAGCTAACTATAGCATATTTATGCATTCTATAGAGCTATCTAAGGTTATTATGTCATTTTACAACTAATTATGTCATGAATGAACTAGCTAAGATTAGTTTAGATCGTTATTGAGCTATCGAAGGTAGTTATGCCATTTTTTAACTGACTAAAGCATATTAAGTCATTTTATAGAGCTATCTAAGGTTATTATGTCATTTTAGAGCTACATATATGTCATAAATGAACTATCTAGCATGAAGAATGAATTGCATGAATCATGTTGCAAACCACATACCCAGTTATCCCCGTACTCAAACAGGTTGGAGCTCCCTTGATGGTGTGGCACACCTTCCATTTGGTTGCGCTTATCCTTGGCCCTTTGGTGTTCGACTTTCCATTGGTCAGAGCACCACGCATCCACCAACGCCTCCCAACAGTCCATCTTATCCACACACCATCTCGGGGGCACCTAAGTGAGTCAAGAGAAATTTCAGCGCTACGCCTACGAATAAAAGCAAAAAAACTAAGTTCAAGGCCTTACTCAGAAACTTGCCGCGACACTTCTGCTTACCCCTCCTAATACCCTTCGAGGCGTAGTAGTCTCGAACGGCCTGCACCCGAGCCTCGTGCCTTAAGTTCTGAAGTAGGCGCTTGCACTCATTTTCGACAACCATAGACGCGGCCTCCTACTCTCCCTCTGAAACCCTGTAGAAGGTCTGCAATCAAACAAGACAACACTGATTAGTACAATCACTAGGTAGTGTTGATTTTTAATTCCGTAAAGGAGAAATTACCCAAAACCGATGGAACACAATGTCGGCCACCGTCTTGCACAAGACACCTTCGACCCTCTCCTCCGGCGGGGCCGGGGCAACCGAGTACAGCTCGCAGGTCAGTGCTAGATTTGGAACCTGACCCTCACTGGGCAACGTGACCCACCCAGGGAAGTGCTACCGGCAAAGCACACTAACGACCTGGTTGGGCCTACCGGAACCACGGGGGCGTACCCAGCCCCTGCAGTATGACAAGGCCAACGCATTAGATATTAATTTGAAGGAACATGAAGGCAAAAGGTTAAAAAATAGTAAATGCACTTACTTCAACCCTTTAGGCGCAATCAACAACCTCTGGTCGGGGGTTGTCGGCACGGGCGGGAGCTTTGTATAGCCACGCTTGTAGACCTTCTTGCCCTTCTCAACCAGCTCGTCGTCGTTGTAGCTATCATCTGAAAAGGTGTCCTCGCTACCATCCTCCGAGCCACTAGCCTCCGGAGTCTCATGGGCCGAAGACCCCGGATACGTCTCCGTTGTATCTATAATTTTTGATTCTTCCATGCCAATATTATGCAACTTTCATATACTTTTTGGCAACTTTTTATACTATTTTTGGGACTAACATATTGATCCAGTGCCCAGTGCCAGTTCCTGTTTGTTGCATGTTTTTGGTTTCGCAGAATATCCATATCAAACGGAATCCAAACGGGATAAAAACGGACGTAGCTTATTTTTGGAATATTTGGAAAATCTGGGAGAAAGATCAATGCGAAACGGTGCCCAAGGTGGCCACGAGGCAGGGGGCGCGCCTGCCCCCCTCGGCGCGCCCCTGGCCCTCGTGCGCCACCCGTAAGGCGGCTGATGCCCTTCTTCGGCCGCAAAAAAGCTAATAGTTGGAAAAAAATCACGGCGAAGGTTTCAGTCCAATCGGAGTTACGGATCTCCATATATATACGAAACGGTGAAAGGGCAGCAGAGAGAAAGCAGAAACAGAGAGAGACAGAGAGGTAGATCCAATCTCGGAGGGGCTCTCGCCCCTCCCACGCCATGGAGGCCAAGGACCAGAGGGGAAACCCTTCTCCCATCTAGGGAGGAGGTCAAGGAAGAAGAAGACGAAGGGGCCCCCTCTTCCCTTCTCTTCTGGTGGCGTCGGAACGCTGAGGTGGCCATCATCATCACCGCAATCTTCACCAACAACTTCACCGCCATCATCACCAACTCTTCCGCCCTCTATGCAGCGTTGTAACCTCTCTCTTACCTGTTGTAATCTCTACTTAAACATGGTGCTCAACGTTATATATTATTTCCCAATGATGTATGGCTATCCTATGATGTTTGAGTAGATCCGTTTTGTCCTATGGGCTATTTGATGATCAAGATTGGTTTGAGTTGCGTGTTTTATTATTGGTGTTGTCCTATGGTGCTCTCCGTGTCACGCAAGCGTGAGGGATCCCTGCTGTAGGGTTTGCAATATGTTCATGATTTGCTTATGGTGGGTGGCGTGAGTGACAGAAGCATAGACCCGAGTAACTAGGTTGTTTGTGTATGGGATAAAGAGGACTTGATACTTTAATGCTATGGTTGGGTTTTACCTTAATGATCTTTAGTAGTTGCGGATGCTTGCTAGAGTTCCAATCATAAGTGCATATGTTCCAAGTAGAGAAAGTATGTTAGCTTATGCCTCTCCCTCAAATAAAATTGCAATAATGATTACCGGTCTAGTTATCAATTGCCTAGGGACAAATAACTTTCTCGTAACAAAAAGCTCTCTACTAAAACTAATTTAGTTGTGTCTTCATCTAAACAGCCCCTAGCTCTTATTTACTCGCTCTTTATTATCTTGCAAGCCTATCCAAAAACACCTACAAAGTACTTCTAGTTTCATACTTGTTCTAGGTAAAGCGAACGTCAAGCGTGCGTAAAGTTGTATCGGTGGTCGATAGAACTTGAGGGAATATTTGTTCTACCTTTAGCTCCTCGTTGGGTTCGACACTCTTACTTATCGAAAGAGGCTACAATTGATCCCCTATACTTGTGGGTTATCAAGACCTTTTTCTGGCACCGTTGCCGGGAGCAATAGCGTGGGGTGAATATTCTCGTGTGTGCTTGTTTGCTTTATCACTAAGTAATTTTTATTTGCTGTTCTTAGTTGTTCTCTATCTTTAGTTATGGATATGGAACATGAAATACCAAAAAAATTAGGTGTACTTGCTGCTCATGGAGATGGGGAACCTCCTAAAACCCTCGATGCTCAATATGTGAAAAATATTATGTACCACTTTGATAATCCTGAGAAAACCTCATTCAATTTGGTAATGGGAGTAACGTTGGATCAACGTGAATACTTTAAGGATTATCGCTTGACACAAAAAGGGAAACTATTATGGGATCAAATTTATATATTGAAGTGGTATGCTCGGCAAGTATGCTTGAGTTATGATTATACTTGTTGCTATAGGATGAAGGCTCCAAATCTTCCCTTTTCATGCAAATTTAATGATAATAAAACCTTAGCTTATTATGCTAATGGTATATATGATTACTATGATGTGGAACAAATAGAAGAATTTGTTGCTTTTATGGGTGCTTATGAAATTGAATCTATGTTTAAAGAGTTTGAAGATTTTGATGATGCTGTTTATAGATCTGAAATTTTAGCTATCCTCCAATATTGCTATGAGAATTATGAATACAATTCCGATATTAATGCACTTATTCAGAAAGTCTCCGCTGTCCAAGAAGAGACTAATATTTTGCAGGAATCTATGGAAGAAGAAGTTGATGAAACTGTGAGATCATTGGATGAAAAAGATGAGGAGGAGAGCGAAGAACAAAAGGAGGAAGAGCGGATTGATCACCCATGCCCACCTTCTAATGAGAGTAACTCTTCAACTCATACATTGTTTAATTCCCCTTCGTGCTTACCGAAGGATGATTGCTATGATGACTGTTATGATCCCATTGATTCTCTTGAAATATCCCTTTTTGATGATGCTTTCTATGCTTGTGGCCAAGATGCCAATATGAATTATGCTTATGGAGATGAACTTGATATAGTTTCTTATGTTAAACATGAAATTTTTGCCATTGCACCCACGCATGATAGTCCTATTATCTTTTTGAATTCTCCTAACTACACTATATCGGAGAAGTTTGCACTTATTAAGGATTATATTGATGGGTTGCCTTATACCGTTGCACATGATGATTTTGATGAATATAATATGCATGTGCTTGCTGCTCCTACTTGCAATTATTATGAGAGAGGAACTATATCTCCACCTCTCTATGTTTCCAACATGGTAAAATTGCAAGAAACTGTTTATACTATGCATTGGCCTTTACTTTGTGTGCATGAATTGTTCTTTTATGACATGCCGATGCAGAGGAAGAGAGTTAGACTTCGTCATTGCTTGATATATGTTACTTTGTGCTCACTACTAAATTACAAATCATTGTTAATCAAAATTGGCTTTGATGTACCTTGGGATCCGGGTGGATCCATTACTTGAGCACAATATGCCTAGCTTAATGGCTTTAAAGAAAGCGCTGCCAGGGAGACAACCCAGAAGTTTTAGAGAGTCATTTATTTCTGTTGAGTGCTTTCATATAGTTTAAAAACAACAAAAATAAAGAGGGGAACCCAAAACTTTTCAAAAAGGAAAGTGAAAGTGAGAAAGACAAGCATTGTTGAAGTGGGAGAGCTCCTTGAACTTCGTTCATGCTCACGGAAACTTTGTGAATCCTGATTACAGAAACTTTTCAACAAAAATAATTATCCCCTTGTACAATTCCATTGTATTATAAAAATAATGTGCCAATTTTTGCCTTTAGGATGTTTACAATACTTGTTGGTTTGTACGGTGCAGGACAGAAACTTTGGCTGTAGTGCGTGATTTTTAATTTTTTACTGGAACGTCAAATGGTTATGATTCGTTTTGCACTGTCTTTCTATACAAATTGGTTATTTTTCCTAATTTCGGCAGAATTTTTCAAGTATCATAAGTATGGTGAATGTTCAGATGGCTACAGACTGTTCTGTTTTAGACATATTCTGTTTTTGATATATAGTTTGCTTGTTTTAATGAAACTATCAATTTATATCAGTGGATTAAGCCATGGAAAGCTATATGACAGTAGACACAATGCATAAATGAAATATGAATTGGCAGTACTTAGAGTGGTGATTTGCTTTATTATACTAACGGATCTTACCGAGTTTTTTTGTTGAAGTTTTGTGTGGATGAAGTGTTCGATGATCGGGAAGGTTTCAATATGAGAAGAAGGAAGAGAGGCAAGAGCTCAAGCTTGGGGATACCCGAGGCACCCCAAGTAAATATTCAAGGAGACTCAAGCGTCTAAGCTTGGGGATGCCCCGGAAGGCACCCCCTCTTTCTTCAACAAGTATCGGTATGTTTTCAGATTCGTTTCGTTCATGCGATATGTGCAAATCTTGGAGTGTCTTTTGCATTTAGTTTTCATTTTTTATTTTTTGCACCATGCTGGTATGATATAGTCCTTGGTTGATTTATATAATGCTCATTACACTTCACTTATATTTTTTGAGTATGGCTTTATAGAATGCTTCATGTGCTTCACTTATATCATTTGAAGCTTGGATTGCCTGTTTTTCTTTACATAGACAACCACCATTTGTAGAATGCTCTTTTGCTTCACTTATATTTGTTAGAGCATGGGCATATCTTTTGTAGAAAGAATTAAACTCTCATGCTTCACTTATATCTATTTAGAGAGATGACAGGAACTGGTCATTCACATGGTTAGTCATAAAACCCTAAATAAAACTTGTAGATCACTGAATATGATATGTTTGATTCCTTGCAATAGTTTTGCGATATAAAGGAGGTGATATTAGAGTCGTGCTAGTTGAGTAATTGTGAAATTGAGAAATACTTGTGTTGAGGTTTGCAATTCCCGTAGCATGCACATATGTTGAACCGTTATGTAACGAAGTTGGAGCATGAGGTGTTTATTGGTTGTCTTCCTTATGAGTGGCGGTCGGGGACGAGCGATGGTCTTTTCCTACCAATCTATCCCCCTAGGAGCAGGCGTGTAGTACTTTGTTTCGATAGATAATAGACTTTTGCAATAAGTATGTGAGTTCTTTATGACTAATGTTGAGTCCATGGATTATACACAATCTCACCCTTCCATCATTGCTAGCCTCTTCGGTACCGTGCATTGCCCTTTCTCACCTCGAGAGTTGGTGCAAACTTCGCCGGTGCATCCAAACCCCATGATACGATACACTCTATCACACATAAACCTCCTTATATCTTCCTCAAAACAGCCACCATACCTACCTATTATGGCATTTCCATAGCCATTCTGAGATATATTGCCATGCAACTTCCATCATCATCTTATACATGACTTGAGCATTTATTGTCATATTGCTTTGCATGATTGTAAGATAGCTAGCATGATGTTTTCATGGCTTGTCTGTTTTTTGATGTCATTGCTACGCTAGATCATTGCACATCCCGGTACACCACCGGAGGCATTCATATAGAGTCATATCTTCGTTCTAGATATCGAGTTGTAATATTGAGTTGTATGTAAATAAAAGTGTGATGATCATAATTATTAGAGCATTGCCCCAGTGAGGAAAGGATGATGGAGACTATGATTCCCCCACAAGTCAGGATGGGACTCCGGACGAAAAATAAAAAAATAAAAAAAATAAAAAAAGAGAGAGAAAGGCCAAAAAAAGAGAAGGCGCAAAAAAGAGAAAAAAAAGAAAAAAAATGAGAGAAAAAGAGAGAAGGGGCAATGTTACTATCCTCTTACCACACTTGTGCTTCAAAGTAGCACCATGTTCTTCATATAGTCTCTTAAGTTATCACTTTTATATACTAGTGGGAATTTTCATTATAGAACTTGGCTTGTATATTCCAACGATGGGCTTCCTCAAATGCCCTAGGTCTTCATGAGCAAGCAAGTTGGATGCACACCCACTTAGTTTCAGTTTGAGCTTTCATACACTTATAGCTCTAGTGCATCCGTTGCATGGCAATCCCTACTCCTCACATTGACATCAATTGATGGGCATCTCCATAGCCCGTTGATTAGACGCGTCGATGTGAGACTTTCTCCTTTTTTGTCTTCTCCACATAACCCCCATCATCATATTCTATTCCACCTATAGTGCTATGTCCATGGCTCACGCTCATGTATTGCGTGAAAATTGAAAAGGTTTGAGAAACGTCAAAAGTATGAAACAATTGCTTGGCATGTCATCGGGGTTGTGCATGATGTGAATATTTTGTGTGGTGAAGATGGAGCATAGCCAGACTATATGATTTTGTAGGGATGATCTTTCTTTGGCTATGTTATTTCAATAAGACATAATTGCTTGGTTGGTATGCTTGAAGTAATATTGTTTTTATGTCAAATGATAGACTATTGCTTTGAATCACTAGTATCTTAATATTCGTGCCATGATTAGACATATGATCAAGATTTTGCTAGGTAGCATTCCACATCAAAAATTATCTTTTTTATCATTTACCTACTCGAGGATGAGCAGGAATTAAGCTTGGGGATGCTGATACGTCTCCGTCGTATCAATAAGTTTTGATTGTTCCACGCCAATATTATGCAACTTTCATATACTTTTTGGCAACTTTTTATACTATTTTTTGGACTAACATATTGATCCTGTGCCCAGTGCCAGTTCCTGTTGTTGCATGTTTTTGGTTTCGCAGAATATCCATATCAAACGGAATCCAGACGGGATAAAAATGGACGGAGCTTATTTTTGGAATATTTGGAAAATCTGGGAGAAAGATCAATGCGAAACGGTGCCCGAGGTGGCCCACGAGGCAGGGGCGCGCCTGCCTCCCTGGGTGCGCCCCTAACCCTCGTGGGCCACTCGTAAGGCGGTTGATGCCCTTCTTCGGCCGCAAAAAAGCTATTTTTTGGAAAAAAATCACGGCGAATATTTCGGTCCAATCGGAGATACGGATCTCCATATATATACGAAACGGTGAAAGGGCAGCAGAAGAGAACACAGAAAGAGAGAGACAGAGAGATAGATCCAATCTCGGAGGGGCTCTCGCCCCTCCCACGCCATGGAGGCCAAGGACCAGAGGGGAAACCCTTCTCCCATCTAGGGAGGAGGTCAAGGAAGAAGAAGACGAAGGGGCCCCCTCTCCCCTTCTCTTCCGGTGGCGCCGGAACGCTGTCGTGGCCATCATCATCACCGCAATCTTAACCAACAACTTCACCGCCATCATCACCAACTCTTCCCCCCTCTATGCAGCGCTGTAACCTCTCTCTCTTACCCACTGTAATCTCTACTTAAACATGGTGCTCAACGTTATATATTATTTCCCAATGATGTATGGCTATCCTATGATGTTTGAGTAGATCTGTTTTGTCCTATGGGCTATTTGATGATCAAGATTGGTTTGAGTTGCATGTTTTATTATTGGTGCTGTCCTATGGTGCTCTCCGTGTCATGCAAGCGTGAGGGATCCCCGCTGTAGGGTTTGCAATATGTTCATTATTTGCTTATGGTGGGTGGCGTGAGTGACAGAAGCACAGACCCGAGTAAGTAGGTTGTTTGCGTATGTGATAAAGAGGACTTGATACTTTAATGCTATGGTTGGGTTTTACCTTAATGATCTTTAGTAGTTGCGGATGCTTGCTAGAGTTCCAAACTTAAGTGCATATGATCCAAGTAGAGAAAGTATGTTAGCTTATGCCTCTCCCTCAAATAAAATTGCAATAATGATTACCGGTCTAGTTATCGATTGCCTAGGGACAAATAACTTTCTTGTAACAAAAGGCTCTCTACTAAAAATAATTTAGTTGTGTCTTCATCTAAATAGCCCCTAGCTTTTATTTACTCTCTCTTTATTATCTTGCAAACCTATCCAAAAACACCTACAAAGTACTTCTAGTTTCATACTTGTTCTAGGTAAAGCGAATGTCAAGCGTGCGTAAAGTTGTATCGGTGGTCGATAGAACTTGAGGGAATATTTGTTCTACCTTTAGCTCCTCGTTGGGTTCGACACACTTACTTATCGAAAGAGGCTACAATTGATCCCCTATACTTGTGGGTTATCAACCCCGTGACCGGAGTCTTCTGGGATGAAGACCCCGTGACCGGAGTCTTCTGGGAGGAAGACCCCGTGACCGGAGTCTTCTACGACGAAGACCCCGTGACCGGAGTCTTCTAAGACAAAGACTCTGGGAGCAGACTCACGTGGGGCGAAGGATCGGCGACCCGAGTCTGGTCGGGGGATGGATCAGCGACCGGAGGCTCATGGACCGGAGTCCGAGACAGGTCCACGTCAGACGGAGCACTCCTATGGTCGGGTGAATCAACCGAGGGTGGCGGCGAGTGAGGGAGTCCTGGACTAAGGGGTCCTGTAACATCCCAAATTTTCAATTTGGAATGTTATACTAATAGATCATCATTGCATATCATATTTAAAGCATTTTGCTTCGGCCCTAGAAATTCTGCGCAACTCAAGGACCCACGGAGAGAGTTGGGGATTTCAATATTTTCATATTTGAGTTTTCTCAAATTTTGGAAGTAGGATCATTTGATTTTATTTATTTTATCTTCAATAATTTCAATTATATAAATATGAGAGAGGGAATAAAATGACTTTCCCAAAATAAAGAAATATTGAGGATTTAATAAAAAAAATCAAATAAGATTTTATTTTGTATTTTCTGGCTATTTTCCGAAATTGCATTTAGGCCCAAATAAATGTTCATCTAAACCGGCTTGATTTTAAAAGCCGGGGAAAATTTATTTCGGGATTTTTGGATTCCGTTTGTTATTTCTTTCATTTGTTTTTCTGCGCGATATTTATTTAAAAAAAACTGGAACCGACTACGGGCCATAACCGGCCAAGATTGCTCGGCCGGGTCTTTATGGCGCCGGGCGACCCCCAGCCCAAGCCGCCGCCCCCACCTAACCCTAACCCTAGCCCGCGCCCTGCCGCGATCCGCCCCGCGCCGCCGCCGCCGCCTCAGCGCCGAGCCGGGACGCCGCCGCCACGCCGCCCGTCCCGCCGCCCGTCGCCGCCGACCGCCCGCCGGACCCGCGCCCGTCGCCGCCGGCCACCATCGCCCCGCCGGAGCCGCCGCCACTGCCGACACGCACCCCGAGGTTGACCTCGCCGCCGCCGTTTTTTTTAGAAAAACAGTTCGGTTTTTCCGTCGGTTTTTTGTCGGTTTTTTTTGTTTCCGTTTTTTTCGTTAGATCGGTTTTCTTCCGGTTCGGGTTAATTAGCGAACGTTCACTCGTTCGTTCGTTTTTAACAAACGCGTTCATCGTTTAGACCCAGGTAACGAACGTTCGTTCGTTAACCTGTTTGTCGTTTTTCTTTTTTTCGGATTTATTCCGCGATTTTTTGATCTTGATTTCTGATCTGATTTTTGTTTTAGTATAACTTTTCGCTCGTTTATCGGAATCAGGCGATTCAAGCGCCTAGAGTTTCGTGTCGAAACCCTCTTTCCGAATAATCTACTCAAACCAGTTTTTGCTTCTGTAAAATTTGACTTAGGTCCAGATTAGTAAACGAAGCTTGTTTCTTTCGCCGTTTGAGTTTTGTTTTTTCATTCGATTTGATTCTTTTTGCCAACCGGAGTTCTTAAGTTGAACTTTCTGGTTAGACCTCTTATTTGAGTTTTACCCATGCATTAGTTTAGTACTTATTGTAAGCTTGTTTGTTTGTTTGCTTGCGATAGAGTACCCGGATTGCGCCGCTTGCTACTTCGAATCCCTAGGTTACGCGGATCATCAGCAAGGCAAGTAACACTTTGATCATACCTCTTTACTACCCAGTTTTTATGCATTAGATCAATCCTCAAACATTGCATGATAGGATCTTATTAAGTTGTGGGTTTTGGGAGGTAGATTGAGGTAGTACCTATTACCTGTTTTATTATCAAACCCTTGGGAGTTACTTCTACGTTTGCTTATTTTGCCATGCTATGCAAGTAGACGTGGATTGGGTGAGTGATTTTTCCATGACAGATGTGAGATTGTTAATTAATGGTTTATTTAAGGTGGTAACATTAATACACATCTAGGTGGATTGAGGTACCTGGTTATTCCTGGATTGCCTGTTTCTTTTTGGACCGCCACCCAGGCTCAAAGGGATCATAAGATTATTCATGCTAGAAACTTCCGTGTGTAGCCACATGATATTATGGGCTCTAGCATAGTTGATTAAGTCGTGCGAACTCTTACAGTGGTAGACTAGCAGATGTAGGGGAAAGTAGGTGTACCGGTCTACCCATCGTAAGGTGCTAGCGCTTCTGAAAGACTATGTCTTGGTCATTCGTTTCTCAAACACCATGTAGTGCGAGAAAACCAACGAAGGAGATCGAGTCATGTGGGGAAAAGTGCGCAACCTCTGCAGAGTGTATAAACTAATCATGATTAGCCGTGTCCCCGGTTATGGACATCTTGAGTATCTAGTACTTGGATTTTTGTGTGAATCTCATCATGTTACTTTAATTAATATTGTTGGGTTTGTTTAATGATGAATCTTAATTGGGATTGAGGATGCTGTCAACCATTCTCAATGTTTAACAACCACCATGATAGTTAAATAATTTATTCCTTTGTAGTAGGGAAAAATTGACTTTACGCAAAAACTGTAACCATAGAGCTATCCACCAAGCCATATATGCATGTAGTATAGCTTTACTCTTTCATTTTTCTCTATGTGTTACTTTGCCAGCATATTCCATGTGCTGGCCCGTTTTCGGGCTGCAACGTTCATGTTGCAGACTTTTCAGAGACGAGTAAGATACTTTAGGATCGTGGTTCTATACTCAGTGATGCCGTTGGAGTTGATGGACTCACTTATCTTCCTAGCGTTCCCCTGTTATCGTTATTAGATGGCCTTAAGCCATATCTATTGTAATAAGTTTCTCTTTGGAGACATTCGATGTAATAAGTGTGTGATTGCTACTCTGTTATAAATCCTTCAAGTCGCATGCGTGTCAAGACATTCGATCCAGAGGATGACACTGATGCACAGAGATTGGACTGTTTGAGGTCTGGTCGCTATAAGATGGTATCAGAGCACACGCTGACTGTAGGACACGACCACTAAGCAAAGACCATAGATCACTACTCTCTCTTCTCATTCTAACTTCTCATCTTTTCTATTCTTCTAGGATGGCGGATGCAAGGAACAAGTTCATGCAACCGGATGAAGATACACCCTTTGGACGACACCTGAAGGAAGTAACCAAGTACTTGAAGATCGGAGTACCAAGCTTCACCAGAACCTACAACGCCACCTTACCTGAAGAGGAGCGCTGGATGATTCAAGTTCAAGTTCCAGGAAGGGCGTTCATGCCGATCCTTTGAGCCTATAGAGTTTTCCTTTGATGCACCAACCTGGAGTTTAGGGACGAGCATTGCAGCTCACATCACCATGGGACGCATTGGAGAAGTTTATCACCAGGAGCATAAGGATACTACCTACCAGATTTGTGGGCGCCGAGATGAGCAATGGGAGATGGTCAACACCAGGAAAGACAGATCAGTTGCAGCTTTCATCCAGGAGTTAAACCAGCACATTCGATGCCAGGAGAACCAGATGAGTGCAGGCATGATGGACTGAAGGAAGCCATGACCAAGATCATGGAACTGGAGGAAGAACTCCAGTCTACACGCGATGGATATGAGGAGGAAATATCAACTCTAGTCGAGAAGAATGATGATCTGAAGAAGAAGCTAAGAGTGTTCATGGGATTTCCAGCTGGAGAAGACGAAGATCACACTTGTCCCGAAAATTACATCATCATCAGATTTATACCGACTTCGGACCGGATGATAGTGATGATGACTACGTTGATGAAGCTGGAGCGGATATCATGGAGTCTTCATCGGAGCAGTTTTTCTAGTAGACCACCATAAAGTAGTATAATTTCCCTCCATGTATCTATTATAGTCTGAGCACTTTGTAACGATAGATAGACCGTTGTATGCCCTTGCTTGTTTGAATGAAGTGTTTTGATTGCAATTTGCCTCATGTGCATATGGGTAGTGTTTTCCCTCTAGACCTCATTCTATTCTGTATTCTCGTCTTTTATAAACCCTGAGATGCCTCCGAGATGTGACAACGGATTCGCTTTCCCACCGGAGCTCACCCAGTTGATCCTGCAGCAAAATGCATTGATGCAGATACTAGTCCAGAATTAGAATCAGGGGAACAACAACAACAACAATCCACCACCACCACCACCTGTTGCTCACTTAACCCGTTTTCTTAGACTGAATCCGTCGGTGTTCTCCAGTAGCACCGAGCCGATTGTTGCAGATGATTGGCTTCGCAAGACAACCCGGGAGTTGATCACTGCAGGATGCAAAAATGTGGAGAAGGTGCGATTTGCCGCACATCAGCTTGAGGGACCCGCAGCATCATGGTGGGAGAATTTCACAACCACTTATCCAGCAGACACTCTCACATGGGATCAGTTTCAGCAGGCTTTTCGTACTGCCCATGTTTCAGCAGGAGCTATGGGCATGAAAAAGCAAGAGTTTTGCAATTTGCGCCAGGGAGGAAGATCAGTTGGCCAGTATGTGGATGATTTCAGTAAGCTAGCACGTTATTCCCCAGATGACTTTGCTACGGATGCAGCTAAGAAAGAGAAGTTTCTGGAAGGGCTGAATGATGAGCTGAGCATGCAGTTGATGGTAGCAAGTTTCAACAACTACCAGGAGTTGGTAGATTGTGCTCTCATGATTGAAGGGAAGCAGCAGCAGATTGAAAACCGCAAGAGGAAGTATGGACAAGGGAAGTACAATTCTGGAGCTCAGCAAAAGCCCCGTTTTACTCCGAAGTCAGGAGGACAGTTTCAGCATACCCATGGAGGAGGTAGCTCGCACAATCACAATGGTCTCAAGAATGGTAGCGAGAATGGAGGAAGTAGTAGCCAGAACCGTACCAACCCCTCAACACCAGCCAAGATAGATCTGAGTCAAGTCACTTGTTTTAAGTGCCAGAAGACCGGACATTACGCCAATGAATGTCCTGAAGGCCAGACTGGAAATGGCAATGGAAACTCCGGGAAGAAGCCGAACCCTTTCAACAAAGGACAAGTGAACCACGTCAGCGTGGAGGAGGTTGAAGCTCAGCCAGATGCAGTAATAGGTAAGTTTTTGGTTAAGTAATTTACTGCACTCGTTCTTTTTGATACTGGTGCATCACATTCGTACATATCAAGGGGATTTGTGGATAAGTATAGACTGCCCACTAGGGTTCTAAAAACACCCATGCTAGTAACCTCGCCAGGAGCAGAGTATATGGCCAGTCGAGGATGTTTTCAAGTTCCCTTGGGTATAGGCAAGCATGTTTTTCCCTCAGATTTAATCATTTTTGAATCCCAAGGTTTGGATGTGATTCTGGGTATGGATTGGCTATCAATGTATGGAGGAAACATTGATTGCGCCAGTAAGTCGATTTTGCTTACTACCCCAGAAGGGAAAAGGATAAAGTATGTATCAAGACATGAGCCGAGGAGGATGCACGTAAATTCCTTATCAGGAGTTGTGCATGAGGAAGTACTAGTAGTGAAGGATTTTCCTGATGTATTTCCAGAGGAGTTGCCAGGCATGCCACCAGACAGAGACATTGAGTTTTTGATCGAGCTTTTGCCAGGCACATGGCCAATAGTCAAGAGACCATACAGGATGCCCGCAAAGGATTTGGAGGAGATTAAAAGTTAGATTAAGGAGTTACTGGATAAAGGATACATTCGCCCAAGTTCTTCACCTTGGGGATCACCAGTACTTCTAGTGGAGAAGAAGGACGGATCGTTAAGGATGGTTCTTGATTATCAAGGATTAAATGTGGTAACTATCAAGAATAAGTACCCACTGCCAATGATCAATGATCTGTTTGACCGACTACAAGGAGCAAAAGTGTTTTCCAAGTTCGATTTGCGATCAGGATACCATCAGTTGAAGATTTGAAAACATGATATACCCAAGACAGCTTTTACCACCAGGTACGGGCTGTATGAGTATACTGTTATGTCATTTGGATTGACTAACACACCTGCATATTTCATGAACACGATGAACAAAGTATTTATGGAGTTTCTGGATAAGTTCGCCGTGGTGTTCATTGATGACATCTTGGTCTACTCGAAGAACGAAGAGGAGAATAAGGAGCACTTGCGTTTGGTATTGGAGAAGCTCAGAGAACACCAGTTATATGCCAAGTTTAGCAAATGTGAGTTCTGGTTGAAGGAAGCTGGATTCCTCGGACATGTTATATCCGGAGAGGGTATAGCAGTAGACCCCACAAAGGTTGTCACCGTGACTAATTGGGAAGCACCAACGGAAGTTGGGGAGATCAGAAGTTTTCTTGGACTGGCACGATACTACTGGAGATTCATTGAGAATTTTTCAAGGATTGCAAAGCCCATGACGGAGTTGTTGAAGAAGGATACCAAGTACAATTGGACTGAGGAATGTGAGGTTAGTTTCCAGGAATTGAAGAAACGTCTAGTTACCTCACCAGTGTTGATTCTGCCAGATCAGACTAAGGATTATGAGGTGTATTGCAATGCTTCACGTCGAGGACTTGGAGCAGTACTTATGCAGGAAGGAAGAGCTGTTTCGTATGCGTCACGACAGCTTAAACCTCATGAGTTGAATTATGCCACACATGATTTGGAGTTAGCAGCCGTAGTGCATGCATTGAAGACATGGAGACATTTTCTTATCGAAAATCATTATGAGGTGTACACGGATCACAAGAGTTTGAAGTACATCTTCACGCAAAAAGAGTTAAACCTCATGCAAAGGAGATGGTTGGAACTCATCAAGGATTATGATATGAGATTGCAGTATCACCCCGGAAAGGCTAACGTAGTAGCCGACGTGTTGAGTCGTAAGAGCCATGTTAATACACTCATGGCCGCAGGACTGCCAAAGGAGTTAGCCGAGGACTTTTGCGAGCTATGTTTGGAGATAGTTCCGAGAGGCTATGTAGCAACATTGGAAATTCAGTCGACTTTGATGGATAAGATCAGAGAAGCTCAAAAGACCGATAAGGAGATTGCAGAGATAAAGGAGAGGTTGAACAAGGGAAAAGCCAAGGGATTTCATGAGGATGAGCACGATACCCTCTGGATTGAGGACCGCATTTATGTACCCAATGACCCTGAGATCAGGAAGTTGATTTTGCAAGAGGCCCATGATTAGCCGTATTCAATTCACCCAGGGAATACCAAGATGTATTGGATTTGAAGGAGATTTTCTGGTGGACCGGAATGAAGAAGGACATTGCCGAGTATGTAGCAGTTTGTGATGTATGTCAGAGGGTAAAGGCAGAGCATCAGAAGCCAGCAGGATTGTTGCAACCATTGCCGATACCCGAATGGAAGTGGGATAAGCTAGGCATGGATTTTATTACGGGATTGCCCAAGACTCGTTCAGGCTATGACTCGATTTGGGTGGTAGTCGATCGTTTGACGAAGGTAGTTCATTTCATTCCAGTGAAGACTACCTACAGCAGTGCCAAATTGGCTAAGATATACATGACCAGAATCATATGTCTGCATGGAGTTCCGAGGAGTATTGTATCAGATAGAGGAACCCAATTCACCTCAAAGTTCTGGACTCAGTTGCACGAAACTTTGGGAACCAGGCTAGAGTTTAGTACAGCTTTTCATCCACAGACAGATGGACAGACCAAAAGAGTCAATCAGATTTTAGAAGACATGCTGAGAGCTTGTGCGCTAGATTATGGATCTAGTTGGGATGACAATTTGCCGTATGCAGAGTTCTCTTACAACAACAGTTATCAATCCAGTTTGAAGATGGCCCCTTTCGAAGCCTTATACGGAAGGAGCTGCAGGACCCCGTTGTCTTGGGACGAAGTTGGAGACCGTCAGTTGTTTGGACCAGATTTGATTAAGGAGTCTGAACAAAAAGTGAAGTTGATTCGCGATAGGCTTAAGGTAGCCCAGTCCAGGCAGAAAAGCTATGCTGATGCAAAACGCAAGGAGACAGTCTACGAAGTTGGGGATAGAGTTTACCTTCGGGTATCACCACTTCGAGGAGTTAAGCATTTTGGTGTTAAAGGAAAGTTAGCGCCGCGTTTTGTGGGACCATACAAAGTTTTGGAACGTATGGGAGAGGTTGCCTACAAGTTGGAATTACCTGAGGGATTGTCAGGAGTTCACGACGTGTTCCACGTCTCCCAGTTGAAGAGGTGCCACGCAGAGATGGCTGATATACCGCTAAGAGATACCGTGCCGCTAGAGGCGATTCAGTTGGACAGTGATTTGACCTATGAGGAGAAACCAGTCAAGATTCTTGAGTATGCCAGCCGAGTCACCCGCAACAAAGTTATCAAGTTTTGCAAAGTTCAGTGGAGCCACCACACCGAGGATGAAGCCACCTGGGAGCGAGAGGAAGATTTCTTTGAAAGACCACCCTCACCTATTCTCTAGCCAACCCGAATCTCGAGGGCGAGATTCATCTTAAGGGGGGTAGGTTTGTAACATCCCGAATTTTCAATTTGGAATGTTATATTAATAGATCATCATTGCATATCATATTTAATGCATTTTGCTTCGGTCCTAGTAATTCTACGCAACTCAAGGACCCACGGAGAGAGTTGGGGATTTCGATATTTTCATATTTGAGTTTTCTCAAATTTTGGAAGTAGGATCATTTGATTTTATTTATTTTATCTTCAATTATTTCAATTATATAAATATGAGAGAGGGAATAAATTGACTTTCCCAAAATAAAGAAATATTGAGGATTTAATAAAAAATCAAATAAGATTTTATTTTGTATTTTCTAGCTATTTTATTTGAATTTAGGAAAAATGCGTGTTTTCCAAAAATTGTATTTAGGCCCAAACAAATGTTCATCTAAACCGGCTTGATTTTAGAAGCCGGGGAAATTTTATTTCAGGATTTTTGGTGTCCGTTTGGTATTTCTTTCGTTTGTTTTTTTGCGCGATAATTATTTAAGAAAACTGGAACCGACTACGGGCCGTAACCGGCCAGGACTCCGCCTGGCCGGGGGTCTTTATAAAGCGCGCCCGGGCCGACCCCCAGCCCAAGCCGCCGCCTCCAGCCCAAGCTCCCCCACCTAACCCTAACCCTAGCCCGCGCACCGCCGCCGCCGCCTCACGCGCTGGAGCCGAGCCGCCGCCCCTCGCCGCCGCCGTCGCCGCCCGGACCCGTATTGTCGCCGCCGACCACCGTCGACCCGCCGGAGCCGCCGCCACCGCCGACCCGCACCCCGAGGTTGACCTCGCCGCCGCCGTTTTGTTTAGAAAAACCGTTCGATTTTTTCGTCGGTTTTTTTTAATTTCCGTTTTTTTCGTTAGATCGGTTTTCTTCTGGTTCGGATTAATTAGCGAATGTTCACTCGTTCGTTCGTTTTTAACGAACGCGTTAATCGTTTAGATCCAGAGAACGAACGTTCGTTAGTTAACATGTTCGTCGTTTTTCTTTTTCTCGGAATTTTTCCTTGATTTTTCTGATCGTGATTTCTGATCCGATTTTTGTTTTAGTATAACTTTTCGCTCGTTTATCGGAATCAGGCGATTCAAGCACCTAGAGTTTCGCCTCGGAACCCTCTTTCCGAATAATCTACTCAAACCAGTTTTTGCTTCTGTAAATTTGACTTAGGTCCAGATTAGTAAACGAAGCTTGTTTCTTTCGCCGTTTGAGTTTTGTTTTTTCGTTCGATTTGATTCTTTTTGCCAACAGGAGTTCTTAAGTTGAACTTTCTGGTTAGACCTCTTATTTGAGTTTTACCCGTGCATTAATTGAGTACTTATTGTATGCTTGTTTGTTTGTTTGCTTGCGATAGAGTACCCGGATTGCGCCGCTTGCTACTTCGAATCCCTAGGTTACGCGGATCATCAGCAAGGCAAGTAACACTTTGATCATACCTCTTTACTGTTTTTATGCATTAGATCAATCCTCAAACATTGCATGATAGGATCTAATTAAATTGTGGGTTTTGGGAGGTAGATTGAGGTAGTACCTATTACCTGTTTTATTATCAAACCCTTGGGAGTTACTTCTACGTTTGCTTATTTTGCCATGCTATGCAAGTAGACGTGGATTGGGTGAGTGATTTTTCCATGACAGATGTGAGATTTTAATTAATGGTTTATTTAAGGTGGCAACATTAATACACATCTGGGTGGATTGAGGTACCTGGTTATTCCAGGAATGCCTGTTTCTTTTTGGACCGCCACCTAGGCTCAAAGGGATCATAAGATTATTCATGCTAGAAACTTCCATGTGCAGCCACATGCTATTATGGGCTCTAGCATAGTTGATTAAGTCGTGCGAACTCTTACAGTGGTAGACTAGCAGATGTAGGGGAAAGTAGGTGTACCGGTCTACCCATCGTAAGATGCTAGCGCTTTTGAAAGACTATTTCTCGGTCATTCGTTTCTCAAACACCGTGTAGTGCGAGAAAACCAATGAAGGAGATCGAGTCATGTGGGGAAAAGTGCGCAACCTCTGCAGAGTGTATAAACTAATCATGATTAGCCGTGTCCCCGGTTATGGACATCTTGAGTATCTAGTACTTGGATTTTTTTGTGAATCTCATCATGTTACTTTAATTAATATTGTTGGGTTTGTTTAATGATGATGCTTAATTGGGATTGAGGATGCTGCCAACCATTCTTAATGTTTAACAACCACCATGATAGTTAAATAATTTATTCCTTTGTAGTAGGGAAAAATTGGCTTTACGCAAAAACTGTAACCATAGAGCTATCCACCAAGCCATATATGCATGTAGTATAGCTTTACTCTTTCATTTTTCTCTATGTGTTACTTTGCGAGCATATTCCATGTCTTGACCCGTTTTTTGGGCTACAACGTTCATGTTGCGGGGTTTTCGCATTGCAGTAAGATGCTTTAGGATCGTGGTTCTATACTCAGTGATGCCGTTGGAGTTGATGCACTCACTTATCTTCCAAGCCTTCCGCTGTTATCGTTATTAGATGGCCTTAAGCCATATCTATTGTAATAAGTTTCTCTTTGGAGACATTCGATGTAATAAGTGTGTGATTGCTACTTTGTTATAAATCCTTCAAGTACTGTGCGTGTCAGCATTACTGATCCAAGGATGAGACTGATGCACAGTGATCAGACTGTTTGAGGTTTGGTCGCTACCGGTCCTCGGGCGTCCGACCTGTTATCCATGGGCCGACGACAATACCCGTGTCCGGATTGGACTCTACTTGGCGTGGAAGGCAAGCTCGACGACCTATTATGAAGATTTCCTCCTATGTAACCGACCTCATGTAACCCTAGATCTCTCCGGTGTCTATATAAACCGGAGAGCATAGTCCGGATAGGACAGATTCATTACCATATTCACATAGGGTAGACTTCTAGGGTTTAGCCATTACGATCTCGTGGTAGATCAACTCTTGTAACAATCATATTCATCAAGATCAAT
Source organism: Aegilops bicornis (assembly GCA_021605145.1). NCBI lineage: Eukaryota > Viridiplantae > Streptophyta > Magnoliopsida > Poales > Poaceae > Aegilops > Aegilops bicornis. The sequence goes on along the minus strand of CM038673.1, from coordinate 55,577,228 downwards.
TAAGCAGGAAGTAGGGTATTACCTCCGTAGAGAGGGCCCGAACCTCGACAAACATCGTGTCCCCAGTCTCCTGTTACCATCGATCCTAGACGCACAGTTCGGGACCCCTTACCCGAGATCCGCCGGTTTTGACACCAAAATTGGTGCTTTCATTGAGAGTTCCAATGTGCTGTCGACATAAGGTTCGATGGCCCCTTCAATCGTCGGTGGTGGCGTTGTTCAGGGAGAAACCTTTCTTCCCGGACAAATCTTTGTGTTCGGTGGCTTCGTACTACGGGCCAACTCGCTCGGCCATCTGGAGCAGATCGATAGCTACGCCCCTGGCCAAGAGGTCAGATTCGGAAGTTTGAACTACGTCGCGGACATCCTTGGGGACTTGATCTTTGACAGATTCGGAAGTTTGAACTACGTCGCGGACATCCGTTGCGAACATGGCTTAAACCTGTCATCGGGCCGCATCCTGGAGATAGCTCCTGTAACAACTCCGGCCTTAGATCCGGAGCAGATCAAGACGTTCGAAGATGGGAGACTCAACCCCATCACAGGGGCTACCGAGTCTGCGGTGTTGGAGCCATGCGTAGATCCCACTTCATAGATACCTGCATCAACGGAACCCCAGACTCGTCTCTGATATCGAGTTCCGAACCCAGTGAGCTCGCGTATTCCGAAGTCGATCGTTTATCGATATTCAAGTTCAGCGCCGCAGATGTCTTTCAGCACTCGCCTATGGGCGATCTATTAAGCTCATTAAAAAACCTATCCCTGGCAGACGGCTCGTCGCCGAACTATGTCCGGTTCGACCTTACGGCGGATGACAGAGAATTTTGTTTCCCACCAGCCACCCACTTCATAGCCACTGTCGAAGACCCTACAACCATGCTTGACCTCCGCCCCGAAGACATCAACGGTATGGATGACGATGAGGGGCGAGGACAAAGCTTACTATCCGCTAGACGCAGGACAACCACTTCCTGGTATGACGTGTGTATGGTAGACACACCCGACGACGATATCAACGATGACAAGGAGGATCCAGTTGAGGATAAACCTCCTGGTACACAATCCAAACACCGGCGCCCCCGACGCTGCTCTAGGTCATGTCGCCCAAGAGAAAACAATACTAGCAACAGAGGTGATAGTACTCCGGACAACAAAGACCCTATTGAGGCAGGATCCGAACAGGAGGACCAGGAAAGCGGGCAAGATAGCCCCGATGAACAGGTCATGTACGAAGAACCGGAGGATAGCAATTATCTTCCCCTCTCCGAGGAAGAGGAGAGCCTCGACAACGAAGAATTCATCATGCCGCAGGAACCTCTCGAGCAGGAGCACTTTAAACGCCGGCTAATAGCCACATCAAGGAATCTAAGAATAAAGCAGTTGCGGCTTCAAGCAAGCCAAGATCTGCTCAATGATAAATGGACCGAGGTCCTAGCCGCCATAGAATACGGCCCTAGTGGCTCGGACAAAAGCCACCCCAAGTGCAGGTGGCTCCCTCCACATGATGGCAAGGCGCTGGAGCCCGTTCCACCTCCGAATAATGCGGCAGGTCGACCATGGTTCGGTCCGGATAAAGCAGCAGCCCAAGCGGAATACAATACCAACCAATCCGGCCGCAAGAACAAGAAGAAGACGGTTCGGGAAAACAATGGCGACATCCGCCAAGGTTTAGTGGGCGGAGCAGGACAGACAAGATCGACGTACAGATCACGGGGATATGCCCCGACCGGTTATGATGGTCAATAAGCCGGACTCAACCAGGCCAACCACGTCCGAAACCGCCAACGGCATCAAATGGAGGTGCTTCACAGTGTGGCCCAACATAGAGGAGCCAAGCACCCGCTTTGCTTCACCAACGAGGTAATGTCGCACGAATTTCCAGACGGGTTCAAACCCATCAACATAGAATCATACGATGGAACAACAGAACCCCCAGTATGGATTGAGGAATATCTCCTCCATATCCACCTAGCTTGTGGAGACGACCTTCATGCCATTAAATACCTGCCTCTCAAGCTTAAGGGGCTAGCACGGTACTGGCTAAACAATTTGTCAGAAAATTCTATTGGCAGCTGGGAAGATTTGGAAGACGCCTTTCCACTACTAGGGAAAAGGCTAGCAACAGCGCGGGTTTTAGGTGTATCAGTAGCCGGGGAGTGGCGCTACTAATAAGGCGCTAGAGCTAACACATAGCAGTAGCGCGTGCTCACCAGCCATCTTGCTACACAAGTGTAGCGATGGCGTGCTTAGTGGAAGCTTCACATCGCTAGTAGCTCTAGCGCCGCACCGGACGCCATCGCTAACTTTTATACACTCGCCATCGCTAATTTAAGTAGTTTTTTTCGGCATATTTGTTTTGTATTTGAACAGGCTTTATAGAAGAATCTTTAGCACATAGAAATGTCATCATGATAAACATACAAATGCCTGCGAGACCACAAATGTAATCATAGCATATACATACAAATAGTCTTATCATAATCATCATCCAACACAAAGTGGTATCTTGTCATCATCTCGAAAATAGCGATAGATGCAAGTCTCGAATACTTGCAACTACAACAACGTCATCCATCTAAACAAAGGTATACATAAGAAGAGCTATCACTATGAGTGAGAGCGGAACTATGCATACATGAGGTGGCGATTCTGAGTCCTCTCTCGCGCTAGCGTGAACCTCAAATAACTAGTTTCTCCTTCTTGTCTGCTTTTGAAGCCTTTATGGCTGGCGCCGTGAACCCATTCACTTGCGCACGACACTCATGCCACTCGTTGTACACCCCCGGAACCTTCCCTTTGTACACGACATAGCAATTCCATCTCGCCATCAAGAAGCTAGGTACCTGTTAGAGATGCATGTTCATGAAGAGGATGTACAATCATATATATGCAACAAAATATACTAGAGCAACACCGAAAAAGAAAAGGTTAGAAACTAGATGCAACATATAGTACGCAAATTAAACAACTAGAGGTACGCAGGTCATCGTACGCAAACTAACAAAGTAGCTTTACGCAAGTTCGGCAGGGACCTGGACATCACAAAGTTTCATCGCTACAAAAAGTATACAAGTTCAACCGACACATATCATCATCATCGGCATCATAAATCACTAGAAGTTCCATCCTTCCATATCATCGAGGATGACCCTAGCTTCTTGAATGGCGTGAGGTCTAGACATTGCATGCCTATGCGAGATCGGACGTCAGCTCGCGATATAGGGCCGTGGTGGAACATCCCCTTCTCATCGACGACTTCTTTCATGATGATCGTTGCAATGTCACTGTGGATGCGAAAGAAGTCATCTCTAAGTTTCTAATCCGCTTCTCCATGAGATTCTAGCCACTTGTGGATATGATCATCATTTCTGCTTCTCATGCGAAGCTTTTGGTGATCCGTGTTGAACTGAATCATGAGATGGACGACGTAGAATCCATCCTTCTTGCTTGGTTTTGGGACATGGATGCAGGAGAAGTTAGTTTTATGCGCGTAACCCATTTTTTTGTTCCTTTGTTTCCTGATCTACACGTGGCCACCTCTAATGCTGAAGCCTTGGAGAGCATCATCTAGAATATTCATTATGTGGGTGTAGTCTTTTTTCTCGTAGTCTCTGGAAGGGTCAAAATACACGGCGTGGGAGACTTGCGGGTAAAGAACGATAAGGACGGCGCGCCCGTTGCTGCGGGGAAAAGACACCTCAAATTATTCCCCATATGAGAGAGAAGGAATGATTGAAATGTACGAAAGGGTTGTCCGGAACTGACTTACTTTGGATGATAAGGCACGAGGACAATTTCCCGGTCCTTATTCTGTACCATGAAGTTTTGGAGGTACTCCCTAGCAGTTTCATGCTCAAAGTCGCCGAGACTCAAGAAAGATTCGTGCATGTAGTACGGATCCGCCACACAGATTTGCGAGACTTCTTCACTCTTCATGACGGAGCTCATATGTAGCGCAAAAAGGCGGACGATTGTAAAATCGAGCCGCCTTGTCAGAAACATCTCAAAGATATGGTCAAACCACAGGAAGAACACCTCCGCGGGCCATGTCTCGACGTAGCACTTCCCCTCAGGCACACGAGCCGCGTATGTCGGATATCCTGGATCCTTTGAGGCTAGTAGGCTTTTCTCAGTCGACAGCACATGGTCGTGCAGTCTCCTGAGATCCCCTGATAGTGCCTCCAGCGGTTTCGGCGGTAGCATCGGCTCGCCCGTGAGATGGAACATGACCGCACCTTTCATGGGTACACGATCTTCAGAATGCATCGTCTGGCTGCTATGTGCTCTGGCTTGTTTGGAGGCAGTTATCTTCCCCGATCTCTTCCTCTCCTTTTTCTTGGGCACACCTTCCAGACCCTTCCTTAACCCCTGCCCCAGTGTTCCCGGGCTAAGTACTCTACGACCCTCGCGCCCGGCTAGTCGAGCCTGTGTTGAGGCGACATCTTCAGGCATGTCATGTGAGGATTTCATGAAGAGAGACTTTTTGCAATCCCTGCTACGACCCTTCCCGGGCATATCATCCATATCCTCATTAGCAAGCTGATAGCCCGATTCATCATATGGTTGACTCATCATATCTATGTCACAGTCATACGCGTTTGTATTGAGGAAATCCATAGGGTCGACCTCCGTCTCATCATCCATTCTCTGTTCTACAGGAGAAATTACATCAACCAGTACTATTGCACCCCCTTCATCATGTCGTCCGCCCCTCTCAGCCGGCACTACATGAGCTGGTAATTGCGTAGGCGGGGTGGTGGTCTCCGCACATGCTTGTTGTGTGGTTATTGGTGTGCTCTCGGCCGGCTCCAGACGAATAAGATTCATCGGCCATAGCAGGACCCAACCCTTGCAGCTTCCAATCCACAGCGGGGTCTCGTCGTCCGCTCCCACATGCTGTACTGGAGGAGGCAAATCCTCGTGCCCCAATTTCACACTGGTCAAGCTAACCCTGAAGTGCCCAGCGGGGATCAGCTGGTTGTGGAACGTGGTTTGCACGGGGTCCATTATCATCCCCTTTCCCACGTCCACCTTCTGGCCGTTGATCAAGTAGAGTATGGTGCACGGGGTTTCTTTCGCCTGCAAACACATATGTCTGTGGCGTAAAACAACCGAAAGGCAACAAAAATGGAATATTATAATATATATATGTGTGTATATATATATATATATATATATATATATATATATGTTGGTGCGACATGTAATTACCGTGACGGTGTCGAGCTCAGCCAAAGACGAAGGCCCATCTAGCGCGCCAGAGACTGAGGACGGGCTACTATGAGCGGGAGCGGCTGCGAGAGGAGGCCCGGTTGCGTGAGCAAGTGATGGTGCGATGATGTTGTTATTCACGGAGTTGCTCCCGACGAAACTGGGCAATGGGAAATCATGTACCGTCTTGTCTGGATTTTCCTTTGTCCAGTTGATGATAACTGGAACCAAGTTAGTAGCGAAATCATTTCTGCAGGCAGTTACAACTGCATTGACTACCTGTTGTAGCAACTCATATTTGTCCTCGGCTGCTTTTTTCGCGTCCTCGGCTGCTTTTTTCTCGACCGCAAGCTTCACCTTCGCGTCGATGTCCGCCTGACTAAACTTCTTTTTCTGCTTCTTGGCCTCTGGGCCCTCGTTGTAAAACACCTTCTGCGTGGCGCTGTCTCCAGCGCCGTGCACACGACCATATTGCGGCCACTGGCCCAATGGGAGCCCCTTAAGTTCGTTCGAGGCCCGGTTCAGAGGGGTGTCCCACTTGGGCCTCATCGGAGAAGTAGGGCTTTCTGCTGCAAGCTGGTGTTGCTTCTCCAGTAGTCTAATCAATTTCTTCGTGATCTTGTCCGTGTAAAACCTTTTTCTCCTTGTCCCACTTGTAGCGGCCCCTGATGAAGTCACGCTCCAAGGGGTTGGTGAACTTCGCGAAGGGGTCTGGGAGACCCGCGGCTTCATGTTCCGCGTCCTCCTTATCCCATATGGGCCTTTTACCGAGGTAGCCACAGCTTCCGAGGCGATGCTTCCCCGTGTTCTTTGCTGAAGGCTCTTGAATTTCGCAGCCTTAGCTGCCTCGGTAGCGCAAGTGTCCTTGAACTTTTCGAACTCCTCTTTCGTAAGTGTCGGATTTTCCTCCAGAATCTTGGACAGGGGTTCATCAGCCTCAATACCTCGTTTCACCCTCCCTTTCAAGGAGGCCAAATCATTGTTGAACATGCCCATGACGTGATTGTTAATCTTTTTCATCTTCGGATCATCCCACGGTTGTTCTATGTTATCATCCCCGTCGGGGAACTTGAATCTCTTGTGCAACTTCGTTAGGAGCAACTGCGTCAAATGTTCTTTACTCCTTAAGTCATCGTCGTTGATGCTCGCGCATTCCCGTAGGATGCATCCTACTTGGTTCCCACAGCACTTGCGAGGTTCTTCCGGCTCTAACGGCTCAAACTTGCCAGGTGCCATCTTTGTGATCACAAGTCGTCCAATCCCTAATTTGTTAGGTTTTCGTATCCTCTGCTTCTTATGCTTCCTCTTTTCGGTAGCGGCATCGGGGCCGGTACCTTCCCCGCCGGTATCTTACCCGCTGGTACCTTCCCCACCGGTCTCGGCGCCGCCATCGGTGCCGGCGCCGTCGGCGTCGATGTCGGCGTCAGTACCATCATCGAGGCCGACCTACAAACCTTGCTTAGCAGTCAAATAGTCGAGGTACTCTTGCTCACCCTCATAATCCATCTCGTCTGCATCTTGGTTAGAAGGCCCAGTTTCTTTGTTGTTCGACATGTTTCCTATGATTAAGTGTCCTCATTTATTTCTAAAAGTATGAATAAATGAGAAATGACATAAAAAAGAAATCTATGTGCCAGCACTCGATATGCAAACTATGTAGCACAAATCATGCCTTTATTCATGGGAAATTTCGGCATGACCTTTGCTAAAAAAATGGACATATCGAGCGCCTGAAATTCACCGGAACGGAAATGAATCAACATTCCGGCGTAACATAGGCCACTCGGATCATTTTCCAAACATGACATGTCCAAAACATGACATATCCACATATCACATGTCCAGTTCAAATTTGCATATAAATTCAGCTAATTTTGAAACCTAGCTAAATTCATAACTACATAGATAACCTAATTAACATACTGCCCTAACTAAAACCTAAGTAAATTAACCGAAGAACCCTAGCAGAGAGAGAGGGGGGTTTACAGAGGGTGCAGGGGCGAGGAGGCAGGCCCGACAACGGCCGAGGTTGGGAGGGGAGGAAGCAGAGGAGGGAGGCGAGGGCCGACGGGTCGGGGGCGAGCGCGTTTGGGTCGGGGGCAAGCGCCGGGGTCGGGGGCGAGGGCCGGGTCGGGGGCGAGCGCCGGGGTCGGGGGCGAGCGACGGGGGAAGAGAGAGTGGGGATTTGGGGGAAAAGGAGGGATGAAGCAGGGATAGTGAGAATTTTGGGTTAAGTGGACGTAGCAGCAGCGCGTTTGGAAAAAAGCGCTGCTACTACCTTCAGTAGCTGTAGCGGTTTATACGAAATGTGCTACTACCTTCAGTAGCTGTAGCGGTTTAAACAAAATGCGCTGCTACTACCTTCGCTACTGCCAGTTTTCCTTTTTCTTTTCGTTTATTTTCTCCCACTTTTATTTCCCGAGAGCAGTGAACGAAGGGAGGGCGATATATATTGCATCAATTGACGGTTAAATATGTATGCAAAATAGGAACATATATATTACATCATTGGACCCATGCATAATAATGCATGGCTAAGTCATGTGTATACAAAATAGGAACATATATAAATGTTACATCATTTGACCGATAACATACGGTTCCTCAGCGCTGACGTTTTCGTTTTTGAGTCAGCTTCTTTCCCTTCTTGTTTGTCGAAGAATAATTGAGCCCCTCATTGTGACTTTGCCTTTTCCATGGAGTATGATTTTTCTTAGGTAATGTAGTATTGATTCTTCTTTTGACGTATACTTCATCATCATCGTCATCTTCCCTCATTGGGTTGCTGTACTGATCATAGCCTTCCTCGTTGGCGACTCCATCCATTCCAATGATGTTCCTTTTGCCTCTCCTGACGACAACACAACTGGGATTGCATGGGTCGGTTATGAAGTAGCATTGTGTCACGTGCTTAGCGTGTACCCATGGCTCGTTTTTTGTGATAGCGTTCACGGTAGCGCTCTTGGCGTCGGGTATAATCATGGTAGTGAAAATCCGGTTTTCTCTTTCGACATTCTTACCCCATCCGACACGGAACATAAATGCGTGTTGTGTAGTCGAGTAGTCAAGCTCCCGGATCTCCTCGACCCTTCCATAAAATCGTTCGATTCTGCGTCGTTGTGGCTGCCGGTCATGCATTCCATCGTCACCCCGAAGTTACGATCATCACTGTCCATATCTTTGGCCTCCGTGTAGAACGTGTATCCGTTGATATCATATGCCTGATAGGTTACAAGGTTGGGCGAGGGGCCATGTGCTAAGGCGTATATGAGCAATCCGTCCTTAGAGCCCTCCTCCGGGGGATTAGCAATAATATGTTCTCTGAACCAATGCAGGAAAGTGGAGTTGTGCTCTCTAGTAACTTCGACGTTCGTCCTGCATACCCCCCGGTCACGATACTTCTTTGCGATAATTTCTTTGTGCAGTGCCACCAAAGGATCTACCTCGTCTAGGTGTTGTAGCACTACCAAGTTTGCTCTGTCAAAGTCGATGCGTCGATCTGAGTATGCCACGTGCAGTTCCCTGCGACCGTTGCAGTGACCATCTCCTTCGAGCCTCCCATCGTGCTTGTTAACGGGCAAACCAACACTAACACCAGGCGGCTGGTCTGCGCCATATAGAAAATTCTCACGAAAGAGATGCACTTTTGTGTCAAATAGCCTGGACGATGCTTCCATCCGGACGGGACATGTTACTTAAACGAATCCTTTGATGATCCCATTCATCCTCTCAAACGACATCATGTTGTGCAGGAATGACAGCCCAGGTCTATTATGTCATCCACAATATGGACACACAGATGCACCATCACGTCAAAGAACGCGGGCGGGAAGTACATCTCAAGATCATTCAGTATCACAACGATCTCTTCATGTAGCCTTCGGAGCTGCTTCACACTGATCGACTTTCGAGAGATGATGTCGAAAAAGTTGCAGAGACCAATAAGCGTGTCACGGACGTGCTTGTCCATTATCCCTCTAAGGGCAACAGGTAGTATCTACGTCATCATCACATGACAGTCATGGGACTTCATCCTGCTGAACCTTTTCTTGTCCGTGTCTAGATATACGCTTATCTTGCCACAAAGAATCGGAACTAACTTTGACTCCAAGAAGGCACTTAAAGAATTGATTGATCTCAGCTGACTTAAGGTGAAGCAAGAAGGGGGGCAATAATCCTCTTTCTTTATTTTCTTGCCCTTCTTCTCCCGTGCCTCTGTCTCCAACTCTGTCTCGTCTGACATTTTACGGGGCGGCATGTGCAGATCTTCCCTGATTTCAAATCTTGCAAGTCTTTTCTTGCCTTCGGCCCATCCTTGGTCTTATCCGGCATGTTCATCAGTGTTGCGAGCAAGCTCTCAAGGACATTCTTACAGATATGCATTTGATCAAGGCAAGGAGGTGTATCGAGTTTGTGCCAGTACTCCGAATCCCAGAGCACAGACCTCGTCTTCCATACCTTCAGCAGCGGCTCCGGCGCCTTTCTCATTGTCTTTCCCGGCGCGGGGCACTCCTTCCAGTTTTTCAACAGCTCATCGATTTCAGCACCGCTCCGCTTACGTGGAGGTCCTCGATGCTCAGCGTGACCATTGAATAGATCTCCATGGTTTCTCCATGGGTCGTCCTGTTCAAGCCATCTTCGATGCCCCATGTACACGATTTTCCCAGACCCGCCATCTTTCCTTGACGTTAGCTACTGAGACATCGTATCATCCATGCACCGCGTGCATCCGCAATATCCATGGCACACCTGGCCTGCCACATATCCGTAACCGAGATAGTCGTGCACTGTCGTGATCAGCGCGGCTCTCATGTTGAAATACTCGCCTTTGTTGGCGTCCCCTCTTGGCCGGTGTTTTCCATAATGTGTCTAACTCCTCTTGAAGTAGCCCCAGATACAAATTAATATTATTTCCTAGTTGTTTCGGCCCTTGAATAAGCATGCTCATGTGAATGTACTTCGATTTCATGCACAACCAGGGGGGAGGTTGTACATCCACACAAACACGGGGCCATGTGCTATGGTAGGTGTTCTGGTTGCCAAACGGGTTCATGCCTTCGGTACACGCACCGAGCACGATGTTCCTTGGATCACATTCGAAATACCGATAGAAGTTGTTCAACGCTCTCCACTGCTTCCATCCTTCACGTGTCTCAGCTTCGGATCATCTCCATCGTCGGGCTTCTTCCTCTCCGTGTGCCAGCGCATTAGCTTTGCTTCCTTGGGATCTACAAAATACCTCTGGGGACGGGGAGTGATCGGTAAGTACCATACAACTTTCTGGGGACATTTCTTCCCGGCATTCTTGTATCGAGAAGCATTGCACACCGGACCGCTTGTTTTTTCCGCGTGCTCCTTCCGATAAATTATGCAATCGTTGATGCATGCATGGTATCTAACGTGTGGCAGATCAAGAGGCGACGATTTTCTTGGCCTCATCAACACTAGTAGGACATAGATTACCCAAGGGAAGAACATCCTTTAGGTACTTGAGATGCTCATCGAGGCTAGTGTCGGTCCATTTGTATTTAGCCTTCATCTTGAGGAGTTGGAGCGTGAAACTCAAGCGGGTCACCTCGAGATTGCAACCATCATACAATGGAGTGTTCGAGTCTACCACCAGTTGCTCCAGCTTAGCCTCCTCTCTAGAAGCAGCTCTCTCAAGATTTTCGTCTCCTTGCGAAGCAATGCTTGATCATGAGGGTCCCGCACGATTGAACTTAGTACCGACGAACTCTGCTGCATGGAGTCCATGTCATTCTCTCCGCCGCCATGTCCGGCCCCTTCTCCTCCGCCATGTACGGCACCTTCTCCGCCGCCAAGTCCGGCCTCTTCCCCGCCGCCATTATCGATCATCTCTTCGTCTTGCCCCGTGTCATCATTGCCTGCCCCGTCGGCATCCTCAACATCGTCATCCTCATCTTGATTATCCACCGAGTATATCCATCTATGAAACCAGTCATGAGCAGGTGCGCTTCGACACGACCATCGTCATAGGGGTCGAGCCAAACTATTCCTTTGCATTTTCGACACGGACATAAAACCTTTGTCAGGTAATTTTCTTTCATGTCCTGCACCACCGACCGCAACCACCTGTCCACCATCGTTCCACTGACCATCATGAATGTCTGCACGGTAATAATAAAAAAAATTATTATAAAAATGCATGCATGCATCAAAGTCATACAAAAATTCGGCATGACCTTCCCTAAAAATAGGACATATATGGATCTAGAGTTTGCCCGAAATTCGCCGAAACGGAAATAAATTGACATTTCGGCAAAACATAGGCAACTCAAAAGCACAATTTGGCGTCAACTCATGCCACACACAAAATTTCCATAAACATGCCACACTCAAAAGCATGAAAATTTAATCACCTCTATCTCGAGATCGAGCACACGGTGGAGATGATGTTGTAGGGAGATCAAAAGTGCACAAAGCTCTTCTTGACAAAGATAGATCTAGTTAGGGGCAAATAGGTCACTTAACAAAATCCTACATCTACCTAGCTACCTAATTTGGGAGGAGACAACTTCAACTAGTGGAGGGAAGGAAAAAGAGAAAGAAGATGCATTTATGGAGGTGGTGTAGTTAGGTAGGAGTAATGAAGAGAGAGAAAGGTAGATAGAAGAGGGAGAGTAATGGGGGAGAAGTATTAAGGAAGAAGAAGAGTGAGAGGGGAACATGTGGGAGGTAGGGGAAAGGGAAGAGAGGAGGGGGAGGGGGAGGGACGGGTGGGGAAAAGGTGGTGGGTTGGTGCGGATTAGTAGTAGCGCGGGAGATAAAACGCGCTGCTGCTAAGGAAGTAGCATCAGCGCGCTTTGGGCAACGGCGCTACTGCTAACGGGGACCAAAAAGTGTGGATATTTGAAATTTAGCAGCAGCGACCTCAGAAAAAGCGCGCTACTACTACATACATAGCAGTAGCGCGGCTCGCGGCAGGGCGCTGCTTCTAAATGGAGTTTCGGGGACACCGCCGGTCGATATTTGTAGCAGCGCGGTTTACACATAGCGCGCTCCTGCTAAAAACTTGTCAGCAGCGAGTTTCCAGCACACGCGCTACTACTAATTAACAGCAGCGCTCCTTTTTGAGCCGCGCTGCTGCTAAGATTCTGTGTATAGGCTTTTCCCTAGTAGTGTTCGTGACAACTTCCAAGGAATATATGTCCGGCTGCCAAATGCCGACGACTTAAGTCATATTGTCCAACAGCCCGTCGAGTCAGCTAGGGAGCTCTGGACCATGTTATTAGTCAAAAAGAACCAAATTGTCGACTGTCCGGACGCGGAAGCCCTCGCGGCCTTCAAACACAGCGTCCGGGATGAATGGCTAGCACGCCACCTCGGCCAGGAAGGACCTAAATCGATGACCGCCCTTACCGCTCTAATGACTCGCTATTGTGCGGGAGAAGACAACTGGCTCACTCATAAAAGTAAACAGCGCCAGCGACCCGGGCACTTCCGAAATCCGAGACGGCGACGGCAAGCCACGACTAACCGAACACAACAGTCGCAACAATAATGAAAGATTAAGCGACATAGCGGTCAACGCCGGATTTCACAATCTGAAGCCTGGTCAATGGAAGAAGCCATTTAAGGCCAGCCAGGATGGACCATCCGCCCTCGACGGGATACTGGATCGACCTTGTCAGATTCACGGGCACCCTGATAAGGCAGCCAATCACACCAACAGAAACTGTTGGGTCTTTACGCAAGCAGGCAAACTTAACGCCAAATACAAGGGAAGGAGGCCACCAAGCGATAAATACGACGGAGCGGCTCGCCAGCCGAACACAAGGGGCCAGAAACAGTTTCCCTCCGATGTTCGACCACTACCGGAACGGAAATAGCAGTTTGGCTTCCGCCACCCACCCACTATGCTGGCAAGATCTACACCACACATACATCACTACGCGCTCAAGATACCATGGGCATCGGCGGCAGCACAATACGGGCACCCCTGCAAACATTCACGTAACGTTTTTTATCCGTTTTCTTCACTTTTCTTTATTATAAACAGGTGATCAACAGGACTACACCTACAATGGACTCTATCGAAGTTCGGATCTGTACACTCACCTAAGGGGCTACTTCCGTTAAGAATTCCCCTCCCAGAGGACGGGCGGCGCAGACGTGTGACAGGAGGTCCAAAATAGCTTTATGTAGACCGCACTCTTTATTTTGAGCCTGTACTATGCACTTTTTCCTCCGTTCTCGACCCCGAGCATGTCAAATGGTCGGGTTGTGGTTTTTCTTTTTTATATATGAATTTATCATTGGCATATTGCTCCACTCCCAGTAAACTTTATCCGAGCTAATCTAAAAATACTCTTGCTACAATGAGTACGGCCGCAACGGCTGTGTCACAAGACGCATCTCGGCATAACATGCCAGAGGCCCGGTATGGGAGCAAATGAGTCGCCAATAAAAGTCCGAACAACTCTATAGCGTACTTCAGCGTCGCAAGTTTGGCCTTATATGCATCAGCTCCGAATCATTGTCTATGGTTAATAGTTGGGTTGCCTGGCTCCTGTGCTTGCTACCCTACGTTCCGCTCTATCGGCTAGGGTAGTAAAGGGAGAACTACTGCGATTGTGACCTGGCTTTGACCGGATGAGCACCTCAGTAGAGAAAGCCGAAAACTGACTTTCATGATGCGGCGAGAGCTGGTCAACCACTTGACGACTTATTCGAATCTTTAGCGATTCTCTGTGTTACACGAAGGATCTTTTTCAGATGAAAACATGTAAGGCAAAAATATTACGATACGCCGCATACATACCAGGGGCTATGTCGTACCCCACCATAAAACTCCTATGGCTAAGTGAAAGTGTTAACGCCCTATAGTCCAATTGCCTGGTTCGCCGCATTATCACCTCCTTTGTGGACCAAGACGTTGGATAAAGAGTGATTCAATGCTTCTCCGAACGCCCCTTCTTTTCTCCCAAAAAACCCCTTCCCAAACTGTACAAGCTTTGGAACACGTATTTCCTACAAGGGGGCTGAAGCCGACGACTGGAAAACTTTCAAATTATATTAAAACGGCCGCACAGGAGGAATACAAGCTTTCGAGCAAAAAATAGATTAACTATAAAGTTGTCTGTTACAACCCTTGTACACATCACTCGAATGTTATGTCTTTTGAGCATTGACCCTCTATCAAGCGGGCGGCCTCTAGGACGTCTCCAAAATAATGCTCCGGTTCCGGACGGTCCTTGCCTTTGGGTGGACTCTTCGTCGCAACATTGATGGCCTTCAGCTTCCCCCAGAATGTCTTGACTCGGGCGAAGGCCATCCGTGCACCTTCAATGCACGCCGACCGCTTGACAGCGTCGATACGCGACACCGCGCCAGCAAGCCGCTGCACCAGGCCGAAGTAACTACTCGGAACAGGTTCAGTCGGCCACAAACGGACTATGACGTTCTTCATTTCAGCGCCGGATATCCTATGCAGCTCGGCCCACTGGGACATCTGTTCATTCAGCAACAAAGGGCGCTTCTACGCACCAAATTGTGACCAGAAAAGCTTCTCTGCCGCATGCCCCTTTTGCGGCTGATAAAACTGTGCCGCATCGGAAGAACTCTTTGGCAACTCTGAAAAATTCTCCGGAGAACTCCATACTTGGTTAAGCTGAGCATAGTTCGGATCGCCGAACTTGGCCTGTAGCAAAAAGAGCTTGCCAGCCACAATCTCCCCAGCTTGCTGGATCTCCTCACGGGCCGCTCTGGATTCAGACCGCTCTTCTCTCGCCTCTCGTATGGCCTTGTCAAGTTCAGCTATTTTGGCTTCATTTTCCTTCTCAAGAAGTTTACAGCGGCTAGCCGCATTCTCTCACTCGCGCGCCAGGGTGGATATTGCCTCCTTGTCCTGGCGCCGCGCGGCTTGTTCGGCCTTCAATTCAGCCGATGCCTTTTCGGCAGCCGCATTACTAAATCGGGCCTACTCCTTGGCCTGGGATAGCTCCGCCCGAAGGGCTTCCACGGCGGCAGCACCATCTGCATTGATGCACATTTCATACCAAACTCTCTTCGGTGTGAGGTTTACATTACAAGCATATTGGTGTAAGGAATGCTCGAAACATATACCTTGCGAGTCGTCAAGACACCTATTGACCAATGCAATGTCATCCTCCACAATATCCAGCTTTCGCTGCAGCTCGGTTGCCTCCGAATTTCGGGCAGTGGCAAGAGGGGAGACAACCTGCATTCCAAATTAAAACAAGGTTAGTACCTGAAGATCTCTTTTCGATCCTCCGATCACTTTCTTTGGAAGGTGATCCGAGTCTCAGGGGCTACTGCATACTCAACAGGTGCATTCTGTCAATATTATTCAATTGGCAACATTACATCACAAACCTCAAAACCTCTCAGAAGGCTCGTAAAAGCCTCGTTCAACCCGCTCTTCGGGGATACAACTTTTTCGACCACCGTAACCATTAAGGCACGATGCTCCTCTGAAACGGACGCTCATCGCAGCATGTCCATCAGCATCTCCGGCACTCCTGGCTCTTCGGACACCGCTGCCGGAGCACGACATTCCTTTGAAGGAATCCGCTTACCCGCCTCCAGCATTGTCTTCGGCTGTAAACCGGAAAGTTCGGGGTCGTCACACTGGTGGAAAAAAGGCCTCTGGTCGCGGTTCGCAACTCCCATTAGTCGCGGTTGGGCAACCGCGACCAAATAAGCGCGACTAATGCCCCCCACCTTTAGTCGCGGCTGCTTAAGAACCGCGACTAACGGCCCGTCCACGTGGGCGTCAGGCGGCCGTCGGGGCGGAGGACCTTTAGTCGCGGTTCTTTCCGCCAACCGCGACTAAAGGCCGCCACAGGTTTAGGGTTTTAGCCCCCCTAAACCTGTTTTCTGTTTAATTTGTATTGTTTTATTTCTTTTGTGCTTTATTTTAATTTTGAAGGAGTTTCATATATTCTACGGTACTACATACATGCATATGAATGTACAATTTCAAATAAATTTGAAATTAGAACCAAAAAGAATTCAAGAGGAATATACAATATATATTCAATATCATCGGATGACCATATACAATTTTGAACAAGTTTCCATACATGATTTAATGCATATAAAGTTCTACGTCCTCGTAATAGTGTTCTCCTTTAGGATGGTGGACTTCCTGCTGAACCATCCAGCTAGTTCCTCTTGAAGTGGTCGGAAGCGAGCTTACGGACTAAGCATCATCCGGAGGTTATTCCTCGAGCATTGGTATCACTCGGAACCCGCTCAGAGGTGTATCTCGGATCATCTCCTGAACATAGTATCCACATAGATTGGTCTCCGGTGGCTGAATATCCCCACATTCTTAGGCTTTGACCTTTTGAATTCTAGCTCTTTTTTGAATTCACCGACCTTTGTATCTCTGAACCGTCTCCAAACCCTACGAGGCAAAAGAAAATTAAATGAACAAGAGAGTTATTAGTTACTTGATATTAGGAAATGAGCGAAATAGGCCGATCGATATAGAGCGCAAATGAATGAAAATAATTACTTCTGCAGCATTCTTTTCATGCCGCCCAAAGCTTTGGATCCATATTCAGAGAGTCGTGGGCGAGACATTACGAGGTGTTAACTTTAATTACTAGCAGAATCCGGTGGAACCTGCGGACACGATACATGCACAAGACGTCATGCATAACTCATCGATTAGCCGCCACATACCATGCATGGAGTAAACAAAAGAGAATGTGCTCAAGACAGAAACACTCACCCAAAATGGTAAGGAAATAGAATATCACTTTTGAGTTCCTGCTTTGTAAGAAACTGCCACAGTGCGCCTCCACGTCGGCGGGGTGGCGGCTCCAACACATGTCCATTAACGATGTGTGGGTCAATGAACCCAACATCATGGATGTTCCTTACTCTGCATTCCTTAATCTTCATTCTACATGTATAATAGCGGACACAACAATATAGTTAGGACATATATATAGTGCAGGCAATATGAACGAGATGGGGTAGAAATTAATAAATCACTTACAGAACGTAGCAACTGATGATAGATTTGTCGAGCTCGCGCAGATTGAAAAGTTGGAACAATTCACTCAGTTCAATTTGTACATAGTAATGTTTGAAGTGATGCTCATGTCTAACTTCCGCATAAATATATTCTTTGGCGTTTTTATTTTTTATATAACCCTTGTACCATTTCAGCGGACCTTTCATTTGTGGAGGTAGATCCTTTTCCTGCAAGAGGCTCGACGAGAGGCCCATTCTTGACATATGTAATTACTACCTCCTTCACTGGCGCCTCATCAAGGCCTAACAGTTCACGAAGAGTAATACCTAAGTTGGCCGCTTGTTCTCTGGCACTTTCGTTACAGTCAATCCTGTCTTGCCGCAGCTTGTATGATCTCGGGGCATCCGGACGGAAGGCTTCCACTATAAGCGGGGCAATCGATTGTTTACTTTGTTCCCGAGCTGGGCAACTTGTTTCCGCTTTTTTACTTTCGGCCTTCTCCCGCTCTTTGTTCTCCTTGAACATGAGTGCCTGCTGCAGTTCACGTGCATAGTCGTTAGGCAGATTCTTGGCGGCTTGGGACGGTGTGCTCAAAAATGACTTAGCCCACTTCTTTTGCTCATCGAGAAAATCTTGGCTTGGGCTCGGGCTCTCTTTTCTTCTTGCAGTCCGCCTTCCATTTCTCCAAATCAGCAGCCAGCGGCAGCGTCGACTTCCTCGGCACTACGTTCCCAAGGCCTTGTGGGGAGAGGCTTGATGATGGCTCCGGTACCTTTGTGGTCTTAGGTACATAAGGGTCGGGTTAATAATCCAGGACTGCTTCGCTTCTTTGCCGGAGGTGGATTGGGGCGGCGTCGATCACCCGCCGGACAAGGAGGCTGAGGCGGCTGATCACCCGCCGGACGTTGTGGATCGGGGCGGCGTCGGCTGGCGTGGCGGAGGTGTAGGTGAACCGCCACCACCACCACCACCACCACCACCGCCACCGCCACCACCACCATCGTGGGGGTGGACTTGTTGTCCTTGGCGCCTCGCTGAAACTTGATAAACTTCTTTTGCCATAGAATGAAATGGCGCTTGACATCTCCAAGTCTTTTCTCCCCTTGGTGTAGCAATGTCAATCTCCAGGTACTCAAACCCTTGGACTATGTCCTCCACCGTGACACGAGCATAGCCATCTTGAATGGGGTTGTTGTGGTGGAGTGCTCCATGTAAACATGGTAAAGCACTGCCGATGGCTACCTTCATGGACATGTTCCCGATAGGATAATACAGATGACATTCTTTCATCTCCTTTATATCGTCCACGGGGTAGCGAGGAGGCTCCGGTGCAGTAATTTCGACCACCACAGGCTCCGGTGCAGTAATTTCGACCACCAGAGGCTCCGGTGCAGTAATTTCGATCGTCGGTGCATCTGCACCAGCCGGTGGGGCCTCCGTGGAAGCCACGCTGCTTCTCCGCTCTTGGCTTCCGAGATCCGCTGGATGATCTTCATGCTGCACCCGAGCTGCATCTCTTTGGCTACTAGTACACTCATGGTTTTGTTCATCACATCCATTTCCGATGCCAACCGCCACAACATCTGATTCGATCCATCTTTCTCTTACGGCTTACGTAACACGTCACGGGTCATCGCTCGGGGAACCCTATTTTCCACGGAATGTGCCCCATGCCTCGTACACGTCCTCCGTGTTCAGGATTCGAGGGCTTTTGTCGGTAGCGTCGTTCTCTCTGTTGAACTTGATCTTCCCTGTTGAGCATCCTTCATTGCGTCAATAAGGGCTTGGGTGGGTTTAATTAATTTGCCCGGTAAACACACTCCCCTGTCTCCGGGTTCAGCGTTCCCCATGCCCGTACCACCAGCTTTTGGCCCTTGGGTCCCATCCTCCGCACTGGACGGATTCCTCGCGCCCTCAGCTCGTTCTCCATCTTCTCCAACCTAGGCACCCAAATGCGATACCCTCCTGGCCCCATAACATGATTGTACTCCTTCTTAGCCGCATTTTCCTTATTTTTTTCGATATTTGAATGAACTGCTCCGATTTCTTTTGCTTCACAAATTCTGGCCAATCATGTTTCAGTTTCTCATATTGTCCTTTGAAATCCGGAGTCTTGTTCTGCTTGACAAAGTCATGGGCTAGATTTTGCTTGAATTTCCGGAATGCGTCGGCCATCTTATGAAGAAGCGAACTGTTTGACTAGCCTCCTCCTCTCCTTGTTTTCCTCAATCTTGTTACCCTCCTCATCGAATTTGTTGTATTCCGGAGGTAGAGCGAAATGTTCCATAAGCTTCTTGAAGCAATCTTTTTTGTTCTCTTATCGACAAAAGTGAAACCATCAATTCGTGCCTTCTTTGGCTCATTCCACTCTGGGACGGTGATCGAGGCGTTGTCTCTAACAATGGCTCCGCATTGGCTGACAAACTTGGTGGCGTTCTTGCGGGGCTCCAGTGACCTGCGGTTGCCTTTGTCGACAACCTCGATGGTGCATGTTTCTCCTTGTTTCATCGTCTTGGTTGCGCCACGCTTTGACGACGTACTCGATTGTTTGACGATCCGCCGAGGGCTAAAATAAGAAAGAGAGTCGCAGCGCGTTAGTACACACATATTTATTCAAATCAGTTAGTTTGTATCACCGGAGGCTCAATGTATATATATATACCTCGGCGCGGAGGTGGTTGCTACTTCCATTTGAAGATCGTCGTTTATCGACATTTGTTCGGCATCATCTTCTTGTGGCGCCCTTCATCTTCACCGTCAAGGTTCGAGATAAGAAGAGATATCATCTTCTTCTTCTCCGGTCGGCACATATAGAATATCGCCGTTTATGATGCCGAACATATGTGCTTCACCGTCCGGATCATAGTTGTCCATAATCGGGTCAGCTCTATCGTCCGCCATTATGTCAGTCCTGAAAACATGTAGTAAAACAAATTAATTAAGTGAAGAAGGGGCGGTGGCGGTGGCGGTGGCGAAAGGCGGTGGCAAAAGGAGGCGAGGAAGGGGTGGGAGAGGGTGTCGCGGTAGAGCGAGGCAGAGGCGGGCAGCCAGGCGTCACGGAGAGGGAGGCGAGGACAACAGGCAACCACGTCTTCACGAATGTCATTTTGTGAAGAAACTTTGCAAGCAATTAAATATTTGTCAATGTTTGGTAAAAAAAATACAATTTGTTTTTGGTTTACTTGTCACTCGAGCTCACGTAAGCTCAAGCTCAGAATACCACTTTCGAGATTTTTCTTGTTTCTTTAAGGTCTTTTCACCTCTTATTAGTCGGGCCCGACATCTCGCCCAAAGTTAATAAGGGCCAATAAGCAGCCACAAAATTAATAAATAAATAGGTGATGCAGACGGACAGGCTAACACATCTTTCCCTAATCCCTAATCCCTAATTCCCTAATTTATTAATATTTTTATTTTTATTTTTTTATTTTTTATTTTTAATTTTTAATTTTAATAAAGCAAATAGTGTTTCCGGTAAATGCGTCATTGGCTATTTTGCATGAAAGTCCCTTCGTTTACGAGAATTCAACCCACATTACTTCTTTAAGTGTGTTCCTTATGAGATAATGTTTTATTTTTCTAGATATCCCCCTGCCACCACTGCCACTTTTCCATTGCCGGCCATCACTGCCACTTATCCATTGCCGGCCTCCACTTGGGCACGCACGCCGCTTACCTTGGCGTGCCTGGAGAAACCAAGGAAGGGTGATGCGTCATGGCGGGCGTCCGCGCGTGAGCCCAAGAATGGGTCGAGGCGTTGGAGAGCGCGGCATGTGAAGTAGCCGGAGGTGGCCTTGGCGGATGCACTACCAGGTTGCGTCGAGGGCGGGCGAGCGAGGCGGCTGCGCGGTGGGCGAGGTAGGCCGGTCGGGCGGCGTTGAGGGCGGGCGAGCGAGGCGGCAGTACCGAGGCCAGCCGTGGCGCTGTAGGCGAGGGCGATCAAGGGCGGCGTCGAGGGCGAGGGCGACGGCGGGCGGCGGCGAGGGCGCGGCAGTGACGAACAGCGAGAATCGGAATCGGAGAAGGCGAGAATCGAGCCTTTATTTATAGCCCCCCTTTAGTCGCTTGTTGGCGACGAGACCATGACTAAAGGTACCCTTTAGTCGCGGGTCGCCTGCCCAACCGCGACTAAAGGGTTTTTGGCGGGTTTTTTGCGTTCCCGCGCCCCCCCTTTAGTCGCGGGTGGGGACGAGACCCCCGACGAAAGGTTCCCATTTGTGGCGGGGGGCCGGCCCCACCGCGACTAAATGGGTTTTTGGCTTTTTTATGCGTTCAGCGCCCCCACCTATTGTCGCGGTGGGTCTGGCCAACCGCGACTAAAGGCCGCCGCAGGTTTAGGGTTTTAGCCCCCCCCCCCAAACCTGTTTTCTGTTTAATTTGTATTGTTTTCTTTTTAATTTGTATTGTTTTCTGTTTAATTTGTATTGTTTTATTTCTTTTGTGCTTTATTTTAATTTTCAAGGAGTTTCACATATTCTACGGTACTACATACATGCATATGAATGTACAATTTCAAATAAATTTGAAATTAGAACCAAAAGAATTCAAGAGGAATATACAATATATATTCAATATCATCGGATGACCATATACAATTTTGAACAAGTTTCCATACATAATTTAATGCATATAAAGTTCTACGTCCTTTGTATCTCTGAACCGTCTCCAAACCCTACGAGGCAAATACAAATAATATGTCAAAAATAAAACTAATTCAATTCAATATGTTAAAAATACAAATAATATATCAAAAATTCAGAAAAATAGAACTAATTCATTTCAAAATTCTAAAAATACAAATAATATATCAAAAAATTCAGAGAAGTTCTTCCGGCCGCCTCTGTCTTCCCACAAGTTCTTCGGCCAGTCTTCCCGCCATGATTCTTTCCGCCTATGTCTTCCGCCATTTCTTCACGCCTCTATCTTGGCGTGTCGATGCTCCTTTTATAGGCACGGCGCCGCTTCTGCTTTGTCTTGTTCCTCCGGCGAGCGTAAATGCGCTACCCAGCGTCTGTCTAACCTTTAGTCCCGGTTGCACCAACCAGCGGGACTAAAGGTTAGATGACCAACTCTGGATTCCTCTTCTTCCCGCCATTTCTTCCCTGTCTTCCGCCTCTTTCTTCCCGCCACTTTCTTCCCGCCTCCTGTCTTCCCGCTCCCATTTTTCCCGCCATTTCTCACTACATATATGTAGCCCGGCTTGGCCAGCATATTATCACATCTCTACAATCTCTCATCACTCTCTCATGGCTTCCACCGCACCCACTCTAACCTACCAGCAGGTGGAGGAGCTTTGCGCCTCGAACTACCCTTGTCCACCGGGCTACCGCGTCCCCACCGGCTGGAGCCCTAGCGCCCGGCGGCGTGCAGTCCCTCCCGTCCCTCGTGGTACTGCAGCCGGGCGGCCATCACGAACCACTACTACCTCGACCTCACGCCGGAGCAGCGGATGAATCCCGCCGGCATCCCGATAACCAGCATACTTGGGACGCCTTCTTCATCAATCGGCGTGAGAGGCGCTTCGCCGGTATGAGGAGGACGGTGCGCCTCACAGGAACTTCCACGAGGCGGCCGTCGGCTATGGTGGTATGGCGGACTCTGCAGAGCGTCATGGACTACATCACGGCGGCGATATCCCCGCCTGCGCTACCCTCGATTCGAAACCACGGCGCCGCCCGGCAGCAATGACGGCGGCAGCGGCAACGGCAGCGACGGCGGCGGCAACTTAGAAAGCGGCGACTACCGATTACAACGGCGGCGGCTATGAAGACTACAAGTATGCATATTATACGCCTAGGCAGGAGTATGACTAAATCACTCCAAATTTCATGTATCATCGGTGGTATCTCGAATCATTGAAAATGGACACCAAATACATCACGGGTAATATAATTCACATGATCCATTCAACAAAGTTTGGTACAATAAATTATTACACATCATTTCTTCCCTTGTGTCCCTGCTTGCTTACGATTGTGCCGTATCCATGGAGCATCCTCATCATTTAACTTAATGCTTGGGTCGGTGTTCACTTTGAAGGGCGGAATTTCAGCAAACATATTATAATCTTGACATGTCTGTCTTGTCCTCCACTCCCACGATGTTTCTTTTCCTGAAAGAACAATGTGGCGCTTTGAATCATCGCATGATGTCTTGATCGTTTTCTTATCTTTCTGTTTCCTCGGTTTGCTACTCATGTCCTTCACATAGAAAACCTGAGCGACATCTTTCGCTAGGACGAATGGTTCGTCAAGGTAACCAAGATTGTTGAAATCCACCATTGTCATTCCGTATTGCTGGTCCACCTTTACCCCACCTCCTGTTAGCTTGAACCATTTGCACGGAACAAAGGGACCTTAAAGGAGGGTCCATAGTCAAGTTCCCATATCTCCTCTATGTAACCATAATATGTGACCTCTTGCCCATTCTCGGTTGCTGCATCAACCGGACACCACTGTTTTGGTTGGTGCTCTTTTTATCTTGGGCGATCGTGTAAAATGTATTCCCATTTATCTCGTACCCTTGGAAAGTCGTTATAGTCGAAGATGGTGTCTTGGCCAACATGTACAGCTGATCTACAACATCATTGTCATTCATTAAATGTTTTCTCAACCAACTGCGAAAGTCTCCATGTGGGCCTTCCTAATCCAGGATTCGGGCTTCCCGGGTTGTCGAACGTAAAATATTCTTGTGTTTCTCAAAATGCAGAGCCACCAAGCTGGAATTGGTCGATACAGTGTGGTGTGCTTGATCGGAGAATGGCCGTCCATACATATCGTTGATTTCATTCCGATCGTGCCTTTTCCACTTAGTCTCCCCTCGTGCGCGATCGAGGAAGACCAATCGGCTTAAGGTCAGGAACAAAGTCAACACAAAACTCAATTACCTCCTCATTTCCATAGCCCTTGGCGATGCTTCCTTCAGCCTAGCACGATTCTGAACATATTTCTTTAATACTCCCATGAACCTCTCGAAGGGAACATATTGTGTAGAAATACAGGACCGAGAGCGAAAATCTCTTCGACTAGGTGAACCAGGAGGTGCGTCATAATATTGAAGAAGGATGGCGGGAACACCAACTCGAAACTGACAAGACATTGGATCACATCGTTACGTAACCGTGGTAGAACTTCTGGATTGATTACCTTACGAGATTGCATTGAGGAATGCACATAGCTTCACAATGGCTACTCGAACATTTTCCGGCGAGAGCCCCTCAAAGCAATCGGAAGCAATTGCGTCATAATCACGTGGCAGTCATGAGACTTCAGGTTTTGGAACTTTTTCTCCGCCATGTTTATTATTCCCTTTATATTGGGCGAGAATCCAGACGGGACCTTCATACTGCTCGGGCATTCAAAAAGATGACCTTCTCTTCTTTGGTCGAGCGTAGGCGGCACGACCTTGAAACCATTCCGGATGCGGTCATCGTGGTCTTCAAACGTTCTTTGGTCCTGCCGTGCTTCCTTTGTATCATTTGTCTTCCCATACACGCCCAAGAAGCTTAGGAGGTTCACGCAAATATTCTTCGTAATGTGCATCACGTCGATTGCAAGAGCGGACATCTAGGACTTTCCAATATTCTAGCTCCCGAATATAGATTTCTTCTTCCACATGGCTGCGTGCCCGTCGGCTCCCTTGAACTGATTGTCCGCGGGACCCTTTCCAAAGATGACTTTCAAATCCTTGACCATATCAAATACCTCAGCACCGGTGCGTTCCGTGAGGCTTCGGCCGGTGATCTGCCTTGCCGTTGTAATGCTTGCCTTTCTTTCTTCTTGGATGAATTTTCGGAAGAAATCGGCGATGCCCAAGGTACACGTTCTTCTTACAATTTGGCAAATGTACACTTTCAGTCTCATGTAAGCGATGCGTGCATGCATTGTATCCCTTATTTGACAGTCCGAAGGTTACTAAGAGCAGGCCAATCGTTGATGGTTCTGAAAAGCAACGCTCGTGGGTCAAATTCCTCTTGTTTGTGCTCATCCCACACACGGACACCACCGCACAGCTGTAAAAGTTCATCAACTAATGGCCTTAGGTACACATCGATGTCGTTGCCGGGTTGCCGGACCTTGGATGAGCACGCGGCATCATAATGAACTTCCGCTTCATGCACAACCAAGGAGGAAGGTTGTAGATGCATAGAGTCACGGGCAGGTGCTATGGCTAGAGCTCGCCGCCAAAAGGATTCATGCCATCCGTGCTTAGAGCAAATCTTATGTTCCTTGCGTCGGCTGCAAAATCTTTGAACCATACATCGATCTTTCTCCATTGCGTTCCATCTGCGGTGTGTCTCAACTCCCGTCCGACTTACGGTCCTCTTTGTGCCATCGCAACAACTTGGCATGCTCTTTGTTCACGAGCAGACGTTTCAACCGTGGTATTATAGGAGCATACCACATCACCTTGGAGGGAACCCTCTTCCTGGTTTTCTGGGCCTGAACATCGTAACCAGGGTCATAGCCTCTGATCTTTTAACGCAATGCAGTGTATAACGTGCTTTCATTAAAATTATCGTATTCACCGCGGTAGAGGTTGCAGTCGTTGATGCATGCATGTATCTTGAACCTCTAAACCTAGAGGCGGAACAACCTTCTTTGCTTCGTGCGTCTTGGCGGGCAACTCGTTATCCTTTGGAAACATATTCTTCAACATTTTCAGCAAGTTTTCAAATGCCGAGTCAGCTACACCTGCCTCTGCCTTCCATTTCAGCAAATCCGATTGTGCAGCCCAGCTTTTTGAGACCATCATCGCATCCGGGTACAGCGCCTTTACGTGATCCTCTAACATGCGATCCAAATTCTCCCTCTCCTTTTCAGTTTTGCAGCGTCTCCGTGCATCAGCAATGGTCGACCAAGATCATCAACGGGATCATCACGTGCCTCTTCTTCACCTTCCCTTCACCTTCAGCATCCTCCATGAAAGTATCACCGAAATGAGCAAGATAGCTTTCATCGATGAAATCATCCCTTCTTCATCTTCCTCCATTATAACCCTCTTTCTCCATGCTTGGTCCAACAATTATAGCTTGGCATGAAACCGTGCGAAGCAGATGCATGTGAACATCTCTTGAGGAAGAGTAACCCTTCCGATTCTTATGAGATAACACATGGACAGATAAAAAAAACCCGCTTGTTCGCATTAGCCACTACGAGGAAATCTTTCAAACCCGTAGTGAACTGGCGGAGAGTCGGTTACCGTACATCCATTGCCGATTCATATGCATTATTATAATATAAAATATATAATTAACCATCATGCATTTGTTAAACTAACTAGCTACAAACAATATAAATTAAACAATGAACTACACACATGCATATTTTATCAATGACACATCAAAGGTTCATCAAGTTGCTAACCGCGATCGAGGAGTGTGGCTCCAACACTTCATGTCATGTTTGTTTCATGCTCTTGGGGCATTTCATCAAACACCTTATGTGCATAAGAGGAACCAAAAGCAAACCTACACCCACTTGTGAAGAGAATGGCTCCAAATGGCTAAGTGTTGGCTGCTGGATGGGTATATATAGGGAGGGCTTTAGTTGCGGTTGGCACAGCAAACCGTGACTAAAAGGTGCGAAAAGCCTTTAGTCGCGGTTGTCACGGCAAACCGCGACTAAAGACCCTCACGTCGCGCCACTGGCCACCGAGCGCCTGGCCCAGGCCTTTGGTCGCGGTTCACCTCCAGAACCGCGACTAAAGGTCCCATTAGTCGCGGTTCCTACAGCTTCGCGACTTATGGGGCTGGACGGAAGCATGTTTTTCCACCAGTGTCATTCTTGATCCCCGAACCCTAAGTGACAGAGGCACCACCTTCGGGTAGCTCCTTCCTCATTTCCTATGCTACTTTCCGGTTGGGAGGAGCCCTCCGGGACGACACCTCGAGATCATCCACCCTGTTAGGCGAGGAGGCCGGAGAAGGCGTGTCACTCTCCATCATCTCCGGAAGAAGGTCTCCCGAGGAGGAGGATGATTGAGAAACACCAGGCGTTAACCTGCGAGGATGCACATATGTCGGAGGGTTATTTCAGCAATAAGAAAGGAATGAGGTATGGTTAAAGTGCCCTGCTCCACTTACGGCCTGGCCGGAGGTTGGTCCTCATCATCAACTCAACGACGACATCGCTTGCCCGACCCAAGCCGCGTGACAATGCCGTTTTCCCTTTCTTGGAAGGTTTCCCCTCCTGACCTCCAGAAGTGGCTCTCTTCTTGCTACTGAAGGCCCCTCTACACCTTTGCCCCTGGGCAAAAGGGTTTCGGTTTCCCCGAACACAGCATCTGAATCGTCCTCAGGTCAGGCATCTCCTTTGGGCTCCCCGCTCTCACCCCCCTCTGCAGACACCTGGTACGGTGTCGGAGTTAACATCCGCGTTAGCAGGGCGGACGCGGGGTCTTCAGGAAGGGGCGCCGGACACCAGATCAGCACCGCTTTCTTTATCCAGTCCTGTACAAGGACGGGTCATTCAATATCTTGTCAAGAGATGCTTGAGTGAAAAGTGTTCGGAGATTGAATACATACTGGAGTGTCCGGATGATTGCAGTCAAGGCCAACGTCTTCAGTGGTGTCCGGCCATTGCTCTCGCTCCCGAAATATAATATCCACATCCCTTCGTGCGTAGCGCCGAAGAAGTGCTGAAGAGTCCGTTGCCCTTCTGGATTAAACTCCCACATACGAAGAGGCCGCCGCTGACATGGCAGGGTCCGGCGGACTAGCATTACTTGAACAATGTTCACGAGTTCGATGCCCTTCTCGGTAAGGCTTCGGATGCGACTTTGCAGAGTCTCCACCTCATTGGTGGACCCCCAGTCTAATCCCTTATTGATCCATGAAGCAAGCTGAGTTGGAGGGCCGGGTCGGAACGCGGGCGTAGCTGCCCACTTGGAGCCATGCTGCTAGTTGACATAAAACCACCCCTGCTGCCATAGGTCGGAAGACTCGGCGAAAGATCCTTCCAACCAAACCGCACTGGCAAGCTTTCTTATTATAACGCTGCCGCACTCTTCCTGCCCCTCCTCCGTCACCCGCTGCCTCACGTCGAAAGTCTTGAGCCACAAACCAAAGTGCGGAGGAGTCCGGAGGAAGGCCTCACACGTGACGATAAATGTCGAGATGAGAAGAACTAAGTCCGGGACAGATCGTGAAAATCTAGCCCATAGTAGAACATAAGCCCCCGGACGAAGGGGTTAAGCACGAACCCTAACCCATGGAGGAAGTGGGACACAAATACTACCCTCTCGCCGGATTTGGGGATAGGAATAATCTGCCCCTCGGCAGGAAGCCGATGAAGGATTTCTGGGGTCAGGTACCTCGCTACGCGGAGCTTCGCAATATCCTCCTACGTGATGGAAGAGGCCACCCACCGGCCTGAACGGCTGGATCCGGACATGATTGGCGCCGGTGGCGATTGGAACTCGAGGGCTAGAACTCGAGGTGGCTGGGGTTGAGGAAGAAGCAAGTGCAGAAGAAAAAAGACAAGTTTGGGTCCCTATATGAAGGCCCAGAATATCGAGCGTCCCCTCCTGGGTCTTGAAACTTACCTATCCCCAAAGAGTTGTACCCAGGGTACGGTTGGGTTACCTATACCTACATTATTGAGAATCCCGTGAATAAGGGGACACGATCTCTGCTTTGACAAGACGTGCCAATAAAACCGCTCCCCGAGACGTGGGGCGACGGGCTAGCCAACGGTTGGAAATAATAACCGGGCAGGTGTGATACAATGTCATAAACAGTTGTCAGGAGATTGGACTCGTGGAGTATTGTATTTTCTGCAATTATATACGCAGGTCCGGATACAATCGTCACATCCGAAGACTACTTTGGGGTTCGGAAGAAGGGGAACCCGCCTTGCAATGCCGAAGACAATATGCGTGCCGGACTCCTCGTCATTGAAGCCAGGTTCAGGGGCTACTGAGGGACTCCTGGACTAAGGGGTCCTCGGGCGTCAGGCCTATTATCCATGGGCCGGACTGATGGACTGTGAAGATACGAAGGCCGAAGACAATACCCGTGTCCGTATTGGACTCTACTTGGCGTGGAAGGCAAGCTTGGAGACCTATTATTAAGATTTCCTCCTACATAACCGACCTCATGTAACCCTAGATCTGTCCGGTGTCTATATAAGCCGGAGATCATAGTCCGAATAGGACAAATTCATTACCATATTCACATAGGCTAGACTTCTAGGGTTTAGCCATTACGATCTCGTGGTAGATCAACTCTTGTAACACTCATATTCATCAAGATCAATGAAGCGGGAATTAGGGTATTACCTCCATAGAGAGGGCACGAACCTGGGTAAACATCGTGTCCCCCGTCTCCTGTTACCATCGATCCTAGACATATAGTTTGGGACCCCCTACCCGAGATCCATCGGTATTGACACCGACAGCGAGGAAGGCGTAACAGCCTTCCTACCTCTCCCGCTGCCAAGTCCACCTCTAGCAGGCTTCTTTGTCCTCCCCTGACCACTCCCAGCCGAAGAATAAGTGCCTGTCGCAGTTGTCTGCATACTGTCTAGCAGCACTCTCCGGAGGGGTTGGGCTGGAATAATGGAACCACCTTGATGTCTACTACACAACCTTCTTCTTGTAGATGTTGTAGGGCCTCCAAGTGCAGACGTTTGTAGGACAGTAGCAAATTTCCCTCAAGTGGATGACCCAAGGTTTATCAATCCGTGGGAGGCGTAGGATGAAGATGGTCTCTCTCAAGCAACCCTGCAACCAAATAACAAAGAGTCTCTTGTGTCCCCAACACACCCAATACAATGGTAAATTGTACAGGAGCACTAGTTCGGCGAAGAGATGGTGAAAGAAGTGCAATATGGATGTTAGATATAGGTTTTTGTAATCTGAAAATATAAAAACAGCAATATAGCAAAAGATAAAAGTGAGCGTAAACGGTATTGCAATGCTAGGAAACAAGGCCTAGGGTTCATACTTTCACTAGTGCAAGTTCTCTCAACAATAATAACATAATTGGATCATATAACTATCCCTCAACATGCAACAAAGAGTCACTCCAAAGTCACTAATAATGGAGAACAAATGAAGAGATTTTGGTAGGGTATGAAACCACCTCCAAGTTATTCTTTCCAATCAATCCGTTGGGCTATTCCTATAAGTGTCACAAACAGCCCTAGAGTTCGTACTAGAATAACACCTTAAGACACAAATCAACCAAAACCCTAATGTCACCTAGATACTCCATTGTCACCTCAAGTATCCGTGGGTATGATAATACGATATGCATCACACAATCTCAAATTCATCTATTCAACCAACACATAGAACCTCAAAGAGTGCCCCAAAGTTTCTACCGGAGAATCATGACGAAAACGTGTGCCAACCCCTATGCACAGGTTCATGGGCGGAACCCGCAAGTTGATTACCAAAACATACATCAAGTGAATCACGTGATATCCCATTGTCACCACGGATACGCATGGCAAGACATACATCAAGTGTTCTCAAATCTTTAAAGACTCAATCCGATAAGATTACTTCAAGGGAAAACTCAATTCATTACAAGAGAGTAGAGGGGAGAAGAAACATAAGATCCAACTATAATAGCAAAGCTCGCGATACATCAAGATCGTGCCAAATCAAGAACACGAGAGAGAGAGAGATATATCAAACACATAGCTATTGGTACATACCCTCAGCCCCGAGGGTGAACTACTCCCTCCTCGTCATGGAGAGCGCCGGATGATGAAGATGGCCACGGTGAGGTTCCCCCGGCGAGTCTTGGAACAGGGTCCCGGTTGGTTTTGGTGGCTCTGGAGGTTTTGCGGCAGCGGAACTCCCGATCTATTCTCTGTTCTGCAAGTTTTAGGGTACGTGGAGTTATATAGGCAGAAGAAGCACGTCAGGGGAGCCACAAGGGCCCCACGAGGCAGGGGCGCGCCCCCACCCTCGTGGCTTCCTCGTTCTTTCCTTGACGTGGGGTCCAAGTCCATCCGGTAGCTTTCCATCCAAAAATAACTTCTCCAGTTGATTTCGTTCCGTTTTGACTTCGTTTGATATTCCTTTTCTTCGAAATACTGAAATAGGCAAAAAACAACAAATCTGGGCTGGGCCTCCGGTTAATAGGTTATTCCCAAAAGTAATATAAAAGTGGAAAATAAAGCCCAATATTTCCCAAAACAGTAGATAATATAGCATGGAGCAATCAAAAATTATAGATACGTTGGAGACGTATCAAGCATCCCCAAGCTTAATTCATGCTCGTCCTCGAGTAGGTAGATAATTTTTGATGCGGAGTGCTACTTGGCATAATTTCAATGTAAATCTTCTTAATTGTGGTATGAATTTTCAGATCCGAAAGATTCAAGACAAAAGTTCATATTGACATAAAAATAATAATACGTCAAGCATACTAACTAAGCAATCATGTCTTCTCAAAATAACATGACCAAAGAAAGTTATCCCTACAAAATCATATAGTCTGGCTATGCTCTATCTTCACCACACAAAGTATTTAAATCATGCACAACCCCAATGACAAGCCAAGCAATTGTTTCATACTTTTGACATTCTCAAAACTTTTTCAATCTTCACGCAATACATGAGCGTGAGCCATGGATATAGCACTATATGTGGAATAGAATGGTGGTTGTGGAGAAGACAAAAAGGAGAAGATAGTCTCACATCAACTAGGCGTATCAACGAGCTATGGATATGCCCATTAATAGATATCAATGTGAGTGAGTAGGGATTGCCATGCAACGGATGCACTAGAGCTATAAGTATATGAAAGCTCAACAAAAGAAACTAAGTGGGTGTGCATCCAACTCGCTTGCTCACGAAGACCAAGGGCATTTGAGGAAGCCCATCATTGGAATATACAAGCCAAGTTCTATAATGATAAATGCCCACTAGTTTATGAAAGTGACAACATAGGAGACTCTCTATCATGAAGATCATGGTGCTACTTTGAAGCACAAGTGTGGTAAAAGGATAGTAGCATTGTCCCTCCTCTCTTTTTCTCTCATTTTTTCTTTATTTGGGCCTTTTCTCTTTTTTTATGGCCTCTTTTTTTTATTTTTTTATTTTTCGTCCGGAGTCTCATCCCGACTTGTGGGGGAATCATAGTCTCCATCATCCTTTCCTCACTGGGACAATGCTCTAATAATGATGATCATCACACTTCTATTTTCTTACAACTCAACAATTACAACTCGATACTTAGAACGAAATATGACTCTATGTGTATGCCTCCGGCGATGTACCGGGATGTGCAATGACTCATGAGTGACATGTATGAAAGAATTATGAATGGAGGCTTTTCCACAAATACGATGTCAACTACATGATCATGCAAAGCAATATGACAATGATGGAACGTGTCATGATAAACGGAACGGTGGAAAGTTGAATGGCAATATATCTCGGAATGGCTATGGGAATGCCATGATAGGTAGGTATGGTGGCTGTTTTGAGGAAGTTATATGGCGGGTGTATGATACCGGCGAAAGGTGCGCGGTATTAGAGAGGCTAGCAATGGTGGAAGGGTGAGAAGAGTGCGTATACTCCATGGACTCAACATTAGTCATAAAGAACTCATATACTTATTGCAAAAATCTACAAGTTATGAAAGCAAAGTATTATGCGCATGCTCCTAGGGGGATAGATTGGTAGGAAAAACCATCGCTCGTCCCCGACCGCCACTCATAAGCAAGACAATCAATAAATAAATCATGCTCTGACTTCATCACATAATGGTTCACCATATGTGCATGCTACGGGAATCACAAACTTTAACACAAGTATTTCTCAAATTCACAATTACTCAACTAGCATGACAATAATATCACCATCTTCATGTCTCAAAACAATTATCAAGCATCCCACTTTTCTTAGTATTCAACGCACTCAAAAGGAAGTTTTACAAATCCTGAATACCAAGCATATTATTATTATTTAAGCAAATTACCATGCTATTTAAGACACTCAAAATAATCTAAGTGAAGCATGAGAGTTCATCTATTTCTTCAAAATAAAACCACCATTGTGCTCTAAAAGATATAAGTGAAGTACTAGAGCAATAACAAAAACTACTCCGAAAGATATAAGTGAAGATGAATGAGTAGTCAGATAATTATGCAAGTATGTGAAGACTCTCCCATTTAATAATTTAAGATATTGGTACTTTATTCAAACAGCAAGCAAAGCTAAAGAAAATAAAATGACGCTCCAAGCAAAACACATATCATGTGATGAATAAAAATATAGCTCCAAGTAAAGTTACCGATGAACGAAGACGAAAGAGGGGATGCCTTCCGGGGCATCCCCAAGCTTAGATGCTTGGTTATCCTTGAATATTACCTTGGGGTGCCTTGCGCATCCCCAAGCTTAGGCTCTTGCCACTCCTTATTACATAGTCCATCGAATCTTTACCCAAAACTTGAAAACTTCACAACACAAAACACAACAGAAAAATCGTAAGCTCCGTTAGCGAAATAAAACAAAACACCACTTCAAGGTACTGTAATGAACTCATTCTTTATTTATATTGGTGTTAAACCTACTGTATTCCAACTTCTCTATGGTTTATAAACTATTTTACTAGCCATAGAGTCATCAAAATAAGCAAACAACACACGAAAAACAGAATAGTCTGTAGTAATCTGTAACTAATGCAAACTTCTGGAACTCCAAAAATTCTAAAATAAATTGGTGGACCTGCGGAATTTGTATAGTAATCATCTGCAAAAAGAATCAACTAAATATCACTCTCCAGTAAAAAGTTTTAGCTAATCTCGTGAGCGCTAAAGTTTCTGTTTTTTACAGCATGATCATAAAGACATCACCCAAATCTTCCCGAAGGTTCTACTTGTCACAAACACTAATTAAAACACAAAACCGCATCTAAACAGAAGCTAGATGGATTATTTATTCCTAAACAGAACCAAAAAGCAAG
The DNA here is from genome assembly GCA_021605145.1 of Aegilops bicornis. Classification (NCBI taxonomy): domain Eukaryota; kingdom Viridiplantae; phylum Streptophyta; class Magnoliopsida; order Poales; family Poaceae; genus Aegilops; species Aegilops bicornis. Next base: position 55,543,119 of record CM038673.1, on the reverse strand, counting down.
AAACTAAAATAAAATTGGGTTGCCTCCCAACAAGCGCTAACGTTTAAAGCCCCTAGCTAGGCATGATGATTTCAATGATGCTCACATAAAAAAGATAAGAATTGAGACATAAAGGGAGAATCATGAAGAATATGACTAGCACATTTAAGTCTAACCCACTTCCTATGCATATGGATTTTTTGAGCAAACAACTTATGGGAACAAGAATCAACTTGCATAGGAAGGCAAAACAAGCATAACTTCGAAACTTTAAGCACATAGAGAGGAAACTTGATATTATTGTAATTCCTACAAGCATATATTACTCCCTCATAATAATTTTCAGTAGCATCATGAATGAATTCAACAATATAACGAGCACCTAAAGCATTCTTTTCATGATCTACAAGCATAGAAATTTTATTACTCTCCACATAAGCAAATTTCTTCTCATTCGGAATAGTGGGAGTATCATAAGATGCTTGAATACTATCAATTGTTTCCACATTAAAAGAGTAATGTTCAGAAAAAGGGTAATCATAATCATGACAAGCTTTATAAATATAATCACCACTACTTTTTATAGCATAAGTTTCATCACAATAATCATCATAAGTAGAAGGCATGTTATCATCATAACAACTTTGCATATCAAAGCTTGAGAGGCTAAAAATATCATCTTCATTAAACATAGCATCCCCAAGCTTGGGACAAACATTAATTGCAGCAAATATATTCTCAAATATGTCATCCTCATTAAACATAGCTTCCCCAAGCTTGGGCCTTTTCATATCATAAGCATAATCACTCTCATCATCAATAGTATGGGTAGCACCAATAGTATAACAATTATTATATTCTTCCAAGAAAGTGCCAAAAAGATTTTCAAGATCATAAGAAGTATCATTATCTTCCCAATCATAATCATCACAACAAGCAATAGGCATAACGAGATCATCATCAAGTGTATCATCTTCATTTTCATGAGGCACAGCAATAATAGGAGCAACTTTATTTGGGAGAGATACCTTTTTACCTCTTCTCCTTTTTCTTTTATTCTTCTTCACCACATCATGTGTGGGTTCAATCCTCTTTTTGGAGCTCCTTATTAATGAGATTGGTTGAATAGAAGGCTCCTCCTCGTTACCTGATTCATCATAAGAAATAATAGGAGGATATTGGGAAGTCTCTTCCCTTTCATTAGTATTCTCTTCATCCTCTATTTGTTTTCTTTTATTTATGTAATTGACAATATAAGGATTATCAATGCAATTCACCGCACAATACATATAAATTTTCTCTAGATCAAAATGAAGAACTCTATCAAGGGCAAATTTTGGAATAACCTTAGTTATACGTTTCATTTCTTCATAACCCAAAAGCAAACTAAGTTCATTATGATGTGCAAGGGAAATCAAGTCATCACAATTTTTGGACACGATATGATCATGAAAAAATTTGCATTGGGTACTAAATTGATCACGTTCATTGCAAAGTTCACAAGTAGGGCTAAGAAAAGAGAAATTTTCAACACATTCATCTAGCTCTTCTTGCAACAATTTGGTGTACTTATGCCTCTTGCAATATCTATCTTCCCTGTTTGGTGTGTACTTACAAATCCAATGTACTCCACAAAAATTGACATGTTTATAGGAGACATTTTCATCATAACAAGAGCAATCATCATTAGTACTATGGATATTCAAGGAGTTCATACTAACAACATTGCAATCATGCTCATCATTCAAAGATTTAGTGCCAAACAATTTAATGCATTCTTCTTCTAACACTTTGACACAATTTTCCTTTCCATCATACTCACGAAAGATATTAAAAGATGAAGCGTATGAGACAAACTCAATTCCATTTTCTTTTATAATATGAACTAGTGCTAAAACAATAAACAAAAAGATTCGATTGCAAGATCTAAAGATATACCTTCAAGCACTAACCTCCCCGGCAACGGCGCCAGAAAAGAGCTTGATGTCTACTACACAACCTTCTTCTTGTAGACGTTGTTGGGCCTCCAAGTGCAGAGGTTTGTAGGACAGTGGCAAATTTCCGTCAAGTGGATGACCTAAGGTTTATCAATCCGTGGGAGGCGTAGGATGAAGATGGTCTCTCTCAAGCAACCCTGCAACCAAATAACAAAGAGTCTCTTGTGTCCCCAACACACCCAATACAATGGTAAATTGTATAGGTGCACTAGTTCGGCGAAGATATGGTGATACAAGTGCAATATGGATGGTAGATATAGGTTTTTGTAATCTGAAAATATAAAAACAGCAAGATAGCAAAAGATAAAAGTGAGCGTAAACGGTATTGCAATGCTAGGAAACAAGGCCTAGGGTTCATACTTTCACTAGTGCAAGTTCTCTCAACAATTAACATAATTGGATCATATAACTATCCCTCATCACGCAACAAAGAGTCACTCCAAAGTCACTAATATCAGAGAACAAATGAAGAGATTATGGTAGGGTATGAAACCACCTCAAAGTTATTATTTCCAATCAATCCGTTGGGCTATTCCTATAAGTGTCACAAACAACCCTAGTGTTCGTACTAGAATAACACCTTAAGACACAAATCAACCAAAACTCTAATGTCACCTAGATACTCCATTGTCACCTCAAGTATCCGTGGGTATGATTATACGATATGCATCACACAATTTCAGATTCATCTATTCAACCAACACATAGAACCTCAAAGAGTGCCCCAAAGTTTCTACCGGAGAATCACGACCAAAACGTGTGCCAACCCCTATGCATAGGTTCATGGGCGGAACCCGCAAGTTGATCACCAAAACATACATCAAGTGAATCACGTGATATCCCATTGTCACCACAGATACGTACGGCAAGACATACATCAAGTGTTCTCAAATCTTTAAAGACTCAATCCGATAAGATTACTTGAGGGAAAACTCAATTCATTACAAGAGAGTAGAGGGGAGAAGAAACATAAGATCCAACTATAATAGCAAAGCTCGCGATACATCAAGATCGTGCCAAATCAAGAACACGAGAGAGAGAGAGAGAGAGAGAGAGAGAGAGATCAAACACATAGCTCTTGGTACATACCCTCATCCCCGAGGGTGAACTACTCCCTCCTCGTCATGGAGAGCGCCGGGATGATGAAGATGGCCACGGTGAGGTTCCCCGGCAGGGTGCAGTCTGAGGTCCCGATTGGTTTTGGTGGCTCGGGAGGTTTCTTGGCGGCGGAACTCCCGATCTATTCTCGGTTCTGGAAGTTTTAGGGTACGTGGAGTTATATAGGCGGAAGAAGCACGTTAGAAGAGCCACGAGGGCCCCACGAGGCAGGGGGAGTGCGCCCTAGGGGTGTAGGCGCGCCCCCACCCTCGTGGCTTCCTCGTTCCTTCCTTGACGTGGGGTCCAAGTCCATCCGGTAGCTTTCCTTCCAAAAATAACTTCTCTAGTTGATTTCGTTCCGTTTTGACTACGTTTGATATTCCTTTTCTTCGAAATATTAAAATAGGCAAAGATAAACAGCAAATCTAGGCTGGGCCTCCGGTTAATAGGTTAGTCCCAAAAGTAATATAAAAGTGGAAAATAAAGCCCAATATTGCCCAAAACAGTAGATAATATAGCATGGAGCAATCTAAAATTATAGATACATTGGAGACGTATCACACCCCTCCCAGTAGCGCTCGCAGAAGGATCGGGGCGCTCTGGACCCTTGCCCACCATCCTGTCAACACCTGCAATGACGAAAAGTAAACGAAATTAGTACAACATGAAAAATTTGGATACCTGACATGAACATAATAATATGTATATAATTTAAGTGTATCATAATAAAAATACACCCGATCAACACAAATATATATGGGGTCGGGGTGTGGTGTCAGGGTGTCGGGGTCGGGGTCTCGTGCCGGGGTCTCGTGTCGGGGTCGGGGTGTCAGGGTGTCAGGGTCGGGGTCGGGGTGTGGTGTTGTCACGCCCAAGATGCGACCCTATCCTAAAGGAACTCGAAGGTCCCACCAAGGATAGAAGCACATCTTGAAGACGCTTTTGCAAGGTGGATATCATTACATCAACATAACATAATAGTGGGGATACATCCAATACATACAATGTCACATGAATACAACAATACAACATACAAGATCAACATCCGACTACGGATGAATCATAAACATGAACTCAAACAATATCCACCCTGCTAGCCCAGGCTGCCGACCTGGAACCTATCCCCTGATCAAAGACGAAGCAGAAGAAGAACTCCAAACAAGCAAACATCGCTCTCGCGTCATGATCATCGCATAACCTGTACCTGCAACTGTTTGTGTAGAAATCTGTGAGCCACGAGGACTCAGCAATCCCATTACCATGGGTTTCAAGACTAGCAAAGCTCAAATGGGAAAGGAAGGGGTAAAGTGGTGAGGTTGCAGCAGCGACTAAGCATATATGGTGGCTAACCAGCATAAATGAGGCGAGAAGAGAAACAAAGGAACGGTCGTCAACTAGTAATGATCAAGAAGTGATCCTGAACTCCTACTTACGTCGAGACATAACCCAAGAACCGTGTTCTCCTCTCGATCAACCCGAAAAGAGACACTCACGATTCACGCTACGGTTGGTGTATTTTAGAAGAGTTTACTTCAAGTTTACTACAACGGATATTAACAAATTCCCATCGCCACATAACCGCGGGCATGGCTTTCGAAAGTTCAAACCTGCGAGGGTCTCCCAACTTAGCCCATGATAAGCTCTCGCGATCAACGAAGGATATTCCTTCTCCCGGGAAGACCCGATCAGTCTTAGAATCCGGCTACAAGACATTTCGACGACAATAAAACAAGGCCAGCAAAGAAGCCGCCCGATGCTTGAAACAATCCCGATAGGAGCTGCACATATCTCGTTCTCATGGCAACACCGGATGAGACATCCTACGAGTAGAACCAACCCTCAAGTTTCCCCAAGGTGGCCCCGCAGTCTGCTCGTTTCGGGCCAACACTTAGAGAAGCATTGGCCCGGGGGGGCTAAATAAAGATGACCCTTGGGTTGGCCGACCCAAGGGAAGGGTATAGGTGGTGGTGAGGCAAATGGTAAAACCAAGGTTGGGCCTTGCTGGAGGAGTCTTATTCAAAGCGAACTATCAAGGGGGTCCCATAAATCACCCAACCGCGTTAGGGACGCAAAATCCGGGAACATAATACCGATATGACGGAAACTAGAGGCGGCAAGAGTGGAACAAAACACCGGGCATAAGGCCGAGCCTTCCACCCTTTACCAAGTATATAGATGCATTAATAATATAAGAGATATTGTGATATCCCAGCAAAATCCTGTCCACCATGGAGCAATCTTCAACTTCACCTGCAACTAGCAACGCTATAAGAGGGCTGAGCAAAGCGGTAACATAGCCAAGCAACGGTTTGCTAGGAAGGGTGCAAAGGTTAGAGGCTGACATGGCAAATTGGGAGGCTTGAAGAGCAAATGGTAGGTAGCGCAGCATAGCGAAAGAACGAAGCAACTAGCATAGAAATGATAGTAATGAGATCCAAGGTGACGGTCATCTTGCCTGAAATCCCGCTAGGAAGAAGATCGAGTCCATGAAGAAGACGAACGGGTGAAGCCGAACCAAGCATAGACGAACGAATCCTCACGATCGCAACGAAACAGGAACTATCGAGAAGAAGCACACAACATAGTAAACACACCACACATGAACAAGACATGATGCACAACAAGCATGATGCATTACAAAGGCTACATGAAGCTACTCATGTCAAGAGATGATGCGAACAAGAGCAACACATCAAGGCAAGTTTAAATGAGGCCGGAAACAACATATAACAATTCCGGTAAGTCCTCATATGCAAATTTTGAAATTGGTCCAGATCTGAATAAACATTAAGTTGAAGTTGATAAACAGCAAGTTAAGATGCACCAAGAGGATCTACACGAAATTCTAGTCAAGTTACATATAAAGTTCATTTAGTTCGGAGCTACGGCCTAGAAGATATGAGCAAAACAAGTTAAACATGGCATTGATGCAAAATGCATACAAACATCAAGCGAACACCTCAAAACAAGGATGCAACATGATAACATGAAACTACATGAAAAATCAAGCAAGTTTCATATAGAGCACACTCAAAACGGAGCAACAGTTCAACACATACACCCTATACAAGTTTAAAGGACAAGCTGTCCAAAACAGCAACTAGGCATATTGCAAGCACCAAAACACTATGCTACAGCATGTAAACGTAAGAACAAAAGGAATGAGCATGAAGTACAGGTAAAGTATAACAAAACATGAACACTGAGCTATCTCCAGAAATTACTAGAGCATGCTCAAAAACACATGGCAAGATTGCAAATAATAACAGTTTCAGACTTTGCAGAAATAACATCATGTTGCAATGTTTAGAGCTATCAAACAACATGTTACAGGAACTTAACATGGCAAACAAATGCATGGAATGAATCTACTAATTGCATAGAACAAAAGTCCTTTAGTGACCATGAGACAAAAAGGATCAGAAGATATGATGGCACCCATGTAAACATGGCAAGTTATATGACAGATTCATACATGGCAGGAACAACAATAAGTAGGCATGTTGGTGAGCTTGAACCACACACCACAGAGCAACACATGGCATGGCAAGGCAACCAACAGTAAGGTGGAATATATATGAAGCTAAAAATGTCAAGAGCAAGTTCATAGAGTGCATGGATCACTAACAACAATCATGGCAACATTGAACTTAATGTTAACAGGCTGACAGCAACATTATTTAGCAATTTTAGAGCAAGATTACAACAAGTTACAGCAGGATATAATTGCAACCAGGGGCATAGATGGATAGAGCATGACATGTGTAACAAAACACCCTTAGTGACCATCTCCATATTATGCACAAATGACTTGTAGCAGCAGGTTAACATAGCATCATGATATAGCAGATTCAGACATGCAAAACAGCAACAGCAAGTACCCTACTTAAAAAGCTCGATACACTCACTACACAACTCACAAAAATATATAGATGGCACCACTGTGAAGATGGCATGACATAGTACAAAACACATGTAGACATCAACCTCATAGGATGCACACATCAAACATGGAAAAAATGACAAATGAGCATGTTATAACAGTTTCAGCAGATTAATATCACATAGCACTCTTGCAACGATGATTAAGGCATCAATATGGACTCAAATGAACATGACGCAATGTAACAAAATGTAGAGCATCTCATGACGAACGTTTTGATATATTATATGCATGAAACGGAGCAGTATGCACAGAGTTAAGATGCGATGAACAAGGCATAATAATACTTCAGATCTGGGGACGAGGACGAGCGGGACGGAGGGATTCCGGGACGGAGGCGCGGCCGTTTGGTTGGATGAGCGGGTGGATCTCATCCACCCGCGGTGGATCTGGCTGGAAGGACTCCGGCGAACTGGCGCGGTCGACGAGGCGGCGTCCTGAGGTGGGGCGGGTCCGGCGACCGGAGTCGGGGCGAGGTGGCGGCGGCCGGTGATGGCGGAGGAGAGAGGCGGGCGGCAGGCGACGCGTGACCGGCGGCAGGGCGGCGACGGTCGGCGCCGGAGGAGTCGGCGGCGGCGGGAGGCGCCTCGGCGGCGGCGTGACCATGGGCGGCAAGCGGCGGCGAAGACGGCGGGGCTCGGCGGCGAGGGCGCCGGGCGGCCAGGCGAGATTCGAGCGGCGGCGGCGCGAGGCTCAGGCCCGCAAGCTCCAGCTGGCCGGCGGCGGCGAAGTGGGCGCGGGGGCGCCACGTGGCGGCCTCCGGTTGGCTGCGGGCGGCGGCACGGACGCGTCCGGTCCGATCCGGACATGTCCGCCGGCGGAGAGGGAGCGGGGCTAGGGTTAGGCGGGGATTCATCCGCGAATTTCCGGGGAGGAAGACATATATATAGGTAGAGGGAGCTAGGAGTGTCCAAATGAGGAGCGGTTTTCGGCCACGCGATCGTGATCAAACGACCGAGAGCATAGAGGGGAGTTTGCTGGGTTTTGTGCCACTTTGGAAGGGGTGTTGGGCTGCAAAGAGAAGGGGGCTTTTGCGTTTACCCGGTTAACCATTGGAGTACCAAACGATCTCCAAATGGCACGAAACTTGACAGGCGGTCTACCGGTGCTATACGAAGGCCGCTTGACAAACCTCGGTCCATTCCGAGAACATTCTTATCTTCTTCTTCTCTTCTTCTTCTTCTCCTCCTCCTCTCCTCTTTCTTCTTCTTCTTCTTCTTCTTCTTCTTCTTCTTCTTCTTCTTCTTCTTCTTCTTCTTCTTCTTCTTCTTCTTCTTCTTCTTCTTCTTCTTCTTCTTCTTCTTCTTCTTCTTCTTCTTCTCCTTCTTCTTCTTCTTCTTCTTCTTCTTCTTCTTCTTCTTCTTCTTCTTCTTCTTCTTCTTCTTCTTCTTCTTCTTCTTCTTCTTCTTCTTCTTCTTCTTCTTCTTCTTCTTCTTCTTCTTCTTCTTCTTCTTCTTCTTCTTCTTCTTCTTCTTCTTCTTCTTCTTCTTCTTCTTCTTCTTCTTCTTCTTCTTCTTCTTCTTCTTCTTCTTCTTCTTCTTCTTCTTCTTCTTCTTCTTCTTCTTCTTCTTCTTCTTCTTCTTCTTCTTCTTCTTCTTCTTCTTCTTCTTCTTCTTCTTCTTCTTCTTCTTCTTCTTCTTCTTCTTCTTCTTCTTCTTCTTCTTCTTCTTCTTCTTCTTCTTCTTCTTCTTCTTCTTCTTCTTCTTCTTCTTCTTCTTCTTCTTCTTCTTCTTCTTCTTCTTCTTCTTCTTCTTCTTCTTCTTCTTCTTCTTCTTCTTCTTCTTCTTCTTCTTCTTCTTCTTCTTCTTCTTCTTCTTCTTCTTCTTCTTCTTCTTCTTCTTCTTCTTCTTCTTCTTCTTCTTCTTCTTCTTCTTCTTCTTCTTCTTCTTCTTCTTCTTCTTCTTCTTCTTCTTCTTCTTCTTCTTCTTCTTCTTCTTCTTCTTCTTCTTCTTCTTCTTCTTCTTCTTCTTCTTCTTCTTCTTCTTCTTCTTCTTCTTCTTCTTCTTCTTCTTCTTCTTCTTCTTCTTCTTCTTCTTCTTCTTCTTCTTCTTCTTCTTCTTCTTCTTCTTCTTCTTCTTCTTCTTCTTCTTCTTCTTCTTCTTCTTCTTCTTCTTCTTCTTCTTCTTCTTCTTCTTCTTCTTCTTCTTCTTCTTCTTCTTCTTCTTCTTCTTCTTCTTCTTCTTCTTCTTCTTCTTCTTCTTCTTCTTCTTCTTCTTCTTCTTCTTCTTCTTCTTCTTCTTCTTCTTCTTCTTCTTCTTTTCTTATTCTTTCTTCTCCTCCTCCTCCTCCACCTCCTCTTCTTCTTATTCTTCTTCTTCTTCTTCCCCTTCTCCTTTTTCCTCTTCTTAAACCTAGCACTAATTAACCTAAAACAAAACAGGAAAAAACTACACCTAAACCTAGCTATTCTTCTTCTCCTCCTCTTCTTCTAACTATTCTTAGTTTTTTTCATGACTAAACATAAACCTAAAACTAAACTAAACCTACGACCGAACTAAAAGTAATCTAAACTAAACTAAATTAAGAACCAAATAATAGTAATCTAAACTAAAATAAATCTAAAACAAAACTAAAAGCAATCTAAACTAAACAAACAGAAAAAAAGAGGAGAAGAGGGGTGCGGCCGGGGCTCACCTGCGGCGGGGTTGCTCGGCGGCGGAGGGGCGCTGGACGGGCGGAGGGGGCGCCGGGTGGTGGTGGCGACGGCGCCGCAGGGCTTTGGGGCGGCGGGGTGGTGCTGGTCGGGCGGTGGTGGCGATGAGGCCACAGGGCTCCGAGGCGGCGGGGTGGTGCTGCGGCGGGGTGGGGCGGTGGTAGCATGGGGGGTGGCGGTGAGGCTGGCCGAGGCGATGGTGGCGGCAGGGCATGAGGCTCCGGCGTGAGGTGGTCTGTGGCGGTGGGGTAGCGGCAGCGTCCGGGCGGTGGCGGTGTTTGACGGCGGCGTTGTGGGCGCGTGTGCGGTTGAGTTGGGAGAGAGAGGTGGGGCCGGAGAGACAGAGAGCAAGCATAGTAGGGGGAGACGGCCGTTAGCTGGGCCATTTCTTTGCCGTCTGCCAGCGGACGGCAAAGACCAGGCAGATGGCCAAGAAGCTGACCTAGCCACGCCGTGCCATGTGGGGCCCACCTAGCCCTTTGTCGTCTGCCTTCTAGCTCTTTGCCGTCAGCCAGCTGACGGCAAAGCAAAAGCGGACGATAAATAGACTTTTTGCCATTTGCCCATTCTTTGCCGTCCGCTATGTGGAAGCGGACGGCAAAGAGTTGGCAGACGGCAAATTACTATATTCCAGTAGTGTTGAGAGGTTCATGGGAGTCTTAGAGAAATATGTTCATAAATGTGCTAGGTCAGAAGGAAGCATCTCCAAGGGCCATCACAATGAGGAGGTCATTGAGTTTTCTATTGACTTTATTCCTGACCTTAAGCCGATTGGTGTTCCTGAATCGCGGCATAAGGGCAGACTGGATGGAAAAGGTACGCTAGGAGGGAATCAACTAATATGTATGGACGGACATTCTCTCACTGAAGCACGCTACACAGTTCTACTGAATTTCGCCTTGGTGGCTCCGTATATGGACGAACACAAGAATTTTCTACGCTCCAAACACCCGGGGCGGTCTGATGATTGGATTACACGTGAACAAATCAGGAGTTTTGCCGGCTGGTTGCAGACACGTACCATGCATGACGCCTCTATTGAAGATGACCTGTACTCGCTGTCCCAGTTACCATCTTCGAATATAATGACTTTCAAAGGGTACAAGATAAATTGTAATATATTTTACACGATCGCCCAAGATAAGAAGAGCACCAACCAAAACAGTGGTATCCGCTTTGATGTAACAAACAAGACGGGAAAGGAAACATATTATGGTTACATAGAGGACATATGGGAACTTGACTATGGACGTGGTTTGAAGGTCCCTTTGTTTTGGTGCAAATGGGTCGATATGACACGAGGCGGGGTGACGGAAGACCAAGATGACGGAATGACAACGGTGGATCTCAACAATCTTGCGTATGCAGACGAACCATTCGTCCTAGCCAATGATGTGGAACAGGTTTTCTATGTGAAGAACATGTCTACCAAGCCGAGAAAAAGAAAAGATAAGGAAGCGAATGCATCATACGATGAGCCAAAGCGCCACGTAGTTCTTTCTGGGAAGAGAAACATCATGGGAGTGGATGACAAGATAGACATGCCAGAAGATTATGAAAAGTTTGATGAAATTGCTCCATTCACAGTGAATATTGACCCGAGCATCCATTTAAATGATGAAGATTTTCCATGGCTACAGCGCAAAGGGACACACGCGAAGAAAAAGTTTCACACCCAAAGATCTGGGATGTGATCGGCTTCACTATCATCACTTTCTTCTGTGTTTCACACCCAGGAAGGAATCTCTATAATACTTAGGGTAGTTATGTGTTTTGGATGTGCAAGCAAATTCTGTCATGCATTTACTGATTTTTTTTAGCTAAATGACCCTGAAATTGAAAAGCATTTCAACTGAACTCAGAAAAGGTTGAAAGTTGGCATGGTATCATAATTTGAGCAACAAAGCATATGCAAAAAAGTAGAGAGGGTTACCGCAAAAACTGGATGCACTTCGTGTACAAAATGGACAATCTCTTTCGAAGTATCAGGGGTTCGGACGAAAACTCATCTGTTACAAAGGCATTTCATTTTTTAAATAACCTTAGCATTTTCAAATTGAATACAATGATAAAACGCACTAATATTAAACATAAGAAAAAATAATCACTGAAAAATCTATTTTCAGAGTCAAGTTATTCACAAACTAGTGATTCACACACATTTCAAATAATTCAAAATTTAAACTATTGAAATTTGAAAACTACCGGCACTAACAGAAAGTTTGTAATTTTTTGTATGTAAAGAAAAGATATTCACAAAGAAACTCTAAATACAACAGAAAACAACTCAAAAATAAATAAAGCAAAAAAATAAGAAAATAAAAAAGCCCGCCTACTGGGCCAGAGCGGCCTGCATACGACTAGAAACCGAACGTGTTGTTGGGCCAGGATGCAGGCCCAAGAAGGCCCGAGAGGCTGTGGCAACACAGAACAGGTAGGCCCAGTAGGCCTGCTTTGGAGAGGTGCGGACGCCCCTCGGCTAGCGAGGCGGGCTAAACTTGCCGCACCGCACCTGCGCCAGTGCACACCTTTAGTACCGGCTCGTGGCTCCAACCGGTACTAAAGGGTGGGTCTTTAGTACCGGTTGGTGCCACCAACCGGTACTAAAGGGGTGCGCTTCCCGCCGCTTGGCCTGGCCAAAACAGACCTTTAGTACCGGTTGGTGGCACCAACTGGTACTCAAGGGTGGTTCTATATAACAAAACACTTCAAAAAATTCAGTTTCTCATCTCTCCCTCTGCTTCTTCTCCTCTGCCCCGTCGTCGCCGCCGCCCCCGTCACCGTCCGTCGCCGTCGCCACCCGGCCAGCGTCCCGTCGCCGTCAAATCGTCATTGTCGCCGCCCAGCTGCGTCCCGTCCCGTACGCCACGCCCGTCATCCTGCGTCGTCCCCGCCTGCCCGTCCCGTCCCGTCATCGCCGCCTGCCCGTCCCCATCCCTGTAGTCACCGCTGTCGCCGTCCCGTCGCCGCCTCTTGTCGCCTCGCCTCGCCGCCGGTGAGCTCCTACCCGCCGCCATGTCCACACAAACACATTGTTTTTTAGTTATAAATTTTAGTTATAGAAAATTTTCTGTTTTTTGGTTATAGATATATCTATAGAAATGTTAAACATTTTTCTATTTTTTAGTTATAGGAATGTTAGAAATGTTATAGAAATGTTAGTTATATAGAAATGTTATAAATTTTTCTATTTTTTAGTTATAGAAATATTTATAGAAATGTTAGCAATTTTTCTGTTTTTTAGTTATAGAAATATTAGAAATGTTATAGAAATGTTAGTTATATAGAAATTTTAGAAATAGTTTTAGCTAGATGAACTAGATTAATGTCAAATTGTTAGACGATGATCGATGTTATAATTTTCACTACTAGAAAAACGACTATAGCTAATATGGACATTAATGGCTCACCATGTATGTGGTGCGCCACTGCTATATAGGAGTGGCGCACCATGTATAGGCGCACCAGGTGAAAAGTGCGCCATTACTAAGTTTGACCAAGGTTTGACCTAGCCATACACATAGTTATGGCGCACTTTGTATAATGGCGCACCTATACAAAGTAAGCCATAACTATGTGTATGACTGGGTCAAACCTTGGTCAAACTTAGTAATGGCACACTTTGCATAGGTGCGCCATTATTATGTCAAACTTAGTAATGACGCACCTATACAAAGTGCGCCATTACTAATTTTGACCAAGGTTTGACCAAATCATACACATAGTAATGGCACACTTTGTGAACGTGCGCCATTACTAAATGCACCCCCTGGACCGCCTTTTCAGTTGAAAAAATAAAAGAAAATGATGGAAATGTCAAACAAAATAAAATAAAATAAGTTTCCGATGTGATATGTGGTCTAGTTGTTGGGAAAATTTACAAATATGAATTTCGACTTTATTTGCAAAATCTCTGTGGAATTTAGTAAAATGGGCATAACTTTTCCATACAAACTCGGATTAAAAAGGTTTTTATATGAAAAATCATCTACTTGAAAAGTTATATCCAAAATCAACCGGGGGAACCCCGTTGAAGATTTTTAGAATCCCCAAAAACCTAACAAAATAAAAGATACGAGGCATTTAAGATCTAGAGGGGGGAAATGGAAAAAAAATTCAAACTTAGTAATGGCGCACCATTTGCTAGGTGCGCCACTAGTAACAGAAAAAAAATTAGTTTCGAATTTTTTTTGGAAAAAATGTTCAAAATATGATACGTAATATGACTGGGAAGTTTGAAATATTTTTTCAAAATTTTATCACCTTCATGAACATGAACAAAGTACTAGACATCAAAAAGGTTTATTAGGATTGATATGATAGATATATCAACAAGACCATGTTAGGTGAGCTGGTGCTGTAGTTGGATAGAACTTAGAAGTTAAGCGTGCTCGGGCTGGAGTATGGTGCTTTAGTTGGATAGAACTTAGAAGTTAAGCGTGCTCGGGCTGGAGTAGTGTGAGGATGGGTGACCTTCCGGAAAGTTTCACCACGGAATGCAATTTGACTTGAGATTAAGCATATTGACCCAAGATTAAGCCATAGTCACCCGAGATTAAGAAAAAAACAAAAAAATTGAAATAAAAAATTCTGAAAAAAAATTGAAAAAAAATTGTTAGTAATAGCGCACTTCTATGTGGTGCGCCATTACTAAGTCAGATAGTAATTGCGCACTTCTAGGCATAGTAATGGCGCACCTATAGTAATGGCGCACCAAATGTGCGTCATTAATATTTGTTACTAGTGGCGTGTTAATAGTGGCGCACCTATAGTGCGCCATTAATAGCAAAAACTGGTGTGCCACTAACAGATTTTTTTCTAGTAGTGTTTAGTTATAGAAAATTTAGAATTTGCATATAGAATTTTAGTTATCACAGTCCAGTCATTTAAAAAATGTTAATTTTTGCGGGCATATAGTATTTGTTCTCGACGATGCCTGGCCCGCATCCTCGTCGTCGACCCGTTCGCGACGACGTCCGGCTGACCCATGTCCGGGACTGGGCTTCACCGGGCTGGCACTGTGAGGTGCTACCTGGAGGGGCGCGCCGCTTTGTGAGGAACCCGGCTTCAGGTCTCGTCGTCGACCCTGATCTCCTTTGGTGGCCTTCGCATGGGCCACATTCGGTGCAGAGGGAGCCGGCCCTGCCGGAGGTGGTGTGTTGTCGTGTCAGGAGGAGGACGAGCACATCCATCGCTACATGGCTGCTATGGACGTCAGGTTCTCAAATATCTGGCAGGTTCTTTGGGTAGATGACCGGAGATATGATCATGTGATTGTTCCTTCTCTTTGGGTATCCACCGCCCCCGCCCCAGGAACCGCGAGTGGCCTAGATTCTTCTGTAATATTCGATCTTTATTAGCTACCTAGCCAGTGATGTATTCGATATATAATATTCGAGACGATGTATTCGAGATTATATATATTATTAGAGACGATGTACTCGAGATTATATATTATTCGAGACGATGTATTCGAGATTATATATTATTCGAGACGATGTATTCGAGATTATATATTATTTGAGACGATGCATATTATGTACTATATTCCTTATTGATTGCATCCATGCGTTGTAATTTGAATACCAAATTGGTTTATATTTCTTCTGTATTAGTTAAATAAAAGCTATGGCGGACAATACCGGCAGAGAGGGAGAAGAGGCCCTGTTCGAGATCATACGCAGCCCTAACAGGCCAGATGATCTGAATGAAGCAGATGACGGCTCCCAATATCTGAACAATATCGGAGGGGGTGATGATAAGATATTCGATCTGGACGACCGAGCTGATGAATTCATGAACTATGATTATGATTATGATGACGCAGACAATGATTATGATGACGAATACAATGTTGATCTTGAAATAAAAAAGACTACCGGCGAGGTATATTTATATAAGCAGGCATCTAGTCATCATCACATGTTTTTTTATTTGAAGATATATTAACGAATCAATCTTTCTTATTTCAGCCCTCCGGATTGAGCAAATCTGCTTCTACAGACAGCAGGAAAAAGCGAGGCTCGGGCAAAAAGTTGAAGGAGGGTGTAAAGTACAACATCGATTCCATCAAAGCTAGTGGCGAACCCCTCACGCCTAAGAACATTGCGAACAAGTTCGTTCGTCAGTGCGGAATTCTTGTGAAGGACCAACTCCCGATCTCCACTCAAGAATGGAAAGAGCCAAAAACTAAACCTCCATATGTTACTTTGGTCGACGACAGAGCAAAAGAAAAGCTTTGGGAATCTCTGATGGAACATTTCACCCTACCAGATTATTTCACTATTGCAGAGGTGCAAAAAGTCAAGGACGCTGCTCTTAAGAATATGGCAATTGCATTTAACACCCACAAGAAAACTGTATGGGCCAACTACGTCGATGCAGAAAGGAAGACTCCATAATTAAAGGGAACACTGGAGAAGCAAAGAGAACACTTGCCCGCTTTAGTGAAATTCAAGGAATCAGAATTATCTAAGGAACGGTCAAGAAAAAACAAGGCCAATGCCGCAAAAAAGACGCAGTTCCATAGGTTGGGGCCAGGTGGCTACGCGGTGGCATTGCCTAAGTGGGATAAGTCTGAGCAAGAGATGGAGGATGCAGGGGTCACTCCGGTTACTAGGAGCTGGCCCCCCAAGTGCAGAACTTGGTTCTATGCGCATGGGGGGCGTTGGACCCGAAGACATGCCTGGTTTCAAAGAAGGCAAGTCTAAAAGGAGCCGAAAGGAAGTTACTTGACAAAATAGAAGATGCTCGAAAGGGGGTGTTCACGCCCAACAGAGAGAACGACGAGCTTACGCGCGCCTTGGGAAATCTTGAACACCCGGGAAGAACACGAGGTAAGGGCATTATTCACTGGTATGAGGGCTTTCCGGAATGGAACGACCACTACAGGTGTCGTGCAAGAAAGAAGATGGAGGAGGAGAAGAAGAGGAAGCTGGAGGAGGAGTAGAGGAAGCAGGACGTAGAACACCTTCAAGGCCTAGAAGCAAGGTACGCGGACTTGGCACTCAAATTCCAGCAGCAGCAGCAGCAGATCGACTCACTTAGCCAGGAAAGGGGGTCTCAACAGCGGCAGCAGCTAGCGGATGGTCGTCCAGCATAGGATAGCACTGTCCCATCCATGCCGAGAAGCAGCGTTAGTTCCGCCGCGGGCGACGCACTGCTGGATAGATACCCTGTGGATGACATCATAGAGAACACTAACTGTGAGCTACACTTCAAAATGAAGAACATATCCATGAAGGTGGCGGACGCCGTTGCTTTTACAAATCCCCCCGAAGCAACCTTCCATTGCAACGCGATTCCAGCGAGGTATGCTCGGGTCTTGGTTGATGAGGTGGTGGACCAATATTCGGGGCTAGAGCTTAACATTCCTGGAGGTGACGACGAGCACACACTGGGAGAGGCCATACATCGTATCATCCTATGGAGAAAGGATTGCATCATCTTTCAAAGGCCACCGACACCCCGTGAGACGACTCCTCCTCGAAGTCCGCCACCGAGTCAACAGACTCCCACTCCTCCAAGTCCACGAATGCGTAAGCCGACTCCTCCTCAAAGTCCGCCACCGTGTCAGCAGACTCCCGCTCCTCCAAGTCCATGAACGCGTGAGCCAACTCCTCCTCGAAGTCAGCTACCATGTCAGCAGACTCCCGCTCTTCCAAGTCCACCAATGCGTGAGCAGACTCCTGCTCCAACTCAGCCATGTTAGCCGTCTCCGCCACCTCAGCAATCACAGAAGAGACACGCCGCAGCTATGGTGCATAGTGGTACGAGTCGAGGTAGTACAGGAGGTACAGGTGTAGGCAAGCGATTTAAATATGGTCCAAGCCTCTCTCCTCTAACTCAGAGGCCTTACGACATGACTGAGGAGCAAAACAATGCCATAGTGCAGGCCCAAGTGGACGCCCATTTTGGACCGAAACCGGCACCGCCGCCAAGGGAGAAAGTGCCTGAGAAAGTTATTGACCACTTTATTCATATGGCAAGAAAACCAGCTCCCAAGCCTGTTGACTCAGACTATGAGCGCCAAATCAGGAAGGCACATCGAGCACGACTACAGAAAGAAGCGAGCTCGAGCTCGAGCCAACAAGCAGCTGTCAAAAAATGCGGGTAAACCATTCCCCAGCTGGGAGAACAGGCGGCGCAATCGATCCCCCCGCTTGTAGTGCCAACAACACATG
This sequence comes from Aegilops bicornis, assembly GCA_021605145.1. Taxonomy (NCBI): domain Eukaryota; kingdom Viridiplantae; phylum Streptophyta; class Magnoliopsida; order Poales; family Poaceae; genus Aegilops; species Aegilops bicornis. The sequence goes on along the minus strand of CM038673.1, from coordinate 55,525,266 downwards.
AGAGTACGCGCGCCAAATATTATTGTGGGCAAACCGTTTACATTCCCCAGCAGGGCAATGTGGTAATAACCGAGGAGCATATAATGCAGGCTGAAATGCTCAAGATCATTGTTGGACAACTCCTCGATATCGAGCCCATGTCTCCGCTTAGAGAGGAGGAAATGAAACGGAAATATGTCCGGGGCCAACCTTTGGTCGAGCCAGACGAGGTCAAGAACCTCCCAACGATAATGTATGAATTGCATCAATGGTACATGAACATTACCAAGATTTCCAATCAAGAGTCCCTCGTGGTGAATGTCAAGGAGGAGCATTACTTCCATGAGAAAGTTGTGTCTGTTGAGTATTTAGAACTATTTCAGTTATTCAATCAAGATGCACTCGACAAATCTATAAATGGGTTGCTATTGTGCGTAAGTGATTTCTTTACGTAATTTAAGTCTCAAGCTAGCTGTAGTGATCATTTTGATCAATCATTACCAGTAATTATCCTCACTATATTCTTTTCTGTGGTATTATGCAGGATGAAGATGTATGAAATGAAAAAATCTGGACGCTATGGCATTGGATTCATTGACCCAAATACCGTTAATTAATACACAGGGAAAATTGCAAGTTGTCGAGCAAGTTTAGAGGAAAGCATGCTAGAGTTCTTGAAGCGCCTCAATACCAATGAAGATATACTACTTCCTTACAACTTCCTGTGAGTCACACTGTCTTGTACTACAAATTCTATTTTTGCTTACTAGCTAGCTAGATGTTAATAATTAATTTTATATGGTTTAGGGTAGTTGATTAGTGCTATGCACATGCCCGCTTAATTAAGACATGCAAACGTGTGCGCATGCAGTTTCCACTGGATCTTGTTAGACATTAAAGTTGACGAAGGAAAACTTGAAGTACTGGACTCACTACTTAAAAAAGAAAGTGACTACACCATCTTGAAGGGGATAGTCAATAGGTAATTTCAATCATTATTAACTATATCTCAGCCTATTTAGTTCGTCATTTCCTGATACGAACTATTTAATAACCCCTCTATTAATTTTCTAGCCGGCGGGCATGGCTTGGGCAAAGTTCATCAAGGTAACTCCAGGAAAATGGGCAGAAAAGTTGTTTTGGTATCAACCCAAGGTAAGTAATTAAGTAGTACTAGCTAGCTAGCTACCATCCCTTTAATTCTTGTTTCCATACCATTAATTAATTATCATGCTTGATTAATTATTACCTGATTAAATTCAATTCTCGTAAAGGCCCTGAAGCAGGCACCGGGGACTGATGTGTGTGCATTCTTCGTTTGCAAGAAGATTTGCATGATGGCGTCCGAAAGGAGCAGATCTGATAGACAGCAATTGGTACGTTTCACAGAACACTACTCACAATTTTTACATGATTATCGATATTCATCTCCTTCTTAACAGTTCCATGACGTGCGGGAGAAGCTCCTACCAACGGAGCGCATACGAGCACTTCAAGACGAAATAGCGGGATTTTTTCTCGACCAGGTCATAGATCCCAAAGGAGAATACTATTACCCGCTACCGCCCCCATGAACCACTTGTCATCGTGCTCCGAAGGCACCAAGGCAACATGTAGGAGAAATTGTATATATACATGCATGTGTATATGTGTGTGAATTTTAATGGTGTGTGGTTGTGAGACATTCGATGATATATATATATATATATATATATATATATATAAACACTATTTTGATCACGGGATCAGAATAATATTCTGATCACAACCTGAACTGCCTGAGTAACGCGCCTGAACTTCCCTCTGTACGAACCCGACCTTCGTGCTATCTTCGCAACCGTGGCTTCCCTGCGAATTATTCTTGTTAGTCGTGTTCTATATGATGTTAGTGTAATCTAGGAAAGTTTTTTAGGAACTAAATACCGTTTTTAAATAGGAATCTCGCAAGTTAGCGGATTTTGCTCTCGGGTCGTGATGAAATTGCGTTTTTTGCAATTTTACTTCCTGAGTTGTTCGTCCTGAACTTCTCCCAGTGCTAGGTTGAACTTCCGCCAACATTGCCCAAATGGGGCTTGTGATATAACGTTGGAAAGCTATGGACACCAGTATCATGACCCAAGTTAAATTTTGGGCAAAATGTAAGCTTTTTAAGAGCAGCTTCGAAAACCGTTTTTTCTTCATACAAAAAATGTGAATCGTATTGTCGATCGCATTTCTAAACCGTTTATCGGAATGAGGCAGATAATATGGCGTTGGAAAGCTGATGCAAAACTGCTCCTTCCAGATGTTGAAGGTTTTCTCTAATTCCCTACGGTTAAAGAGTAATTTCAAAAAATCCTTAAATTTCGTAAACCAAACAACCGAGCTCGTATTTTCGATGTGATTTCTAAACGGCTAATCCAATTGAGGCAAATGATATGGCGTTGGAAAGCTTATGAAAATGCGATACGTTTTTATTTAGAAAGATTTTTCTAATTTTGAACGATTTAAGAGTAATTTATAAAACGGTACAAGTTCCACCGAGTTTGTATATTTGATCTATTTTTTTAACCGTACGTCCGAATGCAGCAAACTTTTTGGTATATATTGTGTCTCCCAATTCTTTACTGTTTTAAGTAAATTTTAAAAATAGCTAAGAATGTATTTTCAACGTAATTTCTACAAACTTTATCGGAATGGGGCAAATAATATACCTTTGAAAAGCTAAGGAAAATATGAAACTTTTTCAGGTTGATGGTTTTCTGTGATTCCTGACCGTTTTCAAGTAATTTTGAAAATGGCGAGGGCATTCGTTCTGCCTTTATCGCGAAACAGATTCTTCGAAAATGCACCACGTGAAGAACCTGAACTTCTCGGCATCTCTACTTGAACTTCACTCTGTTTTTCACGTGCTTTTTTTGCTTGTAGATCTCCATCCACTGCTCGTAGCTCTCCATCCACTCACCGAAATTGAGCATGTGATATACCGATGGAAAGCTGCTGTAAACACGCAACTTTCCCATGTTGATCGTTTTTTCATACTCGCGACAATTTTAGAAGTTTTTCATCTCAAATTCATTCGCTATAGTAGTCGAAATTCGTGATGTTTTCACGTTGAACTTACGTGACGTATTTCGTTTGTAATTTTCTCATCCATTTTTCGTCAGTGTTACACAAATGATATTCTTTTTGTACAAACCTCTCTCACAATATTTTCTTTAACTTTCTCCGACTGAGGACTTGAACTTATAACAAAAAAACTTTTGTACTTTGCTTACTTTATTCTTTTTAATACAAAATGCACACCGTGTAGTATGTGAACTTCTGGCAGTTATCAATCTGAACTTCTCTCGGTTACGTGAAAATATCTGAGTTTTTTTTATGAATTTTTAATCTGAATTTTCTAATCCATTTTTATGAATTTTGAAGCGCTCTAATTTTAAAAGATGAACTTCTTGTTATTATATTTTTGAACTTCTTGTTTCCATTCATTAATTATGAGGAAAATATGAGTTTTCTATAATAATCGAACTTCTCCATCTTCTTAATATGGACTTCCTGGTTTTATTTCTTGATCTCTTTTATGAAATTTTGAAGTGCTCTAATATTAAAAGTTGAACTTCTTGTTATTTAATTTTTGAACTTCTTGTTTCCATTTTTTAATAACAAGGAAAATCTGAGTTTTCTATAATCATCGAACTTCTCCATCTTTTTAATTTGGACTTCCTGGTTTATTTTTTTTAGTAATGGAAAAAAATCGTACTTTCTGATAGACATCAAGCCACTCCATTTTTAAATTTGAACTTCTACATTTATTATAACAGAGAAAATCTTTTTTATAAAATTATTTGCTTTTTTTAATGACCTTCTTTGGGTTTGTAACAAGCATTGAACTTCTTCGTCTTTTTGATTTGAACTTCTCATTTTAGATTTTGTTTTTTTAAGTTGATCATCTTGGTTTTGTATTGAAAATTGAACTTCCTGATTATTTAAATTCGAACCTCTAGGTTTTTATATAACCCCTTTATAATTAAAAAGTTGAACTTCTTCGTATTTTTAATTTGACTTTCTTGGTTCTGTAATAAACATTGAACCTCTATGTTTGTGAAATTTGAACCTCTAATTTCTTTTGGAAACATGGAAAATGCTTTCTTTAAATAATTTTTTGAAGTACTATGTGTTTTAATTTTTGAACTTCTTGTTTAAAAAAAGAGATATAAATCCTTTTTTACAAACATTGAATTACGTTGTTTCTTTTAATTTGAACATTTAAGTTTTTATTTTGCTTTGTTCACACCACATCTATCCAAATTTCTTTAGGAAAATTCAAACATGGTCTGTTTTATTTGTTTTTATGAAACTCTTGTCAAATATTTTAGAAAGATATGCTTTTTTATAAAACCAAAGTTGCTTCATAAAACATAGTCAAATATTATTACATCATAAAAATCTCTTCTTTTTTTATAACATTATCATACCGGATAGTTTCTCTGTTCCTTTATGTTAACACAAATTTCATTTAGTAACACATGATTTAATACATATTGAACTGCTACTCCAGCAGCAAATACATGAATATGCCACACTTCGTTTTTGCCTCCAGTAGCGAAGCCTCCAGCAGCTCGAGTCTATGTGTCTTGTGTTTTTTGTGGTGATAGTAGTAACAATATTCTTGTTCGACCTGCCACAAGTTTTTTGCTTGACCTGCCTGATGAGTATAATGTGGATGACCTAAGAAAATCATCTATGTAATATTTTTCCCCAATTGTTTTTTCCTCTGCACCAGAACAAAATATCGAACAAAGGGGAAATGGGGAAAATCGTCATTGTGACATAAACCATCAGAAGAAGGCGGATCCATGGAGGCGGAGCAGCGGCATCAGGGACATCTGGCGGGTCGCGTGACGGCGTGTGCTGCTGGGGGAGGGAGGTGGAGGCGGCGGTGGGTGCTGGATGGGGCCGCGTCGTGGCTGCGCGCCTGGCGGAAGAAGGAAGGTTGGGGTGGCGGCCCGCTGGAAGGCCGGGAGGCGGCGCACCGTGGGGTGGGTGGCGGGGTAGAGGCGCGGTTGCTGGCAGGACCGCGACGGCCGGTGTCGGTGGTTGGGTGCGACATATGCCAAAGGATGGCTTATCATGGTGGGGGCGAGTAGGACGTCGCCGGTGCGTGGAAATGGGATGAGGAAAAGGCATGCACGCCGGCGGATCTTACCCAGCTTTAGGGCTCTCCGTGGAGATAATACCCTCTTGCTGCTGCTCATGGGTCTCCGCATGATCACTATGGCAAAGTGGGTACAAGGTTGCTACTTGAGATGTTCGGGGTGAGGAAGGAGAAGGGCACGGCTAGCTCTTTTCTTCCCTCTATGTGTGTCTAAAACTATTAGGGTCCAACCTCTTGCATGGGTGCCCCGGGGGGTTTATATAGGCCTACCCTCGAGGGTACAACGGTAATCCGGCTGGCCGCGGGTCCCAGCCATCTGTCTCTCAGGTCTCCGTCTTCTCCGCCGACTGCTGGGGCCCGCCGACTAGTGGGCCACGCCGACGGGCCCGGCATGGGGCCGACAGGCCTTGTCCTTGCCATGGTCTTGCCGACAATGATTAGACATCGTAGTCGCGCCTCTAATGACGCTGGCTTGGTCATGGGGTCATGGCAACAGTGCCGCTGCCTGACGGGCGATCATTGTTGTCATTCCCTGTCTTGTCTGGTTAATGGCGTGCGGGGCCCGTGGGAGGGGCCAGCCGACTCCTGGGGGCCGACTCCCAACGGGTCCGGCTTGTGGCGCTCTCGCCGTCTTCTACATCCCCGCCGACAGGCGGGTCCCGCCGTCTCTAGGTCGTACAGACAGGCCGTCGTGGGCTCAAGGCACCGCCTACGGGGCTGGCGTCAGGGCCGGCATGGCAACAGTGCCACGCCGGATGGAGATCTCCGTCGGTACGACGCAGCAGGCTATGCTCGCTTCGTGAACGGGCAGGGGATGGGCAGCGGCAACCGCACCCCATCCCGTCCGTAGTTGCGTAGGCAGGAGGTGGTTGGAGTCGCGGGCCGACTCCCCATAGCCGACTTCTCTGGAAGCTGCCAGTTGGGAGTCGGCTTCTCTCGAAGCCGTCCCTGGGACTCGGCCGTGAGGGGCAGTCGGCGGCCTTGCCGCCGATTCTCAAAAGGTGGCTCTTCGTCTTGGGGTCTTGAGGGGCGCAGCCTGCCCCGTTGTCTTGAAAAGTCCGGGCCTCGGGTTGGCCTACCCATGACCCAATACTCCGACAGTAGTCCCCGAAGCTGGTGAGGCGCCGAGGGCAACATGTCGAGGAGCCTCAACAGTTTCATCCTTCTGGTGGAAGAATCTGGGCCTCGCTCGCCGTCTTCCTCTAGGCCGACTACCTGGAGTCGGACTCACAGAAGGCCGTCTTGCTTCTTAAAGGGTTTGAAAGTCGTAGTGGGATCCAGGCAGCGTGCCTGATAAGCTTCCAGGAAGATGCCCGTTGCGGACCTTCGCGTGGCGCCACGCGGCTGGGTCAGTCTGCCCACCCACGCGCGCGACGGGACAGGCCGTCAGGCGAGGCCCGCCACGACCGCGCCCCGGCATGAGAACGGATCCGTTGCGGCCGTGCTGACGGTTGGGGTTCCCACGTTGTAACTGCGCGGAGTAACTTCGTGGGTTAAATCGTGGGGGGCGTGGGGTCCTGGGCGCAGTTAATCCCACGTCCGCCCCATTGGCTTCTCAGCCTATGAGCCTATAAGTAGGCGGGGAGGGGCGGCACGCGCCCATCTCCTGCTTCCCCGCTTCCTCTTGCCTCTTCTTCCTCTTGCCGCCGCCGCGCCAAACCACGCCACGCCGTGGCGATGAGCTCTTCCTCCGCTGCTGCACCTCCTGCCGCACGCTCCGGCGTGTGGGACGGCTCCGAGGTGGACAACGACCACATCGAATTCCTCCGCCAGACGCGCCGCCTCCCCAGCAAGATCCTAGTGCAGACCCGTGCCGCGCCGGCGGGAGAAATGTCGCCGGCGCCGGAAGAGGGCGAGCGGGTCGTATTCTGCTCGCACCTCATGCGCGGCCTAGGGATGCTGGCGAGCGGTTTCTTCCGCGCCTTGTTGGAGTTCCACGGGCTCCAGCCGCACCACCTCACTCCGAATACGGTGGTGCTGCTGGCTGCCTTCGCCACCTTGTGCGAAGGCTTACTCGGCGTTCTCCCCACCATCGAGCTGTGGGGGGGATTCTTCCAGTCCAAGCTCGGCACGCACGTCGCTGGCGTGCCGGCTCTGTGCGGCACCTTCATCGCGATGTGGAGATCGGTGGCCGACAACCCGTTTCCCACCATTCCTCTGATCAAGTCGGTGAAGATGTGGCAGCGATCCTATTTCTATGTGAACAGCGTCGCTCCAGAAGGCGGCTGGGTCAATCTGCCGCCTTACGAAGCCGGCGTACTGGCGGGGAGGCTCCCCAGCTGGTCCCACCAGGCCAGGACGCTGACTCCTGCTGGTGCCGCCGCCGTCGCGCGACTCCGAGTGCTGACGCAGTCGGAGGGCTTGACCGGGGCCGACCTGCTGGCCGCCTTCGTGGCGCGCCGAGTCCTTCCGCTCCAAGGCCGACCTCATCTGATCTGTCAGATGAGCGGCCACCGGGACCCCAGTCGACTGTGCTCCAAGGACATGCCTCACGTGGAGGTGGCGGACACGGTGAACTACATTGCGAACTGCAATCTCACAGCGGATTGGCAGTTCGGCAAGGAGCCGTCCTCGCGCGCCAACCCCCCACCTGTGGTAAGTCGTCTCTCTTCCTCTTCTGTTTTCTTTTTCAGCCGAATCCGACCTCTGATCTTTTTTGGTTTTTTCGAGTTAGAACCCCCTCATGCAGCCTTCAGCCGGCACCACGGGGTCGGCCCGTGAGTTCGTCCCCGACCGGGAGGAGAGCGACGTCGACGACCCTGACTTGGGGGCGGCGGCGATGGAGGCCTACGCCGAAGGAGGAGGAGGAGGAGGAGCTGACGACTTCAGGCCCTCGGCCACCTTTGCCGACTGGCCTGAAGATGACGGCAAGGGGAAAGTCGCCCCGTGCCGCCAAACGAAGGTCGGCCAGCCAAGCGCGAGTTCCTCCGCCGGCTTGGGTGGTCGAGGCGGCGCGAAGAAGCGCCGGGCCGGGCCGAGCTTGCTTGGCGGCCGGTTGAAGAAGTTCAAGGGGGCGGCCGCGACCAAGCGGGAAGAGGCGGTCGCAAAGGCCAACCGCTTCCGCAAAGAAGTGAAAAAGCCGCCACTGGTCTCCGCGTAAGTGCTTCCGCTTTTGTCTTATTTTCTTCCACTGAATCTTGTCCAAATATTTTATACGTCTTCCTCGAATGAGGGCTCCCCTTACTTTAGAGAGGGTCGCCGCCGCCTCCGTCATGGGGTCGGCAGAGACGTCCGCCACTACTTGGCGGATTGACCCCACCACCGACCTCCGGGAGGCGACGGAGCAGAACGCGCAGGAGAAGCGCGACGAGGAAGAAGCCGCCTGCCTGGAGAAGGCGGAGGCCGAGAAGGCGGCCTCAGCCTGCAGGAAGCTGGATGAGGCCGAAGCCGCTGCCGTCAGCAAAGCGGGCGAGCCGAGGAGGCCGTGCGCCTCCCATCGGCGTTGCTCGTCACCCCGCTGAGCTCCGCGCCGCCGCCCCCGGAGTTCACGGGGCAGACTGAGGGAGCCGGTGGCGAGCACCCCATGAAGGAGAAGGAAGGCGGCGAGGCCTCCATGTCGGGCACGGCCATGCCGCCGCCGCCGCCTCCGCCCGTCTGAGGCCAGCGAGGTAAACAGCAGTGGACCCGCCGGTGCCGCCCGGCCGAAGACGAGGCCGTGGCGGCTGCTCCTTCAAGTCGCCTCGCCCGATGCGCCGCCCGTCTTGAGAAGGCGACTTTGGCGCCACGCCTTTGAGACCGGGCCGCCAGCTCGCCATCCTGCATACCGAGGCGACAAGCACCACGCCCGTTGGGTGGGTGCGAGATGCGGCAGTGCCCACCGAACTCGGCGCTTCGACGCTCAGCGGTTGCGAGCCGAGGGCGACGCCATCCAGAACTGCACCAAGGCACATCTGGCGTCACGAGCCGCCGTTCGGGTATGTTTTCTTCTTTGAGTTTATTCTTGTTCTTCTCTGTGGGGGCGCGCCAGCGCACCCACTGGGTGTAGTCCCCGAGTTTCAGGCCAGCTGCTGAGCAGGCGGCTCGGAACTCCATCTGGTGAATTCCAAATATTTACCTTTGTCTGAAATGCTTATCACAGGAGTATCACAACCTCCGCATCACTGCCTTCAACCGCAATGTTGAGGAGCTGGGCAAGCGGACTGCTGACTTGTCGAGGAGCCGGGGTGAGTCTTCTTTCTTCTTCGTGGGGGCGCGCTGGCGCACCCGCAGACTGTAGTCCCCGAGATTCGGGCCGACTGCTGAGCAGTCGGGCCGGATCTGCCCAGCGACCTTCTTAGTTGACGACTTTGACGTCCTTTTCTTTTTACTCTTCAGAGGCCAACGCCACTCTCCGACGGCAGCTGGGCGAAGCCGACACCGCCTTGCGTGCCAAGGGGGAGGAGTGCAACAAGCTCGCTGCAGAGCGCGACCTGTTAGCTACGCAGCTGGTGGAGCAAAGGGAGCTGCTTAAGAAGGCGCATGGCGAGGCGGAGAAGAAAGAGGCCGCTCTCCTGGCGGAGTTCGAAAGCAAGCGCTCCTCCTGGACTGACAAGGAGGCACAACTGACCTCCGGGTTCCATGAAATCGAGGACATCGTCGACGATGAGTTTCTTTACTTTCTTTCTTTGAGCCGCTGACTATAGTTCGGGCTGACTCCTGATTTTTTGACTTGCTTCTTTTTCGTCTTGGCAGACTTCTTCACCGGCCATACGCAGGCGGCCAATCAAGCCATCGAGGCTGATCGCGAGGCGTGGAGGGCAAATGGTGTGGAGATTGCTGCCAACGCCCCCTGGACCCTTGACGAGCAGCTTCTGAGCATCGAGGCTCGTTTGCGGCCGGCCCATCGGATGTTGCGCCGGCTTCAACGTGTCGGCGCCCACGCGATCGTTGCCCTATGGCCAGACATGCCGGTTCTGCGCACTCCCAGTCGGACTGCCGACTGGCTGGAGGTTGCGGCTGGCCGTCTTGAGGCCTGGAAGGGTTCCGCGGCCCGGGCTGGAGCGCGCCGGGCCTTGGAATTCGTCAAGGCGTGGTATCCAGGGTTGGATCTGGACCGGCTGGCCGCGTTCCGGCCAGAGGCCCAGGCGGAGCTGCTGGCTGCAGAAGACACCCTCATTGAGCGTGCGGCGGCGATCGCCGACTACACGGACACCAGCATCTTCGTCCCTGAGTGGGCTGAGGACGGCGGGGAAGTGCCGCCGGAATGGTTCGGGATGAACCCGGATTATGACGAGGACTCGGCGGAGGTGATCGGCTCCAGCGCCGAGGAGGAAGGCGAGGCGGAGGAAGGAGGTGAGACGGAGGCGCCAGAAGATGGAGCGGGCGACCAGCCTCAGTTCCACCGTGCCTCCAGCAAGGAGCCGCGCCCGACTGGGCCGTCTGCCGTCGGAGATGATCAAGCCGAGACTGCCCAGTCGGCCGCCCCGGCGCCTGACACCGCCGTCTCCTCCGCCCCTCCAAACCCGTCTGCCGCTTCCTAGGTAGCCGTCCTGCCTTTATTTTATCTGCTTTAATAGTCTTTGAAAAACTTGTTAATTCGCACAATTCCACCCGCGGGGTGTATTTTGAGCTTCTGCTTGAAGATTCGGCCAAGGGCCTATGTTGTGTAAATATTTATCCTAATTCTATCTTTCCTTGCTCATTGCTCCTATGGCTTTTTCCTTTGCCGCCTTCCCTTAGTCGCCGCCTTGCCAGTCGGACAACCGCTCTGCGGACTGCCGTTTGGATCAAGTGCTTGGCTACTCTTGGGAAGGCAAGTACTTGGCCATTTTTTAGAGTCTTTTTAACAAGTTGGATAGAAAGCGGTAAGCTGACTACTCAAGAGTCGTCTTTGCGAAGACAGGCTGGAAGCCGGCTTAAGCTATGTTTATGCTTTGGGTCCTTAGCCATTTTTCATGTGGGCGCCCATTCTTCCTCACTCCTGCCCACCAAGCCGCTCTCATGAAGCTGCGGCTTCGACAGGAGATGGCTTAGGCACCACACACTACTTGTCCATTGCAGGAAGCATTCCATAGCTGAGGCGGCGAGTCCCCGGGTCGACTATTCGAAACCGGTGCCAAGCGGCATAACAAAGAGTAACATACTCGAAGGCATAATTCTTATCATACAGATAACAAAAAAGGGGCAGTCCCCGAGCTCGTCTCGGGGGGCCTGAAGTCTTGGTACTTTAACACAAAAGGTAGCGTGGTACATACTGCATCAACTGTAAAATCTTCGGAGAAGATTTGCATTTCATGGCCGTTCCATCTCTTTGCCGGAGTCGTCTCTCTTGCGTGCTCGGGGCTTCTGAGCGTTGATCAGGTAGTAGGAGTCGTTGCCCAGCACTTTGCTGATAATGAAGGGGCCTTCCCAAGGCGCCGACAGCTTGTGTTGGCCGGCTTTTCGCTGGATCAGTCGGAGCACAAGGTCGCCCTCTTGGAAAGATCTCGGCCTGACCTTCTTGTTGTAGTAGCGGTGCAGGCTCTGCTGGTAGATGCTGGACCGGCTGAGTGCCAACAGCCGGCCCTCTTCCAGCAGATCGATGCCGTCTTGACGTGCTTCTTCTGCTTCCTCCTCGGTGTACATGGTGACTCGCGGGGAGTCGAACTCTATGTCCATTGGGATGACGGCTTCTGCACCGTAGATGACGTAGAAGGGTGTGAAGCCGGTTGACTTGTTTGGAGTCGTGCGCAAACTCCAGAGGACGGCTGGCAACTCATCAAGCCAACAGCCGGCCGAACGCTCCAGTGGTTCGACCAGTCGAGGCTTGATGCCAGACAGGATGAGGCCGTTTGCTCGCTCCACCTGGCCGTTTGACTGCGGATGGGCAACGGACGCTAAGTCCAGTCGGATGCCTTGTGTCGCGCAGAAACGGGCCAAGGCGCCTTTGGCAAAATTTGTGCCATTGTCGGTGATGATGTTGTGGTACGCCGCATCGAGTCGTGATGTCGGCGATGAAAGTCACTGTAGTTGGACCATTCAACTTCTTGATGGGCTTTACTTCTATACACTTGGTGAACTTGTCCACCGCGACAAGTAAATGAGTTAGGCCACCTCGTGCTGCTTTGAATGGTCCTACCATGTCCAGGCCTCAAACAGCAAAGGGCCAGGCGATGGGGATAGTCTTGAGTGCGGAAGCCGGCACGGCTTGGAGCGGAACATCCGCACCCTTGCATTTTTGCACTAATTCCTTGGCCTCTTCTAGGGCAGTTGGCCAGAAGAAACCGTGTCGGAAGGCTTTGGCGACGAGTGCTCTTGAGGCCGCATGGTGTCCTCACTCACCTTGATGAATGTCTTCGAGAATCGCTTGGCCTTGCTCTGGCTCGACGCAACGCTGGTAGACACCAGTAATGCTGCGCCTGACTAGCTCTCTGTTGACTATGGTGTAGGCTGCCGCTCGGCGTTGTACTTGCCGAGCCAAGATTTCGTCGGTTTGTAGCTCTCTGCTCACTAGGAACTTCAGGATGGGCTGGGCCCATGAGGGTGCTGCTATTTCTTCAACTGCCAGTACTGCTACTTGGACGAGGGCGGCTGGTTGGAGGCGGCGGGCGGAGTCCGCCGCTTCTTTGGATTGATGAAGTCCCCGGGCTGACTGGTGCAGTCCTCGGGCCGAGCTCTGGAGTCTTTGCAATGGTCGCCGCAGTCCCCGGGCCGGGTTCTGAAGTCTCCGGGCCGGCTTCGACCGCGGCATTCTTGGGGCCATCTGTAAGAGTTCTCGTGCCGTCTGCTGAGGCTCTTGAGTTGGATCCGACTTCTTCAGGGGGAGCCGGCACGAAAATGGAGTCTGATTCTGGTGAAGGCTTGACAGATGGCTTGAGGAGGCGCTGAAGGGCGACGCCGGATGGTATTACTGGCTCGGGTGGAGCCGATTCGTGCTGTGGTATCTGCTTGGTCGTTGTCATTTCTTGGCACGTGAAGGAACTCGCACCCCTCAAAATATCCATTGAGTTGTTGTACCAGGAAACGGTAGCTCGCCATGTTTTCATCTTTGGCGTCCCAATCGCCAGATGACTGTTGGACCACCAAGTCGGAGTCGCCATAACACAGGATCCGGCGAATGCCAAGTTCTTTGGCAAGCCGGAGCCCGTGAATGAGCGCCTCATATTCGGCGACGTTGTTGGAGGCGGCGAAATGGATCTGCAGCACATATTTGAGCTTGTCCCCTTTGGGGGAAGTGAGGACAATGCCAGCTACCAAGCCGGTGCGCCTCTTGGAGCCATCGAAATGCATCCGCCAATGGGTGGAGTCGGGCGCTGGCGACAGGTACTGGGTCTCGGCCCAGTCGACGAGGAAGTCGGCCAGTGCTTGCGACTTGATGGCGGTGTAGGACTGGTAATAGATGGTGTAGGGGGCCAGCTCTATGGCCCATTTGGCCACTCGGCCAGAAGCATCTCGGCTTCCGATGATCTCGGCTAGTGGGGCTGTCCAAACCACAGTGATTGGATGCTCTTGAAAGTAAGGCTTCAACTTCTTGGCGGCAAAGTGCACGCCGTAGCACATCTTTTGGTAGTGGGGGTAGTTCTGCTTGGAGGTCGACAGTACTTTGGTCTCTGGAAAGGTAGCACCTTGCCTTCCTCCTTGCGCTCAACTACAATAACTGTGCTGACTACCCGGCTGGTGGCGGCAATGTACAGGAGCATGGGCTCTTTAGGAGTCGGGGCCACCAGCACAGGGGGAGTAGACAACATTTTCTTCAACTGGAGAAAAGCTTCGTCCGCCTTGTGGTTCCATTCGAAGAAGGTGGTCTTCTTCATGAGCTGGTATAAAGAGAGAGCTTTCTCGCCACCGGGTGATGAATCGGTGATGGACGCCAAGCAGCCGGTGAACTTCTGCACATCTAGCAGTCGGCGGGGTACTTCCATCCTCTCGATGGCCTTGATCTTCACAGGGTTGCACTCTATGCCGCGTTCAGAGACCAGGAAACCAAGGAGTTGGCCGGCTGGTACTCCGAAGACGCACTTCTCAGGGTTGAGCTTGATCTGGAATCGGCGCAGGTTCTCAAAGGTTTCCTTAAGGTCTTCCAGCAGTGTTCCACGTTTTTCCGTCTTCACCACCACATCGTCCACGTAGACGCATGCGTTTCGCCGAAGTTGCTCGAGGAGGCACTTCGCATGCAACGCTGAAAGGTGGCGCGGCATTCCTTAAGCCGAACGTCATGGTCGTGCAGCGTAAGGCTCCAAACGGCGTGATGAAGGCGGTCTTGATCTGTCACCGGGTTCAACTTGATCCGGTGATATCCTGAATATGCATCTAAGAAGCTCAACAGCTCGCATCCGGCTGTGGAGTCTATCACTGATCAATTCTCGCAGAGCTTAACGGGTCCTTGGGGCAAGCTTTGTTGAGGCTTGTGTAGTCAATACACATCCGCCATCGCTTGTTCTTCTTGATGCAGGACCGGGTTTGCTAACCATTCTGGAAAGAACACTTCCATAGTGAAACCGGCTACTAGGAGCCGGGCTATCTCTTCTCCAACAACTTCTCTTCTCTTCTGACAGGCGGCGCAAGGGCTGCCTGACGGGCTTCACATCAGATCGGACATGTAATTTGTGCTCGGCGAATTTTGTCGGTACACCTGGCATGTCTTTAGGGGACCATGCGAAAATGTCCTGATTCTCATGGAGGAAATCGACAAGCTCGCCTTCCTATTTTCTATCAAGGTTTGCACCTATGACAGCGTACCTCTCCGGGTGCTCCGGGTCCACGGGTATCTTCTTCGTTTCTTTGGCCGGCTTGAACGAGCCCTCAGCTTTCGACTCCTTGGGGTTGGGCGATATTTCGGGCTGCTTGCCGGCCATCGCCACAACCCGATCAAGAAGCCACTTCTCAGCTGCGATCACCAGGGACTCGGCTAGCCGACTGCTTTCAGCTGCGCAAGCGGATGACTTTCTGTAGTCGCCGGCTACGGTCGGAATCCCCTTGGAACTCGGCATCTTCATCTTGAGATAGGCGTAGTGGGGGACCGCCATGAACTTGGCCAAAGCAGGTCGGCCAAGCAGAGCGTGGTACGGACTTTCGAGGTCCACCACTTGAACCAAACTGCTCTCGGCGGAAATGATCTTTGTCCCCAAAGAGGACATCTATCGAGATCTTGCCGATCGGTGAGCAGGAAAGGCCAGGTACAATGCCGTGGAACACAGTCTGGCTGCTCTGAAGCTGTCTTTGCTTGATTCCTAACTTCTCCATCGTGTCCTTGTTCAGGATGTTGATGCTACTGCCTCCGTCTATCAGCACTCGCGAGAAGCGAGCGGCCCGCCTATCTGTGGCAAGGGTGGCTCCCAAGACCAGGGCGTAGGATCCCGGACTTGGCATCACCTCTGGGTGGTCAGCTCTGCTCCAACTGATAGGCCTCTCAGACCAATGCATGAATTCTGGAGTATCTGATGCTACGGCATTCACCTCTTGCTGCTGCAGCCGCCTGCTGCGTCGATCGTCGGCCACACTGGTGAACACCACATAGGCTCCGTGCTATTATGGGTACTCATCTTGCACTGCGCCGACTGGCCTGACAGCCGGCTACTGGGGCGGCGGTGGAGGCGGCGGCCCAGCAGGCGGGGGAGGCAGGAGGCCGTCTCCCTTGGCGATCCTGGTGAGCGTTGGCACTTCCGGGTTGTGTGGTTTGACGGCTTGACCGCTATGGAACTTGGCAGGACCATCTAGAGTTCCGCCAGAAGAGAAGGCCGCAACCAGTTGACTTGCCGCCTTTACATTGCTTGGCCGGAGGCTGCCCCTCCATTCTTTGGTCTTCAATATGCAGAACCTGCCGGGCCTTGGAAGCCGGCTGTGGGGCCTTGCGCTTGTGATCGTTCTGTTGCTGTCGCCGACTGGTGTCTCCAGCCGGAGTTCTGGGAGCCTGAGCAGCCACTTTGCCAGTCGCACTAACTTCAATCTCTGCCTTCATGGAGGACTCGGCTGTAGCGTACTTGTCTGGTATGATCAGCAGCTCGTCGAGGGTCTCCGGCTCGTCACAAAGGAGCTTGTGCTTGAGGAGGGTGCCTTCTCTGCACCCGGCGGTGAAGTACTCGATAGCTTGCACCTGGTGCACGCCCTCACAGGAGTTCCAAAGCTCGGCCCAGCACGTGAGGTAGTCACAAGTCGACTCGTTGGGGCCTTGCACGCACAAGGAAAGCTGGCGAGGCTTGGGAGGTCGCTTGTACATGCTTGTGAAGTTGCGGACGAAGGCGTCGGTGAAGTCGACCCAGCTGTTGATGCTGTGGGGCTTCAGGCTGTTCAGCCATGTCCAGGCCGTGCCCTGGAGCATGAGCGGAACATACTTTACGGCAACACGCTTGTTGTCGTTCGCTATGTTGACGGTCGTGGAGTAGTCGACCAGCCAGTCTTTCGGCTTTACGGAGCCGGTGTACTTGGGCGTATCTCGGGGGAGTGTGAACCCTCTGGGAAAGGGCTCCTCTCGGATGCGAGGTCCGAAACAGGGCAGACCCAACTCGTCCTCTTCTTCCAGCGCCAGGGATCGGTGGAGTCGGTCGATCTGGTGGCGGGCGTCGTTTTATCCGACTCCCTCTCGGCGGCCAAGGCGGTCGCCGAGAGTCGGATGCTCGACGGGTGGCGGGGAGACTCGCCTTTCTCGGCGAGGAGAAGGAGGCAGATAGTCGTCCCGCCGTTCCACTGCTCTTGGGCGGCCGTCTTGGTCGCGCTCGATGGAGATGTGAGTCCGACTGTGGCTGACAGCCGGATCCTTGTTTTTTCTTCCGCGGACACCTCCAATCGGTGTCCGAGACGTCGCGCCTTGATTTCGGCGGGGAGGCAGGTCGTCGTTTTGTTGTTGCAGCGCCTCTGTGCGGCAGCCGGCCTCGTTCTGCACGGCAGCCGCGTCGAGGAGCTGCTGGACTCGCTCCGTCATCAGGCGGCGCTCTTCACCCTCGAAGTTGTCCAGCTCGTCCGCCGCCGCCTGGGCGGCGCGGATGTTCTCCGCAGGCGTGGCGTACATAGGGCGATTGGCCCCGAACAGGTTGGCGATGGCTACGCCGCGCTGTTGGATCGCGCCTAGGCGGCTAGGCCCAGTCGGGGCCGGCGAGCCACCCACAGCATGATCCATCTCACCCTGGTAGGCTTCTGACAAGCGTCTCATGCTTGCCAGCTTCTTCGCGCCTTCGACGAGCTGAAGGCGGCGTGCCTCCAGCATCTCGGTGTCTGCGTCTTCTGGAATAGGCGCGGTCAGGTCTTGCAGAGCCGCGTCGAGAGGGCCATGAGCTCCTTCGCCGGAATGCTCTCCATGACCGATGACTAGCACTTCTGTGACGGTGCTTCCGCCGCTTTTCGCGCGAGGGAGCGGCTCATCATAGACAACCACGTTGGTGGGGAACGCGCCGAGCGACGCGGTGTCGGAGTCGACCAACATCGGGTCGGTGGAGCCTACGGATTCCAAGTCCATGGCAGGCTCGCCGGTGATGTGGAGTTGGTCGAGGAGGCCCGTGAGGAGGCTCTCGGGGCCGCCCGTGCCTGCGTCGGATGCAGGCTCGTCGGAGAGGTGAACCTCGCCGACAAGTTCGGCGAGGCAGCTGGCCGCGCAGGCGATCTCAGCGCCGTGCAGCGCGTCGGTGCAGACTCCGTCTGGCGTGCCGGGCTGGCTGCGCTCGCCAGGGAGGAAAAGGGTTCCCGTCCAGAGCAGGTCTCCGGACGACGGTGCACCTAGCCCCACGGTGGGCGCCAAATGTCGAGGTTTGGATGCGACATATGCCAAAGGATGGCTAATCATGGTGGGGGCGAGTATGGCGTTGCGGTGCATGGAAACAGGGATGAGGCGAAGGCATGCACGCCGTGAGCTTACCCGGCTTCAGGGCTCTCCGTGGAGATAATACCTCATCGCTGCTCTGCGGGGTCTCCGCATGATCACTATGGCAAAGTGGGTACAAGGTTGCTCCTGGAGCTGTTCGGGGTGAGGAAGGAGAAAGGCACAGCTAGCTCTTTTCTTCCCTCTATGTGTGTCTAAAACTATTAGGGTCCAACCTCTTGCATGGGTGCCCCGGGGGGTTTATATAGGCCTACCCCCCGGGGGTACAACGGTAATCCGGCTGAGCGCGGGTCCCAGCCGCCTGTCTCTCAGGTCGCCGTCTTCTCCGCCGACTGCTGGGGCCCGCCGACGGGCCCGGCATGGGGCCGATAGGCCTTGTCCGCCGCGGGCGGGTCTTGCCGGCAGCGGATTACTGTAGCCGCGCCTCTAATGACGCCGACTTGGTCATGGGGTCATGGCAACAGTGTCGCCGCCTGACGGGCGATCACTGTTGCCATTCCCTGTCTCGTCTGGTTAATGGCGTGCGGGGCCCGTGGGAGGGGCTGGCCAACTCCTGGGGGCCGACTCCCAACGGGTCCGGCTTGTGGCGCTCTCGCCGTCTTCTGCACCCCCGTCGACAGGCGGGTCCCGCCGTCTCTGGGTCGTACAGACAGGCCGTCGTCGGCTCAGGGCGCCGCCCACGGGGCTGATGTCAGGGCCGGCATGGCAATAGTGCCGCGCCGGATGGAGATCTCCGTCGGTACGGCGCACTGTGGCCATTCCTGCCCTTCATGAATGGGGCAGGGATGGGCCGCGCGGCGGCCGCACCCCATCCCGTCCGTAGTTGCGTAGGCAGGAGGTGGTTGGAGTCGCGGGCCGACTCCCCATAGCCGGCTTCTCTGGAAGCCGCCAGTTGGCAGTCTCCTTATCTCGAAGCCATCCCTGGGACTCGGCCGTGTGGGGCAGTCGGCAGCCTTGCCGCCGATTCTCAAAAGGCGGCTCTTCGTCTTGGGGTCTTGAGGGGCGCAGCCTGCCCCGTTGTCTTGAAAAGTCCGGGCCTCAGGTTGGCCTACCCGTGACCCAATACTCCGACAGCCGGATCCGCAGGCGGCGGTGGAGCGGCAGCCGGATCCCTGGGCGGCGGCGGTGCAGCGGCCGGATCCTTGGGCGGGGGACGGCGCAGATGCTGGTTCTTGGGGCGGGGGCGGCTGATAATCCCCAAGTGCAAGGAATCATCGTAGCAATTTCCAAAGGTGGAAGTGATAAGTATGGAGTGTCGAACCCACAAGGAGCTAAAGGTAAGATCAATATTCTCTCAAGCCCTATCTGCCATCGACATTTAATTTCACGCAATCAACGTTTGCTTCCAACTAGAAACGAGAAATAAAACTACGTTGTGGGCATGAAGAGGATAACTTTGTATGATATCGAAGAGCTAAAATATAAAAGCAGGTGTTGTTATCATAAAGTTAGAATATATTACTAAATATTATAAATAGCGAGTGTGGAATAATGGTGGATCGGTGTGCGGAATTGTCTTAGCAATCGTTAACAAGACCAGTAATCACTATTGCACTTTCATATGAGGGAGAGGCATAAGCTCACATACTTTCTCTACTTGGATCATATGCACTTATGATTGGAACTCTAGCAAGCATCCGCAACTACTAAAGATCATTAAGGTAAAACCCAACCATAGCATTAAAGCATCAAGTCTTCTTTATTCCCATACACAACAATCCCTCTTACTCGGGTTTAAGCTTCTATCACTCTAGCAACCCACTATAAGCGAATGATGAATGTATTGCAACACCCTACAGCGGGAATCCCTCACGCTTGCGCGACACGGAGGGCACCATAGGACAACACCAAAGTAAACCATACAACTCATACCAATCTAGATCATCAATCAACCCACAAACAAAAGATATCTAGTCAAAACATCATAGGATAGCAACACATCATTGGATCATAATATGTGGCATAAAGCACCATGTTCAAGTAGGGGATTATAGCGGTGTGCGGGAGAGTGGACTACGTAAAAGAGATGAGGATGGTGATGATGATGGTGATGTTGATGAAGACGATCACCGTGGCAATGATTCCCCTCCCGATGGCACTCCGGCGCCACCGGAAGAGAGGAGGAGAGGTTCTCCCCCTTGTGCTTCCTCCTCCATGGCCTCCACCCTCTGGTCCTTGGCCTTCATGATGATGAAGACCCCTCCGGGATACTCCTCCATGGCCACCGGTGATGATGGCCCCCTCCGGCAGGGTGCCGGAGAGGGCCCCGATTGGTTTTTCGTGGCTACAGAGGCTTGCGGCGGCGGAACTTCTGATCTAATCTCCGTTCTGGAAGTTTTAGGGTACGAGAGTATATATGGGTGCAGGGAGGACGTCGGTGGACTTCCGGGCTGGCCACGAGGTAGGGGGGCGCGCCCCAGGGGGGTGGGCGCGCCCCCCACCCTCGTGGGCAGCCCGGGACTCCCCTGGTGAGCTTCATGTACTCAATGGGCTTCTTCTGGTCCAAAAACAGGTTATGTGGAGTTTCAGGTCTTTTGGACTCTGTTTGATATTCTTTATTCCCATACGCAACAGTCCCTCTTACTCGGGTTTGTGTTTCAGTCACTCACCAACCCACTATAAGCGAATCATGAACGTATTGCAACACCCTATAGCGGGAATCCCTCATGCTTGCGCGACACGGAGGGCACCATAGGACAGCACCAAAGTAAAACATACAAATCATACCAATCTAGATCATCAATCAACCCAAAGACAAAAGATATCTACTCAAAACATCATAGGATGGCAACACATCATTGGATCATAATATGTGGCATAAAGCACCATGTTCAAGTAGGGATTACAGCGGGGTGCGGGAGAGTGGACCGCGTAAAAGAGATGAGGATGGTGATGATGATGGTGATGTTGATGAAGACGATCACTGCGGCGATGATTCCCCTCCCGATGGCACTCCGGCGCCACCGGGAGAGAGGAGAGGTTCTCCCCCTTGTGCTTCCTCCTCCATGGCCACCACCCTCCGGTCCTTGGCCTTCATGGTGATGATGGCCCCTCCAGGATACTACTCCATGGCCACCGGTGATGATGGCCCCCTCCGGCAGGGTGCCGGAGAGGGCCTAGATTGACTTCTCGTGGCTACAGAGGCTTGCGGCGGTGGAACTTCCAATCTAGGTTTCTTTCTAGAAGTTTGGGTATGTATAGAAGAGTTTTGCGTTGATTTCATGTCAGGGGGGTCTCCGGGTTGTCCACGAGGCAGGGGGGGCGCGCCCTAGGGGGGTGGGCGCGCCCCCACCCTCGTGGGCAGCCCCGGAATCTTTTAGCCTGCTTCTGGTACTCCGTGGGCTTCTTCTGGTCCAAAAATGATTTCCGTCAAGTGGCACGTCAATTGGACTCCGTTTAGTTTTCCTTTTCTGCGATACTCTAAAACAAGGAGAAAACAGAAACTGGCATTAGGCTCTAGGTTAATAGGTTAGTCCCAAAAATCATATAAAATATCATATAAATGCATATAAAACATCCCAGAAGGATGGTATAATAGCATGAATACTTCATAAATTATAGATACGTTGGAGACGTATCAGCGGCGCGGCGGCCGAAGCTCCTACCGGATGTGGAAGGTTACGGGGGAGTCAGGGGCGCGGCAGCGGCGGGGGGAGGCACGGCGTGGTGGCGGGTGGAGGCTGGGCATGGCGGTGGCGAGTGGCAGGCTGTCCGCGGCAGCAGGAGGAAGGTAGGGAGAGAAGGTCGGGAATTTTGTAATGGGCCATTCGGGAGGTGCATAGTGGGCAAGTTGGGTTCCTATTATTCGGATCTCGGGAACACCTCGCGGCCCCTATATAGGGCACTGTGATCAGAATAAGTATTCTGATCCCAGGATCTGAATAGTGTTAGTATATATATATATATATATATATATATATATATATATATATATATATATATATACATATATATATATGATCAGTTCTACGAGAAATTCTATTTATATATATATATGCATAACGTGTACAATATGTAGTATCGTAAAATGCCAGCAAACAAAAATATTAAATGGAAAAAACAAAATTAAAGGAAAAATAAAAAATAAAACCAAAACCCCTCAAATATTTTAGTACCGGTTGGTGTTACCAACCGGTACTAAAGGGCTCCCCGCCCCCAGCGCTGGCTCGTGCCACGTGGGTGCACTTTAGTGCTGGTTCGTGCCTAACCGGTACTAAGGGGGGGACCTTTAGTCCCCACTCTTTAGTGCCGATTGCGGAACCGGCACCAAAGGCCCTTACGAACCTGTGATACATCCCGGTTTTGCACTAGTGCTTTTAGATAGTTCCTAAAACAAGTCAGGGACCTTCTAGAAGATTCACAATACTGTGGCTCGAACGCTCAGATGGGCCGGCCCATTCAACGATTTTGTGTGTGATTGCCCGGTTATTTGCCGTAACCCGGTTATTTGCCATAACATGTGGCAAATAGGAAATTCCGTACGTTCAGGGAGCAACGTCAAATAGACTGCACCATGCTTAGAAGGCCACCTGACTGAGCCACCACATTGTCACACATAGAAATAGGAAAAAACTCACTGGAAAAAGAATGGCAGTGCATGGGATCGAACAATGTAACTCCCACTTCTAACGACTTGCGCTAGCCACACAAGCAGGAGCATGCCCACCTACTTGCAAAAGGTGTGGTCATTTCATAGATGTCAAAAAATAGACCATGTTCAACTGAGGGTGTCCGGGTAGGGCAAAAAACTCCGTCTCATCGCATGTTCTTTCTAGACATCCTTGTAATGGCCCCAATTTTTCCATGCCCTTTTATGCCCCAATTTTTTTTATTTTTGACAAGTCTTACATTTTCTATAGTTTTATTGGTGAAAAAAGGCCAATAAATGGCCGGACGTGTCGCAACTTGCATATGGTGTCACAAATCGTTCAAACTTGACATGAATGCCCATGATGGGCATGCCCACCATCCTGCAAAAGTTGGGGTCATTACAAGCATGTCAAAAAATATACCGTGTTCAACAAAGGGTGTTCGAGTAGAGACCAGAAGGGTCTGTTTGAAAGCATGTTGTTTTTTGACATCCGTCGAATGACCCCATTTTCCCACCAGTTTCTATGACCAATTCAAGGCATCATGGCAAGTGAAGGAAATATGCCCTAGATGCAATAATAAAGTTGTTATTTATATTTCCTTATATCATGATAAATGTTTATTATTCATGCTAGAATTGTATTAACCGGAAACTTAGTACATGTGTGAATACATAGACAAACAAAGTGTCACTAGTATGCCTCTACTTGACTAGCTCGTTGAATCAAAGATGGTTAAGTTTCCTAGCCATAGACATGAGTTGTCATTTGATTAACGAGATCACATCATTAGAGAATGATGTGATTGACTTGACCCATTTTGTTAGCTTAGCATTTGATCGTTTAGTATATTGCTATTGCTTTCTTCATGACTTATACATGTTCCTATGACTTTGAGATTATGCAACTCCCGAATACCGGAGGAACACTTTGTGCTACCAAACGTCACAACGTAACTGGGTGATTATAAAGGTGCTCTACAAGTGTCTCCGATGGTACTTGTTCAGTTGGCATAGATCGAGATTAGGATTTGTCACTCCGATTGTCGGAGAGGTATCTCTGGGCCCTCTCAGTAATGCACATCACTATAAGCCTTGCAAGCAATGTAACTAATGAGTTAGTTGAGGAATGATGCATTATGGAACGAGTAAAGAGACATGCCGATAACGAGATTGAACTAGGTATTGAGATACCGGTGATCGAATCTCGGGAAAGTAACATACCAATGACAAAGGGAACATCGTATGTTATTATGCTGTTTGACCGATAATGATCTTCGTAGAATATGTAGGAACCAATATGAGCATCCAGGTTCCGGTATTGGTTATTCACCGGAAACGTGTCTCGGTCATGTCTACATAGTTCTCGAACCCGTAGGGTCCGCACGCTTAATGTTCGGTGACGATCAGTAATATGAGTTTATGTGTTTTGATGTACATAAGGTAGTTCGGAGTCCCAGATATGATCACGGACATGACGAGGAGTCCCGAAATGGCCGAGACATAAAGATCGATATGTTGGAAGCCTATATTTGGACATCGGAATGGTTCCAGGTGAAGTCAGGATTTTACTGGAGTACCAGGAGGTTACCAGAACCCCCCGGTAAGTGTGTGGGCCTTATTCGGCCATAGTGGAGAGAGAGAGAGAGGAGACCAGGGCAGGCTGCGCGCCCCGTCTCCCTCTGGTCCGAATTGGACTAGGAGGGCGGGGCGGTGCCCCCTTTCCTTCCTCCCTCTCTCCCCCTTCCTTCTCTCCTAGTCTAACTAGGGAAGGGGGGAATCCTACTCCCGGTGGGAGTAGGGCTCCTCCAGGGCGCGCCATAGGAGGGCCGGCCCTCCCCCCCCCCCCCCCCCTCCACTCCTTTATCTAAGGGGGAGGGGGCACCCCATAGACACAAGTTGATCATTGATCTTTTAGCCATGTGCGGTGCCCCCCTCCACCATAATCCACCTCGGTCATATCGTAGCGGTGCTTAGGCAAAGCCCTGCGTCGGTAGCTTCATCAACACCGTCATCACACCGTCGTGCTGACGGAACTCTCCCTCGAAGCTCTACTGGATCGTGAGTTCGTGGGACGTCACCGAGCTGAACATGTGCAGATCGCGGAGGTGCCGTACATTCGGTACTAGGATTGGTCGATCGTGAAGACGTATGACTACATCAACCGCGTTATCATAACGCTTCCTCTTACGGTCTACGAGGGTACGTGGACGACACTCTCCCTTCTCGTTGTTATGCATCACCATTATCTTGCGTGTGCGTAGGAAATTTTTTGAAATTACTACGTTGCCCAACAGTGGCATCAGAGCCAGGTTTATGCGTAGATGTTATATACACGAGTAGAACACAAGTGAGTTGTGGGCGATACTAGTCATACTGCTTACCAGCATGTCATACTTTGATTCGGCGGTAGTGTTGGATGGAGCGGCCCGGACCGACATTACGCGTACGCTTACGCGAGACTGGTTCTACCGACGTGCTTCGCACACAGGTGGCTGGCGGGTGTCAGTTTCTCCAACTTTAGTTGAATCGAGTGTGACTACGCCCGGTCCTTGTGAAGGTTAAAACAACACACTCTTGACGAAATATCGTTGTGGTTTTGATGCGTAGGTAAGAATGGTACTTGCTCAGCCCACAGCAGCCACGTAGAACTTGCAACGACAAAGTAGAGGACGTCTAACTTGTTTTTGCAGGGCATGTTGTGATGTGATATGGTCAAGACATGATGCTAAATTTTACTGTATGAGATGATCATGTTTTGTAACACAGTTACCGGCAACTGGCAGGAGCCATATGGGTGTCGCTTTATTGTATGAAATGCAATCGCCATGTAATTGCTTTACTTTATCACTAAGCGGTAGTGATAGTCGTAGAAGCAATAGTTGGCGAGACGACAACGATGCTACGATGGAGATCAAGGTGCCGCGCCGGTGACAATTGTGATCATGACGGTGCTTTGATGATGGAGATCAAAGGCACAAGATGATGATGGCCAATATCATATCACTTATATTGATTCCATGTGATGTTTATCTTTTATGCATCTTATTTTGCTTAGATCAACGGTAGCATTATAAGATGATCTCTCACTAAATTTCAAGGTATAAGTTTTCTCCCTGAGTATGCACCGTTGCGAAAGTTCGTCGTGCCAAGACACCACGTGATGATCGGGTGCGATAAGCTCTCACTACTAGGGAAAAGCTTATACACAGAATCTTACCAGCAACGCGCTTTAAAATAAGGCGTTGCTACTACGTAGCAGTAGCGCGCACACACAAAACTCGCTGTTGAAATAAATGTAGCAGTAGCGCGCTCACTCTAAGACGTGCTACTGCTCTAATTGCCACAACGCACCGCGAGGCTAGTTCTAGCAGCAGCGCGTAAATAGGAAGAGCGCTACTGCTACGGATCATAGCAGCAACACATTTCCTCAATAACCGCTACTACTAAGTTTACTACAAAAAATTAGTCCCACCTCGCTCCGTGAAGAGAGTTTCTACCACCTTAAATATGTTATTTCTCAAACTTTCACAAGCACTTGGTCTTCATAGAACTCTATGTGTAGAATTTGTGGCTGCAATATGAGTCTTCACCGGTTCCTAAACCGATGAGGACTCATATTGACAAATCAGATTGTACACAAAAAGATCATTGATGATCAATGTATTTTTTATGTATATTTTTACATGCTGACACATACTAGTAGCGTGTTCTTTGTGAAAGGCGCTACTGCTAGGTCGTTTAGCAGTAGCGCCTTTCTCTATAGCGCGCTACTGCTAAGCCATTCCATCTCCCATCCCCCACTCTCCTCTATCTGATCCACTCACACTGACTGGATCTCCCCCTCAACCCCCCGCGCCGGTCCTCCCCCGTCGGCCCTCCTCACTCTGCACAGCTGTCACCTCCTCCTGCTCGCTAGACTCGGTACCGGCCTCCTCCTCCGTCCTCCCTCCACTCGCCGCTGGCCGGCCCCTCCTCGATCCGCCTTCCTCCTCCGTCTTCCCTCCACTCACCACCGGCCGGCCCCTCCTCGCTCTGCCTTCCTCCTCCGTCCTCCCTCCACTCACCACCGG
This sequence comes from Aegilops bicornis, assembly GCA_021605145.1. Classification (NCBI taxonomy): domain Eukaryota; kingdom Viridiplantae; phylum Streptophyta; class Magnoliopsida; order Poales; family Poaceae; genus Aegilops; species Aegilops bicornis. The sequence goes on along the minus strand of CM038673.1, from coordinate 55,498,783 downwards.
CCGGCCCCTCTCGCTCCGCCTTTCTCCTCCGTCCTACTCTATTCTCCCTCCTCGAGTCGCCCCTCCTTCTCCCTCCTCCCTCCTCCATCCACAACCCCTCCTCCCTGCTACATTTTGATTTAGTAGGCTAGTTCATATGCAACATTTTGATTTAGTTGATATGATTTAGTTGATTTAGTAGGCTAGTTGATTTAGAACATTTTGATTTAGTTGATTTAGTAGGCTAGGTTATTTAGTATGCACCATTTTATTGTTATTTTTTCTATACATGGATAGCTAGATGCTTTTGTTTTTCTGTAATAAGTTATTTTTGGCAAAATGTAGGTGCCAATTTAGTTAAATTTGCCACTTGTTTTTTGATCAATTATCTTAGGCAATAGGGGCCAAATTAGATGAAATGTCTTTTGTAGGTGGTACCCTGATTTGGTAGATATTTGTGAAAAGTTTTTTCGGCAATAGGTGCCACCGAAATGCTTTGGTTGGTGGTACCTTGTCATCTAATACGTTACTAGATCTTAGGATTATAATTGTCCATCAAATTGCTTCTCGCGGAACAACCAAAAATATCACATGCTACTGTTTTTTTTCCTGTGAAGTGGATCGTTAATCCTTTTCTCATATTGCTTTAGGAAAATGGTGCCACCACCACCACCACCATGTCAACTGTGCAAGTCAAGGTGTGCCAGCAGCCTTGCAACTGGCAAGCTGTTCGACATCTACTTCCAGCCGAGTTTTCGTCATGCGGCGGTAAGAAATTAGATGAAATGTAACAACTATTTTATTTTTAGTGTTGGCATTATTGCATTGTGTTATTTTGCTCTTTTTACACAGATCGTCCCATGCAATGTGAGGTTGAAATTCAACAAGCTGACAGGACAAACTGTGACATTTGAGGCTCCTGGAGGGCCGTACACTATGGAGGTCGAGAAAGGACGCAATATTTCGCAGATCGGAGGAGATGGATGGACCCATTTCCTCGCTCGCATGCGTCTTACTGGTGCTGAGTTGATCAGCTTCTCCTTTAGAGCAGAAAGACCCAAGATGGCTGTCATTTATATCAACCTGGTGGAAGATGATGAAGATGACGAAGATGATGAAGATAATGAGGACCCACTCGATGAAGATGATGAGAACCTACTTCATGAAGCCATCATAGCTCAAAGAATGAGGCTGAGCGAGGAGGAGGTGTGCAACCTATGGGACATAATTCCATACGTGATGACTTTGTTGGGGTGCCATTCGTGACCCGCCTGACAAGTACCATGGTCGATCGGCATGAAATGGTATGTTATACTGACTGTAGTAATTTGATGATGATGATGATATATATATATATATATATATATATATATATATATATATGCTTTATTGTTATACTTACAAATGCCAATTATCCAATTATATGCTTAGTGAATCCGATGATATGCTTAGTGTAGAGTCCAATGATATGATGTGTGGAATCTAGTCGATGATATGCTTTAGTGTAGAGTCCGATCACATGCTTATTAGTGTAGAATCCAAGGAACTATTAATAGTGTAGATAATCCATATATACTTATTAGTAGAATTAGTGCTTAATTAGTACAAATGTGTAGTACTGTGTCTTTTGATAGTGTAGAAATGTATACTTAATAGAAATATATTTGCAAGAGTATGTGCGAGGCTATTTATTAATTGATATGTTTTTCTTATTCAGAAATTGCCAAAGAACCTATCTGTGAGTTGTGATATCGAGCATGACGAAGAAGGCTCAGCTGGACTACGCCTTACCGCAAGGGGCTCTGTCACCACCTGTACTTACCGCACGGACACAGACGGTCGCACACACTTAAACTCGGTTGGGTGGAAGAGATTCCTCGTTGGCAATAATCTTCATGTTGGAAAGGCCATCCTAATTAATATCAGGAACACCCACCGCCCAGGCTTGAGGATGATGATTGTCGTGGAATTTTCACGGCAGTTGTCCTAGTGAATGGACTTAGTCGTGGAGCCATCGCAACTAGGAAGCAAGAAGGGGTTAATCGGGACAAAGGACACGAGGTTTATACTGGTTCGGCCCCTTACGGTGAAGGTAAAAGCCTACAATCCAGTTTTGAGTGGGATTGCTTATGTCTCGATAACTCAGGAGCGAATCCGCTTGACCTAGCTCTCGATTTGTGGTTACTTGCCCTGAACCGCCGCCGGGTCGTCCCTTTATATACAGAGGTCGACGCCCAGCGGCTCATAGAGTCCCGGCCGACTCATAAACAGTGTCCGGTTCAGTTTCTCTCTTCCTACCTTATAGCACAAGTTTACACATATATGGCGGTTTATCTCTACGGGCCTTAAGTCGCCCTTTGGGCCTTGGGCCCTTAACTAACCCGTCATCTCCACAAGTGGTCTTGGGCTTCATGAATCGTGTTAAGTATGACCCGGCGCCTCCTGGCGGGTCATACTAATAATTATATCCCCAACAATGATCGTCGTTGATATCATCTAGAACTACATATGTGTGTGTGGCTATATCATCTAGAGCTACATATGATGATCTTCATCGATATCATGTAGAACTACATATGATGATCGTCGTTGATATCATCTAGAACTACATATCACTACTAGGGAAAACCTTATACACAGAACTTTAGCAGTAGCGCGGGTCAGAAAAGCACGCTGGTGCTAAGTAGCAGTTGCGTGTCTGTGCAAACCGCGCTGCAGATAAAGTTCTAGCAGTAACGCTTCTTGTTCTAAACACGTTACTACTAAAATTCCCACGGCTTAGCCGATAGGCTACACATAGTAGTAGCGACCTATATCGAATCAAGGCTACCGCTACTTTTCTTTGTAGCAGCGTTTTAATCTAAACTCGCCATCTGCTAAAGGATATAAAATTAAATGGAAAGCAAATAGAAAGGTAATTGAAAATGAAAAGAAATAGAATAAGGTGAAAGGAAAAATAAAATGTGAAGAAAACTAAATGAAAAAGGGAAAAAGATAAAGGAGTAGCAGTAGCGCGTATCCCGTAACAGCGATGTAGCTAACGTAGCAAGAGCGCTTCGAACGCTGCCATCGCTATTTCTGACTTATCCACGGGGTTCGTCCTTCCCCACGGCCACTTCCCCCAAATCCAACTCTCCACTCTCACCGCCGCTGTCACCCGTTGGCCGCCGCGCGCTCTCCGCACACCCTCTACGCCGCCCCCTACCCCAGATTCAACGCCGCCCCCGCCCCCGACCTCAACGCCGCCCAGACGCCGCCTCGACCCCGACCTCGGCGCCGCCATCCGCCAAGGCGCCTCGGGCCCCGACCCGACCTCGACGCCGCCTGCCCTCCCTCGTCAGGCACCCGAGGTGAGCACGCCTGCTCCTCCCTCTCCCCTACCTCTACCTAGGGTTTCTTTATATGTTAGTTGCATCAAATTAGTTAGGGTTCATGTAAGGGTGGAAACGAATCGGATGTGGATGCGGCTCAAATGAGTTAGGGTTCATGTAAGGGTGGAAACGAATCAAATTTCTAAGATGAATCATAAAACGAGTAAAATTTGACCACTTATTTCACTTTATAGTTGGATAATTGGAATATCCACTACCACTTTCCACCCCCTAGGTTCATCAAATTAGAGGGTAATTAGGGCAGTAGTTCCTAGGTACTAATTAGTTAGTAAGAACTAGGTACTAATTAGGTACTAGTTTATTTTTTTTATAGTAAGTTTATTTTTAGTAAGAACTAGTTGAATTAATAGAACTAGTTAGTAAGAACTTGTTGCTATTTTTTTAGTTAAAGCATTTTTCCCGCATCGACGTGGGCGATGCCTATCCCGCATCCTCGCTGCCGAGTCGGTGGAGGACGACACCTGCTTGACCAGATGGGCCATGTCCGGGACTGGGCTCCACCGGGGTGGTACTGGGAGGCGCTACCTACCGGGGGGCGCAGGTTGGTGAGGAGCCAGCCTGTCGTTGACCCGAACCTTCTTTGGTGACGATCGCGTGGGCCAGTGACGGTCCAGAGGCTAGAGGACCCCACAGAGGTGGTGCGTCACCGTGTCAGTGAGGAGGACGCGCACGTCCGTCGCTACTTGTTTGCATTGGAGCACAGGTTCTCGAATACCTGGCAGGTTCTCCAGGGATCTCACTGGAGCTATGATCCCGTGATGGTTCCTTCTTTGTGGGTGTCCACCGCCCGCGTTGATACCCATCGTGTGCTAGGGTTTTAGTTGTATTAGTGATGTTAAATGTATGACACTACTATTCGGGATGTATTAGTGATAATATTCGACGATGTACGAACGCATGAGATGATTTACTTTTGCTTATTGAATGCATGCTAATTTGAGTCCTATAAGATATTTTGAAATGTATATCTTGTGTTCCTCATATAGGATATGTGCTTGCCCAAGTGGCCGGTCATGTTTGGTTGCACCTCCGAGTGGCCTATGTTTTGCCGGAGTGTTGATTCATTTCCGTTCCGGCAAATTTCAGGCACTCGATACGTCCTCTTTTAGCAAAGGTCATGCCGTATTTTTCCGTGAATTTTGGCATGACTTGTGCCAGAATATGTAGGAAATATCGAGTGCCCCAGATTTGTGTGTTGAGTAACCTGGTAGTTGTCTTCGATCGATTTTCAATTAATGTTTTAACAATGAATATAGGAAATGTCTGACGACGAAAAGGATTTCGGTATTTGCAAATACTGCGAAGACGAAGCGGCCTCGCGACGGAATCTTCCTAGATGATGATAGGCGCTTGACATCAAGCTGGACGAGAACTTCAAGTGGATACGATGAAGTCACAACGACAAGTCTTTTTTCGTAATTAAGCATGACATCTGCTTCATTTGCTTCAACTTATAATTTTTTTTACTATTCTACTAGCGTATCCCCTGCCATGCAAGAGTTTTTGTATTGGATAAGGTAGGTTTCAGTCATACTATGGAGGTAAAGAAAGTTTACTTGAAGACCGAGCATGGTTATATTTTCCATGCAAAATTATACAATTCAGACGACTACACCTATTTTGGATGCAAAACATGGCGAGCACTATGCAAGACTTATGCATTTGAGCCTGATATGGTTATCACCTTTGATATCCGTCCGGAAGATGATATTGAAGGTAATACCAACATCTGGTCGATGTGCGACGCCTCGATTATACCATTATGTAAGTTTCTCAACCATATTTATGTCTTTGATATTGTTTATTAAAATATAGTTGACAACTAATTTGTATAGTCAGCTTATTTCGGTGCAAGCAAACATGTCCAGCGCTTGGTAGACAGGACCGTATACTATGTCGGGGCTGAACTCAACTGCGAGGAGCTCAGTCATTATGTTTCATGGCTTGCAGATCTTGATACTGTCAAGACAAATTTTCTTCCTGCGTTTAGAAATGTTAGTACTGAAAACGTGCGACCAATAGTGTTTGTAATGAACTACGGTCCCATCTATTTAGGAAGGATGGTAAGATTTTTACTATTTGTCCTCAGTGCATCTTTTCCATACATTATTTTTGAAGCTAAACTTCATTGCTAAGTATGTTACCATACGATGTTCTTCAACAGGGACTCCCAATGAATGTTGTGCCTTATGGGATCGAGACTAAAGGTACCATGAGTATTATTAGCTTATGGCCAAGATATCCTACAGATTACTTTAGTGCATTCAAGATTAGCGACGGATTCTTAATAGTGCAAGACTGGACCAAATATGTGATGGGGGAGCGCAAAGAAGTACTAGGGGCAGCAAACAGATGCGCTACCCACGATTAGGAGACAGGTTCATCTGCATGCTCCAACTTAATCAAGGAGGAGAGCTATACATGTTTTATGTTATTTTACCTAAGAGAGAGCAGCAGGAGTGATTAGCTAGGTAGAAATGAGTTTGAAGATGATGATGTGCTACACTATTACTATGATGATAAAATAGCTAGTGTTGGTGGTAATGACTATGATGATTAATATTAGCTACTATTAGTGGTGATTAAATAAATACTGTTGGTGGTAATGACTATGATGATGATTAAATAGCTTGTCTTTGGCGGATTAGATTCAAGTGGAGGCAACATGTGGTGCACATCGAAGTACTACAAGTCCAAACTAGATCAAGTTTGGATTAGTAGTATACTTTTGACATGCACCACATATTGCCTCCACTTGAACCTAATCCACCTTCATTTGACACACTGTTATGGACATAATGATGTAAACCTCATAACTGGTATTGTACCAATATTTGTACGATGGCGCATAAATACACAAAAAAAAAAGAATACTAGTAGCGATGGAGAGAAAACACGCTGCCACTAGTTACATTAGCGATGGCGTGAGCGAACAAACGCTGCAGTTATTTGTCCTAGCAAAGAGCGCTGCGTGCACGACATTCGCTAAGCAATAGCTGTAGCGCCTTATTAGTAGCGCGCCCCCCGCGCTACTAGTGAGCACAAAACCAGCGCTACTGCTAGGGTTTTCCCTAGTAGTGTATGATGATTGTCGTCGATACCACCTTGTACTGCTTGAGGATGCATGCTGACTATATATGAAATTGTTATCTACTACTCCCTCCGTTCCAAATTACTCGTCGTGGTTTTAGTTCAAATTTGAACTAAAACCACGACGAGTAATTTGGAACGGAGGTAGTACTACCTAATACCTATAATGCTTTATGAAATTGATATCTAGTAGTACCTAGTATCTGGAAATTGCAGTTTATTGAAACTGAAACTGGGTAGGAAGCTAGGGGGAAATGATGAAACACATAGCAGTAGCGCGGGGCTAGGAAAGCGCTGCAACTAACTAATAGTAGCGTGTTCTGGAAAAGCGCTACTGATATACTCAATAGTAGTAGCGAGGGTACAGACCGTGCTACTATTAACAGTTAGCTGTAGCGCCTTATTACTAGCGCGGCTGCCCGCGCTGCTGATAGCCTCAAAACCCGCGCTACTACTAGGGTTTTCCCTAGTAGTGTCTACATTCACATACAACGGGTGCAAGCCATTTTTGCACACACAGAATACTCGGGTTAAACTTGACGAGCCTAGCATATGCAGATATGGCCTCGGAACACTGGAGACTGAAAGGTCGAGCGTGAATCATATATAAGATATGATCAACATAGTGATGTTCACCATTGAAAACTACTCCATCTCACCTGATGACTAGACATGGTTTAGTTGATATGGATCACGTGATCACTTAGATGATTAGAGGGATGTCTATCTAATTGGGAGTTCTTAAGTAATATGATTAATTGAATTTTAATTTATCGTGAACTTAGTCCTGATAGTATTAGCATATCTATGTTGTAGATCAATAGCTCGCGTTTAGCTCCCTTGTTTTACTTTTTATATGTTCCTAGAGAAAACTAAGTTGAAAGATGTTAGTAGCAATGATGCGGATTGGAACCGTGATCTGAGGATTATCCTCATTGCTGCACAGAAGAATTATGTCCTTGATGCACCGCTAGGTGACAGACCGATTGCAGGAGCAAATGCAGATGTTATGAATGTTTGGCAAGCTCGATATGATGACTAGTTGATAGTTTAGTGCACCATGCTTTATGGCTTAGAATCGGGGCTTCAAAGACGTTTTTGAAACACCACGGAGCATATGAGATATTCCAAGAGTTGAATTTAGTATTTCAGACTCATGCCCATGTCTCGATAACTAGGGAGCGAATCCGCTTGACCTAGCTCTCGATTTGTGGTTACTTGCCCTGAACCGCCGCGAGGTCATCCCTTTATAAACAGAGGTCGACGCCCAGCGGCTCATAGAGTCCCGCTCGGCTCATAAACAGTGTCCGGCTCAGTCTCCCTCTATTCCTGCCTTATAGTACAAGTTACACATATATGGGTGTTTATCTCTACGGGCCTTAAGTCGCCCTTTGGGCCTTGGGCCCTTAACTAACCCGTCATCTCCAGGAGTGGTCTTGGGCTTCATGAATTGTCTTAAGTATGACCCGGCGCCTCCTGGCGGGTCATAGTAATAATTATATCCCCAACATTAGGCCACAGATTGATTTGAACTGGGTCATGTCAACCTTCAACACCTTAGGAAAAAATCTTCTGCTCTCTGACAAACGAAAATTTGTAACCCGCCATGACATCATCTTCTAGATTCGCAATGACCCGCCGTGACGTCATCTGTCATTAACTCATATTTTCTCCAATGTATCTCAACGGATATTTATCTTTAATAACCATCCCGAGAATCGAGGCATCCTGACAAGCTAGATACCCATAATTTTCGGCCTCCTCGTTCTTCGTGCCAACTTATTAGTCTTTTCCTTATAAATAGGCATGACTGGTCTTTCTCCATTCTCCCCCTTTCTGTCGTCTTCTTCCTCTCGCGACCCTACTGCTGCTCGAGCTCCGCCGCCGCCGCAACGCACTTCGTCTTCCTCGACCCAGACCGCTACATCAACCTGATCTTGTCCAGAGAACGGCGGCGACCCTCCGCAGTAGATATGCGTCAGTAAGTCTCTGATTTTCCGCACCTTAGATCCACATTAGGGTTTGCGAGTTCCATTTGTTCTTCGTTGTTCATCATGGATTCTTCGTAGTTTCTCCACTGCATCCTCTTTTGATCTAAAAGAAGTATGAAACTGATGCGGTAGCTGTTTCGCATCCATTTCAGATGCTAGTAGATCCCCTTTTCTTGTATAAAAGCCTCTTTAGAACTAATGAACTCCTCTGTACTTCTTTTTCAGGTCTAGAATATTTTTCCTTTTCTGAGCATCCGTTGATCCAAAATAATGATTGCAATCTGTGAAACCTGTTTTTGTGACACTTAATCAACGTCTGTGTCTTGATAGATCTACCTAGCCATGGCGGCTCTAATCACTGACTTAAATTGCAATTCTCAATAGATAACATCCACCACACATGGCGGCTTAAATAATCTGTCATAATTAGCCATATATCATTAGGCCCCTTTATAAGCCGCCATCTTCAATACGCATTGAAATATTTCTCTCCGGATTAATTTTGAACCGGAAATTTTTACTCTGTCTTTAGGCTTTCATCATAATGGCACCAAAAGCACCCATGACATTCAACTAGGTTCAATCCATCGTCACAGACAAGACGCTGGATGACTTTGTAAAAACCGGCTATCTGCCGAAGAAGGAAGTCATGTCTTATCGTGCTCCTAATCCGGAGGAAGAATTTCCTCAGCCAAAAGAGGGGGAAGTTATTGTTTTCACGGATCACATGAACCAGGGTTTTTCACCACCCGGCTCAAAATTCTTCAGAGATGTCCTGCACTTTTTTGACCTTCGTCATCAAGTCATCGGACCCAATTCCGTGTCTAACATTTGCAATTTTCATGTGTTCAGTGAGGTATATTGTAGGACCTTGAGAAGAGGTGTCTAGAGGGGGGTGATTAGACACTAAGTACGAAAGTTACAGTTTTTAAGTTTCTTTAAAGTTTGAGTGGAGTTTAGGCACAAGTTTAACATTCACAACATATAGCAAGCAAGCATGCAAAGAGTATATGAGCAGCGGAAAATAAAGCATGCAACTTGCAAGAATGTAAAGGGAAGGGATTGGAGGATTCAAACGCAATTGGAGACACAGATGTTTTTGGTGTGGTTCCGATAGGTGGTGCTATCGTACATCCACGTTGATGGAGACTTCAACCCACGAAGGGTAACGATTCTTGCGAGTCCACGGAGGACTCCACCCACGAAGGGTCCACGAAGAAGCAAACTTGTCTATCCCACCATGGCCGCCGCCCACGAAGGACTTGCCTCACTAGCGGTAGATCTTCACTAAGTAGGCGATCTCCTTGCCCTTACAAACTCCTTGGTTCAACTCCACAATCTTGTCGGAGGCTCCCAAGTGACACCTAGCCAATCTAGGAGACACCACTCTCCAAGAAGTAACAAATGGTGTGTTGATGATGAACTCATTGCTTTTGTGCTTCAAATGATAGTCTCCCCAACACTCAACTCTCTCTCATAGGATTTGGATATGGTGGAAAGAGGGTTTGAGTGGAAAGCAACTTGGGGAAGGCTAGAGATCAAGATTCATATGGTAGGAATGAAATATCTTGGCCTCAACACATGAGTAGGTAGTTCTCTCTCAGAAATAGGATGCTGGAAGTGTAGGTTCAGTCTGATGGCTCTCTCCACGAATGAAGAGGAGGTGGAGGGGTATATATAGCCTCCACACAAAATCTAACCGTTACACACAATCTACCAAACTCGGTGGGACCGAATCGTTAAACTCGGTCAGACCTCATTTAGCAAATAATGTGACCGTTAGGGTTTTCGGTGGGACTGGAATGCAACTCGGTGGGACCGATTCGGTTAGGGTTAGGGCATAACGTAATCTCGGTAAGACCGATTACACAAACTCGGTGGGACCGATTTTGGTAATAAGCTTTCCAGAGAGTTGGTCAGGCAAACTCGGTTTGACCGATTATCAAACTCGGTGGGACTGATTTTGATAATAAGTTAACCAGAGAGTTTGCATTGTAATCTCGGTAGTACCGATTGCTCAAACTCGGTGAGACCGATTTTGATAATGGACATACACAGAGAGATTACAATCCCATCTCGGTGAGACCGAGATCCCTATCGGTGAGACCGATTTGCCTAGGGTTTGTGGCAGTGGCTAAGACATCCAAACTCGGTTGCGTCGGATAGAAAGAATCAGTGGGGCCGAGTTTGACTTTAGGTTTAGGACATATGTGTGGAAGTGGGAAAGTAGTTGAGGGTATTTGGAGCATATCACTAAGCACATGAAGCAAGAGGCTCATTAAGCAACACCTCATCCCTCCTTGATAGTATTGGCTTTTCCTATAGACTCAATGTGATCTTGGATCACTTAAAATGTAAAATGAAGAGTCTTGAGCTTGAAGCTTTAGCCAATCCTTTGTCCTTAGCATCTTGAAGGAGTTCCCACATCCTTTAGTCCATGCCACTCCATTGTTAAACTTATCTGAAACATACTAGATAAAAGTGTTAGTCCAACAAGAGATATGTTGTCATTAATTACCAAAACCACCTAGGGAGCACTTGTGCTTTCATATATCTTGGAGAAGAACCCAACATTTTACTCTTCAGAGAGCTATTTTACTTGAACCGCTAGAAGGAATGTGCCAATGGTCAAAGTTTGGAACTTGGTGGTGTCTCAATCCAACGTCGGAGAGACGCAATCTTTCCTTATGCCAACCTGCCGAGCCATCCCAAAGACTGGAACCAGACATGGTTCTACTTCCAAGGTACTTCTCCGGCAAATGAGAACCCTTTGCCCGGCTTTCGCGCCTCGCGCCTCGAATCTACTCATCCTTTACCAGACAAGCTATTTGCTGCTGAACATCAGAAACTTGCCCCCACTATGTCCAAAGTCAAGGCCCTTTTGGGGAATGGCTTGAGTGGTATTAATTTGGTCCGGGTCTGGGTTGCTTGGAGGATCATTCCATTAAGCCGCCGTGCCGGGTTAATGTGCACCTATACCGGCGAGAAAAATGATTCTCTGCGTCATAGCTCTGTTGATTTACCTGAAGATGTCATTGATGAAACGACAAAGTCTCTATTGAACGAGAGCCTAGCAGATTGTAGCAAGTTTTGCTTAAGTCCCTTCTGCAAAGCTAACCCGGCTCCAACGATAAGCCGCCAAACTTAAGTATTTTTATCTTGACCCTTAATGTTGTCTTTACTCATACTCTAACTGTTTTTTTTTCACGGGCTAGTGATAAATTCTGGAAAGTTAAATATGATCACGAAGCTGCAAAAAAGGCCAGGAAGGCCAAGAGAGCCGCCAGAAAAGAAGCTGCGAAGAAGAAGGGCAAGAAAGGCACCGCCTATGACTCGCTATGGCTAGAGGAATCTTCCGAGTCAGAGGTAGCCCTTGACTCTCTTGGCTCCTTTTTTAACCACCTTATTGACACTGATTATCAGCAGGAAGACACGGGAACCAGTCATGGAAAATCTGAAGAGGTAACTATAATTTCCTCCGACTCCGAGCCTTTGCCAAGACAGAAAATTCAAAGAGTAACCCGGAAAGTAAGATTTTCACATCCCTTAGCTTATTACGATCCTCAATTTCTTTTGAAGCGACAGATTCATGAGAGCCAGAGGCAGACCCGGACCAGCAATGATGCGGAAATCTCCTCCGGCTTAACCAATGTACCAAGAAAGCGTCGGAACAAGGTCACCTCCGATTTATATCCCTTTTATCCTTTGGCGGGTCTCACTCGTCAACCACTCAGTTCTTCTGACTCAAATTATCAGGAAACTTCACCTTCCTCCAGCGAGTCAATGCAGTCCAATTTGCCGGCTTTTAAAACCGCTCCAGGGTAATGATAACCTGCTTAACCTGTATTCATTTCAATTTTTTGTATTTGTACTGACCTTTTGATCTTATGCAGCGGACAAGCAAAGCCCAGCAAAAGGGTGAAGAAGAACAAGCTGGCCGAAGAGCCTATCTTAAATGAGCCGGAACTTGGAATGGCCGCACCTAAAGCCTCCACTCATGAGCTGCCGCCTGAGCCAGCCTATGATATACCAACGCCCACTGCTGACCCGCCTGTCGAGCAAGTCATCGATAGTTCTAAAAACCTAGAATTCCCAAGCCCGGCCAAGATCGATGACCCTCAAAATCTTGAAGTCGAAATCACCAAGACCGGCTTTGTTGAGCCGGGGAGGCCAACCATGCTAACCAAGTGTCCTGCCAAGGAGGAACTTCTGGAGCGCCACAGAGCTAAGCTTGACGTCACTGATTATACTCACATGAGTATCGGAGAAATCTTTTCTGGCTATATGAGCCAAGCGCACAGCAGCCATGACATGGAAATTGACATGGTGAAGCAGATGTAGCAGAAGTTTGAGGTACAATCCTTTCTCTGTACTTATTTATCCTTACTATGCCAGCCCCCAAGTCTATTGCTTATGATGAAATATGCTGTAGACTTAGAAACAAGCTGATTATATTAGTAATATGTCTGGGCAAGATACATAAGAAATCCAGCTTACACTGTAGCCCCCAAGGACCGGCTTAAGAAGCATGTTTGAACCGGTCCTTATCATGCTTGAATCAAATAGAATACTCTGAAACATCAATATGCATTAGCCCCCAAGTGCCAAGTATCTTTGCTTGCAAAGTGCTTGGGACTTACTTACATGAACCGCCATTTTAAGTAAAATTCTTCAGTATACATTAGCCCCCAAGTGCCAAGTGTTGTTGCTTGCAAAAGACTTGGGACTTAATACTGTATGCCAATACTCATGATTTTTTACCCAGTATTTGTGCAGGCCACGACTGCTCAACTTCAATCAGAGCTGTCTGAACTAAAGAGCCGCCTGGAGGCCCAAGAAACTGAAACTCAGAAGGCTAATTCCAAAATTGAATTCAGTGTATCTGAATAGGAGAAACTGAAATCCGAATTTGAAGTTGAAAAGAAAGCCTGGGCTGACGAAAAAATTGCTTTAACCCTACGAGCCGAAGCAGCGGAAAAAGCTCTTGAAGAGGTAACCACAGAATTATCCGGCTTAAAACACCATGTATCTCAGATGGTCTCCGCAATCATTGGTAAGTCGCCTTGCAAGTGATAAATATTTGAATCTTTATAATAAGCATAATATTGTCATGGATTCACCTAACATTGTATTGCAGGCCCCAGGAGTTCCAATCTTAACCAAAGCATGCTGATAAAGCTGAAGGAGGTTTATGCGTTGGTGGAACAACTCTACACCGGATCTCAGCGTGCCTTGGCTGCAGTTGCCCTGTCAAACGAAGTCCCCACACTCCTAGCGGATGTACTGAAATGGCTTGATGTGCTTCCCCGGCAGTTCAATGAATTAAGGCGGTCTTATGCGAGAGCCGGAGCCGTAGCTGCATTAAGCCGGGCCAAGGCGTGGCTACCGGAGCTACACCCGGCCGACATCGCCATTGGATATGCAAGCCTGAAGGAGGACGACACATCATTCAAACAGAAGGACTTCACCGCTTGTGTGAAGGAAATATGCCCTGTGGCCACTCTGATTGGTAATGACACGGATCTTACCAAGTACCAACCGGGTTATGATGCAGAAAATCAGAGGATTCCAACGCCACATTATGAAGTGACCAGCCTTATCCCTCCAATTTGTAAGCATACCTTCGCCCCTGAAGTTGACCCGGCCGGATTAATTGATGATGAAGTTGAATTTGAAGCTTTGAATGGCATTGACTGGTCATCATCAACGTTCCAGGACAGGGAACAAGATGGAGGAGCAGAAAGGGACGATCCGGAAGCTGCAGGCCAACAAAACAATTGATCGGTCGGGCGGCTCATATTTGTGTTTTTCTGAAAAAACAATGTTAACCAAATGGACTCGGGGAGTCATGTAATAGGGTAAACATAACTTGATTTTGACGTGCCATCGTGCACGTGTTTGGTGCTCAACACTTGTTAAGCCGCCATGTTATATGCAGCCGTGTTATACTTATCATCTGCTTTTCTTATGCTTAAGAAAGTTCTTGAACTGCCCTGCATATAGAAATACATCACAAGACCCTTGGCAGTTTACCGCAAAGGTGGGTCATATATCTTACATAAACCCGGATTATGAAAAAGGGTCATAGATAAGCCGGTTATTTATAGCTTTGAAATATAACTATAATATCATACCTGTGATTCTTTCGATTTGTACTGCCGGTTTATGTGACCCGAACAGTAAGGGTGGTGACCCAATCCTGTAGAAGCTGGTACTTCCACACATGATTATTGTTATATGCTGGCGACTTATTGGCCAAGGTTAAGCCGGATAAAATAGAAGCCACTCATTAGATGCTTCAAATATGAAAAAAAAAGGTCTCAAGACAAACCCAAAATATTGTTTGCAAAAAACTTTAGACAAAATAGACAGAATGTTGAGGCTTCTGATTCGAATACGATCAGAAAAACCGCTCAAAAGGGGTTAAGCTAGGATTCGAATACGATCATGTAGCCCCAAGTGGCTTTGGCGTTGCGCCGATTGATACATCTCCAACGTATCTATAATTTTTTATTGTTCCATGCTATTATATTATCTATTTTGGATGTTTATGGGCTTTATTATGCACTTTTATATTATTTTTGGGATTAACCTATTGACCCAGAGCCCAGTGCCTCGCTTTTTTCCCTTGTTTCAGTGTTTCAAAGAAAAGGAATATCAAACGGAGTCGAAACGGAATGAAATCTTCTGGAGAAGTTATTTTTGGAAGGAAAGCAACCCGGGAGACTTGGAGTCCACGTCAAGGAAGTAACATGGAAGGCACGAGGCAGGGGGGCGCGCCCACCCCCCCCCCCCCCTGGGCGCACCCTCCACCCTCGTGGGACCCTCGTGGCTCCCCTGACGTACTTCTTCCTCCTATGTATACCCATATACCCTAAAAACTTCGGGAAACAGAATAGATCGGGAGTTCCGCCGCCGGAAGCCTCTGTAGCCACCAAAAACCAATCGGGGCCCCGTTTCGGCACCCTGCCAGAGGGGGGAACCCTCACCGATGGCCATCTTCATCATCCTGGCGCTCTCCCTGACGAGGAGGGAGTAGTTCACGCTCGGGGCTGAGGGTATGTACAAGTAGCTATGTGTTTGATCTCTCTCTCTCTCTCTCTCGTGTTCCTGAGGTGATACGATCTTGATGTATCGTGAGCTTTGCTATTGTAGTTGGATCTTATGATGTTTCTCCCCTCTACTCTCTTGTAATGGATTGAGTTTTCCCTTTGAAGTTATCTTATCGGATTGAGTCTTTAATGATTTGAGAACACTTGATGTATGTCTTGCGTGGGATAACCGTGGTGACAATGGGTTATTCTATTGATTCACTTGATGTATGTTTTCGTGATCAACTTGCGGGTTCCTCCCATGAACCTATGCATAGGGGTTGGCACACGTTTCGTCTTGACTCTCCGGTAGAAACTTTGGGGCACTCTTTGAGGTTCTATGTGTTGGTTGAATAGATGAATCTGAGATTGTGTGATGCATATCGTATAATCATACCCACGGAAACTTGAGGTGACATTGGCGTATCTAGGTGACATTAGGGTTTTGGTTGATTTGTGTCTTAAGGTGTTATTCTAGTACGAACTCTAGGGCTGTTTGTGACACTTATACGAATACCCCAACGGATTGATTGGAAAGAATAACTTTGAGGTGGTTTCATACCCTACCATAATCTCTTCGTTTGTTCTCCGCTATTAGTGAGTTTGGAGTGACTCTTTGTTGCATGTTGAGGGAAAGTTATATGATCCAATTATGTTATTATTGTTGAGAGAACTTGCACTAGTGAAAGTATGAACCCTAGGCCTTGTTTCAACGCATTGGAATACCATTTACGCTCACTTTTATCGCTTGTTACCTTGCTGTTTTTATATTTTCAGATTACAAAAACCTATATCTACCATCCATATTGCACTTGTATCACCATCTCTTCGCTGAACTAGTGCACCTATACAATTTACCATTGTATTGGGTGTGTTGGGGACACAAGAGACTCTTTGTTATTTGGTTGCAGGGTTGCTTGAGAGAGACCATCTTCATCCTACGCCTCCCACGGATTGATAAACCTTAGGTCATCCACTTGAGGGAAATTTTCTACTGTCCTACAAACCTCTGCACTTGGAGGCCCAACAACGTCTACAAGAAGAACGTTGCGTAGTAGACATCAAGCAGTTTCTGGCGCCGTTGCCGGGGAGGTGAGTGCTTGAAGGTATATCTTTAGATCTTGCAATCGAATCTTGTTGTTTCTTATTTTAGCACTAGTTTAGTTTATCAAAGAAAACTACAAAAAAATGGAATTGAGTTTGTCTCATACGCTTCATTTTTTTAATATCTTTCGTGAGTATGATGGAAAGGAAAATTGTGCCAAAGTGTTAGAAGAAGAATGCATTAAAATGTTTGGCACTAAATCTTTGAATGATGAGCATGATTTCAATGTTGTTAGTACAAATTATTTGAATATCCGTGATACTAATAATGATTGCACTAGTTATGATGAAAATATCTCCTATAAACATGTCAACTTTTGTGGAGTGCATTGGGTTTGTGAGTACACACCAAATATGGAAGATAGGTGCAAGAGGCATAAGCATTTAGAAACTAAATTGTTGCAAGAAAGGCTAGATGTTTGTGCTGAAAATTTAAACTTTCTTGGCCGTACTTGTGGACTTTGCAATGAAAGTGGTCATTTAGCTATCCGATGCAAATTGTTTCATGATCTAATCGCGTCCAAAAATTGTGATGAGTTGATTTCCCTTGCACATTATAATGAACTTAGCTTGCTTATGGGTTGCGAAGAAATGAAACATATAACTAGGCATCTTCCAGAATTTGCCCGTTATAAACTTCTTGGTTTTGATCTAGAGGAAATTTATATGTATTGTGCGGTGAATTGCATTGAAAATCCTTATATTGCCAATTACATAAAGAAAACAAAACAAATAGAAGATGAAAGGAATACTAATGAAAGGGAAGAGACTTCCCAATATCCTCCTATTATTTCTTGAAAATCTTTTTGGCACTTGCTTGGAAAAATATGATAATCGCTATACTATTGGTGCTATCCATACTATTAATGATGAGAGTGATTATGCTTATGATATGAAAAGGCCCAAGCTTGGGGATGCTATGTTTGATGAAGATGATGTTTTTGAGAATATATTTGCTGCAATTAATGTTTGTCCCAAGCTTGGGGAGGCTACGTTTAATGAACATGATATTTTTATTCTCCCATGTTTTGATATGCAAATTTATAATTATGATAGCATGCCTCCTACTTATGATGATTATATTGATGAAAGTTGGTTTGGAAGAGTGTCAACTTTAGGAAGTAATGATCCCACTATTTTGGAGGATGTTGAATCTTATAATATTTATGAAAGTGGATTTGGAGAGGTCATGACTTTATTTAGTGATGTATGCACTATTTCGGAAGAGGTTTCAATTGATTATGATGAGAACAAAGTTGCTACTTATGATGATTATTGTGATGAAACTTATGTGTCGGTGTACTAGAGTAGGGGTACCCTAGTATCCCGAACTTGTGCACGGGCAGTTGCAGCCCTCCGCGGCAAGGCTTACCAGGTGACCGCCAAGGTCCTCCGTGGTTCCTTTGGAGCCATTCAAGAACAAAGTATTCAAGCCAAGGAGACAAGGCCCCGCAAGAGGAGCTTGCCGGAAGGCCACCCAAGGCACCTACAAGACAAGGCCCCGGCAAGAGGAGCTTGCCGAAGGCCCGTGAGCGACAAGCTTCCGGACGCGACAAGACAACAACCGCATGCAAGGCGCTTGCCGCGCAGACCACCACTCTGTACTGCGCTCCAGCACATCCACTAACGTGTCATACAGGACCTTTCCAGCGCTGCAGGGCAAGAGGTCAGGCGCCAGCGGAGCGCGGTGGCAAGCGGCGCTGACAAGTTTGCCATCTGGCAAGCGGTGGCGCTCCTGACGGACCCTTTCTGCACTATTAGGGCGACGTAGACGGGCATTTAATGCCTTTGTCCTCTGCCGTCAGGGTTAGGTATGATACACTGTACAAGTAGATGTACCAACCACTCCTTTTCCATTTTTACCCTTGTCTACGTTGCCACCTGTCGGAGACCCCTTTAGCATATAAAAGGAGGCCCATGCGCAACGTAGAGAGGGTCGGTCGGTTCCCCACGCTCAGTCTCGTTAGCAGCTTGTGTGTACTGTAGCACTCAGCGCTCCTGAGCAAGAACTCAATACACTCAGACATGCAGCATAGGAGTGTTATCTCTCCGGAGAGCTCGAAGCTGGGTAAACCGCTCGTGTGCCTCGCCTCGATCTGCTCTTCGTGCGACCTCCGCCCCCCGCCGAACCGAAAGGGGCTCGGTCCGCCGGTCCCATAGGTGTTCGTGGGCCAGATCAGCCTGCCCCGACATCTTTGGCGCGCCAGGTATGGGGCGTCGAGATTGTGTGAACCTGGTCCGGCGTCCACACGAGCTAGATCTTCATCATCTTCATCGACATGCCACCGAAGAAGAAGGCTTTGGCGGCAGACGTTCCGTCCGCGTCAAACCCACCACCGGAGCAAACGGGTGGTGGGATAGACGCCGGCGGAAGAATGGACGTCGACGGGGGAACCCACGGTGCTGCCAAGTCCAAG
Source organism: Aegilops bicornis (assembly GCA_021605145.1). Lineage (NCBI taxonomy): Eukaryota > Viridiplantae > Streptophyta > Magnoliopsida > Poales > Poaceae > Aegilops > Aegilops bicornis. The sequence continues at coordinate 55,479,719 of CM038673.1, read as the reverse complement.
GACAAGGCTGCGCAGACCTCGGCGTCCGTACATGCACCGCGCCCGTCTCAGGAGGCGCGGGACCGACAGCGTCATGGTATTCACAACGCCATACGCTCGTTGGACCAAGATCGAGCTGGTGGATCTCGAGATGCTCAAGACCAGCATGCACGCCAACATGCTGGCGCGAGCGAGGCACGGTCGCCTGGACGGGATACTGCTCCTTCTAACATAGTTAGAAGTCCGAGCATATCCCGCTCCTCGCGTCGTTCGCCACTGCCACCCACCACCCTAGCAGAAGCTTTGGCGAGAGCTCAACTGCTCCTGGATTACCCTCCAACAGCCGACAAGGTCGATGAATGGAGGGCCACCATTCAGAGTCTCATCGGCTTTGCCAACGGCGACGCTCCGCGGCAGCCAAGTGCATCGCTGCCGCGGCAGGACTGCCAAACACGAGCCGGTGGCGACGAAACCGGTGGGGGTGCAACCACCATGCACTCTCCGCCCCGAAGGCCAAGATCGCCGACTCGCCGGATCCACCTCGACAGCGACTCCACCGCATCATCGGATCCACGAGCTCGTCGCGATCAGCGCCAAGTTCTTCACGAACGGCAGCAAGAAGACGCTCGAACTCGCATCGAGCGCCGAAGAGAAGCGCCGCGTCAATCCGACAAGCGCGCTGGGCCCTCTGTCGACATGCATGCGCCAGGGGAACCAGGCGACTTGCCGTACGCGGTAGGTTGCCCTGTGTTCACTCGTGAGCTGCAGCAAGTCCAGTGCCCCAGCAAGAAGAATTTCAAGCCAGATGTACGAGAGAAGTACGACGGCAGACGCATCCGTCGGAGTTCCTCAGCATCTACACCATCGCGGTGCAAGCTGCCGGGGGGCGAGACGACAAGATCCTGGCCAACTACTTCCCGCTGGTGCTCAAGCCCAATGTGAGATCCTGGCTCATGCACTTGCCGGACAACTCCATATCCTCTTGGGCAGATCTATGCCATCAGTTTGTCGGCGCCTTTACAGCGGCCACAAGCCCCATGGCCAAGAAAGCGACCTTCATCTGCCGCCCGGAAGGAAGGAGAGCCCTGCGCAAGTACATTCAGAGATTCAGTCACAGACAAAGACAACATCCCAGATGTCCACCCTGCCATGTAATCAGCGTTGCTCCATCGAACAAAGCGAAACCGCAGGATGCGGGAGGAGATGGTGATGTGCAAGATCGAGAGACGTCGATGAGCTATATGCCCTGGCCGACAAGTGTGCACGTCTTGAGGAAGGAGGAGACTCCTGGAGAGAATCTTGAAGCAGGAGGATCTGATAGTGAGGAGACCGCCCGGCAAAGAAAAACCGCAGCGGAACAACAGGAAGAAGAAAGGCAAAGATGTGCTAGTTGTTGAGCAGTCCGCAACGGAGGTGGCGCCAAGAAAGCCAAAGTTGGTAGCTCCGGCAAGGAGGTTGCCACTGCACCAACTGCCAGCTGTGGCGGTCGCCGACAAGCAGTGACGGCTCCAACAAAGCGATCTGCAAGATCCACCGCACCAAGGGCCATGACCTCCAGAGCTGGAAAAAGGTCGAGCAGCTTGTCGAGCAGCGAAGGCTGAATACTTAACGACGCGACAAGGAGAAGGCCCAGGAAGGTGCTGGGGAGCTAGCAAGAAACGTCCCGCCGAGGAGGACGCCGCGGCAAGGCCAAGCAGCGGCAAGGAGACAGACCTCCCGCGCCGCGACAAGGATGAAGATGACGACGATGATGAAGACATGGACGATGACGAGACCGATGAGCAGGAGTTCCGAAAGCCACAGAGGTCCCGGCGTTGACGGCGGTGCTTCTCTGCATACTTCACACCGCAGCTCAAGCGGTGGATGCGGAAGTCAATGCGGCAGAACCATCCGTCGAGTCACGCAAACCTCTGAAATGGTCCAAAGCACGCCTATCATCTTTGATATTGAGGACCACCCCGATCACAGAATCTGCGGTCGGATGCTTGCCGATGTTGGTTTCACCAACTATCCGCAACCTCAAGGTCACTAAGATTCTAGTTGACGGCGGGGCCGGATTGAACCTGATCTCCTCCGCGGTGCTACAGAAACTCCAGATCCCAGATGGCGAGCTCGAAGAGACCGGCACATGCCAAGGAATCAACTGGAAGGAGCAAGCGAAGGAAAGATCACGCTGCCGGTGACATTTGGCAGCGACTTGAACTTCAGGACTGAGAGGGTCACTTTTGACGTTGTTGACTTTCCATTGCCTTACAATGGGATACTTGGCCGCCCAAAGACTCGCCAAATTCATGGCAGCCTCTCACTATGCATACAACATGCTGAAGATGCCAGGCCCGATAAGTGTCATCTCTGTCCCTGGCGACAAGAAGGATGCTCTTATCTGCACCGACAAGATCTACCGAGAAGCAGCAGCTGCAGCAGATTGCAAGCCACTTGCCGCTGAAGCTCCCGGGGCGAAGAAGAAGACCAAGTCCGGCAAGAGCTCTGTTGCCCACTCCGGCAAGCGCACCTCTTCGGAGTGCTTTGCTACCGTCGAGGACGCAACATCGAGCTCCACCGGCAAGTGTAAGAAGATGATGGCAGCTCCACCAGAGACCAAGAAGGTGTCCGCCAAGGAGGACGGCACTGGTGGTACCTTCACCATCAGTGCCACTCTCGACCCTAAATAGGAAAGCGCGATCGTTGCTTTCCTGCGGGCGAACGTCGACGTGTTTGCGTGGCAACCGTCTGACATCCCCGGTGTTCCTGTGAAAGTAATTGAGCACCATCTTGCCGCTTGTCCTCATGCGCGCGGCCCGTCAAGCGAAAGTCGGAAGCAGTGCGTTGGAGCGCCAAGAGTTCATCACAGAAGAAATCAAGAAATTGGAAGCAGCAAGCCTTGTCAGAGGAGTGCTCCATCCTACGTGGTTGGCCAATCCTGTAGTTGTACGCAAGGTAAACGGGAAATGGAGGCTTTGTATCGACTTTACCGATGTCAATAAAGCTTGTCCCAAAGACCCATTTCCCTTGCCGCGCATTGACCAGTTTGTTGACTCCACGGCCGGATGTGATTTGCTTTCATTTCTGGATGCATACTCAGGATATCATCAGATCTTCATGGCAGAAGAGGATGAGGAGAAGACCGCATTCATCACCCCATGTGGCACATACTGTTTCATACGGATGCCTTTCGGATTAAAGAATGCTGGTTCAACATTTGCAAGAGTAGTCCATGACGCTTTTGAGCCGCAAATGCACGTAAATGTGGAAGCCTACATGGATGACATAGTGGTCAAAAGCAAGGACAAGGCGACTCGATTCAAGATTTAGACGAAACCTTTACAAATCTGCAAAAATCAACCTCAAGCTGAACCACGAGAAGTGTGTGTTTGGAGTCCCTTCCGGCAAGCTTCTCGGGTTCTTCGTGTCTTAGCAGGGAATTGAAGCCAATCCCGACAAGATCAAGGCCATTGAGCAGATTGAAGCACCAAAGCGCGTCAAGGATGTACGAAGACTTGCCGGTTGTGTAGCCGCTGTCAGCAGGTTTATCTCTAGGTTCTGCTGAAGCGCCTCGCCATTTTTAAAAATCTTGAAAAAGGCAGGTCCGATGAAATGGACTCCGGAAGCGGAGGCTGCACTGCAGGACTTGAAGAGATACCTGTCCTCCACTCCAACACTTGTCGCACCTAAGCCACAAGAGAAGTTGCTGCTATATATAGCGGCAACCAATCAAGTGGTTAGTGCTGCATTAGTAGCGGAGAGGGGGCGGATGATGAGCTAGCAACCATGGCAGATGCATCCAGCGACAAGCAGTGGGCTTCACCGGCAAGCTCTGGTCCCGACAAGGATGGGTCTACGCAGACGCAGGAGAAAATGCAGAAAAGAATGGTGCAGCGCCCAGTTTACTTTGTCAGTTCCCTTCTGCAGGGGGCTAGGTCAAGGTACTCTGGTGTGCAGAAATTGCTTTTTCGCCTCCTCATGGCCTCCTCGAGAAAGCTGCGCCATTATTTCCGTGCACATGAGATCACAGTCGTCACTCGTTTTCCGCTTAAGAGGATACTACAAAATCCAGAGGCAACAGGCAGGATTGTCGAGTGGGCACTGGAACTGTCAAGCTTTGGCCTCAAGTTTGAGAGCACTTCAACTATCCAAAGCAGAGCATTGGCGGAGTTCATAGCAGAATGGACGCCAACACCAGATGAAGAAATTCCAAACGAGCATCCCGTCAAGGAAGCAAGCAAAGAGTGGCTGATGTACTTTGATGGTGCCTTCTCGCTGCAAAGGCGCCCGGCGGGCGTACTACTTGTTGCACCCACCGGAGAGCACCTCAAGTACGTAGTCCAGATGCACTTTCCCAAGGAGCAAGCAACAAACAATACTGCAGAGTATGAAGGTTTGCTTGCCGGTCTCAGGATCGCAGTAGACCTTGGGATCAAGAAGCTCATTGTCAGGGGTGACTCACAGCTTGTCATCCGCCAAGTGAACAAGAATTATAGAGTCCGTTGATGGAAGCTTATGTTGATGAAGTGAGAAAGCTAGAAGAGCACTTTGACGGCCTACAAATGGAACATGTTCCAAGAGCTCAGAACGACATTGCTGATGGCCTGTCGAAGTGCGCTGCACTTAAGTTACCTGTGGAACCAGGGATTTTTGTGCTCAAGCTGACTCAACCATCTGTAACGCCATCAACCGGACAGAGCAAGAAGAGGAAGTTGATCTCTGGTGACTATTTTCCGGCAGAGCTTCCTGAAGCCACCGTCAGGAAGGTCCTCAAGATCAACACCAAGGGTCTTTGAGGAGCAGTCTCCGGCAAGCCCTAGGGTTTGTTCCGTTGAAGCTGCACGCTCCCGACAAGTTTTGCTCCGGCAAGCTTGCCGGGGAACGTCAAGCTCCGGCTGAGCCGCAGGTTCTCGCCGTGGAAGCAGATGTTCCCACAGCAGCAGATATGCCTTTAGTCCTTGTTGTCGAGTCGCAAGATCCAGCATGGGCACAGCAGATTGTTCGTTTCCTTCAGACAGGAGAACTTCCCGAAGAGCAAGAAGAAGCGGAAAGAGTAGCCCGGCAGTCAAGTATGTACCAGTTTGTCGACAGCACACTGTACAGAAGAAGACTCAACGGTGTGAAATTGAAGTGTATTCACCGGGAAGACGGACAAAAGCTGTTGGCAGAGATACATGGAGGCATATGTGGTCACCACATTGGCGCCAGAGCACTTGCCGGCAAAGCGTTCCGGCAAGGTTTCTTTTGGCCGACAACCCTCCAGGATGCAACTCCACAAGTAACCAAGTGTGAAGCGTGCCAGTTCCATTCCAAGCAGATACACCAGCCAGCTCAAGCTCTCCAGACGATCCCTTTATCCTTGCCATTTTCGTTCTGGGGGCTCAACATCCTCGGCCCCTTTCCCCGAGCTGTCCGGGGCTTTGAGTACTTGTACGTTGCAATCGACAAGTTCACAAAGTGGCCGGAAGTGGAAGCAGTGAGGAAGGTGACAACACAGTCAGCAGTCAAGTTCTTTAGGTCGATTGTTTGCCATTTGGAATCCCTAACAGGATCATCACCGACAACAGCACGCAATTCACGAGCCGCACCTTCATGCAGTACGTCCAAGATCTTGGCGCCAAGGTCTGCTTCGCTTCTGTTGCTCATCCGAGAAGTAACGGTCAAGCGGAGAGGGCGAATGCTGAAGTGCTGCGCGGGCTCAAGACCAGAACTTTCGACAGGCTGCACAAGTGCGGAAAGAACTGGATTGAGGAGCTGCCGGTGGTTCTTTGGTCGATCAGGACGACGCCAAATCGAGCCACTGGCCAGACACCTTTCGCTCTAGTCTATGGAGCAGAGGCAGTTCTCCCCACGGAACTCGTATACGGATCACCTCGAGTGCTCGCTTATGATGAGCTTGAGCAAGAGCAGTTGCGACAAGATGACGCTACCGCTCCTTGAGGAGGATCGCCTTCGTGCTCTTGACGAGCTGCTCGATACCAGCAAAGCTTTGCGCCCGCTACCATAGCCGCAGTTAATGCCAGAAGTCTCGAGGAAGGCGACCTAGTTCTTCGGCGCGTTCAGTCCGCCAAGAATTCCAACAAGTTGACGCTGAAGTGGGAAGGCCCTTACCGGGTGAAACGAGTCACTAGGCCTGCCGCTGTCCGCCTTGAGACCGAAGATGGCATTCCGGTGAGCAACTCCTGGAACATTGAGCATCTTCGTAAGTTTTACCCGTAGGGCGCGGTTGCCGGAACCCGTTCCGGCAACCACCTTTTGTACAAGTCTTGCCGATGGTGCATGTAATCCTTTGTACAAAGCCGGGCGCAGACCCCGTGCATAAGTAAAGCTAATGTGCTTCGCACATCATGTCAATTTCATGCTTTATACTTCTATTTTGCATGCGTTATCTGACACTTTGTGCAGCACCTACCCCCGGTAAGCAATAACGAGCCATAAGGCTCCATATCTTTATTTTCTCTTCTTTCTCTTTCTCAAAGAAAGGAAGATTCCCTCACCCACAAGTTTGCCGGGGGGAAAGGAGAAGATAATGGTGTGGACCAAGCGTCGCTCAAGGAAGTCTAGCCTCTAGCCTTACCGGGAAGCAAACGACAGAAAAGCTAAGTTGCTAAAGTTTGAGCAATCAGTTTTAAAAATTTTAAGTTATCTTCCTCGAACGACCGTACTTTGTATGGAAAACCTGTGCCGGAGGAACCAACTCATAGCTAGTTGCGCCCTTACTTTGTTTCGAGTCCGCTCAACAACTTAAGTGAGCTGCGACTAGTTGCGACAAGGTTTCTTGTCGGTAGCAGCACCGCCCAAGGCTGCTGACGTCTCAAGACTCAGCCATGCCCAGTGTTCCTCGCCGACAAGTTCCCTAAAAGCGTAGGGCAAAAACATACAAAGGAAGGAATCAAGTAAAGGAAATAACATAGCAATTGCTACCCTAAATAGAGTTATATTACAAGATAGCTTGTCGCAGCTCTAATAGATGGTTCTCATAACATGACCAGCAGCGGCAAGAAAAAGAGAAAGCGGGTGGCCTAATCTACGTGATCGCCCTCAACCCTCCTGATCCCGCTCACCCTGTCCACGATGGGTGCGACAAGGGTCTTGAGCGCTTCCACATCGGCATCCGGCGGCAAGGACTTGAGGACGTTGGTGAGGTTGAGGCCTGGATTGCGGAAGGCCACCTTCATCAGCACCTTTTGAAGAGCTCCCGCAGATCTGGCGCGACTCCTCGGACAGCTGCTTTGGGATTTCTTCCCGGAGTCGCTGGAGCGCCGTCACCCCGCCCTTGAAAAACAAGCTGAGCTTGGCGCTGGGTTGGAGGTGCTCGGCGGAGGCCTATCCAAGATCCACCATCCCGGCTCCGCCCGGCTCCTGTCGATGGCTGCAGCAACATCCACGAGACCCTCGGTCCAGTGCTCCACATTCTCCCTAGAAGTATTCTGGGCGGCAGCAGCACTCGCCAGCAGCGCCTCGTCGGCCTTGATCTTCTCCTTCAAGGCCGCCTCCTGCTCCTTGGCGCCTGGCCCAGCCCGAGTCAAGGTGGTCAGCTTCAACTCAAGATCTGTGTTGGAGTCCTTGGCGACGCTAAGCTCCTTGCTCCTCTCGGCGAGACGGCCCTGCAGCTCGCCAAGAGTGTAGGCGTCCTTCTCGCTCTCATGCTTGAGATTGGCCTCCAGCTGCATCACCTTCGTCTCCAGCTCCTTCTTGGCGGCCTCGGCAACTGCGGCAGCATCCTTTGCTTCCTTGAGAGCCTCGCCAAATGTTTGCTCGCGCGCGGCTAGATCCTCCTCATGGCTGTCAAGACTAACCTTCCTCTGCGCCAACTCGCCTTCCTGCGCAGATAGCTTCTCGGCGGCAAGCCGCTGTTGCTCCTCAGCTTCGGCCTTCTCGAGGAGGAAGTCTTTGCGCTCCTCGGCGAGTCGCTCCCGCTCCTCTGCCAAGGACCGGAGAGCTTCCTGGTTGACACCCCGGAGCTCCTCCACGCGCTTCTCGATGTCTGCTCCTGCCTTCGCGACAAGCGCTTCCGGGATTCCATCTTGGCTTGTCGGGCGTGGTAGAGCGACAGCAGCTTCCGCAGCAGCTGCTCCTCCTCAGACTCGCCGCTGCTGCTGTTTGGTGCGTCGACCAGCGTCAGTCCAGCGGAGGCGAGCAGCTCTTCATCAAAAGTTTCTCCTTCGGCCGGCGCCCTGGAGCTCGACGCCCATGGGAGCTTGATGAAGACGCCATCGCTGCCTTCAAATAGGCGCCGGGCTGGGGCTCTTGAACTGGCAGCTGCGGCAGCGGAGGGATCGGCGGTCGGCGTGGCGCCTGGCGCTCCTGCGGCCTCGGGGCCGTCGGTCGATCGGGACCCCTCGCCCGGCTTCTGCGGCGGCATCTTTGGCGGCCTCTTCGCGGCGGGCTCGTCGGCGCCAGCTTCTTCTCCGATGGCAGCGGGCGTTGCCAAGATTGCTGCGTCCTCCTCGCATGACCTCGGTCTCCATTGGCTCTGTGGCGGATGGATTTGACGAAAATGAAGAAAAGTCAAGCAAATATTCAAAAAGAAAATCAGAAGAAGAAGAACACAAGGAAAGTTTTCAAGCAAGAGGATTACCTGTGTTAGGGTCTGCAGTCACGGTCTCCGCCACCAGGGGATCGCTGGTGCTGTCCCTTGCCGGAGAGCTGCCCCTTGCCGGAGAAGTCTCCCTTGCCGGAGAACGCTCCCTTGCCGGGGAATCCTCCCTTGGCGGTGTAGTCGAAGCAGAAGGCATGTCAGAAGCGGCTTCAGGGCACTCCTGATAAGGCTGCTCTGCTCCTACACAAATCAGCAGTCAGATATCAGCAAAGAAAGGGCACCCATGCACGCCTAACAGCAGGAAGTAAACCATATACTTACGCTGGGGGCTGCGCTGGGGGCTGCTTTGAGGAAGAGTTGCCGCGTCCGGCAAGGTGGTCTCGGACGCGCCTCCTGCTGTCGCGGTGGGTTCGTCCTCGACGACAATCACCGGGGCCTTGGCTCTCTTCGACGCTCTCTGGGCCAGCGTCCTGAAAAGGAATGGGTTCAGAGTGAAGCAAATCAGATACAAGACAAAGCAACAAATCGAAGAATTACAAGTACAGCAAAGAATCTTACTCTTCTTCTTCATCGTCCGAGCTGAGCGCGGAGAGATCAAATTCTGGCCCGCCTCCAGTACGACGAGGCGGAGGAGTAGGTTCCCTTGGCCGCTTGGCGGGAGCAGAAGCGGTGGTCTGCGAGGGCCCCGCTCCAGTTGCTGCAGCGGCGTGAGGTGCTTCCGCGGCAACAGTGCTTGCCGCGGTGGAGCGCGTCGCGCGGTGCTGCAGCTGTTGGCCCATGTGCCGCGCCGCTACGTCTCCGGCCTTGTGAAGACGCCTTCTTGGTGGAGCTGGGGGCTCCGCTCGCGGCAAGCTGTTTGAAGGTGGGGAGGATGCGCCCTCGGCGGGCTCGCTCGACTCAGCTTCAGGCTCGGCAAGCTCCTCCTCGCCGGCAAACTCCCTTCGCTCGATAAGGCTTGCCGCCTCTGCTGCCTCCGCCTCCTCCACGGTGAATCCGAACTCGCCCGCGGCCGCAGCTGCTGCCGCCTCTTCCAGCCTGGTGGCGATGCGCTGCAACTCATTATCGGTGGTGTCGCGGGTGAGGCTCTTACGCTTTCGTCGGGCGGATCGGCACTTCTACCAGATCGTCAAAGAACCGCCGCGACGACGTCATCTGCAGGCTCTTGCCAAGTTGGGACAATTCCATGCGAAGTCGCACAACGGCATCATTGCACAGATGCGGTCAAGCGAGGAATTGTTGCACGTGAACGACGCCTCGGCAACCTAAACATTTCTGGATGACCAGGATCGGGGTTGAACAGCTCCAAGAGCATCGCGTCAAGTTCCAAGACGGTGAAGTTGAAGTTGAGGCCTGGGCGCAGCCTCATGATATATGCCGCGTTCTGAAACTCCCAGGCGGGTCTCCTCCTCTCTTGCAAGAAGCGTCTGGCGGCGAAGAAAGTCTGCGCTAACGGTGTTTCACGGTGAGCCCGGCAAGTCTAAGGCGAAGGATTCGGGTGACTGCAATCTTCAGCCTAGCATCTTCCGGGGCCACGTTGCTCCAATCGTTGCAGCGCACTATTGGGGTTTGGCGATGGGCGATGGCGGCTGCGGGTTCTCCTCGACAATCCAGCACCAATCCGCCTCCATTCCTCCCATTTGCTACGGAGCTCTCCCTCCAGATAGGCTTCCTTCTTGCCGATCCTCGAGATCCAAGCGATTCCTCCGGCAAGAGGCTACCCTCTCTCTACTCGGGGCATAAAGAAGTGGCGGAAAAGGGCTACGTTTGGATGGACTCCGACAATGTTTTTGCAGAGATGTGCGAAAACTGCCATGGTCAGAACAGCATTGGGGGTGAAATCAAGGAGGCGGAACCCGTAGGTGTTCATGATGTCACAGAAAAATTCAGAGAAAGGCGGGCAGAGCCCGCAGTAGAAGAAGAGCGCGAAGAAGCGATATCCGTTCGGAGCTAGTTCCAAAGCAGGAGCTGGAAGTACCTTCGTGCGCGGATGCGCTCGCGTCTCCGTCGACCAGAAGAGGTAGTAGTTCTCCCTCAGCTCCCTCGCGGCGAGCTGGGGGGGAAAGATTGCCCGCTCCTTCCGTAGCGCCGCAAGCCACTGCGCCTCGGCCGACTTCACGGCCTTCCCCTTGTCGGCTTTCGGAGCCATGGCGGAGGTGGTGAGGGAGATCGACGGCGTTGGTGATGCTGGTGGCGATGGGGGGCGGAGCGCTGCTCTCTCTCTCCAGCCTTGGGAAGAAGGGGGGAGGCAGCGGGGATTTTTCGAGATTGGACATCAACTGGCGAGATGGGCGGACTGCCCCTGTTTCGCCTGCTTATAAAGAGGGAGGGCGCGGACGTTCTGTTTTTTCGAATAAAGAAACCACCCACGATCTCGCCCACGATCTCTCACACGACGCCGCATTCGACGCATGCCGTTCGTGGAGGGCGTGGTGGGTCCGGGGTGAGTTACGGCGTAACCCAGGCCGCGCGTGCCCGTGCCCTGTTTTGGGCCTGGCCCAACAGCGCTCGGCACCGTGTGTGGCCCAAGCCCGGGGGCTCCTGTCGGTGTACTAGAGTAGGGGTACCCTAGTATCCCGAACGTGTGCACGGGCAGTTGCAGCCCTCCGCGGCAAGGCTTACCGGGTGACCGCCAAGGTCCTCCGTGGTTCCTTTGGAGCCATTCAAGAACAAAGTATTCAAGCCAAGGAGACAAGGCCCCGGCAAGAGGAGCTTGCCGGGAAGGCCACCCAAGGCACCTACAAGACAAGGCCCCGGCAAGAGGAGCTTGCCGGGAAGGCCCGGTGAGCGACAAGCTTCTGGACGCGACAAGACAACAACCGCGGCAAGGCGCTTGCCGCGGCAGACCACCACTCTGTACCTGCGCTCCAGCACATCCACTAACATGTCGCCCTGGGACCTTTCCAGGCGCGCGTGGCAAGAGGCCATGCGGCCAGCGGAGCGCGGTGGCAAGCGGCGCTGACAAGTTTGCCATCTGGCAAGCGGTGGCGCTCCTGACGGACCCTTTCTGCACTATTAGGGCGATGTAGACGGGCATTTAATGCCTTTGTCCCCTGCCGTCAGGGTTAGGTATGATACATTGTACAAGTAGTTGTACCAACCACTCCTTTTCCATTTTTACCCTTGTCTACGTTGCCACCTGTCGGAGACCCCTTTAGCATATAAAAGGAGGCCCATGCGCAACATAGAGAGGGTCGGTCGGTTCCCCACGCTCAGTCTCGTTAGCAGCTTGTGGGTACTGTAGCACTCAGCGCTCCTGAGCAAGAACTCAATACACTCAGACATGCAGCAGTAGGAGTGTTATCTCTCCGGAGAGCTCCGAAGCTGGGTAAACCGCTCGAGTGCCTCGCCTCGATCTGCTCTTCGTGCGACCTCCGCCCCCCGCCGAACCGAAAGGGGCTCGGTCCGCCGGTCCCATAGGTGTTCGTGGGCCAGATCAGCCTGCCCCGACATTATGCTATAAAAAGTAGTGATGATTATATTTATAAAACTTTTCATGATTATGATTACCCTTTTTCTGAAAATTACTCTTTTGATGTGGAAACAATTTATAGTATTCAAGTCTCTTATGAAACTCCCACTATTCCGAATGAAAAGAATTTTGCTTATGTGGAGAGTAATAAAATTTCTATGCTTGTAGATCATGAAAAGAATGCTTTAGGTGCTGGTTATATTGTTTAGTTTATTCATGATGCTACTGAAAACTATTATGAGGGAGGAACATATGCTTGTAGGAATTTCAATAATATCAAGTTTCCTCTGTATGTGCTTAAAGTTTTGATGTTATGCTTGTTTTGCCTTCCTATGATAGTTGATTATTGTTCCCATAAGTTGTTTGCTCACAAAATCCCTATGCATAGGAAGTGGGTTAGACTTAAATTTGCTAGTCATATTCTTCATGATGCTCTCTTTATGTTTCAATTCTTATGTTTTATGTGAGCATCATTGAAATCATCATGCCTAGTTAGGGCGTTAAGCGATAGCGCTTGTTGGGAGGCAACCCAATTTTATTTTAGTTTATTGCTTTTTGGTTCTGTTTAGGAATAAATAATCCATCTAGCTTCTGTTTATATGTGGTTTTGTGTTTTAATTAGTGTTTGTGCCAAGTAGAACCTTTGGGAAGACTTGGGTGAAGTCTTTATGATCATGCTGTAAAAAACAGAAACTTTAGCGCTCACGAGATTTGCTTCAACTTTTTACTGGAGAGTGATATTTAGTTTATTATTTTTGAAGATGATTACTAGACAAATTCCTAAGGTCCACCAATTTATTTTAGAATTTTTGGAGTTCCAGAAGTATACGTTTGATACAGATTACTAAAGACTGTTCTGTTTTTGACAGATTCTGTTTTCATTGTGTTGCTTGCTTATTTTGATGGATCTATGGCTAGTAAAATAGTTTATAAACCATAGAGAAGTTGGAATACTGAAGGTTTGACACCAATACAAATAAAGAATGAGTTCATTAAAGTGCCTTGAAGTGGTGTTTTGTTTTCTTTCGCTAACGGAGCTCACGAGATTTTCTGTTAAATTTTGTGTTGTGAAGTTTTCAAATTTTGGGTAAAGATTCGATGGACTATGGAATAAGGAGTGGGAAGAGCCTAAGCTTGGGGATGCCAAAGGCACCCCAAAGTAATATTCAAGGATAACCAAGAGCCTAAGCTTGGGGATGCCACGGAAGGCATCCCCTCTTTCGTCTACTTCCATCGGTAACTTTACTTGGAGCTATATTTTTATTCACCACATGATATGTGTTTTTCTTGGAGCATCAATTTATTTTGTTATTATTTGCTTGCTGTTATTTATAATAATGTTTTTCATCTCTATTTTCAATAAAAATGTCAAGGATAGCCTTTACCATGCTTATTTTGCAAGTATACATGTTGCTGTTTCAAAACAGAAAGTTTACTGCTGTTGCAAAAATTCCCGAGAAAAGTCAGAATATGATAAATTGTTGAAACTTTTTGCATAATAAGCTCTGATAAATTTACTAAAGTGGTAATTTTCTTTCATAATTTTTGGAGCTGGCGAAATATTGATACTCTTGCGTTCTTTACAGACTGTACTGTTTTGGCAGATTGTTGTTATGTTTGCATTGTTTGCATATGTTTGCTTGTTTAATGATTCTATTTGAGGATAGGAGTATTAAATATGTAGAGAAATTTAGTATGCAATGTTGAATAATGATTTTTGTGATTTTCTACAGTAGAGTATGATAAGGTTTTTGCATTGGGTTATACTAACTTATCTCACGAGTTCTTGTTCAGTTTGGTGTGGATGAAGCTTTTGAGATTTAGGGAGACCGTGATACGAAAGGAATTAAGGAGACACAAAAGCTCAAGCTTGGGGATGCCCAAGGCACCCCAAGATAATATTTCAATAAGTCTCATGCATCTAAGCTTGGGGATGCCCCGGTTGGCATCCCACCTTTCCTCAACAACTATCGGTTAGTATCGGTTGATCCTAAGTTTTTGCTTCTTCACATGATGAGTGCTATCCTTGCACTGTCATTTTATTTTGTTTTGCTTGCTGCTTGAATAAAATACCAAGATCTGAAATTCTTAAATGAGAGAGAGTCTTCACGTAGCCATGTAATTATTTAACTACTCATTGATCTTCACTTATAACTTTTTGGAGTAGTTTGTCATTTTCTCTAGTGCTTCACTTATATCCTTTTAGAGCATGGTGGTGGATTTGTTTTATAGAAACTATTGATCTCACATGCTTCACTTAGATTATTTTGAGAGTCTTAAATAGCATGGTAATTTGCTTAAATAATCTTAATATGCTAGGTATTCAAGAATAGTAAGAACTTTCTTATGAGTGTGTTGAATACTAATAGAAGTTTGATGCTTGATGATTGTTTTGAGATATGGAGGTAATAATATCAAAGTCGTGCTAGTTGAGTAGTTGTGAATTTGAGAAATACTTCTGTTGAAGTTTGCAAGTCCCGTAGCATGCACGTATGGTAAACGTTATGTAACAAATTTGAAACACGAGGTGTTCTTTGATTGTCCTCCTTATGAGTGGCGGTCAGGGACGAGCGATGGTCTTTTCCTACCAATCTATCCCCCCTAGGAGCATGCGCGTAATTCTTAGTTTTTGATGACTTGTAGATTTTTGCAATAAGTATGTGAGTTCTTTATGACTAATGTTGAGTCCATGGATTATACGCACTCTCACCCTTCCATCATTGCTAGCCTCTTCGGTACCGTGCATTGGCCTTTCTCACATTGAGAGTTGGTGCAAACTTAGCCGGTGCATCCAAACCCCGTGATATGCTACGATCTTTCACACATAAACCTCCTTGTATCTTCATCAAAACAGCCACCATACCTACCTATTATGGCATTTCCGTAGCCATTCCGAGATATATTGCCATGCAACTTTCCACCATCCAGTTTATTATGACACGTTCATCATTGTCATATTGCTAGCATGATCATGTAGTTGACATAGTATTTGTGGCAAAGCCACCATTCATAATTCTTTCATACATGTCACTCTTGGTTCTTTGCATATCCCGGTACACCGCCGGAGGCATTCATATAGAGTCATACTTTGTTCTAGTATCGAGTTGTAATCATTGAGTTGTAAATAAATAGAAGTGTGATGATCATCATTTTCTAGAGCATTGTCCCAAGTGAGGAATAAAAAAAAGAGAAAGGCCATAAAAAAAAGAGAAGGCCCAAAAAAATGAGAGAAAAAGAGAGAAGGGACAATGCTACTATCCTTTGCCACACTTGTTCTTCAAAGTAGCACCATAATCTTCATGGTAGAGAGTCTCTTGTTTTGTCAGTTTCATATACTAGTGGGAATTTTTCACTATAGAACTTGGCTTGTATATTCCAACAATGGGCCTCCTCAAGTGCCCTAGGTCTTCGTGAGCAAGAAAGTTGGATGCACACCCACTTAGTTTCTTTTGTTGAGCTTTCATACATTTATAGCTCTAGTGCATCCGTTGCATGGCAATTCCTACTCCTTGCATTAACATCAATCGATGGGCATCTCCATAGCTCATTTATTAGCCTCGTTGATGTGAGACTTTCTCCTTTTTTGTCTTCTCCACAAGACCCCCATCACCATATTCTATTCCACCCATAGTGCTATGTCCATGGCTCGCGCTCATATATTGCGTAAAAGTTTATAGGTTTGAGATTACTAAAGTATGAAACAATTGCTTGGCTTGTCATCGGGGTTGTGCATGATGAGAGCATTCTTGTGTGACGAAAATGGAGCATGACTAAACTATATGATTTTGTAGGGATGAACTTTCTTTGGCCATGTTATTTTGAGAGGACATAATTGCTTAGTTAGTATGCTCGAAGTATTATTATTTTTATGTCAATATGAACTTTTATCTTGAATCTTTCGGATCTGAATATTCATGCCACAAGTAAGAAGAATTACATTGAAATTATGCCTAGTAGCATTCCACATCAAAAATTCTGTTTTTATCATTTACCTACTCGAGGACGAGCAGGAATTAAGCTTGGGGACGCTGATACGTCTCCAACGTATCTATAATTTTTGATTGTTACATGCTATTATATTATCTGTTTTGGATGTTTATGGGCTTTATTATGCATGTTTATATTATTTTTGGGACTAACCTATTGACTCAGAGCCCAGTGTCAGTTCCTATTTTTTCCCTTGTTTGAGTGTTACGAAGAGAAGGAATATCAAACGGAGTCGAAACGGAATGAAATCTTCTGGAGAAGTTATTTTTGGAAGGAAAGCAACCCGGGAGACTTAGAGTCCACGTCAAGGAAGCAACAAGGAAGGCACGAGGCAGGGGGGCACGCCCACCCCCCTGGGTGCGCCCTCCACCCTCGTGGGGCCCTCGTGGCTCCCCTGACGTACTTCTTCCTCCTATATATACCCATATACCCTAAAAACTTCGGGAAACAGAATAGATCGGGAGTTTCGCTGCCGCAAGCCTCTGTAGCCACCAAAAACCAATCGGGACCCTGTTTCGGCACCCTGCCAGAGGGGGGAACCCTCACCGGTGGCCATCTTCATCATCCAGGCGCTCTCCATGACGAGGAGGGAGTAGTTCACGCTCGGGGCTGAGGGTATGTACCAGTAGCTATGTGTTTGATCTCTCTCTCTCTCTCTCTCTCTCTCTCTCTCGTGTTCTTGATTTGGCACGATCTTGATGTATCGCGAGCTTTGCTATTATAGTTGGATCTTATGTTTCTTCTCCCCCTCTACTCTCTTGTAATGGATTGAGTTTTCCCTTTGAAGTAATCTTATCGCATTGAGTCTTTAATGACTTGAGAACACTTGATGTATGTTTTGTCGTGCGTATCTCTGGTGACAATGGGATATCACTTGATTCACTTGATGTATGTTTTGGTGATCAACTTGCGGGTTCCGCCCATGAACCTATGCATAGCGGTTGGCACACGTTTTCGTCTTGATTCTCCGGTAGAAACTTTGGGGCACTCTTTGAGGTTCTATGTGTTGGTTGAATAGATGAACCTGAGATTGTGTGACGCATATCGTATAATCATACCCACGAATACTTGAGGTGACATTGGAGTATCTAGGTGACATTAGGGTTTTGGTTGATTTGTGTCTTAAGGTGTTATTCTAGTACGAACTCTAGGGCTGTTTGTGACACTTATAGGAATAGCCCAACGGATTAATTGGAAAGTATAACTTTGAGGTGGTTTCGTACCCTACCATAATCTCTTTGTTTGTTCTCCGCTATTAGTGACTTTGGAGTGAATCTTTGTTGCATGTTGAGGGATAGTTATATGATCCAATTATGTTATTATTGTTGAGAGAACTTGCACTAGTGAAAGTATGAACCCTAGGCCTTGTTTCAACGCATTGGAATACCGTTTACGCTCACTTTTATCGCTTGTTACCTTGCTTTTTATATTTTCAGATTACAAAAACCTATATCTACCATCCATATTGCACTTGTATCACCATCTCTTCATGAACTAGTGCACCTATACAATTTACCATTGTATTGGGTGTGTTGGGGACATAAGAGACTCTTTGTTATTTGGTTGCAGGGTTGCTTGAGAGAGACCATCTTCATCCTACGCCTCCCACGGATTGATAAACCATAGGTCATCCACTTGAGGGAAATTTGCTACTGTCCTACAAACCTCTGCACTTGGAGGCCCAACAACGTCTACAAGAAGAAGGTTGCGTAGTAGACATCACCGATCAAAGGGTACCGACTGCTATGTTCTCTTTGGTTCGAATACGACCTATGTTTGAACAGGAAGCCCCCGAATGACCTTGAGAGTTTTTTAACGACACTGATTCGAATACGATCAACGTTGGACCCAAAAGGGGTTGAGCTATGATTCAGATACGATCAAGAAGCCCCCTAGTGAGTTTGGTAGTGTGCCGATCAAGAGGGTATCGACAGCTATGTTCTCTTTGGTTCGAATACGACCTATGTTTGAACAGGAAGCCCCCTAGTGACCATGAGGTTTAACTGCTAGATTCGAATACGATCATGAGCCGGACCAAGAGGGTTAAGCTAGGATTCGAATACGATCAGCCCCCAATTGGTCGTTTTATAACTAGAATGATAAAGGCATATGATTATTGAGGATCAAAAGGACTGAGGTCCTGCTTTATTACTTATCATAATATATACATCGTCAAAATATGTACATCATGAGAGCCGGTGGCTCAAGTGTAGTAAGGCCGAAGATGAGCAATGTTCCACGGCCGGCGGGTCTCCTCCTCCGACTTATGTGAGTCTTTGTGCTCTCAAACGTCGATAAGGTAGTATGACCCGTTGTTCAGGATCTTGCTGACCACAAAGGGTCCTTCCCACGGTGGGGATAGCTTGTGCGCATCAGACTGGTCCTGGATGAGCCAGAGCACCAAGTCACCTTCTTGAAAGGTTCTGGACTTAACCCGGCGGCTGTGATAACGGCGCAGGTCATGTTGGTAAATCACCGAGCGGGCTGCTGCTAAGTCTCTCTTCTCATCTAACAGGTCAAGTGCATCCTGACGGGCTTGTTCATTATTAGCTTCAATGTAAGCCGCCACGCGGGGCGAGTCATGACAGATGTCACTAGGTAGAACCGCTTCTGCACCATAAACCATGAAGAAAGGCGTGTAACCCGTAGACCTGTTGGGGGTAGTATTGATGCTCCATATCGCAAAAGGTAACTCTTCTACCCAACAACCCGGCGTCCGCTGCAAAGGAACCATAAGTCGGGGCCTGATGCCTTTCAAGATTTCCTGATTGGCTCTTTCAGCCTGCCCATTGGATTGGGGGTGAGCTACTGATGAAACATCAAGCCGGATATGCTCACCTTGACAGAACTCCTCCATGGCACCCTTGGACAGATTAGTACCATTATCAGTTATAATACTGTGTGGAAAACCAAAGCGAAAGGTCACCTTTTTCATGAATTGAACCGTCGTGGCCGCATCACACTTGCTGACTGGCTCTGCCTCAACCCATTTTGTGAATTTGTCAACCGCCACCAAGAGGTGGGTCTTTTCATCTTTGGATCTTTTAAAAGGCCAAACCATGTCAAGTCCCCAGACTGCAAACGGCCAAGTAATTGGAATCATCCTCAATTCTTGAGCCGGTACATGAGCCAGTCGTGAGAATTTCTGGCAACCATCACATTTACTGACCAGATCTTCCACACAAGATGAGCCGTCAGCCAATAAAATCCATGACGAAAAGCCTTGGCCACAAGGGATTTTGAACCGGCATGATGGCCACAATCTCCTTCATGAATCTCACGAAGAATTTCTTGACCCTCCTCAGGAGAGACACAACGTTGAAACGCCCCAGTGACACTGCGATGATGTAACTCCCCATTGGCAATCGTCATTGACTTAGACCGCCGGGTTATCTGCCTAGCCAAGGTTTCGTCCTCAGGCAACTCGCCCTGGGTCATGTAAGCCAAATATGGCACTATCCAACCTGGGATGATGTGAAGAGCCGCCACCAATTGTGCTTCCGAGTCAGGAACAGCCAAGTCTTCCTCTGTAGGCAATTTGACAGAAGGGGTATGCAGAACATCCAAAAAAGTGTTAGGTGGCACCGGCTTACGCTGAGATCCCAATCGGCTTAAAGCCTCGGCCGCCTTGTTCTTTCTGCGATAATTGTGCTCCACCTAGTAACCTTTGAAGTGTCCAGCAATGGCGTCAACTTCACGGCGATAAGCCGCCATAAGAGGATCCTTGGAATCCCACTTGCCTGATACTTGTTGAGCCACCAAATCTGAATCGCCAAAGCACCATACCCGGCTTAAGTTCATCTCCTTAGCCATCCGAAGACCATGAAGCAGGCCTCATACTCAGCTGCATTGTTAGTACAGGGAAACATCAACCGGAGTACATAACAAAATTTGTCACCTCGAGGGGAAGCTAAGACAACTCCAGCCCCCGAGCCTTCCAATTGCCTGGAACCATCAAAATGAATAGTCCAATATGTGTTGTCTGGCTTTTCTTCAGGCATATGCAGCTCCGTTCAATCGTTGATGAAGTCCACCAGTGCTTGAGACTTCATAGCAGTGTGTGGCACATACTTCAAACCATGATGCCCAAGTTCAATGGCCCACTAGGCGACTCGTCATGTGGCTTCTCTATTTTGAATGATATCTCCCAAAGGAGCAGAACTGACCACAGTGATGAGGTGACCTTGGAAGTATTGCTTAAGCTTCCGGCTTGCCATGAACACCCCATAAACAAGTTTCTGCCAATGTGGATATCTTTGCTTGGACTCAATAAGCACCTCACTAATGTAGTAAACCAGCCGTTGAACCGGATGTTCCTTGCCAGCCTCCTTGCGCTCCACCACAATGGCTACACTGACGGCCCGTGTGTTAGCAGCCACATATAGCAATAAAGGCTCCTTATCAATAGGAGCAACAAGGACCGGCGGCTCATATAACTGTCTCTTAAAATCTTCAAAGGCAGCATTAGCAACATCACTCCAGACAAAGTTGTCCATCTTCTTCATCATCTGATACAGCGGTATGGCCTTCTCACCTAACCGGCTTATGAACCGTCTTAAGGCAGCAATACGACCCGCCAGACGCTGAACATCCTTGATACACGCCGGTTTAGCCAAAGAGGTGATTGCCTTGATCTTCTCCGGGTTAGCCTCAATGCCTCTGTTAGAGACTATAAAACCCAAAAGCTTGCCAGCTGGCACCCCAAAAACGCACTTGGCCGGGTTAAGCATCATCTTGTAGACCCGGAGATTATCAAAGGTTTCCTTCAGATCATCTATCAAGGTCTCCTTCTCTCTGGACTTCACGACAATGTCATCTACATAAGCATGAACATTGCACCCAATCTGACTGTGAAGACAGTTCTACACACATCGCTGATAAGTCGCCTGGGCACTTTTAAGCCCAAAAGGCATAGACACATAACAGAAGGCTCCAAACGGAGTGATGAAAGCCGTCTTCTCCTGGTCCTTAACTGCATTTTGATCTGATGATATCCAGAATAAGCATCCAAAAAACTCAAACGCTCACAACCCACTGTCGCATCAATGATTTGATCAATGCGAGGAAGAACAAAAGGATCAGCCGGACAAGCCTTGTTTAAGTCCGTGTAATCCACACACATATGCCAGTTGCCGTTCTTCTTGAGTACAAGCACCGGGTTAGCCAACCACTCTGGGTGAAAAACTTCAACAATCAACCCGGCAGCCAAGAGCCGGGCCACCTCCTCACCAATAGCGTTATGCCTCTCCTCATTAAACCGCCGAAGAAACTGCCTGACCGGCTTAAATTTTGGATCAATATTAAGAGTGTGCTCAGCGAGTTCTCTCGGTACACCCGGCATGTCAGAAGGTTTCCATGCAAAGATGTCCCGGTTTTCATGGATGAACTCGATGAGCGTGCTTTCCTATTTGGGATCCAGATTGGCATCGACATCTTGAACTGCTTACATGAGTAAATGCGGAACAAAATCAACAAGCTTGGTGTCATCGGCCGACTTAAATTTCATTACCGACTCGTGTTCCGTGGTTGGCTTCTTCAAAGACGTCATGTCCGCCGGGTCAACATTGTCCTTATAGAACTTCAACTCCTCTGTCTCACAAACAGATTCAGCATAAGCAGCGTCACCTTCCTCGCATTCCAAAGCTATCTTCTGACTCCCATGCACTGTGAAGGTGCCCTTGTGACCCGGCATCTTGAGCTGCAGGTAAACATAACAATGTCGTGCCATGAACTTTGCATAAGCCGGCCGCCCAAATAGTGCGTGATATGGGCTCCGGATTTTGACCACCTCAAAGGTTAACTTCTCAGCCCTGGAATCATGCTCATCCCCAAAGGCTACTTCCAGCTCAATCTTACCCACCGGGTACGCTGACTTATCGGGCACTACTCCATGGAAAACAGTGTTGGATGTCTTGAGATTTTTATCAGTCAATCCCATGCGACGAAAGGTCTCATAATAGAGGATGTTGATGCTCCTGCCTCCATCCATGAGCACTTTTGTTAATTTGTATCCACCAACTTGAGGTGCCACCACTAAGGCCAAGTGACCCGGATTGTCAAACCGGGGAGGGTGATCCTCCCTACTCCATACAATAGGCTGCTCAGACCATCTCAGATAACGAGGGACTGCCGGCTCAATAGCGTTCACGACCCTCTTATGAAGTTTCTGGTCCCTTTTGCACAAACTGGTGGTGAACACATGAAATTGTCCACTCTTCAGCTGCTTTGGGTTACTCTGATACCCGGATTGCTGCTGCTGACCTCCTTGGCCAGATTGTTGATGATAACCACCTTGGTTACCTTGAGGACCCTGAAAGTTGGAATTTGAACCGCCCCCGGGCCATGAAAACCGCCGCCACCTGAACTGCCTCCAGGTCCGTGATGGCCGTCAAACATGTTAGAATTCTTGAAAGCCTTCATGATCATACAGTCTTTCCACAGGTGAATGGCTGGCTTCTCCCGGGTGTCGTGTCTTGGCCAGGGCTCATTTAGCAACTGCTCAAGGGTGGGACCTGACCCGCCAGACCGAGGAGGTGGCCTCCCCTTACGTCGTTGATTATTACCCTGTGCATTAGCCACCACAAACTGCGAGCTACCGTCAGCCTTACGTTTATTATTACCTCCTTGATTCGCCGGGTTATGCTTAAGACCCTTAGCATTGCCATTCTTCTTTCCCTTCCCTATCTTCTCTTCATCAGACGCGGGATCCTTGGTACTATCAGAGTCGGCGTATTTTACTAGATCCGCCATCAGCTGGCCCATGTCATTGCAATCGCATTTGAGCCGCCCCAGCTTCTGCTTCAGAGGTTCAAAACGACAATTTTTCTCCAACATTAAGACTGCAGAACCGACATCCATCTTATCAGATGAATGTATTTTTCCTTCACCCAGTGCACCCAATGGGTCATGGACTCACCTTCCTTTTACTTGCAATTAGTCAAGTCCACAATTGACATGGGCTGCTTGCATGTGTCCTTGAAGTTCTGAATAAACCGGGCCTTTAACTCGGCCCAGGAACCAATGGAATTAGGTGGCAGTCCCTTTAACCAAGTGCGGGCCGTTCCATCCAGCATCATAGTAAAGTACTTGGCCATTGCCGCGTCACTGCCCTCCAGCAACTCCATGGCCATCTCATAACTTTCAGTCCACGCCCCCGGCTGTAAATCAGCCGTGTAGTTAGGCCCTTTCAAGGCCCTTAAAATCCTTGGGAAAACGCTCATTACGTAGTGCTGGCACTAAGCAAGGGACACCTCCAGTTCTCGTGGTTGCACCTGCTTCAATAGAAGTCGTCGGATGAACCGAAAAAGATTGATAAGTTGATACGTCTCCAACGTATCTATAATTTTTGATTGCTCCATGCTATATTATCTACTGTTTTGGACCATATTGGGTTTTATTTTCGACTTTTATATTATTTTTGGGACTAACCTATTAACCGGAGGCCAAGCCCAGAATTGTTGTTTTTTGCCTATTTCATAGTTTCGAACAAACGGAATATCAAACTGAGTCCAAACGGAATGAAACCTTCAGGAACGTGATTTTCTCACCGAACATGATCCAGGAGACTTGGACCCTACGTCAGGCAACCAACAGGGAAGGCACGAGGTAGGGGGGTGTGCCCTCCCCCCCAAGCGCGTCATCCACCCTCATGGGCCCCCTGTTGCTCCACCGACGTACTTCTTCCTCCTATATATACCTACGTACCCCCAAACGATCAGATACGGAGCAGAAAACCTAATTCCACCGCCGCAACTTTCTGTATCCATGAGATCCCATCTTGGGGCCTGTTCCGGAGCTCCGCCGGAAGGGGAATCCACCACGGAGGGCTTCTACATCATCATAGCCTCTCCGATGAAGTGTGAGTAGTTTACCTCAGACCTTCAGGTCCATAGTTAGTAGCTAGATGGCTTCTTCTCTCTTTTTGGATCTCAATACAATGTTCTCCCCCTCTCTCGTGGAGATCTATCCAATGTAATCTTCTTTTTGAGGTGTGTTTGTTGAGACCGATGAATTGTGGGTTTATGATCAAGATTATCTATGAGCAATATTTGAATCTTCTCTGAAATATTTTATGTATGATTGGTTATCTTTGCAAGTCTCCTAGAATTATCCGTTTGGTTTGGCCAACTAGATTGGTAGTTCTTGCAATGGGAGAAGTGCTTAGCTTTGGGTTCAATCTTGTGGTGTCCTTTCCCAGTGACAGTAGGGACAGCAAGGCACGTATCGAGGATAACAAGATGGGGTTTTTATCATATTGCATGAATTTATCCCTGTACATCATGTCATCTTGCTTAAGGCGTACTCTGTTTTCATTAACTTAATACTCTAGATGCATGCTGGATAGCGGTCGATGAGTGGAGTAATAGTAGTAGATGCAGGCAGGAGTCGGTCTACTTGTCTCGGACGTGATGCCTATATACATGATCATACCTAGATACTCTCATAACTATGCTCAATTCTCATCAATTGCTCAACAGTAATTTGTTTACCCACTGTAGAATACTTATGCTCTTGAGAGAAGCCACTAGTGAAATCTATGGCCCCCGGGTCTATTCTCTATCATATTAATCTTCCATCACTTTATTATTGCTTTGCTTTTTACTTTGCTTTTATTTTACTTGCATCTTTATACCAAAAATACCAAAAATATTATATATCATCTCTATCAGATCTCACTCTCGTAAGTGACCGTGAAGGGATTGACAACCCCTAATCGCGTTGGTTGCGTTGAGCTATTTGTTTTGTGTAGGTACGAGGGACTTGCGTGTGGCCTCCTACTGGATTGATACCTTGGTTCTCAAAAACTGAGGGAAATACTTACGCTACTTTGCTGCATCATCCCTTCCTCTTCGGGGAAATCCAACGCAGTGCTCAAGAGGTAGCAAGAAGAATTTCTAGCACCGTTGCCGGGTAGTCTACGCAAAAGTCAACATACCAAGTACGCATCACGATCCCTTATCTCTCGCATTACATTATTTGGCATTTGCCTCTCATTTTCCTCTCCCCCACTTCACCCTTGTCGTTTTATTCGCCCTCTCTTTTCCGTTTGCCTTTTTCTCTCTTGCTTGTCGTTATGGCTAGTCTTATATCTTCTCCGTTGTGTCCCAAGAATGAAGTTCTAAATTTTAATCAAATGGAGGGAGAAAATCTAAAAGAAGCTTGGTATAGAATTTGCAATGCTCAAAATAGATCTACCAGGAAGCAATCTACTTAAGTTCTTCTCCGCAATTTTTATGTAGGTGCTAATCCTTGGTATAGATATATCCTCGATACCATTACCGGAGGGAATTTCTTGGGCAGCCATACCTTTGATTCTTATAATGCTATGATAGATTTATTCGGCTCACCACCTCTTTTGGTTAATGGAACTATGTTAACTTTAGAGCATTTAATGCAAAGACTTGAAATTATTGAAAATAAAGTTGCTACCATTGAGTTAATTGAAAATTTAGATAAAAGATCCACAATCAAATTACCCAATATGGATCTAAGGTAGGAGTAACTTTGAAAAATATTAAGGAGAAGGAACCCATAGTTAATGATAAAATAAATCAAGATTCCTCTAGAATCGATAAACTTGAGGGTATAATTACCAACTTGGGAACCGCTTTTTCTTCCGTAAAAATACTCCAAGTCCACCTACTAAAGTTGCTAAGCTCATGTATGTTCCTAAAAATAAGGGTGAATCCTCTAGTAAGGAAACCGCGGATCTTAAATCCATAAGTATTCACGCTAATCTTTTTGCTATCATTAAGGAACCATTTGCTACGAATGAATTTTTTGATTTTTTGCCTAAAAATTTGATAATTACTAGAAAGAAAGAAATTTCTAAAGAAGGTAGATGCCTCGTGGAAGAATTGCCTACCAAAGATGGCAATACCTAGATCTATCCTTGCTTTTATGCCTAGCTAGGGGCGGTAAACGATAGCGCTTGTAGGGAGGCAACCCAATTTTATTTTTTGTTTTTTGTTTTTGTTTCTGTTTAGGAATAAATAATCCATCTACCTTCTGTTTAGATGTGGTTTCATGTTTTAATTAGTGTTTGTGCCAAGTTAACCCTATAGGATCTTCTTGGATGATAGTTATTTGATCTTGCTGTAATTTCCAGAAACTTTCGGTTCACGAAAACAATTGTTAAAAATCACCAGAACGTGATAAAATAGTGATTACAATTTCTGCTGATCAATAAAAAAATTGTCTAGGTCTTCCTATTTTTTCTGAATTTTTGGAGTTCCAGAAGTTTGCCTTAGTTACAGATTACTACAGACTTTTCTGTTTTTGACAGATTCTGTTTTTCATGTGTTGTTTGCTTATTTTGATGAATCTATGGCTAGTAAAATAGTTTATAATCCATAGAGAAGTTGGAACACAGTAGGTTTAACACCAATATAAATAAATAATGAGTTCATTACAGTACCTTGAAGTGGTCTTTTGTCTTCTTTCGCTAACGGAGCTCACGAGATTTCTGTTGAGTTTTGTGTTGTGAAGTTTTCAAGTTTTGAGTGAAATATTTTTGATGGATTATGGAACAAGGAGTGGCAAGAGCCTAAGCTTGGGGATGCCCATCGCATCCCCAAGATAATCCAAGGACACCAAAAAGTCAAAGCTTGGAGATGCCCCCGGAAGGCATCCCCTCTTTCGTCCACTTCCATCGGTAACTTTACTTGGAGCTATATTTTTATTCACCACGTAATATGTGTTTTGCTTGGAGCGTCTTGTATGATTTGAGTCTTTGATTTTTAGTTTACCACAATCATCCTTGCTGTACACACCTTTTGAGAGAGCCATACATGAATTGGAATTTGATAGAATACTCTATGTGCTTCACTTATATCTTTTGAGCTATATAGTTTTGCTCTAGTGCTTCACTTATATCTTTTAGAGCACGTTGGTGGATTTGTTTTATAGAAACCATTGATCTCTCATAGTTCACTTAGATTATTTTGAGAGTCTTAAATAGCATGGTAATTTGCTTAATAATAATAATATGCTTGGTATTCAAGATTTGTAAAACTTTCTTTTGAGTGCGTTGAATACTAAGAAAAGTTTGATGCTTGATAATTGTTTTGAGATATGGAGGTAGTAATATTAGAGTCATGCTAGTTGTGTAGTTGTGAATTTGAGAAATACTTGTGTTAAAGTTTGTGATTCTCGTAGCATGCATGTATGGTGAACCGTTATGTGATGAAGTCGGAGCATGATTTATTTATTGATTGTCTTCCTTATGAGTGGCGGTCGGGGAATGACGATGGTCTTTTCCTACCAATCTATCCCCTAAGAGCATCTGCGTAATACTTTGCTTTGATAACTTGTAGATTTTTGCAATAAGTATATGAGTTCTTTATGACTAATGTTGAGTCCATGGATTATACGCACTTTTCTCACCCTTCCACCATTGCTAGCCTTTCTAATACCGCGCACTTTTCGCCGGTATCATTTACCCACCATATACCTTCCTCAAAACAGCCACCATACCTACCTATTATGGCATTTCCATAGCCATTCCGAGATATATTTCCATGCAACTTTCCACCGTTCCGTTTAGTATGACACGCTCCATCATTGTCATATTGCTTAGCATGATCATGTAGTTGACATCGTATTTGTGGCAAAGCCACCATTCATAATTCTTTCATACATGTCACTCATGAATCATTGCATATCCAGGTACACCGCCGGAGGCATACACATAGAGTCATATTTTGTTCTAAGTATCGAGTTGTAATTGTTGAGTTGTAAGTAAATAAAAGTGTGACGATCATCATTTTAGGGCATTGTCCCAAGTGAGGAAAGGATGATGGAGACTATGATTCCCCCACAAGTCGGGATGAGACTCCGGACGAAAAATAAAAAATAAAAAAAGAAAAGAGGCCATAAAAAAGAGAGGAGAAAAGGCCCAAATAAAAAAATAAAAAAATGAGAGAAAAAGAGAGAAGGGACAATGTTACTGTCCTTTTACCACACTTGTGCTTCAAAGTAGCACCATAATCTTCATGATAGAGAGTCTCTCATCTTGTCACTTTCATATACTATTGGGAATTTTTCATTATAGAACTTGGCTTGTATATTCCAATGATGGGCTTCCTCAAATTGCCCTAGGTCTTCGTGAGCAAGCGAGTTGGATGCACACCCACTTAGTTTCTTTTGTTGAGCTTTCATATACTTATAGCTCTAGTGCATCCGTTGCATGGCAATCCCTACTCACTCACATTGATATCTATTGATGGGCATCTCCATAGCCCGTTGATACACCTAGTTGATGTGAGACTATCTTCTCCCTTTTTGTCTTCTCCACAACCACCATTCTATTCCACATATAGTGATATATCCATGGCTCACGCTCATGTATTGCGTGTAGATTGAAAAAGTTTTGAGAATGTCAAAAGTATGAAACAATTTCTTGGCTTGTCATCCAGGTTGTGCATGATTTAAATACTTTGTGTGGTGAAGATAGAGCATAGCCAGACTATATGATTTTGTAGGGATAACTTTCTTTGGCCATGTTATTTTGAGAAGACATGATTGCTTTGTTAGTATGCTTGAAGTATTATTATTTTTATGTCAATATTAAACTTTTCTCTTGAATCTCTCGAATCTGAATATTCATACCACAATTAAAAAGAATTACATTGAAATTATGCCAAGTAGCACTCCGCATCAAAAATTATCTTTTAATCATTTACCTACTCGAGGACGAGCAGGAATTAAGCTTGGGGATGCCTGATACGTCTCCAACGTATCTATAATTTTTTATTGCTCCATGCTATATTATCTACTGTTTTGGACCATATTGGGTTTTATTTTCCAGTTTTGTATTATTTTTGGGACTAACCTATTAACCGGAGGCCCAGCCCAGAATTGCTGTTTTTTTGCCTATTTCAGAGTTTCGAAGAAAAGGAATAACAAACGGAGTCCAAACGGAATGAAACCTTCGGGAACGTGATTTTCTCACCGAACATGATCCAGGAGACTTGGATCCTACTTCAAGCAACCAACAAGGAAGGCACGTGGTAGGGCGGCGCGCCCTGCCCCCCCCCCCCCCAGGCACGCCCTCCACCCTCGTGGGCCCCCTGTTGCTCCATCGACGTACTTCTTCCTCCTATATATACCCACGCACCCAAACGATCAAATCTGAGCCAAAACCTAATTCCACCGCCGCAACTTTCTGTATCCACGAGATCCCATCTTGGGGCCTGTTTCGGAGCTCCGCCGGAAGGGGAATCCACCATGGAGGGCATTTACATCATCATCGCCTCTCCGATGAAGTGTGAGTAGTTTACCTCAGACCTTCGGGTCCATAGTTAGTAGCTAGATGGATTCTTCTCTCTTTTTGGATCTCAATACAATGTTCTCCCCCTCTCGTGGAGATCTATTCGATGTAATCTTGTTTTTGCGGTGTGTTTGTTGGGACCGATGAATTGTGGGTTTATGATCAAGATTATCTATGAGCAATATTTGAATCTTCTCTGAATTCTTTTATGTATGATTGGTTATGTGACGCCCCAAGACCGGAGCTTCAGTTGCCTTCCAGGGTTTCCGAGTTTTGTCGTGCGATTTGTTTTGTTTGTGCATTCATCATGTCATCTCTTGCATTGCATCATCTCATCATGCCATCATATCATTAATTTTCAAAACACAACTAAATAAATTGTATGGATTTTTCTCGATCCATTTAAACCGAGGGATTCACATGATGACTTCTCTTTATAACATATCGTCCCAATATTATTAGGGAGCTATAATAATTATTCCATTTATTTGGAATTGATCTTAACACACTTGCAAAATAATTTCGTGCCCTTTCTACTTCAAGTTTGGTCTCCACACTTTGCCCTAAATTTCTTTTATCATATTCCGGAGCTCCACCAAAAATCCGAACATTTTTGGACACTCCTAAATCCTAGACTCCATTCAAACTCCTTTGGCGCAAGTTAAATAATTTTGGGTTTAACTTCGCCTATTTTGCTGGAACCACTCTTGTTGGGTTGGAAACATTCCATAAAGCCTTACAAAAATATCCCACCATTGTATTCTTCTCCATGGCCTCTTCTCTTGATTCTTTTGGTCTCTCTCTATTTTTTTTCTGTTAGGAGTATATCAAGAGAGAGGGGAGCAGTGCATAGCCGGAGCCCGCTTAAGGCCCACTGCGGCCTGACCTAGTCGGCCCAAGAGGCCTGCCCGCTCTCCTCCTATCCACCCCCTCGCTCAATCCACTTCTCTCCCTCGATCCCTTCCTCCAGCGCCGCCATCTCCCTCGCTCATCCCGATCCCCATCTCACTCATCTCCCTCTCGATCCCCTTCTCTCCCTCATCGCCCGATCCCCATCCCCTCGATCCTTCTCCTCCTCTCCTCGATCCCGCGTCGCGCCCGATCTCCCCATCTCTCCCGATCCCCCCTCATCTCCCCTCGATCCCCTGTGCGCCGCCGCCACGCTCAGCCATCGCCAGGGAGAGCCCGCTCCTCCCGATCCCCTCGGCCTCCTTCCTCTCCTCCATGGCGCCTCCTCGCCGCCCGAGCGCCTTCTCCCCTCGGCCTCCTCCTCGAGCGCCTCCTCCACCCCGCAACCATGCCTCGTCGTCCTCCACGCCGGTAGGAGCGCCGACGCCGCCAGGGTCGTCCCCTGCCATGGCGCGCCTCCTCGCTGCCGAGGTTCCGCCACCAAGTCTCGCTGCGCCCGTTACATCGGCGCCGGGGCCAGATTTAACGACAACAGCTCCTCCTCGCCTCGTCCCACGCCGACGGGAGCCATGCCTTGGACCTCTGCACCCTCTCCGGAGCGAAGCTTCGTCCCCGCGCGTAAGCCCCTCTCCATCGACCACCTGCACGCCGTCGCAGAACTCCACCGTTGTCAGCCGGTGCAGCAGCGCCACTGCAGTACTTTCCCAACCTCCATGACCACCACCATCGCCTCCTTGCTGGCATCCCGAGGCCCTTGTGTTGTTTTGTGTTGGACCGTCAAGGCTGGCAAGTTCGACCTCGGCGCCAAGTTCGTTTTCAGATCGGTTCGACTACCTCCGATGTGGTTTTCGGCAAGTACACAGAGGCCACAGTAGCGCCAAGTACCACGACATCCATGTTCGTCTCACGGGCGTGTACATCTACACCGCCAAGACCGGACACCCGTGGATTTCACCAAGTACCCGATGACACGTGTACCACTACCGTCGACCCTCGAAGACCCGTGGACCCCGAACATCCACGGGACATGAACGTCTACTTCCCCTACGCCGTGTCGACTACTTCCCTCTCTAAACGCGAACCGTCCCGTTTGAACGATCTGAAGGTATAACCCGAGACGACCGCGATGAGATGCCCTTACATGTATGAGATGCACGATATGTTTGCATCGTGTCCGAATTGTCCTTGCGATGCCCCTCTTTTGCCATGCCACCGTTCCGTGGGAACCCGGTAATCGGGAGCACCCCACCATCCTCGCATGACTCGCTCACGTCCACACTTCCTTGTGCACCGGTATCTCCGTGAGCTACCGGAACCGATATGTTGCCGTGGCATCATTTTCGGATATGTTGCCGTGGCACCATTTTCGTTTTCGCCGCCGTGGCACCCTTTTTCGTTCCGCCACGGTGACATAATGCCTCGTAACATGCTCTTGTCAACATTTTCATAAAAATTGCATAAACTTGCACATGTCATCCGCATCATGATAACAACAATTAAAAATGTTTAAAATTGTTGTTTGCATTAATTTGCTTAAATGCCATGCTAAAATGATTTATTGCATAACTTAATAACCGTAGCTCCATTTTAAATAAATTATATATGTAAATGGGGTAGAAAAATGCCTAGTTTAACATGGTACACTTTATTTTGCTGTTTAACAACTCTAAAATATGCTTTAGGTCAGATCTGTACCGAATCCATAATTTGCATATGGGGATTTTCCGGAATTGTTGTTCGTTATTTCCGGCCTCATTTAAACTTGCCTAGTAGTTAGTTTTGTTGTGCTTCACCTCTTGCCATGCTTAATAACATTTAATATTGTTGGGTAGCCTAAACAAGAGAGAACTAAATAAGTGATGTGGTGTTCCGTCAATATGCAACTCGTTGCATATTGAGCTCCACTTAACTTGTAGTGTTGTTTGTGCATATTGCCATGCCATGCTATTTAAACCGGACATGCATCATATTTGTTTGTGCATCATGCCATGTTTATGTGATGGTTATTTACTATGTTGTTTGTTTGTTTCCAGTTTGCTTTTCTCGTTAGCTTCGGTTCCGTTCCGGAGTTGTGAGGATTCGTTCGACTACGTCCGTTTGTCTTCTTCATGGATTCGTTCTTCTTCCTTGCGGGATTTCAGGCAAGATGACCATACCCTCGAAATCACTTCTATCTTTGCTATGCTAGATGCTCGCTCTTTTGCTATGCCTATGCTGCGATGCCTACCACTTGCTATATCATGCCACCCATATTGCCATGTCAGCCCCTAACCATCTTTTCCTAGCAAACCGTTGTTTGGCTATGTTACCGCTTTGCTCAGCCCCTCTTATAGCGTGTTAGTTGCAGGTGAAGATGAAGTTTGTTCCTTGTTGGAACATGGAGATGTTGTTCCTTGTTGGAACATGATTACTTGTTGGGATATCACAATATATCTTATTTAATTAATGCATCTATATACTTGGTAAAGGGTGGAAGGCTCGGCCTTATGCCTGGTGTTTTGTTCCACTCTTGCCGCCCTAGTTTCCGTCATATCGGTATTATGTTCCCGGATTTTGCGTCCCTAGGGTGATTTATGGGACCCCCTTGACAGTTCGCTTTGAATAAGACTTTTCCAGCAAGGCCCAACATTGGTTTTACCATTTGCCTCACCCAGTCCTTTTTCCCTTGGGTTTCCGGAGCCCAAGGGTCATCTTTATTTAGCCCCCCGGACCAGTGCTTCTCTAAGTGCTGGCCCGAACCGAGCTTCTTGAGGGCCACCTTGGGGCAACTTGAGGATTGGTTTTACTCGTAGCCTGTCTCATCCGGTGTTGCCACGAGAACGAGATATGTGCAGCTCCTATCGGGATTGTCGGTATCGGGCGGTCTTGCTGGTCTTGTTTTATTGCTGTCGAAATGTCTTGTAGCCGTGATTCCGAGACTGATCGGGTCTTCCCGGGGAGAAGGAATATCCTTCGTTGATCGCGAGAGCTTATCATGGGCTAAGTTGGGACCCCCCTGCAGGGTTTGAACTTTCGAAAGCCGTGCCCGCGGTTATGTGGCAGATGAGAATTTGTTAATGTCCGGTTGTAGTAAACCCGAAGTTGATCTTAACTAAAATACACCAACCGCGTGTGTAACCGTGATGGTCTCTTCTCGGCGGAGTCCGGGAAGTGAACACGGTGTTGGAGTTATGCTTGACGTAGGTTGTTCTAGGATCACTTCTTGATCATAGTTGTTCGACCGTGCTTTTGCCTTCTCTTCTCGCTCTCATTTGCGGATGTAGCCACCATATATGCTAGTCGCTTGCTGCAGCTCCACCTCACTACCCTGTCCTACCTTTAAGCTTAAATAGTCTTGATCTCATGGGTGTGAGATTGCTGAGTCCCGTGACTCACAGATACTTCCAAAACCAGTTTGCAGGTGCCAATGAAACTGCAGCAAAGGCGTGACCTGAGCTCAAGGAGGAGCTCGATGAAGACTTTGTGCATTGTGTTGTTTCGTTTCAGCTGATCAGTAGTGGAGCCCAGTTGGGGACGATCGGGGATCTGTGTAGCATTTGGGGTAGTCTTCTTTTATTTTGGTTCCGTAGTCGGACCTTGATTGTATCTGTATGATGTAATGTTTTACTCATGTATTGTGTGAAGTGGCGATTGTAAGCCAACTATGTATCTCTTTCCCTTATTTATTACATGGGTTGTGTAAAGATTACCTCACTTGCGACATTGCTTTCAATGCGGTTATGCCTCTAAGTCGTGCTTCGACACGTGGGAGATATAGCCGCATCGAGGGCGTTACAGGTTATCTTTGCAAGTGTCTTCGAATTATCCTTTTGGTTTGGCCAACTAGATTGGTAGTTCTTGCAATGGGAGAAGTGCTTAGCTTTGGGTTCAATCTTGCGGTGTCCTTTCCCAGTGACAGTAGGGGCACCAAGTCACGTATTGTATTGTTGCCATTGAGGATAACAAGAGATATGGTTTTTATCATATTGTATGAATTTATCCCTCTACATCATGTCATCTTGCTTAAGGCGTTACTCTGTTTTCATTAACTTAATACTCTAGATGCATGTTGGATAGTGGTCGATGAGTGGAGTAATAGTAGTAGATGCAGACAGGAGTCGGTCTACTTGTCTCAGACGTGATGCCTATTTACATGATCATACCTAGATACTCTCATAACTATGCTCAATTCTGTCAATTGCTCAACAGTAATTTGTTTACCCACTGTAGAATACTTATGCTCTTGAGAGAAGCCACTAGTGAAATCTATGGCCCCGGGGTCTATTCTCTATCATATTAATCTTCCATCACTTTATTATTGCTTAGCTTTTTACTTTGCTTTTATTTTACTTGCATCTTTATACCAAAAATACCAAAAATATTATCTATCATCTCTATCAGATCTCACTCTCGTAAGTGACCGTGAAGGGATTGACAACCCCTAATCGTGTTGGTTGCGTTGAGCTATTTGTTTTGTGTAGGTATGAGGGATTTGCGCATGGCCTCCTACTGGATTGATACCTTGGTTCTCAAAAACTGAGGGAAATACTTACGCTACTTTGTTGCATCATCCCTTCCTCTTCGGGGAAATCCAACGCAGTGCTCAAGAGGTAGCATAAGCCGCCCGCTCAGCCGTCTACTGAACCGCCCGCTCTGCCTCTTGGCGTATCCTGTCCTGATCAACCAAGTTAGGGGCTCCATCACGCGCCATGTCACGCCCACACGGTTGGTCACGATGCCAGGCGTTGCTTGAAACTGCAACCGAGTCTATATGCCTGCTATAGCTCGGGCTCCGGGTTGAGCCGTCTGAAGAAGTTCTCTGACCCTTCGCGTTTCGATCGCTGTCGGAGAGTCGCCTTCCACCGGGAGAGCCGCCAATCGTGCCGCCACAGCAATCATGTTCTCCAACTGGTTAGAATAATGACCCGGAGGTGTCGGTGCATACTGAGGCGGTGCTGTGTTCACTCGAGGAGTTTCCATCGCCCGTGGTTGAACCGGCGTCCCAGCTCCAGGCGTCGCAGCCGGGTTTACCTCCGGCGGACTACTGGGGCCTACACCGGGTGTGCGGAAGAGGTTTCTTGGATCGTAAATTGAAGGCAGACGGGATTGGGACTTCTGGTGCCTTCTCCTCATGACCTCGTTTGATGCATTTAAGTCCATCATAAGCTGGAACGCTTCTGATTAAAGCTGCTGAGCTCGAACATCCAAAGCCTCCCGTTCGGTGACCAGACTGGTGTCCTCAACTGCTAGGTTTTCCTTGGCTTGTGTTATCTCCTCACGTAACTGTGGCACCTCTGTATCATGCTCAGCTTGATCCACCGGATTAACCACAGCGGTTAACAGGGTTGTCAGCCTATCCGTGAGATCTATCAGCACCTGAGCCGGCGGGCGCACAGGGCCTCCTGCCCCGGCTGCCGCTGACCCGGAGGTTATTGCTGCCGCAGCTGTAGAGTTTTGACCGGGTTGAGTGCCAGCCATGAAGATCCCTACTCTGCTTGGCGGCTCAAAGGGGTCCGGAATACTGCTGCCATCGGAACAGCCCCCAAGCCCGCCGTCTTGTAGTTGATACAACGAATCCGTCTCACCCATGGACGACTCACCGTCAGAATAGATGGCCGTCTCATCGCCATACATGGATCCTTCAGGAAGTTCTCCTCCATGGATGCATCCCACGAAGGCACGCTTCACGGTGGGCGAAGCCTGGGCGGGTCTCGCACGCTGAGCCATCTCGATGATGTCGGTGCAAATGTCTTGCTCAGGGCCCAGCTCGCTGATCCGGCCGATGAACATGTGAATCCCGCCGAAGGGGACCCGGTACCCGTACTCAATTGAGCCGGCGTCGAGGCCCCAGCCTGCGTCGTCGATGTAGAGCTTGCCGCGACGACTCTTGGTCATCCGGCCCATAGCGTATCCCTTGAGCCCTTCGAAGCTGCCCTTCAAGAACTCAAATCCATCATGCGCTGGCCCCACGGTGGGCGCCAACTGTCGTGGAATTGTCACGGCAGATGTCCTAGTAAAAGGACTTAGTCGTGGAGCCATCGCAACTAGGAAGCAAGAATGGGTTAATCGGGACAAAGGACACGAGGTTTATACTGGTTCGGCCCCTTATGGTGAAGGTAAAAGCCTATGATCCAGTTTTGAGTGGGACTGCTTATGTCTCGATAACTAGGGAGCGAATCCGCTGGACCTAGCTCTCGATTTGTGGTTACTTGCCCTAAACCGCCGCAGGGTCGTCCCTTTATATACAGAGGTCGACGCCCAGCGGCTCATAGAGTCCCGGCCGGCTCATAAACAGTGTCCGGCTCGGTTTCTCTCTATTCCTGCCTTATAGTACAAGTTTACACATATATGGCGGTTTATCTCTACGGGCCTTAAGTCGCCCTTTGGGCCTTTGGGCCCTTAACTAACCCGTCATCTCCAGGAGTGGTCTTGGGCTTCATGAATCGTCTTAAGTATGACCTGGCGCCTCCTGGCGGGTCATACTAATAATTATATCCCCAATAATGATCGTCGTTGATATCATCTAGAACTACATATGTGTGTGTGGCTATATCATCTAGAACTACATATGATGATCGTCGTCGATATCATGTAGACCTACATAAGATGATCGTCGTCGATATCATCAAGAACTACATATGATGATCGTCGTCGATACCACCTTGTACTGCTTGAGGATGCATGTTGACTATATATGAAATTGTTATCTAGTACTCC
Organism: Aegilops bicornis; assembly: GCA_021605145.1. NCBI lineage: Eukaryota > Viridiplantae > Streptophyta > Magnoliopsida > Poales > Poaceae > Aegilops > Aegilops bicornis. Next base: position 55,442,885 of record CM038673.1, on the reverse strand, counting down.
TTTCCATCAATTATTCGTCGTGGTTTTAGTTCAAATTTGAACTAAAACCACGACGAGTAATTTGGAACGGAGGGAGTACTACCTAATACCTATAATGGTTTGTGAAATTGATATCTAGTAGTACCTAGTATCTGGAAATTGTAGTTTATTGAAGCTGAAACTGGGTAGGAAGCCAGGGGGAAATGATGAAACACATAGCAGTAGCGCGGGGCTAGGAAAGCGCTGCAGCTAACTAATAGTAGCGTGTTCTGGAAAAGCGTTGTTGATATATTCAATAGTAGTAGCGAGGGTACAGACCGCGCTACTATTAACAGTTAGCTGTAGCACCTTATTAGTAGCGCGACTGCCCGCACTGCTGATAGCCTCAAAACCCGCGCTACTACTAGGGTTTTCCCTAGTAGTGTCTACATTCACATACAACGGGTGCAAGCCAGTTTTGCACACGCAGAATACTCGGGTTAAACTCGACGAGCCTACCATATGCAGATATGGCCTCGGAACACTGGAGACCAAAAGGTCGAGCGTGAATCATATAGAAGCTATGATCAACATATTGATGTTCACCATTGAAAACTACTCCATCTCACGTGATGATCAGACATGGTTTAGTTGATATGGATCGCGTGATCACTTAGATGATTAGAGGGATGTCTATCTAAGTGGGAGTTCTTAAGTAATATGATTAATTAAATTTTAATTTATCATGAACATAATCTTGGTAGTATTAGCATATCTATGTTGTAGATCAATAGCTCGCGTTTAGCTCCCTGTTTTATTTTTGATAAGTTCCTAGAGAAAACTAAGTTGAAAGATGTTAGTAGCAATGATGCGGATTGGATCCGTGATCTGAGGATTATCCTCACTGCTGCACAGAAGAATTATGTCCTTGATGCTAGGTGACAGTCCGATTGCAGGAGCAAATGCAGATGTTATGAATGTTTGGCAAGCTCGATATGATGACTAGTTGATAGTTTAGTGCACCATGCTTTACGGCTTAGAATCGGGGCTTCAAAGACGTTTTTGAAACGCCACGGAGCATATGAGATGTTCCAAGAGTTGAAATTAGTATTTCAGACTCATGCCCATGTCGAAAGGTATGAGACCTTTGACAAGTACTTTGCCTACAAGATGGAGGAGAATAGCTCAGCTAGTGAGCATGTTCTCAGAATGTCTGAGTACTACAATCACTTGAATCAAGTGGCAGTTAATCTTCCAGATAAGATAGTGATTGACAGAGTTCTCTAGTCACTATCACCAAGTTACTAGAACTTCGTGATGAACTATAATATGCAAGGGATAATGGAAATGATTCCCAAGCTCTTCGTAGAAATCAAGAAAAACGGCAAGCAAGTTGCTGCTCCTGTGAAGAAGCCCAAAGCGAGACCCAAGCCTAAAACTGAGTGCTTCTACTGCAAAGGAAATGGTCACTGGAAGTGGAACTGCCCTAGATACTTGGCGGATAAGAAGGATGACAAAGTGAAGAAAGGTATATCGGATATACATGTTATTGATGTATACTTTACTAGTGTTTATAGCAACTCCTCGGCATTTGATACTGGTTCAGTTACTAATAGTAGTAACTCAAAATGGGAGTTGTAGAATGAACTAAAACTAGTTAAGGGCGAGGTGACAATGTGTGTTTGAAGTAGTTTCAAGATTGATATGATCATCATCGCACTCTCCCTATACCTAAATAAGTGTTATTTGGTGTTTGCATTGAGTATGAATATGATTTGATCATGTTTATTGCAATACGGTTATTCATTGAAGTTAGAGAATAATTGTTGTTCTGTGTCGGTGTACTAGAGTAGGGGTACCCTAGTATCCCGTACTGCATGCATGACAGATTGCAAAGACCCGCAGCAGGGTTTGCCTCACCGCCAAGATCCTCCGTGGATCCTTTGGAGCCATTCAAGAACAAAGTATTAGATTAAGAAGACAAGGCCCCGGCAAGAGGAGCTTGTCGGGAAGGCCACCCCAGGCATACAGAAGACAAGGCCCCGGCAAGAGGAGCTTGCCGGGAAGGCCCGGAGCGCGACAAGCCTCCGGACGCGACAGGATTCGCCGCGGCAAAGGCGCTTGCCGCTGCATGCAACTCTCTCCATCTCCGCTCCAGCTCATCCAGCGACGTGTCGCCATGGGACAGTTCCATGCGCGCGTGTCGAGCGGCTGTGCAGCCAGCGGAGAGCAGCGATAAGCGGCGCTGACAAGCTTGCCATCGTGGCGAGCGGAGGCGCACCTGACGGTCTCTGTTGCATTGTTTGGGCGACACTGACGGGCATTTATTGCTTTTGTCCCTTGCCGTCAGAGTTAGGTATTTTGCACTGTACACTGTTCAAGTAGGTGTACCAACTCCAGTTTTTACATTTGTACCCTCATCTATGTTGCCACCTGTCGGAGACCCCTTGAGCATATAAAAGGAGGCCCATGCGCAACGTAGAGGAGGTTCGCCAGGTTGGGTTAGTTCGGTTTGTTCGACTCACTGGAGACCAAAGACACTCACGCTAGGTTTTGTAGCTTGCATTGCTCCCTAGCAAGAACACAATACATCAAACAAGCAGCAGTAGGAGTTTTATCTCTCCGGAGAGCTCCGAAGCTGGGTAAACTGCTCGTGTGCCTCGCCTCGATCCGCTCTTCGTGCGATCTCCGCCCCCCTCCGAACCACAAGGGGCCTGCTCCGCCGGCCCCATAGGTGTCCGTGGGTACGATCAGCCTCCCCGACATTCTGTTTACGTGAATAAAACCTTCTATGGTCATACACCCAATGAAAATGGTTTGTTGGATCTCGATCGTAGTGATACACATATTCATAATATTGAAGCCAAAAGATGCAAAGTTAATAATGATAGTGCAACTTATTTGTGGCACTGCCGTTTAGGTCATATTGGTGTAAAGCGCATGAAGAAACTCCATGTTGATGGGATTTTGGAATCACTTGATAATGAATCACTTGATGCTTGCGAACCATGCCTTATGGGCAACATGACTAAGACTCCGTTCTGTGGAACAATGGAGCGAGCAACTGAATTATTGGAAATAATACATGCTGATGTATGCGATCCGATGAGTGTTGAGGCTCGCGGCGGGTATTGTTATTTTTTGACCTTCACAGATGATTTGAGTAGATATGGGTATATCTACTTGATGAAACATAACTCTGAAACATTTGAAAAGTTCATTAATTTCAGAGTGAAGTGGAAAATCATCGTAACATGAAAATAAAGTTTCTACGATCTGATCGTGGAGGAGAATATTTGAGTTATGAGTTTGGTCTTCATTTGAAACAATGTGGAATAGTTTCGCAACTCACGCCACCCGGAACACCACAGCGTAATGGTGTGTCCGAACGTCGTAATCGTACTTTACTAGATATGGTGTGATCTATGATGTCTCTTACTGATTTACCGCTATCGTTTTGGGGTTATGCTTTAGAGACAGCTGCATTCACGTTAAATAGGGCACCATCTAAATCCGTTAAAATGACACCTTATGAACTGTGGTTTGGCAACAAACCAAAGTTGTCGTTTCTTAAAGTTTGGTGCTGCGATGCTTATGTGAAAAAGCTTCAACCTGATAAGCTCGAACCCCAATTGGAGAAATGTGTCTTCATAGGATACCCAAAGGAGACTGTTGGGTACACCTTCTATCACATATCCGACAAGACATTTGTTGCTGATAATCCCCAAGTGCAAGGAATCATCGTAGCACTTTCCAAAGGTGGAAGTGATAAGTATGGAGTGTCGAACCCACAAGGAGCTAAATGTAAGATCAATATTCTCTCAAGCCCTATCTTCCACTGATACGACTCTACGTGCACCGATCGTTTACTTCCAACTAGCAATGGGAAATAAAACTACGTTGTGGGTATGAAGAGGATAACTTTGCATGACAACGGAGAGCTAAAACATAAAAGTAGGTGTTGTTATCATAAAGTTAGAATATATTACTAAATAATATAAATAGCAAGCTTGGAATAATGGTGGATCGGTGTGCGGAATTGTCCTAGGCAATTGTTAACAAGACCGGTAATCACTATTGCAGTTTCATATGAGGGAGAGGCATAAGCTAACATACTTTCTCTACATGGATCATATGCACTTATGATTGGAACTCTAGCAAGCATCCGCAACTACTAAAGATCATTAAGGTAAAACCCAACCATAGCATTAAAGCATCAAGTCTTCTTTATTCCCATACGCAACAATCCCTCTTACTCGGGTTTAAGCTTCTATCACTCTAGCAACCCACTATAAGCGAATGATGAACGTATTGCAACACCCTACAGCGGGAATCCCTCACGCTTGCGCGACACGGAGGGCACCATAGGACAACACCAACGTAAACGCATAACTCATACCAATCTAGATCATCAATCAACCCACGGACAAAAGATATCTACTCAAAACATCATAGGATGGCAACACATCATTGGATCATAATATGTGGCATAAAGCACCATGTTCAAGTAGGGGATTACAGCGGTGTGCGGGAGAGTGGACTACGTAAAAGAGATGAGGATGGTGATGTTGATGAAGACGATCACCGTGGCGATGATTCCCCTCCCGATGGCACTCCGGCACCACCGGAAGAGAGGAGGAGAGGTTCTCCCCCTTGTGCTTCCTCCTCCATGGCCTCCACCCTCTGGTCCTTGGCCTTCATGATGATGAAGACCCCTCCGGATACTCCTCCATGGCCACCGGTGATGATGGCCCCCTCCGGCAGGGTGCCGGAGAGGGTCCAGATTGATTTTTCGTGGCTACAGAGGCTTGCGGCGGCAGAACTTCTGATCAAATCTCCGTTCTGGAAGTTTTAGGGTACAAGAGTATATATGGGTGCAGGGAGGACGTCGGTGGACTTCTGGGCTGGCCACGAGGTATGGTGGCGCGCCCCAGGGGGGTGGGTGCGCCCCCACCCTCGTGGGCAGCCCGGGACTCCCCTGGTGAGCTTCATGTACTCAATGGGCTTCTTCTGGTCCAAAAACAGGTTCTGTGGAGTTTCAGGTCTTTTGGACTCCGTTTGATATTCTTTTTCTTCGAAACATTGAAATAGGCAAAAAAAACAGCAAATCTAGGCTGGGCCTCCAGTTAATAGGTTAGTCCCAAAAATAATATAAAAGTGGATAATAAAGCCCAGTATTGCCTAAAATAGTAGATAATATAGCATGGAGCAATCAAAAATTATAGATACGTTGGAGACGTATCAGGCATCCCCAAGCTTAATTCCTGCTCGTCCTTGAGTAGGTAAATGATAAAAAAGATGATTTTTGATGCGGAATGCTAGTAAGTGCTTAAGTTTGATCAATGATAATTCCAATCACTTTTTCTAGCATCAATATGTGTCATAATAGCAGCTTATCTCATAAAACTTTTCATGATCAAGTAACAATCTATTCACAATATCAAGCATGGTTCAGAAACTTCATTCAGAACTAACAAACTATAATCTAAGTCATTGAAGCAATTGCAATTTATCATAACATCAGAAGAATCAAGAATAGAGATTTTCAGCAAGTCAACATAATCAACTATCATATAGTCTTATACAATTGCTAAAACTCACGCAATACATGTGGTTATGGAGTTTCGTAGGACACCGAGAAAGATAGGGGCTTATTGTGTTGCCTCCCAACGTATTCACCTTTAGGTGATGTCAACAATAATAGCCCATGCTAACTTACATCCAATTGGATATATATATCATGATCTTTCAAACACAAGGAGCTTGCCAAAGGATAAAATGAAAAGGGAATGGTGAGGATCACCTTGACTCAAGCATAAAGTAAAAACATAAAGTAAAAGATAGGCCCTTCGCAGAGGGAAGCAGAGGTTGTCATGCTGCGTTTAGGGTTGATGCACAAAATCTTAATGCAAAAGAACGTCACTTTATATTGCCCCTTGTATGTGGACATTTATTATGCAGTCCGTCGCTTTTATTACTTCCACAACAAGTTCGTACAAAGCTTATTTTCTCTGCACTAATAAGTCATGCATATTTAGAGAGCAATTTTTATTGCTTGCACCGATGACAACCTACTTGAAGGATCTTACTCAGTCCATAGGTAGATATGGTGGACTCTCATGGCTAAACTGGTTTAGGGGTATTTGGAAGCACAAGTAGTATCTCTACTTGGTGCTGAGAATTTGGCTAGCATGAGGGGGAAAGCCAAGCTCAACATACTGGAAGGTCAATGACAATATACTTTAACTGAGATGTCAGAAAACATAAACCATTGCGTTGTCTTCCTTGTCCAACGTCAACTCTTTTAGCATGTCATACTTAATGAGTGCTTCACAATCGTAAAATATGTCCAAGATAATATATTTGTATGTGAACCTCTTTCCTTATTACTTCCTATTAATTGCAACGATGACCAAAACTACGTTTGCCAATTCTCAACAACTTTTATGCCTCATACTTTCTATGTGTGAAGTCATCACTAACCATGTTATAAGCATATGAAACATATATAATTTCAGGTTTATGACATTCAATTTATTCAACCATTTACTCATAGGATAGACATGAAGCATGTGACCAAATGACAAACTTCTCCAAAAGATATGAGTGAAGAACACTGAGTAGTAAAATTATTAACTAGGCATGGGAGGATTCTTTTTCATTCAGTATTTCAGATCCAATGATTTTATTCAAACAGCAAGTAAAACAAAGTAAAATGACATTGCAAGGATAGCACAACTCATGTGAAGAAGCAAAAACTTAGGTTCAACCGATACTAACCGATAGTTGTTGAAGAAGAAAGGTGGGATGCTAACGGGGCATCCCCAAGCTTAGATGCTTGAGACTTCTTGGGATATTATCTTGGGGGTGCCTTGGGCATCCCCAAGCTTGAGCTTTTTTGTCTCCTTAATTCCTTTTATACGTCGGTTTCCTAAATCTCAAAAGCTTCATACACACCAAACTCAACAAGAACTCGTGAGATAGGTTAGTATAAACCAATGCAAAACCTTATAATTTTCTACTGTAACAAATTACTAAAATTATTATTCAACATTTCATACTAAATGCCTCTCCATATTTAAGACTCCTATCCTCAAATAGAATCATTAAACAAGCAAACATATGCAAACAATGCAACCATAACAGCAATCTGCCAAAACAGTAGTCTGTAAACAATGCAAGATTCATCATACTTCCCTAAATCCAAAGATTATGAAAGAAAATTCCCACTGTAGTAAATTTATCAGAGCTTATTATGCAAAAGGTTTCAACATTTTAGCACATTCTCACTTTTCTAAGGAATTTTTGCAACAGCGGTAAACTTTCTGTTTTCAAACAGCAACATGTATACTTGCAAAATAAGCATGGTAAAAGGCTATCCTTGACATTTTTATTGAAAATAAAGATGAAGAACATTATTCTACATAACAGCAAGAAAATACTAGCAAAATAAATTGACGCTCCAAGCAAAACACATATCATGTGACGAACAAAAATATAGCTCCGAGTAAGATGTACCGATTGTTTTGAAGACGAAACAAGGGATGCCTTCCGGGGCATCCCCAAGCTTAGGCGCTTGAGTCTTCCTTGAATATTACCTTGGGGTGCCTTAGTAATCCCCAAGCTTAGGGTCTTTCCACTCCTTATTCTCCGCATATCGGTATCTCACCCAAAACTTGAAAACTTCAATCACACAAAACTTAGCCAAACTTCGTGAGATAGGTTAGTATGATAAAGAGCAAACCATTCACTTTGGTACTGACAAAGACAAGGTTCATAATTTTTTTCACACAATTCCTACTATACCATATCATTTCTACAATTTATATTGAAGAATATAAGTCATAGAAACTAGAAAACAAGCAAACTATGCAATGAAAACAGAATCTGTCAGAAACAGAACAGTCTGTAATGATCTGAACAATAACCATATTTGTGCTACTCCAAAAATTATGAAATAAATTGGTGGAAGTGATTAATTTGTATATTAATCTTCTGCAAAAATAATCAACTCAATAGAACTCTCTTGTAAAAAAATGACATCTATTCTCGTGAGCGCAAAGTTTCTGTTTTTTTTTACAGCAAGATCACATTAACTTTCACCCAAGTCTTCCCAAAGGTCTTACTTGGCACTTTATTGAAACAAAAAGCATAAAACATGATTACTACAGTAGATTAATCATGTGGACACACAAAAACAGTAAGGATAAATATTGGGTTGTCTCCCAACAAGCGCTTTTCTTTAATGCCTTTTAGCTAGGCATGATGATTTCAATGATGCTCACTTTAAATATAGGAAATGAAACACAAAGAGAGAATCTTGAATAATATGACTAGCATATTGAAATCTAACACACTTCCTATGCCAAGGGATTTTGTGAGCACACAACTTATGGGAACAAGAATCAACTAGCATAGGAAGGCAAAACAAGTATAACTTCAAAACTTTAAGCACATAGAGAGGAAACTTATTATTATTGCAACTCCTACAAGCATGTATTCCTCCCTCATAATAATTTTCAGTAGTATCATGGATAGCAACTTTGTTCTCATACTCAATTGGAACCTCTTCTGAAATAGTGGAATCATTACTAGCTAAAGTTGACACTCTTCCGAATCCACTTTCATAAATATCACACTGAGATTCAACATCCTCAAAAATAGTGGGATCATTAATTCCTAAAGTTGACACTCTTCCAAATCCACTTTAAATGATAGTATTATTCATACTCCAAAAGGTATAAGTGGAGTTCATGGAGCATTCTACAACTAACCAATATCCAAGCTCAAAATGTATAAGTGAAGCACATGAAGCATTCCATAAAACCATACTCAAAAGATTTAAGTGAAGCACAAAGAGTAATTCTATAAGATCATACTTAAAAGATTTAAGTGAAGCACATGAATTATTATATAAATCAATGAAGGGATATCTATGCTATCATGGTTCTAGAAGAAAAATAAAAACACAAAGGACACAAATCATGTGAACAAAACAAAACCCGAGGTATACCGATAATTGTTGAAGAAGAAAGATGGGATGCCAACCGGGGCATCCCCAAGCTTAGATGTTTGAGTATCCCTGGGAATATTTACTTGGGGTGCCTTGGCCATCCCCATGTTTGAACTCTTGCCTCTCTTTATTCTTCTCATATTGATAGCTCCTCGACCTTTGGACACTTCATCCACACAAAACTTTAACAAAAACTTGTGAGATCCGTTAGTGTAATAAAGCAAATCACTACCTTTAGGTACTGTAATGAACTCATTATTTATTTTTATGGGTGTTAAACCTACTGTATTCCAAGTTCTCTATGGTTCTTACCCAACAATACTAGCCATAGAATCATCAAAACAAGCAAACAACAAATGCAAAATAGAATCTGTTAAAAACAGAACAGTATGTAGTAATCTGGAAGTTTGCTAAACTTCTGTAACTCCTAAAATTGTAAACTAAATTTTAAATTTTGAAAAATTTGTACAGAAGTAATGTGAAAAAAGAATCAGAACCATTTGAATTTCCAGTTAAAAATGTAAATTCATGCACTACAGCCAAAGTTTCTGTTTTTGTTTTGCACAAAGCAAACAAGCAATCTAATCATCCTAAAACTAAGCTTGGCACATTATTTTTATAATACAAGGAATATATACAAGGGGGGTAATTATTTACAGAGAAACTTCCATGAAAAATTCTACATTGTTTCTGTGAGCATGAGCACAAGTGCTCAAGGTCGACCCTCACTTCTTCAATGCAAAACCTTCCAATCACTTCTCTTTTTGAAAAACTTTTTAGGCATGAGAGGCAAGTAATAAAAAAATTGTATTTTCATTTTTAAATTTTTTTGTATGTTTAACCCACAACTAAACAGAAACAAAAAGGAAAAACAAAATCTACTTAGTGAAGAAAGCAAACAAGCACACACGAGAATATCAACCCCACGCTATTGCTCCCCGGCAACGGCGCCAGAAAAGAACTTGATAATCCCCAAGTGCAAGGAATCAACGTAGCACTTTCCAAAGGTGGAAGTGATAAGTATGGAGTGTCGAACCCACAAGGAGCTAAAGGTAAAATCAATATTCTCTCAAGCCCTATCTGCCACTGATACGACTCTACGTGCACCGATCGTTTACTTCCAACTAGCAACGGGAAATAAAACTACGTTGTGGGTATGAAGAGCATAACTTTGCATGACAACGAAGAGCCAAAACATAAAAGTAGGTGCTGTTATCATAAAGTTAGAATATATTACTAAATAATATAAATAGCAAGTGTGGAATAATGTTGGATCGGTGTGCGGAATTGTCCTAGGCAATTGTTAACAAGACCGGTCACTATTGCAGTTTCATATGAGGGAGAGGCATAAGCTAACATACTTTCTCTACTTGGATCATATGCAGTTATGATTGGTACTCTAGCAAGCATCCGCAACTACTAAAGATCATTAAGGTAAAACCCAACCATAGCATTAAAGCATCAAGTCTTCTTTATTCCCATACGCAACAATCCCTCTTACTCGGGTTTAAGCTTCTATCACTCTAGCAACCCACTATAAGCGAATGATGAACGTATTGCAACACCCTACAGCGGGAATCCCTCACGCTTGCGCGACACGGAGGGCACCATAGGACAACACCAACGTAAAACATACAACTCATACCAATCTAGATCATCAATCAACCCACAGACAAAAGATATCTACTCAAAACATCATAGGATGGCAACACATCATTGGATCATAATATGTGGCATAAAGCACCATGTTCAAGTAGGGGATTACAGCGGTGTGCGGGAGAGTGGACTACATAAAAGAGATGAGGATGGTGATGATGATGGTGATGTTGATGAAGACGATCACCGTGGCGATGATTCCCCTCCCGATGGCACTCCGGCACCACCGGAAGAGAGGAGGAGAGGTTCTCCCCCTTGTGCTTCCTCCTCCATGGCCTCCACCCTCTGGTCCTTGGCCTTCATGATGATGAAGACCCCTCCGGGATACTCCTCCATGGCCACCAGTGATGATGGCCCCCTCCGGCAGGGTGCCGGAGAGGGCCCGGATTGGTTTTTCGTGGCTACAGAGGCTTGCGGCGGCGAAACTTCTGATGTAATCTCCGTTCTGGAAGTTTTAGGGTACGAGAGTATATATGGGTGCAGGGAGGACGTCGGTGGACTTCCGGGCTGGCCACGAGGTAGGGCGGCGCGCCCCAGGGGGTGGGTGAGCCCCCCACCCTCGTGGGCAGCCCGGGACTCACCTGGTGAGCTTCATGTACTCAATGGGCTTCTTCTGGTCCAAAAACAGGTTCTGTGGAGTTTCAGGTCTTTTGGACTCCGTTTGATATTCTCTTTCTTCGAAACATTGAAATAGGCAAAAAACAGCAAATCTGGGCTGGGCCTCCGGTTAATAGGTTAGTCCCAAAAATAATATAAAAGTGGATAATAAAGCCCAATATTGCCTAAAACAGTAGATAATATAGCATGGAGCAATCAAAAATTATAGATACGTTGGAGACATATCAGTTGCTAAGAATGGATCCTTTCTAGAGAAGGAGTTTCTCTCAAAAGAAGTGAGTGGGAGGAAAAACTTGATGAGGTAACCGTACCTGCTCCCTTATTGGAAAGTAGTTCATCACTGAAATCTATTCCTGTGACTCCTACACCAATTAGTGAGGAAGCTAATGATGATGATCATGTAACTTCAGATCAAGTTACTACCAAACCTCGTAAGTCAGCCAGACTAAGGTCCGCACCAGAGTGGTACAGTAATCCTGTTCTGGAGGTCATGTTACTTGACCATGACGAACCTATGAACTATGAGGAAGCGATGATGAGCCCAGGTTCCGCAAAATGGGTTGAGGCCATGAAATCTGAGATGGGATCCATGTATGAGAACAAGTGGACTTTGGTTGACTTGCCCGATGATCGGCAAGCCATCAAGAATAAATGGATCTTCAAGAAGAAGACTGGCGCTGACAGTAATGTTACTGTCTACAAAGCTCGGCTTGTTGTGAAAGGTTTTCGACAAGTTCAAGGAGTTGACTACGATGAGACTTTCTCACCTGTAGCGATGCTTAAGTCCGTACGAATCATGTTAACAATTGCTGCATTTTATGATTATGAAATTTGGCAAATGGATGTAAAGACTGCATTCCTGATGGATTTCTGGAAGAGGAGTTCTATATGATGCAACCTGAAGGTTTTATCGATCCAAAGGGTGCTAACAAAGTGTGTAAGCTCCAGCGATCCATCTATGGACTGGTGCAAGCATCTCGGAGTTGGAATAAACGTTTTGATAGTGTGATCAAAGCATATGGTTTTATACAGACTTTTGGAGAAGCCTGTATTTACAAGAAAGTGAGTGGGAGCACTACATCATTTCTGATAAATATATGTGAATGACATATTGTTGATCTGAAATAATGTAGAATTTTCTGGAAAGCATAAAGGAGTATTTGAAAGGAGTGTTTCAAATAAAGACCTCGGTGAAGCTTCTTACATATTGAGCATCAAGATCTATAGAGATAGATCAAGACGCTTGATAAGTTTTTTTTTCAATGAGTACATACCTTGACAAGATTTTGAGTAAGACTGAAAGCCCGACCACGTCAGAAGATAGAAAGAGAATGAAAGTCATTCCCTATGCCTCGGCCATAGGTTCTATAAAGTATGCCATGCTGTGTACCAGAACTATTGTATACCCTACACTAAGTTTGGCAAGGGAGTACAATAGTGATCTAAGAGTAGATCACTGAACAGCGGTCAAAATTATCCTTAGTGGAATAAGGATATGTTTCTCGATTATGGAGGTGACAAAAGGTTCGTCGTAAAGGGTTACGTCGATGCAAGTTTTGACACTGATCCAGATGACTCTAAGTCTCAATCTGGATACATATTGAAAGTGGGAGCAATTAGCTAAAGTAGCTCCGTGCAGAGCATTGTAGACATAGAAATTTGCAAAATACATACGGATCTGAATTTGGCAGACCTGTTGACTAAACTTCTCTCACAAGCAAAACATGATCACACCTTAGTACTCTTTGGGTGTTAATCACATGGCGATGTGAACTAGATTACTGACTCTAGTAAACCCTTTGAGTATTGGCCACATGGCGATGTGAACTATGGATATTAATCACATGGTGATGTGAACTATTGGTGTTAAATCACATCAGATGTGAACTAGATTATTGACTCTAGTGCAAGTGGGAGACTAAAGGAAATATGCCCTAGAGGCAATAATAAAATTGTTCTTTATATTTCCTTATATCATGATAAATATTTATTATTCATGCTAGAATTGTATTAACCGGAAACTTAGTACATGTGTGAATACATAGACAAACAAAGTGTCACAGTATGCCTCTACTTGACTAGCTCGTTGAATCAAACATGGTTAAGTTTCCTAGCCATAGACATGATATGTCATTTGATTAACGAGATCACATCATTAGAGAATGATGTGATTGACTTGACCCATTTTGTTAGCTTAGCATTTGATCGTTTAGTATATTGCTATTGCTTTCTTCATGACTTATACATGTTCCTATGACTATGAGAGTATGCAACTCCCGAATACCGGAGGAACACTTTGTGTGCTACCAAACATCACAATGTAACTGGATAATTATAAAGGTGCCCTACAGGTGTCTCCGATGGTACTTGTTCAGTTGGCATAGATCGAGATTAGGATTTGTCACTTTGATTGTCAGAGAGGTATCTCTGGGCCCTCTCGGTAATGCACATCACTATAAGCCTTCCAAGCAATGTAACCAATGAGTTAGTTGCAGGATGATGCATTACGAAACAACTAAAGAGACTTGCCGGTAATGAGATTGAACTAGGTATTGAGATACCAACGATCAAATCTTGGGCAAGTAACATACCAATGACAAAGGGAACAACGTATGTTGTTATGCCGTTTGACCGATAACGATCTTCGTAGAATATGTAGGAACCAATATGAGCATTGATACGTCTCCATTGTATCTACTTTTCCAAACACTTTTGCCCTTGTTTTGGACTCTAACTTGCATGATTTGAATGGAACTAACCCGGACTGACGCTGTTTTCAGCAGAATTGCCATGATGTTGTTTTATGTGCAGAAAACAAAAGTTCTCGGAATGACCTGAAACTCCACGGAACATCTAGTTAAAAATAATAAAAATCCTTGCCAAAGATGAAGACCAGGGGGCCCACACCCTGTCCACGAGGGTGGGGGGCGCCCCCCCTAGGGCGCGCCCCTACCTCGTGGGCCCCCTGGAGCTCCTCCGACGCCAACTCCAACTCTATATATTTGCTTTCGGGAAGAAAAAAATCAAGGAGAAGAAATCATCGTGTTTTACGATACGGAGCCGCCGCCAAGCCCTAAAACCTCTCGGGAGGGCTGATCTGGAGTCCGTTCGGGGCTCCGGAGAGGGGAATTCATCGCCGTCGTCATCATCAACCATCCTCCATCACCAATTTCATGATGCTCGCCGCCGTGCGTGAGTAATTCCATCGTAGGCTTGTTGGACGGTGATGGGTTGGATGATATTTATCATGTAATCGAGTTAGTTTTGTTAGGGTTTCATCCCTAGTATCCATTATGTTCTGAGATTGATGTTGCTATGACTTTGCTATGCTTAATGCTTGTCACTAGGGCCCGAGTGCCATGATTTCAGATCTGAACCTATTATGTTTTCATGAATATATGTGAGTTCTTCATCCTATCTTGCAAGTCTATAGTCACCTACTATGTGTTATGATCCGGCAACCCCGAAGTGACAATAATCGGTAGCACTCCCGATGATGACCATAGTTTGAGGAGTTCATGTATTCACTAAGTGTTAATGCTTTGTTCCGGTTCTCTATTAAAAGGAGGCCCTAATATCCCTTTGTTTCCATTAGGACCCCGCTGGCACGGGAGGGTAGGACAAAAGATGTCATGCAAGTTCTTTTTCATAAGCACGTATGACTATATTCGGAATACATGCATACATTACATTGATGAATTGGAGCTAGTTCTTTGTCACCCTATGTTATGACTGTTACATCATGAACCGCATCCGGCATAATTATCCATCACCGATCCAATGCCTACGAGCTTTCCATATACTAGTTTACACTTATTTACTTTCCTGTTGCTACTGTTACAATGACTACAAAACACCAAAAATATTACTTTTGCTTTCGTTACTCTTTTGTTACCATTACCACTACTATCATACTACTTTGCTACTAAATACTTTGTTGCAGATATTAATTTATCCAGGTGTGGCTGAACTGACAACTCAGTTGCTAATACTTGAGAATATTCTTTGGCTCCCCTTGTATCGAATCAATAAATTTGGGTTGAATACTCTACCCTCGAAAGCTGTTGCGATCCCCTACACTTGTGGGTTATCAAGACCAATTCCTGGCGCCGTTGCCCGGGAGCATAGCTCTATTCTTTGAGTCACTTGGGATTTATATCTGCTGGTCACTATGAAGAACTTGAAAGACGCCAAGACAACAATTTATCCCTCAACTACGAGGGGAGGTAAGGAACTGCCATCTAGCTCTGCACTTGATTCACCTTCTGTTTTGAGTAAGCTTGTGACACCTAAACTTGCTTCTGCTATTCGTTCTGATATGTCGCATGTTATTGATGATGCCACTTCTGTTATGCATGATACTTATGATGAAACCACTTCTATGCTTGATACTACTGTGCCCCTTAGTGACTTTCTTGATGAACAAATTGCTAGGGCTAGAGAAAAAGAAATTATTGAAACTGATCATGTTGATGAAATCGATGATGAAAACATGC
Organism: Aegilops bicornis; assembly: GCA_021605145.1. Taxonomy (NCBI): domain Eukaryota; kingdom Viridiplantae; phylum Streptophyta; class Magnoliopsida; order Poales; family Poaceae; genus Aegilops; species Aegilops bicornis. The sequence goes on along the minus strand of CM038673.1, from coordinate 55,427,144 downwards.
CTGTTATTCCCGAGGGTTATATTTTTGATAAAGAAGCTTCTGCTGCTATTTTCGCTTGCAAAGATAACGATGAGCTTAGAAGGTTATTATCTAAATGGAGTAAGCAATCTCTTAATGATAGAATGAGGCCCGACCCTGCTTTTGCTACTTCACCTATTTGTGTTGCCGATAAGGATTATGAATTCTCTGTTGATCCTGATATAATTAATTTGGTTGAATTTGATCCCTTTCATGGCTATGAATCTGAAACTGTTGTGGCACATCTTACTAAATTAAATGATATAGCCACCCTGTTCACTAATGATGAGAGATCTCGTTACTTTTATATCCTTAAAATATTTCTGTTCTCATTAAAGGGTGATGCTAAAATATGGTTTAATTCTCTTGATCATGGTTGTGTGCGCAGTCCCCAGGATATGATTTATTACTTCTCTGCTAAATATTTCCCTACTCATAAGAAACAAGCCGCCTTGAGGGAAATATACAACTTTGTGCAAATTAAAGAAGAGAGTCTCCCAAAAGCTTTGGGGAGGCTTCTCAAGTTACTTAATGCTTAGCCTGATCATCCTCTTAAGAAAAATGAAATACTTGATATCTTTTATAATGGACTAACCGATGCTTCCAGAGATTACCTGGACAGTTGTGCTGGTTCTCTTTTCAGGAAAAGAACACCGGATGAGGCTGAAATCCTATTGAATAATATTTTGACAAATGAAAATAATTGGGCACCTCCTGAGCCAGCTCCTGCTCCAATTACTGAGCCTATTCCTGAACCAACTCCGAAGAAGAGAGGTGTTCTATTTCTCAGTCCTGAAGATATGCAAGAGGCAAAGAAATCTATGAAAGAAAAAGGTATTAAAGCTGAAGATGTTAAAAATTTACCTCCTGTTGAAGAAATACATGGTCTTAATTTACCGCATGTTGAAGAAACATATGATCTTAATCCATTACCTATTGAAGAACCTCCTGGTCTTGATAACCCGACACAGGTAGTAAAGGTAAATTCTCTCTATAGATATGATAAAGCTGAACTCCCTCCTACTAAAATTGCTAGTCAGTGCTTGGATGAGTTTGATAACTTTATGTTTAAGGAAGAAGACTTCAATGCTTATTTTGGTAGACAATTAAAACAAAATGCTTATATGATTAAACACTTGGGTGATTATATGGCCAATATTAGAGGTGAACTTAAACTTGTTAGCAAACATGCTTCTATGGTTACCACTCAAGTAGAACAAGTACTTAAGGCTCAAAATGATTTGCTCAATGAAATGAATAGTAAGAAAAATGATTATGTTGTTAGAGTGGCTACTAGAACTGGTAGAATGACTCAGGAACCTTTGTATCCTGAAGGCCACCCTAAGAGAATTGAGCAAGATTCTCAGATAAATAATATTGATGCTCCTAGTTCTTCTAAAAGGAAGAAAAAGAAAAATGATAGGACTTTGCAAACTTCTAGTGAACCTATTGTTGAACCACCTGAGAATCCTAATGATATATCTATTTCTGATGATGAAACACAATCTGGTAATGAACATGAACCTAGTGAAAATGTTAACGATGATGTTCATGATGATGCTCAACCTAGTAATGATAATGATGTAGAAATTGAACCTGCTGTTGATCTTGATAACCCACAATCAAAGAATCAACGTTATGATAAAAGAGACTTTGTTGCTAGGAAACATGATAAAGAAAGAGAACCATGGGTTCAGAAACCCATGCCTTTTCCTCCCAAACCATCCAAGAAAAAGGATGATGAGGATTTTGAGCGCTTTGCTGAAATGATTAGACCTATCTTTTTGCGTATGCGATTAACTGACATGCTCAAAATCAATCCTTATGCTAAGTATATGAAAGATATTGTTACAAATAAGAGAAAGATACCGGAAGCTCAAATTTCCACCATGCTTGCTAATTATACTTTTAAGGGTGGAATACCAAAGAAACTTGGAGATCCAGGAGTACCTACTATACCATGCTCCATTAAAAGAAATTATGTTAAAAATGCTTTATGTGATCTTGGAGCCGGTGTTAGTGTTATGCCTCTCTCTTTATATCGTAGACTTGACTTGAATAAGTTGACACCTACTGAAATATCTTTGCAAATGGCTGATAAATCAACTGCTATACCTATCGGTATTTGTGAGGATGTGCCTGTTGTGGTTGCGAACGTTACTATTTTAACGGACTTTGTTATTCTTGATATTCCCGAGGACGATAGTATGTCTATTATTCTTGGAAGAACATTTTTGAATACTTCAGGGGCTGTTATTGATTGCAACAAAGGCAATGTCACTTTTCATGTTAATGGTAATGAGCATATGGTACACTTTCCGAGGAAACAACCTCAAGTTCATAGTATCAACTCTATTGGAAAAGTTCCATCGATTATATTTGGAGGTTTTGACTTTCCTCTTCCTACTGTCAAGAAGAAATATGATATACTTATTATTGGGGATGTGCATATCCCCGTTGAGGTAACATAGTGCTATTCGAAATTTCTCCAGTTTCATGTTATTCGGAATGAGTTTATTAACAAGACCTGATCAACCTTGTTAGTGGATTCCTTTTGATGAGCATGAGATGGATGAAACTAGAAGCACAACCCTCTGTACCCTCTTTATACTTTCTGTTACTTAGTCGAAATAAAGTAAAAATAGTATTTTTCTGTCTGTTTCCTGATTTATCCGTGCAATATAAAAATACCCCGAAAATAAAAGTCCTCCAAATGCCATGCCAATTTAATATGATTTTTTCTAGAATATTTGAGGATTTATGGTACTGAAAACACTGCGGGGGGAGCTGCCACCTGGCCACGAGGGTGGAGGGCGCGCCCTACCCCCCAGGGCGCGCCCCCTGCCTCGTGGGCCCATGGTGGCCCTCCTCCACTTATTCCTGCACCCAACCTCTCCTTCTTCCTCCCACAAACACGAATATCCAACTCAAGCACGAGTTCTAGCTCACTCTGCTGTGATTTTCAATCTCCTTGCTCAAGGCACCTCTCACAAAACTGCTTGGGGAGATTGTTCCTTGGTATGTGACTCCTCCATTGGTCCAATTAGTTTTTGCTCTAGTGATTTATTCTTTGCAAATTTGTGCTGCTTAGGTGACCATGTTCGTGAGCTTGCATGTCAAATTTATATGGTTCCAAGTAGTTCTAATGCATGATATATCCTCTAGGCACTTGTAGGAGTAGTTGCTATCAATTTTGCTGAGCTTTGTTCACTTTTGTTTGAAGTTACTAAAAATTTCAGAGTATTTCAGAAAATAATGAAGAGACTTTTGAGGGGCTCATCGAGCCGAAGTTCGAAGGAAAAGCAAAATGAAGAAGCACAGAGGCCCAAATATAATTTGCCTCGTACCGCGGAGGTCCGGCCGTGTGAACGGCCTTCCGATGACTTCTTGAGACAAGCTGGGATTTATGAGGATTTTTATTCATTGACCGAGAATGCTGGCCTCACTGACTTCCTCCGCGACCAACGTCATCAGTATCTCTTACTCACTAATACTTTTGTGCAAAACTTCTACTATTATCCTAAGGAATCACCTCCTTCAGTAGAGTTTCATTTATATGATGTTGTTAAGAAGATGCCATTAGCTGAATTTTGCAAGGTTTGCAAAATACCCTCTGAGGGTACCTTAGATGAACCACATCGTAAGGATGTGGAAGAATTTATTAAACCATCACTGTGGGGGAAACCGGGAAGGTTTCCGATGCAAGACTCACTAGCATACATTTTCCTGTTTTACACTACTTTGCCTTATTTGCTAGTCGTTGCTTGATTGGTCGCGGAAACTATCGAAACCTTAGTGTTCCTGATATTATCATTTTGTCCCATGGTTTATACCGCGATAACACTATTAGTATGGGCGGAATTATTGCTAAATGCTTAAGTTTGAACCGTACTAAAGGCCCCATCTTTTGAGGTATTTATGCTTCGCGCCTAGCTGCACATTTTAACATACCCACTAGGCTTTATGAGAAAGAAGAGAAATTTCTGCCGAGTGCTTATTTAAATCATAAGAGTATGCTAGCGCATGATTTTATTGTTAAGGGCAGGGAAGGGGAGCTTAAATATAAATTGTACTTTAATAAACATCACCCTGAGACTATTACTTTGCCTGCTCCTTTGCTTAACTTGTTTGAAGGTCCTTACCTCGTTCCGTGGGTGGCCGTTCAAGCCTACCGTAATCCTGCACCAGCCCCGGAGCCGGAACCACAATACAAGCCTCCACGCCAGTCTGTTTATTCTTGGGATCCGGAGATTGCTGCCAGCCAGTGGCAGTCAGAGTCCTCTTCATCACAGTACGACCCCAGCTACAACTATGGGTATCCGCCAGGCCATCCTTGGCAATAAACCAACTTAGGCCAAAAGCCTAAGCTTGGGGGAGTACGTATTTCCCACCGACATTACATTTATGTTTACACACACTCATTGCTAGATGTCGGTGCTCATACTCTTTCACTGTAATATCCATGTTAGTTTATTTTCTTTTTCCTGCTTTCTTCTTGTGTGTCTGTTAAACTTTAAGAAAAACAAATAAAATTAGTAATAGCTTCTAGTTAATTTACTTTTCCTGCTGTAGTAGTAATAATTAAAAAGAAAACCCAAAAAAAATATTTCCCGTTCTTCTTTTGCTTGCTGGGAGCTTTCCCATGTAAATAGTTTTCGTTTCCTTTCTTTACTTTGGGGGTCGATAGGAGAAGACCATGATTAAATTGTTGAAGTGGCTCTTATATGCATTATTGTTGATTTAACCGAGAGCCCATATTGCCTTGTCTTCTCCTGCTTATTGAATGCTCACGGATTCCAGCTTAGTCCAATGCACGTACACTCTTATTATTATTATTCACATCGTTCGGTCATGCAAGTGAAAGGCAATAATGACGATATATGATGAATTGATTGGGATAAGCGAAGCTGGTACGAACTCGACGTCTCTTGTTTTTGTAAATGTGATGAGTTCATCGTTCTTGATTCAGCTTATTATGAATAAACATGTTTGCAATGACAATTAGAGATCATAGTTGCTTATGCCATGCTTGATTAGCTATGAGTTATAATGGTTTACCTTGCGTGCCAACATGCTATTGAAATGGTTGTGATGTGGTATGATGGGGTGGTATCCTCCTTTGAATGATTTAAGTGACTTGACTTGGCACATGTTCACACATGTAGTTGAAACAAATCAACATAGCCTTCACGATATGTATGTTCATGGTGGATTATATCCTACTCATGCTTGCATCCAAAGTTTATTAATTTTAATGCATGTTCATGGCTGTTGTCGCTCTCTAGTTGGTCGCTTCCCAGTCTTTTGCTAGCCTTCACCTGTACTAAGCGGGAATACTGCTTGTGCATCCAATCCCTTAAACCCCAAAGTTATTCCAGATGAGTCCACTATACCTTCCTATATGCGGTATTTACTTGCCGCTCCAAGTAAATTTGTATGTGCCAAACTCTAAACCTTTAAATAAACATTCTGTTTTGTATGCTCAATTAGCTCATGTATCAACTAGGGTTGTCATTATCTTCCATGTTAGGCGGGTTATTCTCACGAGGAGTGGACTCCGCTCCTCATTCACGAGAAAATGGCTGGTCTCCGGGATGCCCAGTCCCATGCTTTATGCAAACTAAATCAAAATTAATTGCAAACAAAACTCCCCATGGGACTGTTGCTAGTTGGAGACACTCGTTGTTTCGAGCAAGTCATGGATTGATGCTTGTTGATGGAGGGGGAGTATAAACTTTACCATTCTGTTTGGGAACCGCCTATAATGTGTGTAGCATGGAAGATATCGCCATCCCTTAGTTGCTATGTTGACAATAAAAGCATGCCGCTCAAAATATTATTTATCTCTATTTCAAAGCCGAGCTCTGGCATCTCTACAAATCCCTGCTTCCCTCTGCGAAGGGCCTATCTATTTACTTTTATGTTGAGTCATCACCCTCTTATTAAAAGCACTAGCTGGAGAGCACAGCTGTCATTTGCATCCATTACTGTTAATTCATATTGGGTATGACTATGGTTGGATCTCTTTTACCATGAATTACAATGTCTAGTCAGTCCTTGATCTTTAAAGGTGCTCTGCATTTACGTTTTGTGGTCTCAGAAAGGGCTAGCGAGATACCATCTTGTTATATCATATTATAATTGTTTTGAGAAAGTGTTGTCATCCGAGATTTATTATTATGACTCGCTAGTTAATTATGCCATTGATATGAGTAAACATGAGACCTGAGAATTATTGCAAATGTGGTTAGTTATGATCTTTACTGAAAACCTGAATGCTGGCTTTACATATTTACAACAACAAGAGCAAACAGAGTTTGTAAAAGTTTTTCTTTTTCTCTTTCAGTTTATCAACTGAATTGCTTGAGGACAATCAAAGGTTTAAGCTTGGGGGAGTTGATACGTCTCTGTCGTATCTACTTTTCCAAACACTTTTGCCCTTGTTTTGGACTCTAACTTGCATGATTTGAATGGAACTAACCCGGACTGACGCTGTTTTCAGCAGAATTGCCATGATGTTGTTTTATGTGCAGAAAACAAAAGTTCTTGGAATGACTTGAAACTCCACAGAACATCTAGTTAAAAATAATAAAAAATCCTTGCCAAAGATGAAGACCAGGGGGCCCACACCCTGTCCACGAGGTGGGGAAGCGCGCTTCTAAGGCGCCGCCTCACCTCGTGGGCCCCCTGGAGCTCCTCCGACGCCAACTCCAACTCTATATATTTGCTTTCGGGGAGAAAAAAATTAAGGAGAAGAAATCATCGCGTTTTACGATACGGAACCGCCGCCAAGCCATAAAACCTCTCGGGAGGGCTGATCTGGAGTCCGTTCGGGGCTCCGGAGAGGGGGATTCATCGCCGTCGTCATCATCAACCATCCTCCATCACCAATTTCATGATGCTCACCGCCGTGCGTGAGTAATTCCATCGTAGGCTTGCTGGACGGTGATGGGTTGGATGAGATTTATCATGTAATCGAGTTAGTTTTGTTAGGGTTTCACTACTAGGAAAAAGGCTACTAGCAGCGCGGGTAAAATGGCTACTAGCAGCGCGGGTACCCGCGCTACTAGTATCGCGCTACAGCTAATAGTTAGTAGTAGTGGGTGAAACCCACGCTACTACTAACATTTTAGTAGTAGCGCGGGCGCAACCCGCGCTACTAGCAATGAAATAGTAGTAGCGTCTCAGGTTTTTTCCCACGCTACTACTAAAAAGTTAGTAGTAGCGTGGATGCAAACCCACGCTACTACTAACGAAGTAGTAGTAGCGCGTATGGTGTTTTCCCACGCTACTACTAACTAATTAGGAATTAAAAAATAAAATCCACCAATTCCATTCTATGCATACAATTCCAACTAAAACAAACAACATTACTACCTCCGTTTTAGTTTACAAGTCCTGCGCGTATACCTAGGTTGCCAATTTTATCACTCTAATATAAACTATATAACACAAAAATTATACCTTTTGAGGTTGGTATATTTTTTGTAATATATGATTTGTATTAGGTTGGTCAAATTGACGATCTAGGGGTACGCGCACGCCCTGTAAACTGAGAGAGAGGTAGGCCCAGTTCTTTTGAGCAGATTGTGTAGAATTTTGGTCTGGAAAATCTGGAGCCAAAAGAACTCGTTTTGACTTCCAAAATCTGGAGAGGATTCTCTATAATCCTAGTGCAATCCAAAAGCACCCAAAAAGCTTGATTTTCCCAGAATCATGAGATTCTGGCAAGTCCCACCAGTAAAAACGTTTCAAAATAGAAGAGTACCCCTATCCCATCGCGAAATTACACCAGGAATGCCACCGCCCATCCACGCGTTGCGCTGGAACAAAGGAAACGAGCGAGCGGCCGCTCGACCCCTGTTCGCATCGGGGGAAAAAGGAGTCCCCAGACGCAGCGACGGCTAGGGTTGCCGCGCCGCCGCCGGACCAACCTCGCCGCCAGGCCCTTGCCGTCGCCGCCGGCCAGGTTCCCGCCGCCGCCGCCCGCCTTATCTCCTTCCGTCGCCCCTCTTCCTTCGCTGCTCGTCCTCCCCTTCGCCGTGTCTCCGCCAACATCGACAGCCACCGGCGCTGCACCTCGACGACCGCCGACGGCCACCGGCGCTACACCTCGACGGCCACAAGCAGCCCCATGCGAGGTGCAGACCACACCCACGGTGAGGCATCCTCTTTTCCCATCTCTCTGTTCTTCTTTTTTCACCCAGATGCTTGGATTTGTTAGATTGTTGATGCTTGGATTGATGCTTGGATTTTTTAGATAGATGGATGGATTGATTGTTGATGTTGTTAGATGGATGGATGGTGCTAATTTTTTGCACCCAGATTGCTGATGTTGTTAGATGGATGGATGGATTTGTTAGATAGATGGATGGATGGATTGATTGTTGAATACAACTTGTTTGCCTATTTACAAAAATGAAGAACTAGAAAGAGATATCCACAAGCATAATTTTCACTAATAATTCTAGTGTTGGGCAATATGGCAGTATGAATATCATTGTTTTCTAATGTAGTGGTATGTGAATTCCTAGTACATGACACTATTTTCTATGATGATGCTAATTTAAGATGGAGAAAGTCAAAGAACCCAAAGCAAATTGGGACAGTGCTGCTCATACAATTTTTATGAATGCGTGCAGAGAAGAGGTTCGAGCAAATAACCGCAACGGTGGTTATTTGTCGGACATAGGACAAGCTAATTTGCATGAAAAGTTCAACGAACGCTCTGGAAGAAACTATTCGATCCGGCAAATCAAAAATAGGTGGGGTGTGTGTAGAAGCGAGTACAACACATGGAAGACATTGATCCAGCAAGCATTTGGCTTAGGAAGAGATGAGCATACACACACTATTGCAGCTACAAATGAGTGGTGGGCATTGGAGATAAAGGTACTGTTGTTGTCATGTAATTTCTTAAATAACGAGTCATGTTGCTTCGGTTTTGATATTAACATGTGGTGCTATATGATTACAGGCACATCCAGAAGCTGCCAAGTTTCGCTATGCTCCACTAGCGGAGGAGGAAAAAATGTCAGAGGTTTTCGATACTACTTGTGTCACAAATGAGCATGCGAGGGTTCCAACTCCCTCGTATCAAGGTGATCCCTCTTGAATCAGTTTGGAGGATGACTCAGGGTGTGATATTCATGAAGGCCAAGTTACCCTTGTTCAAAATCGAGCCAAGGGTGGGAAGAAGAGGGCGTGTCCTTATTCGCCAAGTCCAAAGATGAATGACAAGTGGGCAAGTGAGAATGCTAAAAATGAGGCTTTTGTACGCATGGTGGACATCTTTGGTGCAAGAGACAAGAGGGATGCAGAGGAGATTGCGAGGGAGAAGAGGGATGCAGAGGAGAGGGCAAGGGAGAAGAGGGATGAAGAGGAAAGGGCAAGGGAGAGGAGGAATGCAGAGAAGAGAGATGTAGAGGAGAGTGTGGATCCAACAAGAGAAGAGATTAAACAAATGATGGCCATGGTGGAAGCGGATGGTGCAAAACCAGGAAGTGATGAGCATTTCTATGCTACATTTCTTTTCATGGAAAAGAAATATCGTGATATTTTCTCCACTTTCGCGGCTCATGAATCTGTTGCAAGGCTTGGATGGATAAAGAGGATGTGGGAGCTCAATAATAAGTAGAACATCTATGTTTTGGTTGCTTTCTACCAGACTATTTACTTGTAATGTTGTGAGCTAAGCTACTTGCTTTGGAGGTGTACTTTTGTGAACTAAGCTATTTTCTTTGGAGATGTACTGCTATTTGCTTTTGTGAACTAAGCTATTTGCTTTGGAGATGTACTGTTATCTAATATTACACTATGTGCATGTTGTTGTTGCAGATGGATAAATCCAGAAAGAAACAAGAAGAAAAGGAATTTGAGGCGGCCATGCTTGCATTTGCTCTGGATGTGGCGTCGTCAAGTGTGACACTGCCGTACGCACCAAGAAAGTTACATCTTGTTACAGGCCTCCAATGGGTAGAAGAGAAGGAGAAAGATGCAAAATCTTTCTATGCTATGTTCAGAATGAGGAGGTCAGTGTTTCGCACATTGCATGATCTGTTAGTTCAGAAGTATGGGCTTGAGTCAACTTCCAACATTTCATCCAAAGAAGCATTGGCACAATTTTTATGGACTGTTGGTACATGTCAGACAACTGATAATGTCGCAGATCGGTTTGCACATAGTCGTTCTGTCATTAATAAAAAAATTCCACGAGGTTTTGGAGTGTGTAGACCGCATGGCCGGTGATTACATAAGACCAATTGATCCAACTTTCTCTGAACCACACCCAGTACTTAGAAAAACAAAGTTTTAGCCTCACTTTCAACATGCTATTGGAGCCATTGATGGAACACACATTAAGGTGATTGTGCCAAAGGAGTTGGAGCCCCAACACAGGAATAGGAAAGGTTACACAAGTGAAAATGTTATGGCAGTGTGTGATTTTGATATGAGGTTCACGTTTGTTGTTCCCAGATGGCCCGGATCTGTTCATGACACACATGTATGGAGCGATGCCATAGTTCATTATGATCACTTTCCACAACCCCCCACAGGTAACATCTCGCATGTATCCATATTGTTATATACAGGATGGTATGTTAAATTTCTAATTTCTTTTGTTGATGTCGTACTGTAGATAAATATTATCTTGTCGACTACGGATATCCAAACAGGGTTGGATATCTATCTCCATACAAAGGGCAACGATACCATGTACCAGATTTCCAACAACACCCACCAGTTGGGAGATATGAGACATTCAACCATCGACATTCTTCATTGCGAAATGTCATCGAAAGAACATTTGGTGTTCTCAAGATGAAATGGCGAATTCTTGGAGATGGAGGCATACCTCGGTACAAACCGGAGACCCAAAAGATGATTGTCACTGCATGCATGTGTCTCCACAATTGGATTCGTGATAGCAAGTTACGTGATGAGCATTTTGACAAGTTTGACAATGATGCATATGTGCAACCTCCATTGCCGTTTACAGGTGCCAATGCTCTACAACCAGAAGATGATGGTACCATGAACGTAGTACGCGATTGCTGCTAGTCTCGTACCTTAAGATTATCCTTTTTTTTAGTTCATCCACTTTTGTAATGAACAAATCTTTAAATCCATTCTAAATGTAATATTTAGCACTTTTTATGACATTCGGAAATCACTTTCATACTCATATTCGACTAGATACTGTTAGAAACAACAAGGTGTTAATAAATTCATCAAACATTTTCTGTCTAAGGGTACTACAGACATTTCAACACACAACTCTTTCCAGAATCTCAACCTACAATCCCAGAAAAGAACTCGGCAACAGATTCTGGGAGAAGCAGATTCTGGCAGAATTTTCCAAAATCTTGATTCTGCATAATCCTGTGTGAAAAGAACTGGGCCGTAGTACACATCATTACTAATCCAAGATTTATAATAAACCAGTAGCATTAGAGCACATCCTGTAAGAGCATACATATTGTCCATGTTTTTCATGCCTTCAATTAAAACACCTACACTTCTTGAAGTCACTTACTCCCAGCTAGTGCAAACACAGTTACAAGAAAATCAAAATGCATAAAAACACCAAACAGTGGCATCCTATCTCTCCAAATGATTCGCTCCCTCTGCATCCTTGCAAGCATCTTCACGATAAGCAAATCCGCAGGAAAAAAGTCAACTTAGCATGTACTCCCTCTGTCAACTATCCAGAGTAGATTTTATCCATTGCCCTGGCCATGTTCAAGAAACACTAAATTAAGAATATTTCTACTCTAAATACAGGAGGCATCGAACAGAAAACAAAAGATGAGCAATATCATATAAGCAGAATAAAAAGGAGTTTGGACCATAGCATGGTTAACAATAAAATATAGTGCTCTAACAAAAGCAAGAGTGCAACACGTTACCCTGTTCCCCTTTCAAATATCAACACACTAAAAAAGGCAATAAACACAAACATATAATTTTGGACTACAACAAAAATCAGTTGCAGAAAGTTAGGAAGATTATATTGTCAAAGTATTCCATTTTCAGATGTCAGAACAGGATATTGCAAAAGCAAAATATATGAAGATCAAATACTGAAGCAACTACAATGCCCGAATTGGCCTTTTACAGCAGGTGAGAAGCACACACTAAAACATTAACAGCCAAGCACATCATATCTGTTGAAACTACCTAAATGGCACGGCAACAACACTTCCTTTTAAATAGTTTGAGAAGACATGCATTTAATGGCAGCCACAACAGTATGCATCTAGATGCCCCTTTAACATAACATAATTCTAGATATAGTGCATGCACAAGAAGAGTACGCACCAGTACGACCGCTCCGAACGAGCTGCTGATGATGAAAAGGAGACCACCAAAGGCTTTAAGAAACATGGTAAAGGCAATGACAGACTTGATCTGTAAACAAACAGAACAAAAGCCATAAAAAACAGGAACTAGGTGAATGGATCCTTAAAAAGGGAACAATGATGTACAACGGGGCAAGCGACCAGAAAGTATCCATACATCAATATGTGGCACTGCCATCCCAAATTCCTAATGCTGGCGGAGACCTGCTTGACAAAGAAGTCCCAACATGATAAATGCATAATCATTTTAACATGGATTAAATATAATTGGTTCCGTATAATAAGACAGAATATATATTTGGTTTCTTTATATCTAAGCATAAACCGATATGCCCAGTTATCATGGATTGATGCCTCAAAGAACTTGGTGATGCAATGGCAACAATACTTCCTTTTTATTAGTTTGAGAACGGGGCAAGCAACCAGAAAATATCCATACATCAATGTGTGGCTCTGCCATCCCAATGCTGGCGGACACCTGCTTGACAAAGAGGTTGAACTTCGGCTTCAAAGACTCGTTAACTATTCTGTGGAGTGAATATGTGTTACTAGTCTTCCCAGAAAGCATTTCTAGCTGAATTAAGCACCAAACTAGACACTATAAGCAATATGTTGGAAACTACACAGAACCGGTTGAAAATAACTGCAGTAATTGTTTTTTTAGTCCATAGACTGCATGGATTGAGTAAGGGAAATTGTATCAAGAATGCACCATCCTAAAATTGTGAATGGATCATACAACAATTGATCAATAAAGAAGCATGCATGAGCTAACACAAAGTGGAGAGGGACCATCAGCTGGAATTGGTACCTTCGTCCTTCCTATGAGATGTGTGAGCGAACAAGAACATCTACCAATGTCTTGTTTTTCTCCGCGTTCTTCTTGCCCGAAAAGGTTAATTTGATCAATGTACTATAATTTGAACAGAAGCAGCAACACCACTAATGTAGCAAAAAATATAACAGTATATATTCATGGCATCGCATACAAGAATTAAGATAGCGAAAAATATGATGATTAGAGCAGGTTCTCAAGAATTTAGCTCCGCACCCATAAGTGATGTCACTATAATAATTAGAGGCAGATAGCGATTGAGTAGTGTAGAGGAATTATAAAAAGGGATACACCTCCTTAAGTTACTTTCTCAAACTAAATTATATAGATATGGAAATATAATGTACAGTAGAACATATTGTACTGTCAAAGCAACCAGAACCTTGTAAAAGTTTCTGTTCAAAAGCTAAATCACTTACACCACCGTGAATATATTTCAAGGAAAACCCTTGATTTGGAAGTTTCAAATAAAAGAAAGGTCCCATTCCATTTGGATACTATTGATTACAGCTTATGGAATGATATCTTAGTGACTAGTAAGAGACCACTGCATCGCCAACAATCTTAGCCCACTCCATTGCAGCTCCCGGCATCATCTAGACTAATCAGCTGGCATCCACATAAAAATAATCAACTATGCAGTCCAACCAAAAAAAAGTGCCTTGCAAAAACATCAGCAGTACAGACTCTCTCTCAAACTAATCAAACCGGCCAAACCAGTCCTGAATCAAATACTAATGCTTCATGAACAAATTCAGCAACAGGGAACCCCATAGCTCACTGCCAAGATTTTACGTGCCTGGGAACCTAACAAATATGGAAATAAACTGCTTCACCGCTACTATGACTCGTTCATGAACCCCAACAACAACATATACCACGCAGGCGCCAATCAACACGTTTCTGTGACTAAGAACGTAAATATGGTCCAGATATGAGATTGCAGAACAATAGACAAAAAGAAAATAGAGGTGATTGATTTTCACTGACCTGCGCGTCCAGCCGCTGGTGGCTTCATAGCACACCTCGCCCATCACTGCATCCACAGGCGGCCGGCGGCACAGACCGCGCCGTTTGGGACGCTCATGAATCCTGTGACTCCGCTGGGAAGAAGGAAGTGCTCCTCGCCCCGGGCGTAGCACACATCCTGTGAATCGATGGAGCCGGCAAATCAGTCAGAAATCCCTAAAATCTGTGCCAGTTTCTACCAATGGCTGTTTGCCGGAGAGGGGAACAAAACGTACCCGTTAATCTCGACGCCATTGGTAGACATCTCGCAGGCGACGGAACAGCACGGCCGCCGTTGTTCGACGAACTGATGCAGATTTGGGACGGCGGCCGCGGGCTCCTCCCCCTCCTCGTGCTCGCGCTTCCGCAGGGGGGACTGGTGCTCCGCCTCGTCCGTGCACATGCCGGCCGCCGGGAGGAAGGAGGAGAGAGAAGGGGCGGGCGGAGGAGGAAGGGGAAGGGAGGGGGAGGAGGAGGAGGTGGGGTGTTGCGCGCGGCCGGTGCTCGCCGGAACCTGCCGGCGTGGGTGGGGGCGGCGGCGAGGAGATCGTGGGGAGAGGAGCAGGGGTGGGGTAGACCGAGGAGATCGTGCGGAGTTCGTGAGATGTGAGAGAGTTTTTTTTAGTGGTGGCGTGGGAGTGGATCGGGCCGGGGTAGATGGTGCAGTAGTGGACATAATAGTGGACACGGTTAGTAATAGTGTGGCGGTCTTATCTGCCCTATAGCTACCTACTTAGTAGTAGCGCGGGTTTTATACCCCTCGCTACTACTATGACTTGTTTTAGGGGTATAATGAAGATCATTTAGTAGTAGCGCGGGTTTATACCCCTCGCTGCTACTATCAACTTAGTAGTAGCGTGGGTTTTATACCCTACGCTGCTACTAATTAGCAGTAGCGCCCGTTTTTAAACCGCGTTATTGATAAACTTTTGTGTATAAGCTTATCCCTAGTAGTGTTTGATCCCTAGTATCCATTATGTTCTGAGATTGATGTTACTATGACTTTACTATGCTTAATGCTTGTTACTAGGGCCCGAGTGCCATGATTTCATATCTGAACCTATTATGTTTTCATGAATATATGTGAATTCTTGATCCTATCTTCCAAGTCTATAGTCACCTACTATGTGTTATGATCCGGCAACCCCGAAGAGACAATAATCGGGACCACTCCCGGTGATGACCATAGTTTGAGGAGTTCATGTATTCACTAAGTGTTAATGCTTTGTTCTGGTTCTGTATTAAAAGGAGGCCTTAATATCCCTTAGTTTCCTTAGGACCCCGCTGCCACGGGAGGTAGGACAAAATATGTCATGCAAGTTCTTTTCCATAAGCACGTATGACTATATTCGGAATACATGCCTACATTACATTGATGAATTGGAGCTAGTTCTTTGTCGCCCTATGTTATGACTGTTACATGATGAACCACATCCGGCATAATTATCCATCACCGATCCAATGCCTACGAGCTTTCCATATACTTGTTTGCGCTTATTTACTTTCCCGTTGCTACTGTTACAATCACTACAAAACACCAAAAATATTACTTTTGCTTTCATTACTCTTTTGTTACCATTACCACTACTATCATACTACTTTGCTACTAAATACTTTGCTGCAGATATTAAGTTATCCAGGTGTGGCTGAACTGACAACTCAGTTGCTAATACTTGAGAATATTCTTTGGCTCCCCTTGTGTCGAACCAATAAATTTGGGTTGAATACTCTATCCTCGAAAGCTGTTGCGATCCTCTACACTTGTGGGTTATCAAGCATCTAGGTTCCGCTATTGGTTATTGACCGGAAACGTGTCTCGATCATGTCTACATAGTTCTCGAACCCGTAGGGTCCGCACGCTTAACGTTCGGTGACGATCGGTAATATGAGTTTATGTGTTTTGATGTACCGAAGGTAGTTCGAAGTCCCGGATATGATCACGGACATGATGAGGAGTCTCAAAATGGTCGAGACATAAAGTATTGGAAGCCTATATTTGAACATCGGAATGGTTCCGGTTGCAATCGGGATTTTACCGGAGTACCGGAAGGTTACTGGAACCCCCCGATGAGTGTATGTGCCTTATTGGGCCATAGTGGAGAGAGAGGAGACCAGGGCAGGTTGCGCGCCCCCTCTCCCTCTAGTCCGAATTGGACTAGGAGGGAGGGCGGCGCCCCCCTTTCCTTCCTCCCTCTTTCCCCCTTCCTTCTCTCCTAGTCCAACTAGGGAAGGGGGGAGTCCTACTCCCGGTGGAAGTAGGACTCCTCCAGGGCGCGCCATAGGAGGGCCGGCCCTCCCCCCTCCTCCACTCCTTTATATACGGGGGAGGGGGCACCCCATAGACACAAGTTGATCATTGATCTTTTAGCCGTGTGTGGTGCCCCCTCTACCATAATTCACCTCGGTCATATTGTAGCGGTGCTTAGGCAAAGCCCTGCGTCGGTAGCTTCATCAACACCGTCATCACACCGTCGTGCTGACGGAACTCTCCCTCGAAGCTCTATTGGATCGTCAGTTTGTGGGACGTCACCGAGCTGAACGTGTGCAGATCGTGGAGGTGCCATACGTTCGGTACTAGGATCGGTCGACCGTGAAGACGTACGACTACATCAACCGCGTTGTCATAACGCTTCAACTTACGGTCTATGAGGGTACGTGGATGCCACTCTCCCCTCTCGTTGCTATGCATCACCATGATCTTCCATGTGCGTAGGAATTTTTTTAAAATTACTACGTTCCCCAACAACAAGTTATTTGGATATTGACAAGTTTTGCATTTTCTGGAGTTTTCTCGGTAAAAAAGATAGATAAATGGCTAGATGTGCCGCAACATACAAACTTTACTGGAAGTCATTCAAACTTGACATGGACGCCTCATATGTCCATGTCAGGCTGCTGCAAGAAGTTGGGATCACTTATTCATATATCCAAATAAGCCACCAGTTGGGGTGCATCCATGAGCATGTAGTTTTTTCTAATTTGAATGTTAATTGCAATTCCTGTCATTATCAATCAACATGAACAAATTGCATGTGAAAAATTTACAAGGTTGAACACTTTTTCCAAAATTGTTAACAAATTCTGAATAATTGATGAAAATTTTGTCCACAAATAGAAAACTACGTACATTTTAAAATCTATGAACTTTTATAAAAACGCAAAAAATCTTAAATTTGTGAAACAAAACCTTTAACATTCTAGAACACTTTTGAAAATTGCAAGGAATATTTGAAAACAAGAACTTTTTTTAAAATGTTTGAACATATTTCAAAAGAAGTAATAAAGTTTTAAAAGGAGAAAAATAAATTACCAAGAAAAAGAAAAAGAAAAAATAGAAAAAAAATGCTTAAGCCCAGGTCCAACTAGGCGACGTCATCGCTCCTGTCGGGCGCCTGCTGGGAGAAACCCTTATTTGACATTTATTGCGTCAAACAGTCGTTGTTTCTCACAAACCCGGCTGATACGAGTGAACATGGGCCAAGCCATTTTAATTTTTTGCTAGCTCTGCACATGCTGGGTTTGGGAACCTTCTAGATGGTCCCAGGTCGGATTTTGCTGGTTAGGATACCTTCTAGAAGGTTCATGAATCCGTTTTTTTGTCATTTTCTTATTTTTTTTGTTTTTCAAAATCGCAAAGTTCAAACAAAGTTCATTGTATGTATTTGTTCATATTTTCCAAAAAGGTTCAAATATTTCAAATAATGGTCGCGTTTTCAACGAAGTTAAGAGTTTCAAAATTGTTTGCAGTTTGAAAAATTGTTCAGAATTTAATTTTTCTCTCAATTTTCAGAATGTTTGGACTTTGAAAATTGGATCCGTCTATATCTCATCTAGATGTGAGATATCTCACATCTAAGTATGACATCATCTCATATCAATAGATAAATAAAGCACACCCCTTGTCCGTTGTTTGTTTGTTTGTCCGATTTTTGTTGACTGTGTGTTTCTCGTCAGTGATTAGCGCACCCCTGTTCGCGGGTCTGGGCCTGAATTCAGCTCGTGCGTCAATGCTGCCTTGTTTTTTTCTAGCAAGTGAGTGTCCACAAAAAAAGTCAGTATTTGTAGGCCTAATAATGCGCTTCTGCCGGAGGTGTGTAGGCTGATGCTGTGGATAAGTCTGGCACATCGCGTAAAAAAGTAACCTGCTAATGTAAACCTCTCTCTGCCTGTCAGTTTCATCTTTATGCTTTGTTCCTTTTCTGTTAGCACATGAGAAAGCAACTTGCATGCATCAATCAAGTGTTTGTTCGGCAAAGTTGAAAAATGAAAAAATATGACACACGGAAATATTAATGTAGAGGTGAATATAATTTTTGAAAATACACTATGAACACTGTATAAACACATGATGAAAAAATTTATAAATACGCAATTAATTTTTTTAAACCCGGTGAGCATTTTAAGATTCGCATGGTGGAGAAAAAATATATAAAAAGAGAAAAACACATACACACGGAAATATTTATGTATGATTATTTTTTAAGATACTTGATGAACATTTTATGAACACATGATGAACATTTTATAAAAATATGTGACGTTTTATTAAATATGGTGAACATTTTAGAAGTCACGCGGTGGAGAAAAAAAATCAAAAAAATAGAAAAAACACTTTACACGAAAAACATTTATGGATGAGGTGATATTGTTTTTAAAAAAAATACACGATGCATTTTTTAAACGCGATGAACATTTTAAAAGTCACATAGCTTACAGAAAAAAAATTGGAAAAGCTAAAAGGATCAAATTGCATGTCGAAAATGAACATGCAACTGTGTCGGTTGAGTTTCGGTCAAGTGTGAAAGTGCACATGGGTGAGAGCGAGTTGTGTGTGCCGGGTGGACATGCAACGAGGTCGATTGAGTTTCGAGGTCAAGGATTGACATGCAACTTGTTCGGTGGCTGCGTGTCAAGGATGGACATGCAAGTGGGTTGGTTGAGTTTCGGGTCAAGGGTGGACATTAAACTGGGACAACTATAAGCCCAATTGCGAGTCGACAGCGGACTTGCAACTCGGGCAACTACAAGACAAATGCTTATTGCAAGTCGAGGGTGGACTTTGCAACTAGGACAATTACGAGCCCAATTGGGAGTCGAGACACTACTAGGAAAATGCCTACTAATGGCGTACCGGTTTTGCCTACTAATGGCGCATGGCGCACCACTGATGCGCCATTAGTATCTGGTATACTAATGGCGCACCTGGCAGTGCGCCATTAGTATGTAACTCCATGCGCCATTAGTATGCCTCCCGGGGGGCCATATGTAACCATGTGCTTTGTCACACTAATGGTGCACTCTGCCTTGATGCGCCATTAGTATCCTTTGGCATACTAATGGCGCACTCTGCCTTGATGCGCCATTAGTATGAATATTTGGTTTTTTTTCCTTTTCTGATTTTTGCATAGGTTACAAAATATATTATTGGACAGAATATAGACAGCAGCACACAGCAACAGCAGATTCATCGAATACAATAGAAGATTAGTCTCCAATACAATTCATCATATTAGTCTCCAATTCAAAAGACCGAACAAAGATAAAACATTACAAGTCTCAAGACCGCGAGTATCGAGTTTGTCTTCACATTACAAGTCGATATCGATCATCTAAACTACCATCACATAAAAGAGAGTTGTGGTCATCACGATGAGCATCATCGCGATCAAACTGGTCCTCATCCGGTTCCTCCAACGCCCCTCCTCTCTCCGCTAGATAGCGGGCATATCTAGATTCGGCCTCCGCCCTAGTGGTGTACCCTTTGTAACTGTTACCGCTGAAACGGTGAACCTGTCTCCGACACTCCTCCCAGTCGTCGTAGACTCCGGGAACCTTACCCTTGTACTTGAGTGAATTTCTCCTTGACGGCGCGGAGCGCATTCGGACGCCGGTCCTTCCTTTGCTTCTTCGATTGGCTGCCATCTGTGTGTGCGCCGCCATCATCAGTGGTGGCATCCTCGGCGGCACCATCAGTGATGTCATCCCCGACGCCACTAGGGGTTGTGTAATTAGGATCGGTGTCTTCCGCGGCGTCCTCATAGCGGTGAGGTTGTTCCTCCATCTCCTGGGACTGCTCCCAGAATTGCTTGCCGCCCGAACCACCGGCCTCATCGCTAGGGGCCATGTTTCGCTTCTAAATAGGAAAAAGTTTGGTCAAAAAGTTGGTTATTGTCAAGGAACAAGATCATGGTCTCATCATTTAGGGTTTGTCGACACCGAGGCACCCTAAAAGCCTAAGCTTTCATCATTTAGGGTTTGTCGACGCCGAGGCACCCTAAAAGCCTAAGCGTACATCATTTAGGTTCCCATCGACACCAAGGCATCCGGGGCAGCCAAGTTAAGTTTTCATCATTTAGGGTTTATCGATGCCGAGGCACCCTAGGTTGGGCCTAATCACTTGGCACTAATCACTTGGCTCTATTGCCACCTATGTTGGGTTTATCATCTAGGGTTTATCGATGCTAAGGAGAATTCTAAGTTGGGCCTAATCACTTGGCTCTATTGCCACCTATGGTTTAATGCGCAAGAATGGCGGGCAGTTGATCCTACTTAACTAAGTACTAAGATACCCCGGCCCATGCATTAGTCGCAAGTACCCCATATGTCCTATTTTTAGCAAAGTCATGCTAAAATTCACGGAAAATTTCAGCATGCCCTTTGCTGAAAATAGGACATATGGAGTACCCGAATTTGCCGGAACGGAAGTTAATCAACATTCCGACAAACTCAAGGGCCTCTCGGGGTACCTGCAAATTCATCATGACACGATGGTCGGAGACATGACCTTTGCAAAATGGTCGGAGACACGATGGTCTTTCTCAATGTGATCAATTGATGGATCAACACATAAAACATGTCCAATAAGTATGATTTATAGAGTCAACATCAGTATGAATATATATAAAGTTTTTCTTCATCAGCCAGACCCATGCAAGTAACGCCATCCAACAACTATTTCTGCTACTCTGATACTAACTACACTCTGTATTTGTAGATTCATTTCAGATGAGATCAGATTGAGCTCCAACTGTAGCTGCAGCTGAGGGATCCATGAGCCATCATGCCAGCCAGCCAGGAAATAAACTTTACTTTCCAAAGGAAATAAAATACAATGCATACATACATACTTAAGCAGGTAGATACATAGATAGATAGATGAGCATGTTCAGTTTACAAGAATGAATATAAACAAGCAAAGAATGCATGCAAGTTTAAAGTAAAACGTTTCAGTTAATGCAAGTACTCCTCTTGCTCTCTACTTTCTCTCTTCTCTTCTTCAGTTAATTAACTGAATTTTACTGATGTTGTTGTTAACTGAATTTTAATCAGCTGCTGAAGAACACCTTCAGTTTCGTCAGATATAGGTGTAGTTTTCAGTCTCTGTCGATTTCATCGAGAAGTTTGCTTTCGTTTTCAAATAATCCGAGCTGCGCCTCGGTCGTAGTTTGTTAGGTTTCTCCGCTGCCCCGACCCGACCATGGGATGGCACGAACTAGACGGTCATGGCTGCATCATGGTGACGCGCGGGGAGCGCTGGGATGGCAGTGCTCACGACCTGGAAGTGGCCTAGTTTCTCGGTTTCTGTGAGTTGTGTAATCGCTGAATAAGAAGAGAAATAGAGAGCATAAAAGCTGCGAAGTTGAATGCGGGACAAACACATTATAACTGAATTTTACCACGCCTCCCCTCCGGACGCTTTGAAGCAGAGGGCCCACGCCTCCCTCCAGTAGTTTTCGAGGGCCCACGCCTCCTCCAAAGGGCGTGACGTTTGAGTTTTCGAGGCAACTCCCCACGCCTCCCTCCACCGGCAACTCCCCATGACGCAGAGGGGTTTTCTTCCCACGCCCGTGTAACTCCCTCCTATTCCATTGCCGCTCCATCTTCCTCCTCCGCCTCCCTCCTCATTCCATTGCCGCTCCATCTTCCTCCCTCTACCTCCCTCTCGCCTCCAAAGATCAAGAAACTCCCTCCGCCTCCACCATCGCTGGCCAGAGGGCAATGGCGGAGGAATCATGGAGCAACTCCTCCGCTCGCCAAGAGAATGGCGGAGGCATCATGGAGGAACTCCCTCCGTCGCCAAGCATCACCGTGGTGAGGCGTCTGCAAGGAGCCGCCGTGGTCAACGACGACGTTCCCGTCCCCGGCAAAAGCGGGACTACACCGTGCCGCTCAAGGTTGATATCCACTGAAGGAGCCGCTGGATGTCGTATGCACCAAAGAATCCGCATTTAAGCCGACAAGATGATCCGCAAGATGAGGAGGAGGCTCGGCGGCATGCTTTCTCGGAATATCGGCGTTGATGTCGAGTATATCAGGGAAGACAAACCTCCGCAAATTGTTGTAGTTTTGCAGTTATGCGTGGAGGATCTCGTCCTGGTATACCACATCACCGCGGCAACCTAATGGTAAAAACATCCAGTTCTGAAGTAGTTTTTTGGTGATCATATCGAATGTTGTCTACAAGTTTTTGTGATCATTTAGTAGCTGTTATGAATGTTGTCTTGTAATGCAAAAGATTGCAAAAAATATACATCATTGAGATGTTATGCTTGCTGTTTTGATCATACTGAGAATGTTGTCTTGTAGTTGTTGTGATCATTTAGTAGTTGTTGTGATCATACTGCTTTTAACTGAATTTTGGTCGAATCGAAGATGCTATTTTAACTGGATTTTGCTTCAACTGAACCCATTTTAATTCTGTAGTTTCTGAAGTTTTTGAAGTAGATGAATTTGAATGCTAAAGATTATTTTGAATGTTGTCTTGTAATGCAAAAGATTGCAAAAAAATACATCATTGAGATGTTATGCTTGCTGTTTTGATCATACAGAATGTTGTCTTGTAGTTGTTGTGATCATTTAGTAGTTGTTGTGATCATACTGTTTTAACTGAATTTTGGTCAGAACTGAAGATGCTATTTTAACTGAATTTTGCTTCAACTGAACCCATTTTAATTCTGTAGTTTCTGAAGTTTTTGAAGTAGATGAATTTGAATGCTAAAGATTATTTTGATGCAGGCCCAAGGAACTCCGCCCGCTCCTGCAGGAGAAGAAGCTGTACACCTTTGTTGGCTTCTGCATTGGAGGCGACAAGGAGAAGCTGAAGTTGTCTGGTTTGGAGATCAACCCCGACAAGTACGTCAACTTGCAGCGCAAATGGAGAGTTCCAAACAATGGAAAGAAGTGGCAGTCTTTGGCTGAGTTTGCAGCCAGCCTCATCCACCCATCCTACTCAAAATGAAGCAGAAGATCGACAGGAATTCGGACCACCTACTATGGGGGACAGCCCATCGCCAAACAAGCTCATCGAGTACGCCGCGAAAGATGCGACGTCACCTACGAGGCATGGAAGAAAATCGAAATCACCAAAGAAGGTTTCGAGCTCCGGCAAGAGGCGGAGGATCATTGGGATGACCCCTACCATCGGGGATATTGAGTTGTTTGTGGTATTGGGATGACCCCTACCATCGTGTCTCAGTTTGTAGTTATGTGGTTGAACAAGTTTGCTTTTGTTATGTTGAACAAGTTTTCTTTTGTTATGTTGAACAAGTTTGCTTTTGTAATGATGGACAAGTTTGCTTTGGTTGTCAGTTGACATCATCTCATCGCTGAGCATGGTTTAGTTTTACCTTTATCTATTTATTACTTAGGCAGAGCTATTCAGGCATGGAAGATATAATCATCCGTATGGTGAGGATCGCAATATTTTTAGCTTCTAAGTTTCTAATGACACATGATCTTTCCAACCACATAACTTAACTGCAAACATTTCCCCTGTAAATTGTAGTTACACATTCCAACCAATACCTGCAGGTTGTAATTTCATACTGAATGACCATCAATGACTAAGTGAAGCAAATAATTGCTATGCATTTCTTGGCACGCGAGAAGGAAGAGGGGAGAGGAGGCGGAGCTCACCGGGGAGGCGCAAGGAGGCCCTGCGATAGCTTAGTAGCAACAGAGGTGGCCGAAGTTGAGGAAGACAGCGGCGACCCGAGGAAGAAGAGGTGGAGGGGGGTGGAGGGGTCGAGCGCCGTCGCGCCCTGGTTCCGCGGCTCGCCGGCCCGGTGTTGAAGCAGATTCTGCCCGCCGCCTTGCCTGTCGCTTCGCACAGTGGAGCTCGAGGGCTGGGAAGGCGAGGGAGGGGGTGGGTGGGTGCGGTGAAGGCGAGGGAGGGGGTGGATTGGGGGCGGCGACGAAGGCGGAGGCGCGGGGGCGGTGGCGACGTGGGTCGGGGCAGCGCGCGGGTGGATCTGGTGGCGAGGGAGAGAGGGTCGAAGGGGATCTGGCGAGAGGGAGGGAGGATAGCTAGGGGAGGGTTCTAATGGCGCACCGTCCAGTCGTGCGCCATAAGTATGACTATTCTAATGGCGCACCACCCCTCGGTGCGCCATTAGAATTTTGTTTTAATCTAGCCCACTAACCATATCTACAACCTAACCCTATCTACAACAGAACCCACCCACTAGCCCGACTGGTCAGCACGCAGCACACACACCAGGAGGTCCTGGGTTCGATTCCCAGGCTCCCCAATATTTTTTTATGCATTTTAAATGCTGTTTTTATATTTATTTGTGTTTAAATATGTTCAAACTTGTTTAAATCATAACAGTAATATTTTTTTTATAAAAACAGTAATAATTTTTTTAAAAATATGTTCAAATTTCTTACTTGAAAATATCATCGGCGGCGGCGGTGGAGCAGGGGAGGGTGCGGGATCGAGATCGAGATGGAGGGGGAATCGAGATCGAGATGGAGGGGTATCGAGATCAAGTGTCCTAATGAATTCGAAAGTGCCCATGAAATTTAAAAATATTCATGATATCAAAAAGTGCCCATGAAATACAATCGAGAAATGAAGACTACGATTAAATACAATCGATCTTAGCTAGCTATCTGTTCACAATCTTCTTGCCCTTCTTTTTCGCAAATGGAGTTCTTCTGTGGAATGGACGTCCTTTAGGTAGGGTGGTCCTGCTTCTTCTTGTGGTGTGTGTTGCTACTTCATCGTCGTCGTCATGTTCGATCTTCGGGTCGCCGTACTTGTCGAAGTCTTGCTCGTTGGCTACTCCATCCATTCTGATGATCTTCCTTTTGCCTCTCCTCACGACAACACGACTGGGCTTTGGCGGGTTGGTAATGAAGAAGCATTGGTCCACTTGGGAAGCCAGTACCCATGCCTCATTTTTCGCGGTGACGTTTGCGCCCGCGGTCTTGGATTTGGCTTCGGGTATAAACACGACTGGGCTTTGGCATAGTGCGCCATTAGTAGGTTTGCAAAAAGTAAAAATATATATATATACTAATGGCAAGATTGTCTTGGTCGCGGCGCCATTAATAGTTCTAACTAGTAATGGCGCACTTTGCCATCCCTGCGCCATTAGTTTGTATGGAAAAATGGGAAAAAAATCAATAGTAGTGGCGCACCTTGAGCACGGTGCGCCATTAGTGTCTTCCACACTAATGGCGCACGAGCAACCAGTGCGGCATTAGTATATAGTAATGGCGCACTACTTACCTGGTGCGCCATTAGAATCAGTCCTATCTATAGCCCTTTTCCTAGTAGTGAGATGGACTCTCAACTTTGACAAATATGAAACTACCCCAGTTGAGAGTCAAGAGTCAACTTGCAATTGCGATTAAACAAACTACGGGCCTAGTTCGAATCCAAGGTTGACCTACAACTCGGATGAAAAAGAAACACATGCTGAGTTGCGAGTCAAAGGGTATGAAACAACTACGGGCCTAGTTGTGAGTCGATGGTGGACTTGCAACTGGGACAACTACTACACAAAACTACGATACGAGTTGCGAGTCGAGGGTGGTATGCTCTGGAAAACACTCTAAGTTCAGAGTGTTGGATTTTGCATTTCTGTAAACGCTCTGAATTCTGTTTTTATACCCTGGAGATGTGAACAATAACTTAATTTACAGTCTAACTCTCAAGTCTGAAAACTTACAGATCAAATCAAAAACAGCCTGCATAACCTCATTGTCATCAACTAACACCCCTCCCACCCCCTCCCCCATCACAATAATGCGCAGACAAAAAGAGACTACCAGAAGTTAAGTTGAATTCATCAGTGTAGAAGCTAGCTTCAACACATAATATAATTTGTTTGTTGCTAACTCACAAAAACATCAACAACAAAAACCGATGTATATGGCTCCTGCCATTCTTTGTTGGCTGAGGCAACAACCTCCTGTAGCGGAAGCTCCATGGCCCCCCTCGCTTATCCCCTACCCCACCCCTATACAACCGGTTTACAAGAAAATGGGTGGTTTCCTACACATGACATGAACAGAGATCTATCCAACAACAAAACAATTTTGCTCCTGACTCCTCGCAAACACAACTGACGAAATGTCAACCAGCAAAAATTAAGCTACGGAGGTGAATGAGGGGGGAGAGGAGCCTTGGGAGGAAGATTATTACCTTGATTGGAGTGTCCGGCGCACAGAGCTCGGGGGCGGTGCCCATAGCGGGGGGCTCGTCCGCCGCGGACTGCGCGGTGAAGCTACGGATGTCGTGTGACGCACGGGTAATTAAGCTACAGTGATCCTCTGCTAGTGATGCCACGTCACCTTGATTATAGTTGCTAATCTCGAGTTAGTTCGAAACCGATTCAAATTCAAAATCACGCAAACAATAAAAGTTTTCAATTATTAAAACTAAAATGTTCGGAGTGAGCCAAATATTGCGTAGGTAATTATGGTGGAGAAGCCACATTTTTCGTAAAATAATTAAATGCACTAAACTAAATAAAACAGTAGCAAAAACAATTAGATAAATGCCTTTTATTAATTATAAAATATTGAACCATTTTAATTGAGGTTTAAACTTTTTGTGGCAGTGGTGTAATTAGTAGAGCTAATTTAGGTACTACTAAAATATTTTACAAAACTAAAATAGATAAAAAAACTAAAAGAAAACAGAAAAGAAATAATACAAAAAAATAAAAATAGAAAGGGACCCCCCTCTGGGCCTCGGCCCAGCTGGCCTGTGGCCAACCAGGCCGGCGCGCACCGGATCCCACCCATCCGGCCCAACCGGGCCACCAGGCCGGCCACTCCCCATATCCCCCTCTCACTCCAAACCCTAACCCAACCGAACCCCACTCCCCCTCATTCCTCTCGCCTCCCCGACCGGATCGGGCGCTTAGCCTTGAAGACCGCGGTTGCCGCCATCACAAGGCTTCGGGCGCTTGTCGCCACAAGCCGTGACGCTGCATCCTGCACACCTCGCCATCCCACTGCCGCCAACGCCAAGAACCTCGCGCTCTTCAGGCGCTCACCGCAATCGCCGCCTCACTTTTACTTGGTCACACAGACTACAAGGCGCTTTCGCGGCCACCTGTACCGCCCCAGTCATCGCCCCCCCGGTCACCGCGGCTAACGCCCGCCTCCCCTCTTCCCTGCCCGTGGAGACTAACCAAGGTCGGTCGCCGTTCTGTCCGGCCGCACCTCTCCACGGCCCCGGCGCCCTCCTCCGGTGGCCGCCGCTTCACCACGGCACCGCTCCGCCCGTGGCCTCGCCGTGGCCACGGCCACCCGCGCCTGGCGCCTCCACTGGCCTGTGCAGGCGCCCAATCGGGCTACGGGTTGCGCCCGCACCCCTCCTACACACAGCGCCCGTTAGACCGGACCGATAAGGCCTTTGGCCCACTGACAAAGGGGCCCCAGCCCCAGAACAAAAGATAAATAAAAATAAATAAAGTAAATAATAATAATAATAATAATAAAATACTAATTAATTAATTAATTAACTAAATTAATTAACTTAATTAATTGAGTCTAATTAACCTAATCAATTAACTAAACTAATTAACCTAATCAATTAACTAAACTAATTAACCTAATCAATTAACTAAACTAATTAACCTAATCAATTAACTAAACTAATTAATTGAGTCTAATTAATACTAATTAATTAATTAATTAACTAAACTAATTAACCTACTTAGTTAGTCTTAGGCAATGACAGTGGGACCCACATGTCAGTTTGACTAGGTCAACTGACTAGTTGACTGCTGACATCACCCTGACATCATGCTGACGTCATAATTGCATTCTCTAATTAAATTAATTCTAAAAATAAATTAATCTTTAAAAATTAATATAAAATAATCCGTAGCTCGAATGAAAAAACTTTGTACATGAAAGTTGCTCAGAACGACGAGACGATTCCGGATACGCAACCCGTTCGTCCGCCACACCCCCCTAACCTATCGAACTCGCAACTTTCCCTCCGCTCCTTCCGCTAAAACGCGAAACACCGAATACTTTCCCGGATGCTTCCTTTCACCGCTATCACCTCATACCGCGTTAGGGCACCCTAGCATAGTTACTTGTCATGTCATGCATCGATATGCATCTATTTGCATGGTATTCATTGTTTCTTCCCCTCTTCTCTCGGTAGACTACGAGACCGACGCTGCTGCCGCCAAAGACGACTACGGAGTTGACGACTTCTCTCTTGCCGAGCAACCAGGCAAGCCCCTTTGATCACCAGATATCGCTTACTCTTCTCTATACCGCTTGCATTAGAGTAGTGTAGCATGTTATCGCTTTCGCTTAATCATATCTTCTTTGCATAGCCTGTCCTTGCTACTACCGTTGTTACCTTTACCGCTATCCCATCGCTTAGTATAAGATGCTAGTGTTCCATTAGTGGCCCTACATTCTTGTCCGTCTGCCATGCTATACTACTGGGCTGTGATCACTTCGGGAGGTGATCACGGGCATATACTATATACTTTATACTATTACATTACCTGTGGTACTGTTCGGAGATGGGGGCTGAAAGGACAGGTGGCTCCATCCGGTAGAGGTGGGCCTGGTACCCGACGGCCCCGACTATTACTTTGTGGGCGGAGCGACAGTGGCAGGTTGAGACCACCTAGGAGAGAGGTGGGCCTGGCCCTGGTCGGCGTTCGCGGATACTTAACACGCTTAACGAGATCGGGTATTTGATCCGAGTCCGCCATTTGGTCTATACGCACTAACCATCTACGCTGGAGTAGTTATGGGTATCCGGCGTCGTGGTATCGGCCGGCACTTCGTGACGTCGTGACGGAGCGCGCGCCGATTGGACTGAACGCTCGCTAGGCTAGGTGCGCTTCGCCCTACGCAACGTCTTGGTGTGCTATGGGCGATGGGCCTGCACTGCGGCGCTTAGGTTTAGACCGGCGTCTTGACCTCTCTGTTGTTCCTAGGTGGGGCTGCGACGTGTTGATCTTCCGCGGCCGGGCATGACCCGAAAAAGTGTGTCCGCCAAATGGGATCAAGCGTGTTGGGTTATGTGGTGCACCGCAGGAAATTAATCTATTCGAATAGCCGCGATCTTGATAACAGTGACGACTTGGAGTTGTACCTTGACCTTATGACAACTAGAACCGGATACTTAATAAAACACACCCTTCCAAGTGCTGACATACAACCCGGTGGTCGCTCTCTCTCGTGGTTACGAGGAGGGATCGCTGGTAGGATTATGCTATGCGATGCTACTTGGAGGACTTGATCTGCTCTCTTCTACATGTTGCAAGGCGGAGGCTGCTGTAAGTGTAGTCTTCGACATGATTAGCTATCCCCTCTTATTCGCATTCTGCAGTTCAGTCCACTGATATGGCCCTTTACACATATATCCATGCATATGTAGTGTAGCTCCTTGCTTGCGAGTACTTTGGATGAGTACTCACGGTTGCCTTGTTCCCCCTTTCTTCCCTTTCTTTACCCGGTTGCTGCGACCAAACGATGGAGCCCAGAGCTGTGACGCCACCGTCGATGGCGACTACTACACCGGAGGTGCCTACTACTACGCAGGCAGCTCACGACGCATTTACCAGGAGTAGTTTAGTAGTATCCCAGGCAGGAGGCCCACGCCTCTTTCAATCTGTATCCCAGTTTGTGCTAGCCATCTTATGGCAACTTGTTTAACTTATGTCTGTACTCAGATATTGTTGCTTCCGCTGACTCGTCTATGATCGAGCACTTGTATTTGAGCCCTCGAGGCCCCTGACTTGTATTATGATGCTTGTATGACTTATTTACGTTTTAGAGTTGTGTTGTGATATCTTCCCGTGAGTCCCTGATCTTGATCGTACATATTTGCGTGCATGATTAGTGTACGATTGAATCGGGGGCGTCACATGTCGCGGTGCTCGTCGGGCGCACATGGCTAGACGATGGGGACGACCACCATGGGAACGGTGGATGCGGAGTCTCTGGGGACGCTCCCGATTACGCGAATCTCGTAGGCGGCAACGTCGCATGCCATCGTCTTGGAGCTTCTCACCCTGTCTCTGCTCCCTTCTCCTCTCTCCCACCGATTCAGACAGTGCGGGCGAAAAACACAACAGAGCCACACAAATAACGATGGGTGGATATTTGGAGGGAAAAAAAATCTGGTACTCTTCTTTTGGAAAACATGCAAAACACCCCTGTAAAAGAAAAAAACATGTAGTTGCACCATAAAAAGTGATAGGTTGTTAAGTTAAAAAACATATGACATTTTGATAAAAGGAAACCTTTAGAGTTACCTACATTCTAGTAGTACAGAAAAAGGCTACCTATAGCTACCTATTTGTGAGTCAACGGATAGCCTGCAAAAAACTTGTAGCTCAGTTGTATGCAAAAAATCCTGTGCCGAGATTGCAAATATACGGGTAGCCTATAGTTATGAAAAATATTCTACCCCAATGGCAACAACCAAAGACCCGACTTGCATGTATGTTGGTAAAACAATCTTCAGCAATTACAACTACACGCAAAACACCGCTTGTAAACGTGTCATCAAACAAAAGACCCTGGTTGCAAGCCAAGGTTGACTTGCAAGTGGCGACAAAATAAAGAACCCGGTTGCAAAGTCGAGGGTTCGGATTGCAAGTGGCATGAAAGAAAAACTACGGGCGCACAGTTGCGAGTTGAGGGTTGACTAGCAAGTGGAATGAAAGAAAGAACCCAAATGCAAGTCGAGGGCCATCTTGCAAGTGTCATCAAACAAGAAAGACCCAATTGCAAAGTCGAGGGTTCACTTGCAAGTGGAATGAAAAAGAAAAACTACAGGGCGACAATTGCCAGTCGATCATGGACTTGCAACTAGGGCAACTACAAAACTACATCCCCGAGTTGCGAGCACATGGTTGACTTGGAACTGGGGCGATTACAAACTACATTCCTCGAGTTGCGAGTCGGGGTGCACTTGCAACTAGGGAAACTACAAAACTACATCCCCGAGTTGCAAGCACATGGCTAACTTGGAACTGGGGCGATTACAAACTCTATCCCTCGAGTTGCGAGTTGGGCGTGGACTTGCAACTGGTGTTAATACAAGCTACATTACCTCAAGTTGCGAGTCCAGGGTGGACCTGTAACTAGGAAACTACAAAACTACATCCCCCGAGTTGCGAGTACATGGTTGACATGCAACTGGGCCGATTACGAAGTCGAGGGTGGACTTACAACTAGGCAAATACAAAAGTACATCCCCCGAGTTGCAAGTACATGGTTGACTTGCAACTGGGGTGATTACAAACTACATCCCTCTAGTTGCAAGAAGGGGGAGGACTTGCAACTGGGTTGAAAACAAAACTACATCCCCGAGTTGCGAGTACATGGTTGCCTTGCAACTGGGGTGATTACAAACTACATCCCTCGAGTTACAAGTCGGGGTGGACAACTGGGGTGAAAACAAACAACACCCCCCACCTCCGAGTTGCGAGTCGAGGGTGGACTTGCAACTGGGCTAACAGAAACCCCTAGTTGCAGCTCAAATGTCTAATTGCAACTACCATGAAATAAGAACAACAGACGACACCCCTCGAATTGCGACTCGAGGCTGGACTTGCAACTACAAAACTACATCCCTCGAGTTGCAACTCGAGGATGGACTTGCAACTAGGGCAACTACAAAACTACACCCCCGAGTTGCGAGTCAAGGTAGACTTGCAACTAGGGCAACTACAAAACTATATGCTTCGAGCTGCAAGTCGGGGGTGGACTTGCAACTGGGGTGAAAACCAAAACAACACCCCCCCTCGAGTTGCGAGTCGAGGGTGGACTTGCAACTAGGGCGATTACAAACTACATCTCTCGAGTTGCGAGTCAGTGGTGGTCTTACAACTCGGTAATTACAAACTACATCCCTCGAGTTCCGAGTTGGTGGTGGGACTTGCAACTGGGTGATTACAAAATACATCCCTCGAGTTGCGAGTCGGCGGTGCACTTGCAACTGGGGCAATTAGAAAACTACATCCCCGAGTTGCGAGTACATGGTTGATTTGCAACTGGGGGTGAAAAAACAAACACCACCCGTCCTCCGAGTTGCGAGTCGAGGTTGGACTTGCAACTGGGCCGACAGAAACCCCTAGTTGCAGGTCGAGGGTCTAATTGCAACTATCATGAAACAAAAACAAAAGACAACACCCCTCGAGTTGCGAGTCGAGGTTGGACTTGCAACTAAGGCAACTACAAAACTACATCTCAGAGTTCCGAGTACATCGTTGACTTGCAACTGAGGCAATGACAAAACAACATCCCTCGAGTTGCAAGTCGGGGTGGACTTGCAACTGGGGTGAAAACCAAAACAACACCCCCCCCGAGTTGCGAGTTGATGATGGACTTGCAACTGGGCCGACAGAAACCCCTGGTTGCAGGTCGAGGGTCTAATTGCAACTATCATTAAACAAAACAAAAGACAAGACCCCTTGAGTTGTGAGTCGTGGGTGGACTTGCAACTAGGAAAACTATAAAAACTACACCCCCAAGTTGCGAGTCGAGGGTTGACTTGCAACGGGGCCGACAGATACCCCCAGTTGAAGGTCAAAGGTCTAATTGCAACTACCATGAAACAAGAACAAAAAAAACAAAATACCCCTCAAGTTGCGAGTCGAGGGGTGGACTTGCAACTAGGGCAACTATAAAACTACACTTCCGAGTTGCGAGTCGAGGGTGGACGTGCAACTAGGGCAACTGCAAAACTATATCCCCGAGTTGCGAGTACATGGTTGACTTGTAACTGGGGCGATAACAAACTACATACCTCGTGTTGCAAGTCGGGGATAGCCTGGCAACTAGGGTGAAATCCAAAACAACACGTATTAAAAAACAAATGTTGAACGAGTATTAAAAAATTTGAACAAAAAGTATTTTTTTTATAAATATTCAGTATGTTGAATAAGTTTCTAAAAAATGTTGAACGGGTATTTAAAAAGTGTTGAACGAGTATTTGCAAAATGTTGAATAAAGTGTTCGGATAATGTTGAACATGCATGC